>JAODKC010000038.1:10200081-10210081 GCA_026777985.1 Mormyrops attenuatus
CTTTGGGCAGGTGATTCTGGTGCCTGCACAAGTCCTTGGCAGCTCTAAGATTTCCCCCTGAATGTGGTTGTGCTGTTTTTGTTTTGTGTAGCATGTATTGCAGTAATCATTTTATTAAATATATTTTTGAGCACTGCCTCAATAACTTGTTTTACGGCTTCTTTTGAGGAGTGCTACTTCCTTTTCCTATTGCTGCTCGCCATTGATCTTTTTTACAAGCAAGCAACACCGCATTTTGAGCCCATTTTTATATTTTCAGCAAATAGGTTAATTAATTTTGTTCTTGATTTTGGTTGCATTGGTGTGTTTTTATTGATTTCCGAATTAGTACAAATTAGTTTTATTCTTACGTTTATATACGCCTGGTATGACAAACATGTGACATATATTTCACCATTTTGGGATCAATGTTCCTATTATCGGCAGGCTGTGATTTTCGGGAGGTACCAGCAAAGTACTACTTAAAGTTTGTTTGTTAATTATGGAATAACGAAGGGTTTTGGGAAGCATCCTAAGAGCCTCACTCGTTCTTAACTTGCGTTGTTATCTTGTTCGTTATTCAGTAAGGTCGATCGCTTTCAGGAAACCCACTCGCAGAGGTGGCAAGTTCAGGTCCAGAAAGTACAAATCCAGACCAAGTTTTTGTTTTAACCAAGCAATTGAGTACTCTGAGTATGTGACTCTTTATGCTCAACTAGTTGATTGAAACAAACACTTGGTCCGGATTTGTACTTTCTGAACCTGAAATTTCCACCTCTGCCCACCCGTGGTTTGTAATCTCGTTAGCAAATTAACGAGTGAGTCTACCCATCATTATCATTATTTTCTACGTTGTTCTTTAGGGCCACATGGACTTTCGCCTGCTTTTCCGTCAGATAGATGGAAGTCGCACTAAGCAGATGACAAAAACACACTGACATTCTTTTTGTGACAGCATAATAATAATAATAATAATAATAATAATAATAATTTGTCGATGTTATAATGTAACATTATAATGTAGGCTATAAATTGCCACAAAAAGGGCTCTGATCAAACTGGCTATGTATTCAGTCACATCCTTTAAAGTGGGAAGGTGAACCTGCAGTCACAGCTGCAGCTATCCAGAAAATTGTGCAATTCAAACAGGGTTCCAGATAGCATCGTCCAAGAAGCTAAGTTGCTGATCTAAATTTTGTTTTGTGGGCAGACATGAACCCCTTAAACCATTTCAGTAATGAACAATTAATAGAGAAATACAGGTGATACAATAAGCCTCTTTGATCTGGTGCATGATTTGGAATGTGGAACACACTGGAATTTTGCCCTGAGTCCCACTCTGCAGCATCTGACAGCTCTCTTTTATTAACTGTTGGTGATGCATGGCTGCAGCTTCCAAATTTCTGCATGCAGTGACTACTGCACCATGTCAACTACAAACAATTTGCTTTGCTTGACAATAAAATTGGCTTTCATGCCATTGAAGGCATACCTGCAGCAGATAGAATGCTCATCCCTGTTCTTACTTCCTGCCTCTTGACTCCCATTTGCACCCATCGAAAAAGGTTCTCGACTATAAATGTCCAAGTTATATGGAACCATCAAGTGACCTGGGAAAAAATATGATGCTTATCTGGTCCAACTAAGGAGTGTGTGAGAACTGAAGCTGGGAAAGGGTGGACTGAAGAGGCGGGTTGGGGTGAAATGGATGGAAACTCATTTGATCACACATCTACCCCTCTAGAGAGCTCCCCAGTAGTCTGACCTGGACCTGCTCTTCTTCTGGGGGGAGAGGGCCTGCCTGTTACTGCCCACCACTAGTTTTGGCTCGTTGTCTTCTCACCTTATCACCCTTTCTTTTAGCAACACTGGGAAATTCATGCCATCTTTTTCTGACTTCAGTGCCAGATCTTCTTTGGGCACTACACACACATATTTTCTATACAATCTCATCCTATGTTTCTCCTTCTTGGTGTTGTTATGGCTTCCGAACTTTGGCCGCCTCCTCTATAAGTTGCTTTGACTTTTCCATTGGGAACCTTTGTTTCCTTTATATATTGCTGCTTGCCATTGTTAGTTTTTTCAAGAAAGTTACATTATGGTTTGAGCCCCTTTACAGATTTTCAACTAATAACTTCATTTAATTTGGTGTTAATTTTGTATACATTTGCGTGTTTGGAGTGATTTATTCTTATATATATACATATCACGGAGCTATGGGCATGAGGCAGGGAATAACCCATGGTGGGCTACCAAACCCATCGCAGGAGGAACCAACAAAGAAGAAATTTAAATTAATTTGTTAAACCAACTACTTCATTTTTGTTCGTTATTCATGACGATCCGTTGTTTTCAGGAAACACAGCCCTGATTCAAGATCAAAACACAGACCACGGCTCAATCATGCATCATCAATTAGATATTCATCCAGGACAAAAAATCCGATAGTCATCCGACAGAACCAGGACTGGCAAACCCACCTTTAAAGAATCATAAACCCCTAAGGGTTATGTGCTGAAATATGGTTGCCTCCAGCATCTGTCCGCCAATAGGCCTATTACAAATGATTTGTCAACCTAGAACTGCCGCTAAACCGGCCCAGCCTGTAATGCAGCAATGCTATCACTAGATGGCCCTATTGGTATATATTCAGCAAAAAGAAACTATTTACAGTATCTACCCGTATTTGGAAAAGAGATCGGTAAAAAAGACCCCCAAACACAAAGAGAACCTATGTATTACTACGCTTTTCTAAAATTTCGAAAAACATCAGATAAGTACCACACGATTGGCCTTAAGTTCAATTCAACAATGAATTGAAAATGAGAAAACATTAAAAATGAGAAAACAGGTTACAATTGTTTGTCTTGTTTGTTTAAGTTTTTGTCGCTATATTTATACAACTAATTTAGCAAAATAAACGTTTTATTATTTACATTTTCCTTCATAAAACCTCATTAGATTTTCATTGTAGAGGATTATTAAATTAATAGTTCAACAGAGAGAATAAAAAATTATTTTTTCTAACTAAATTTCTAAATTTCCTTTTGTATGCAAAGTGCAACTATAGGCTAACTCGTGTTTTTCAGTTACTTTTCAAGAACGGTGATTAAAGGGTGACTAATGACAATAAAGTATAAATATCACTGTTCCACACTTTCCATTTATTTATTTTCTGGCCATACACCCTGCGACATGTGTCTTTTACATATTCACCATAGGCTGTTTGAACAGGTACGGATGCTCCATAAACGCTTTTAAGCATTTTCCTGCCCATTCAGCCATCAAGAGCCGCATTATCAGATTATCGGGCCCAAGACATTGTAAAACATCCATACATCCATCTTCCAAGTGCTTATACAGTTTAGAGCCGCGGGAGCGCCGTTAAACGTTGGTCAGTTGTGTCAGTTATTTTACCGAGCGAAATATCAGTGTTTCCTCTGGAGTTGTTAGATGTTTTCTAACATTAGTAGCATAAAATAAATAAATAAATAAATGAATGAGGTAGACCTACTAAAGATTCATTACAGTTATAATTTCAATATTAGTTAACTGCTATCTGAGCTACAGGACTGTCGGTGTCACTCACAGATCCAAGGTTGGGGGTTCAAATCCCGCCTCTGCTCTTTGTGTTGGATTATGGGTAATCTCTAAATTGCCACAGTGTTTGATCGCATGTTTGTGTTCCGCGACGGATTGGCATCCCTTCCAGGGTATACCCCAACCTTGTGCTCGATGCCATGTTCCCAACCCGGTCCTTGGAGACCCCCCAGACAGTCCACGTTTTTGGTCGCTCCCAGCTCCTGGTAAGGAGCTGGGACGGACCAAAAATATGGATTGTCTGGCAGGGAGCTGGGAAGGAGCAAAAACGTGGGCTGTCTGGGGGTCCCCGAGGACCGGGTTGAGAAACACTACCCTATTATGCTTATGATATCCTCCATGCAAACTGGACCAAAAGACTCCGTTCGTAAATGGATGGATGGATGGTTACATGTATCATGGCTTACAATTTTACTGTTTTTTAACACCTGGGCAATAGATCAATAATTATGATGCCGTTTGAAATGAACCATGTATTTTAGCGGTGTCTTGGTCTTTAGTCTCAAGGATTGGAGATGAACGAATTGCTCTTTTGATCTGTAATGCTTTATAAGGATATTCTTTAAATATGGTTTTAGCAGTCACGCAATAGTGTGTGATGCCTTTATACATATTGAAGATTAAATGTGAGTTTTATTACCAATTTTATCAGAATTCTAAAAAATCTCTGCGAATTTATATTACTGCCTGCATGGGCTATCAATCTCATATCTAGTGCAATACTTAAAAGCAATAAAATATAAATCCAAAACAACCTTATTAGCTAAAAAAAATAGTATTTAACTCTATTTGTAAAATTTACACCAGCGTTAATATAGATCAGAACTTGCTGCACTAGTGTCCAACTGGAATTTCAATGGTAATTCAATAAGTACCTCAAGCACTTCTGCGGATCAGATGAGAAAATGTCCGGTGCTAATTGTGCATTTCCGTAAAACCTGAACAAATCAGGGTCTTAATGAGATAAACTGTACCTCGTATATATTCGTTAATTAGTAAAATCTGTTGGGGGCGCCAAAGGACGCGCAAGGGGTGTTTCCTTTACCTGCGCTGTCTCCTCTTCTTCAGTGAACCGACTCTCATTCTCCGTACACATCACCGACATTAAGCATCCTCTTTCACACGTATGCTGTCCAAAAGCAAAATGCTCCTAAAATAATTTCCTATATTACACTGCACGCATGGCCATATACTGTGTTTTAGTTTCTTAAATCAATTACAATAGATGTTTATCACAACAATAAGAATTAAAATTCTTCACCGAGTGTACTGACCAATAATATATGACAAAAGAGATATGGAGAGTGCGGTAGTTGTAAATTTACATATATTTTAACCATAAATAATAGTAGGCCTATGCGGATTAGTAAATACCTCGTGCTAAAAATAAAGAATTGGGATAATTATTATCCCAGCAAAAAATAGCTACCTAAATTTAGGCTTGTGAAGTTATTTAGAGGAGTTTAAGATTATTTAATTAATAATATAACACGTTTCTTTATTCCACGTAACCTAAGATTTTAATAACATGCCGAACGGTTGCTGTAGTTATGAACTAACAATTACAATACTGGTAATAAAAATGAAAAAAAAAATAGTACTCGTTCGACATGTAAAATAAATAGACATAAAGATTTAAAGCTGATATATGTCTTCGTGGTATGAATATCCATAAGAACAGCATGTCCGTAAACATAAATGTTCTAATGAAAAGTAATAATCTTAAGTAAAAATGTTTTTTCAACCCAGTGTCGAAAGCAGAAGTTAAGTACAATAGCAGAGTTGTAAATACGCTGTCTAAAATCAATTATCGAAAATAACAACGAATAGAAAAATGGTAATACTAAATATAAAAACCATACTATATAAGCCCAGTTTTGCAAATCAAATACTACCCCTTTTCTAGCTTATACGCTTATGCTTGAAGAAATCGAGCATTTCCATGTTTTACTGTTCATCATCTGGTGCAAAAATATCGTATGTAAATGTTTACGGTTGCAGCTACAAAATTATAAAGGCTTTATTATAAAGGCTACAGATTATGACAAATCCTAAAACATCCCAGTAAAATTATTTATAGATGAAGATAAAACTGAGGTTTAAAATAGAAGGGAGGAACAACGAAGAATCAAAATATAATGATATTCCTAAACGAGGAGGGAAATGTTACGGCGCTCATTTTATTAATCAGATTGTCAATTTCACCCCAGAGGCCAACCCAAGAGCAGTCTACGGCAGCCTCTGATCAACGAAGGGACAGCAGCTCCCGTCTTCACTTCTCATCTCTCCTTCTACTGGGATGAATTCGTTTGACCGCAGGCCGCCTCCATCAGACACTGACAGCCTTCTTGTATTTATTTGCTTATAAAACTCTTATAAGAAATGATTATTCGAACGGCGTCACTCGCACCTTAATGACGAGCAACCACTTTTTGATGAATGACATTTCGGACTAGAGAGGATGCACGGGTCATTTTGAGCAGTCATTCGTTGCTTGCAGCGGCATTCTTCTGTTTTTGCGTTCCGTGCATAAAAGGTGAAATATTATTTAGGCAGGTGCAGAGCTGAATGCGATCTGAGCCCCCGCCGCAAGTCATTGGAGCGCCGTTGCCGGAACTTCTGGTCTGTTTTATAAAGCTCGATCATGGAGAGGATCAGAAAGGAGATGATTCTGATGGAGAGGGGACTACACAGCCCCGGTACTGGGAAAAGGCTTTCGAATGTATCCGATTCGACTGGAAATGCGGTGCTCGAGGCCCTCGAAAACCAACACAGTGCTCGCCTCAGCCCGAGACTAACTTCCACATCTCTGCACGGTAACGTCGGGGATATTCCGACCAAAGGCAAGTTTGAAATAGACAGTTTGTTCAGCCCTCATCACCACAACAGCGACAATGCATCCTCGGTAGAGATTACATCTTCGGAAAACAGGAAGAAAATCATCCTATATCCAGAAGTTTCTCAAGACTCAGACATGAATAGTGATGTGGAGGTGGGATGCCCGGCGCACCGCTCACCTAATTCCGTCAGTGCCAGCCAGCACAAGGAAAACAACAAAGGTAGCACAATTTTTTTATGCTGTAGTTTTCATAATTGAAACGAATAAATGTTATATTGGTGACAAGTAAAACGGAGAAATTTCCATAAGCTGTGTGGAAACTGTGTTCAGATTTTTGTAATATCCTCTTTATATTTTTCCGTAAAATTAAGTCACATATAACATACTTTGAATAATAACAGAATTGATGTTTTATTTAGACGTACATTAAACATATTTCAAAAATTACAAGAACGAAATAAAACATATTGCACTCGATTGACATTCATTTCATAATTTATCCCATTTGTTCAAACGTCTGAAAGTAGAATATTGATACATTAGACCAAATGTCAGTTATTGGTAACCTAACGGTAACGGCTTCTCTCATTATTTATTTCTTATTTTTGCTTCTTCCTAGGTTTTTCCGACAGTAATTCAGGAACTTCAACCACAAGCGCAACATCCCTGTCTAGTGTAAACACCAATGGAAATTCGATAGGCAGCTCGAGCAGTTCGAATGCGGACCAGGTGAGAAGGTACCGGACAGCATTTACAAGGGAACAAATAGGAAGACTGGAAAAAGAATTTTACAGAGAAAATTACGTCTCAAGACCAAGAAGATGTGAACTAGCCGCTGCTTTAAATCTACCAGAAACAACGATAAAGGTATGTTTTTCACACCAATAATTTGTACGTTGTATAGCTATTCTTCGCTTCTAACACGTATACACACGTTGCACGCACTCACATACACATACACATACTCACACACACACACTCACACACACACACACAAATAAAGTACAAACACATATATATTCATGCGAAACTAACAAAACACATTTTCTCGTTGCGGCTGATTAATCGTTCTAATATTAAATTTTAAATTAAAAAGGTTTTTTTTTATTCTGTCGGGTTTGCTCGATATAAATTCAACTGAATTGTAAAACGCAAAAATGTCAGATTTTCGAACATATAGCCATAATTCAGATATCTTAATCCCCGCGGGGAAGCGTCTGGGAAATATAGTATATTATGTTTTGTATTTTTGTTCATTATTTAATATGTATATACTTATTAATGTAATATGAAATTCAGCAGATATTTCCTATGTATTTAATAGTTATGTAGGCCTGTACATAATTATATATAAAAAAAATAGTGGATTTTAATCAGCGAGCATATTATTTTTATATGTACATTCATTGCTTTATTTTAAATATCATAATTTCACATAAATCCATGCAAACAAATTATAGGTTAAATACTATTTTATTTCACTGTTATGAAACATTACCCGGATTTTTCTAACGAAGCGCTGAGCGTTATGTTAGCGTTTATAAGAAAATCCTGTACTGTGCGTTGATAGATAATTTCGAGTTGTTTCTTGAGGTCGTGATTTAAAAAAATCAGAGCACTAATATTCCGTATGCACACACACACACGCACGCACGCACACACACACACAATATAATAATGAATATAATGGCGTGCATGTACGCAGGATATATATATGGTGTTAATGACACTCCACTTTCTTTATCTCAAGGTATGGTTCCAGAACAGGAGGATGAAAGATAAAAGACAGCGTCTGGCAATGTCTTGGCCTCACCCGGCAGATCCAAGCTTTTACACCTATATGATGACGCACGCCGCTGCTACCGGAAGTTTGCCATACCCTTTTCATTCCCACATGCCTCTGCACTATTACCCGCATGTAGGTGTCACAGCAGCAGCCGCTGCCGCAGCCGCCACCGGTGCTGCAGCGTCACCTTTTGCAACTTCCATCCGTCCTCTTGACACTTTCCGCGCACTCTCGCATCCGTACTCGCGCCCCGAGCTGCTTTGCAGCTTCAGACACCCAGGACTCTACCAGTCACCTGCAGGCCTCAACAGCTCGGCCGCGGCAGCAGCAGCGGCAGCCGCGGCCGCCGCGGCCAGTGCGCCGCCGGGCGCCGGCCCATGCTCCTGTCTCAGCTGTCACAGTAGCCAGGCGGCCAGCGCTCTGGGTTCGAGGAGTGCAAGTACAGACTTCACCTGTACAGCGGCAGGGCAAAGGTCCGAGAGTGGATTTTTGCCTTACTCTGCGGCTGTGCTGAGCAAGACTGCCGTTCCCTCGCCGGATCAGAGAGAGGAGGCATCGCTGAACAGATAACTAATAAATGGATACTAAAACACTATGACCGTCAAGTAGCTATAGTATGTTACCATATTTGTTGGTATGTTACTTTATACATTGTTCCGATAATTTGAAATAGCCTTTTGTCTATTTCAGAATGTTTTCAGCGATTTTATTGTAAGTACATTTCAGAAATAGTACGTCAGTATATATTACAAAACCACTCTCAAAGAATCTTTAATTTACTGTTATGTAAGCTGTGAGCGCTTCGAAAATAAAATAAAATTTGCCCTGGGCAGATATATGAAAAATTAAGTGCAAACTACTAAGTTTAGTATATTTAATTCTAAAATGAAGGCAAAACAGATTTCATTCAAGTAAATTTTGCTGTTTATTTATTTATTTATTTAATTTATTTATTTCTCCATCACCTAGTACATTTTTATGTATTTCTTACTAATAGTAATAATAAGTTAATAGTAATACACGTTGATGAATTACCAAATTTTGTGAAACTTGGTAACCCATTTTCATGTGTCGTTCTTAAAACAGTGTATAGCAAGAGTGAGATTCACAATGGGTTAGTCACATTAACATTAATGAGGCAACCACTGGCAGTTAGTTACATCTTACATAATGATGCAGCCTTCCTTAGCGTACTTCCGAAACTTTGAGCTTGGAAAATCAAAGTCACTGCATCCACCGTATCAGATTTGATGTGAAGATTATGACGAAAATTGCCAATCATGTACCCGGATGGACCTCCTTCGAATGTGGAACTGGAAGAAAGTTCCCCGCTCAGAGACCTACAAATCCACCATCATATACTAACAAGCCACCGAGGGAAGTCATTACACACATAAGAGACTTGGTATATGAAACACTGCTCTTGGTGCATAGACTGTATAGTATTAAATGTGGTATTTGTTACCTGAGTTGCTTTTTTAATAACCCTCGTGCATAGTCCTATTTTGAATTTTTTATTCTGGTGACTTCTATGTCCAAGGCATAGTCTTTTCTCCGTTCCGCTGATGCTCCACCGATGCGAGCAACCTCATTAAATCAAACTTGATATTTCCATAATAGTCCCAACAGAGCCACTTCATTCTGCGCATAATGGGATTATCCGAACAAGCTGAAACTTCAAATAAATGACCCCCGTATTTTTATCTGCTGCCATGCAGCGTTGCAACACTTACACTTAATTCCATAAAAGATTTTTTAACATATATATTTACCGAAAATCGATTTTGGGTGGAATG
>JAODKC010000038.1:10212581-10258879 GCA_026777985.1 Mormyrops attenuatus
TCGGGTGAGAACTGCCCATTATCCATACAGAACGTTACTACTCGGACATCTTTATCCGCGGCGCTGGATTCACCCAGGTGATGATTCACATTAAAAGGCATTTGACACATCACTCGGTAACCGAGAAAAGGAACAGGAATCCTGCGTAATTGCTGTTGGAACAGGCCGGGGCCTGTAATAAAGAAAAGATTTATGCCACCTTATTTCAACTGAAATAGAACCAGGCCTTGTTTGTCTCAAGCGAATGCTTGTATTTAAATGTTACTTTCATATATTATGTGACATTAATTTAACTATAGCTCATTAAGGCGGAATGAAATGGTTAAATTAACTTATCAACCCATAATTATGATGAATGAGGTATTAATTCAGATACAAGATGGGCAATTTGCAAGTTTACGCATTTTGATGGTTCTCAAATAGCATTTTGAATAGCAGGTCAGCCCTCAATCAATTACATAAGCGTGTAAATTCGGTCTCTCGGAAAAATCCCTTTTTCATGCATATGCATTAAAACATGCTCGCAATTATGCCTGGAAATTGCTTTCATTGGATTAAACAGCAGCTCTGGATGCCGGTCCAGTTCTTCCTTGGGAGGGCATTAAGGGAGTATGAGGTAGTTGTAGACCATAATGAAATGTTGAAAATGAAATGCTGAAGGACACTACCGAAGCCCAGAGTGAAGAGAATGGATTTCCTCTTTAATACGCTCGATAGCAATTACGATAGCTTTTATATAACCATGCTGTATACAATAACAATTCGATGAATGCATGAATACAGTTTCGAAATTTAAATTTAATCTATGGCTATTACAATGCATAAAACACAGCATACTGCAAAAGCGTACATGATATGCAATAGCGGTTGTATAAAATAATTGACTGCAGTAAAAATGCTATCAACGCCGTTCTCTTTCACTTGCCATAAAACAGCGAATTTCACATTTAAACTTTAGCTCTCTTTAAGAAGAACTTCATTCTTGATATCCCACCCAGTCTGAGTAAACAAAGCTATTTGAATCAAGCCATCACAGGGAAATAATGAGATCATCAAGGGGCACTATTACAACAACTGCATGGATTTTGTCACAACAATAATTGAAGATAGTTTTAAATTAGATGCAATCAGAAGAAATGCGAGCTGTAAAAACACTCTTACGAGCCATTTGATGATGCTCAGCAAGTTAATCTGAAAGCGAAGGGGTCAGACAAGATTGTTTTCTCTCTCGCAGGGATGCTGAGTTCAACTTCCTCTTAGCGAGGTGAAGGACTTAGCGCAAAGAAGATGATGGTATCCATCAACTTCCGCTCAATCAATACCACGACTTTCCTTAACGTACTATTCTAAATAAATATTTGGATAAGAACATTACGATTCAATACAGATTCTTCGTGCCGATCGCAATAAAATCAGATGCATCTCTCGCTTGTGTTTAAATTCGAATTAAACTCTAATGAATCTGACGTATTATCGTCCACTATAGATACTTTAATTTAAACAATGTGCATAAACAACTTGCAATATATACCCTGACTCTGGAATTGTGATTTTAGTACCTTTAATGAAGATAAATTGTGTTTCTTTCATATTTTACATATATTTCACACAATCTGGATCAACGTGACCTAGTTTGCGCATTGCTTACAATGACAACATATTACGTTGCTTCACAACAGCGTCTACCTGATATAAGGAAATACAAGTATAACAGGGGCCATGAACATTGTTACTGAATATGATTTGACTTATAGCTGCATTACTTCCCAGCTTTACGTTTACGTTACCCATTAATACATAGTCGTTTTCAAAGTATATTTAGTCATAAAGGAAATGTTGTCGTAATCTGCTGTAGGTTTCATCCAACAGGTATCATCACAATATATAGCAGGAATTTTCTGCTGCCCTACATATACCATATACATTGAAAATTTGCGGCAGGATTATACCAACATGTAAACATTATCGGTAAACGGATTTCTAACCAAATTCTTGAATCCTCCCAGTGACCCATCCTGCGTTGTTCCCTGCCTTGTGCTTGTTACCTCCGGGATAGGCTCAGGACCCCCCGACTCTGAATAGGACAAGTGGGTATGGAAAATGAATGGATGGGATTGGAGGGTCTATCTTGATAAGCTATGTATAAAACTGAAATCTATGTGTGTTATATGGGGGAAAAAAATAATATGTGGATTACATGCATAATGCAGGGGACACCCGGGTAAAACAAAATCATTACATTGAACACAAGTGACAATACCAGAATTAGGGTTCAAATTTAAGAAAAATACAAGGTATTGTTTGAACACAGAGCAAGCAGTATATTTGATTTAAAAGCAAGAACAAAGTTGACCTGAGGTTATAGCTGAATGATATTTCAAAGAAGAATTTCATTTTAATTCAGAGCAAAGCTCAAACGTCTGAAAACAAAAATGGTTATTGATACAAGAACAAATAATTCACACTTCTGGAAAACGTTTCCTGAATATTGCCGAGTATATAAAATCCTAGCGCTACTGATGTGCAGTATTTCAAAAATGCATAAACTTAATTAATTACACTTGTAACTGGGCATTCATTGGAAGCTCAGCCTAGCTGCACTTATGACTAATCGTCTCCTCGACAACAGGTAGGCAGGCTGCGTAACGTGCCATTTGACTCAGTTCTTCGCTTTGGAGAAAAGCGTTTGCTAAATAAATGTAAATGTAAACAATTAAATGTTAATAATAATGTTTGTGCACCACTCTTAACGTTGCTACGCGTGACTTGGATTATGGCAACAAATTGATTGCCGTCATTTCAATGTTCAATGTCAAACACAGTCGAAAATCAGTCAAAAATCTAATACAAACTGCAAAGCAAAGAGCAAGTGAATGTACTTCTACGAGTGCCAGTTGAAACGTTTGTGTTGCTGTAAGTCATTTTCACTCACGCAGCAAAAGAAGCTTCTGAGAAAAGTAACTTCTCATTAACTCCGTCCCTCGGGTCCACATTTCATGTTTAATACTTGAAACAAATATCTATAAACAATATTTCAGCATTTCTTCTGTAAAGTAACACATTAGACCTCAGTGACAGACTATTTTAAAATAAATACAGTCTACAGCGAAATATGTAGTAATATTTCAGGCAGTCATCTAGTAGCGGGCATCAGACTACTATACCCACAGAGCACATGGCAACCGTTAGAGTACGCGTTGCAGCGTAATAATAAACATGACATTATACTGTAAACAGACAGGCTTTCACAACTGATGCCCCTGTATCTTACAGTCGAGAGGCACGGTAGTTAAGATACGTCATGTCTTGGGTGAAATGTCAATTCTACGGTAGTTTCAAATAGTCTCCCCATTTTAATTAAAATATTATATTACACCAACTAAACACTGAAAAGTTGGCACCTAATAAAACTGGACATGACTAACAAATAACTAACTAACAAATGAGACAAACAAGAATTAACAGTGATGTCATTCGCAACACATTCTGCTCAAAGTAAAATTGCCTCTCCTAAGTTACAGCCTACTTAAACAGAACTGTATTTGATGTGTCCAGTTACTAGGCCAAGTGTCTGTTGAAGCCACTTGAGCGATTTATTCTATATATGCATGCCGACTCCATGACCTTTAATATCACGTTTATACTCCTTAAAGGTATCAAGGACCTTCCTGAATTCTGAAAGATAGGTATTTGTCAGGCATTTTCCAAACCCATTTTTCTCGTCTGCTCCCTCTAATACAAACTCCTATCACGTGACGGGGTTGCTTACCGCGAAGGATTATGGGACGGGTTGAATTACGTCATATATTGCTGCGAGGAGGCTGATGGTAACGTTTTGAATCGGGTTTTGCGACTGAGTTGACAGGTAAACTGTGGACTGAGAAGCGAAATAAACTGCATAGAGTTTCCGGCGGTCTCATTCCCGCGAAGAATGAAGTAAATTATGGTTGCATTCCTTATTAGGAGGAATTGCAGAGTGTTTTTTTTTATTTAGCAGGTTAGGCCTGCTTTAATGCTTAAAACTTGGCTTCTGAATCCGTATAGTGTCACCGCTGAATTGTTTTTGCTAGCAATAAGGTAGTTCATAGCCTCTTTTAGAGCGAGTATTTTTTATTAGCGACGAATGCTAACTGCTATGGGCTATGCTTATGTTTAGATGCATGTACCTACCCGATAATTAGCGCTTTATTTCCGATGTCAGAATCGTCTTAAGTTAGCCAAGTGTACGTTGCATTGTAATAGTATTGTTTGCCCTGTTGTTTAAAGCTGTTTTTATTAGCTTGCTATGTGTTCGCGTTGAATTCAAATGAACCACCACGACGGCAGACGTTAAACACTTAATTTGTTGGCGGTATTCGAGTTTTACATAGGGAAATCTAAGCAGCTCGGTATTTAGCGATTACATGGTTTATTAGGCGCACTAATAACTCCGATCCATGAAAGTGTAGCGATAGTTCGGTCATTGGATCGCGGCGTGAGCCACCCTTTGCTGGACGCAATGTATGCAGCAGTACATTTATTATCGAATAGGGTTCAGATATACCACGCAGTGGGTGGTGTCGTAAAGCATGATTGACATAAATTGAACTCCCTGTGTTCGATTGTCAACAGGTGGGAGGAAATTTGTGAATACCCCGAAACGGAAATCATATAGGGCATCTAACAGAGATGGGGTCCTTACTGTCCCGATGGAAGGTTTGTATGGCTGTTGTGTTTGCTTACCTAATGGTACTAAGAATTAAATGTGTGTAAGACTTTTTCTGTTTCAGTCCATATGCCTTTCTGGCCATGCTGTCACATTTTAAATAAATTATGACACTATTAAAAAAAAGAAAAACAGTCGGATTCCCGATGGTGTTTGTGAAAACCATGCATTTATAGACATGTGGACAGAATTGGGTGGGGCTTAGGATATGTTTTGGGGGCCTATTTCGAAAATAGTGGGTTCATTATTTTGGTATGTTTGCTGAACAGGCAAATGCTTGGAGGTCTTTGGCTGCCTGCCTAGCTTACTACTACAACAACATGGAGTAGAGTTTCTGACAGGCTACTCCAGTATTTGTTAGGCTTAGCCGCTGGTTAATTTTAGCTGAAGCTAAATTAATTCCATGTTGGAACAAAAATATATATATATTTTTTCATTTAGATGTTTCTGGGGGCTGCACTGTGGCACACTGATCAAAACAAGGTGTATCCTACGGTGGAGTTTAGAGTCCAGATTTGAGTTTGCTGTGGTGCTTGGGGTCATGTGAAATGCTGTATTTGGATTACTTGAAACACAGATCTCTGTGGTGTGTTGTAGCATTTCAAAATAATTAAAAACCCCATAGTATCTTCATTGTAAGTAGTGGATTGTTGTATTATTTTTTTCAGTTTCTATTTATTGTTTCTCGAAATTGAGGATGTTTCTGTTGGTCAAGCAGCTTCTGAGTATAACTGGGTTAACACCAGATTGAGTTTCCCAGTAAGTGGCCAGGACATCATGGAATAGGTGCAAACATTAGTCTTTTTCGGACTATTTGAAACTCTAGTGGAATCTGTTGGTACTAGATTTCATTAATTTAGCTTAATTATACACAACAAGGAATTTAGAACATTTATATTTATATCTCTCACCAAGAATAGCATTGTTGATTTAGTATATGGTATGTACAGTTTATAATGTGGTCAAAGTTCTCGTGTTCTAAAATACTCAGTTCATTTAGGGCTGGATGTTTGGTAACAGCTTCAGATTCTGCCACCTTATTCCTATTCAGCTTTTATGGAGATTACACTGGACCTGTCGCTCCTCACTAGCTTTTGGTGGTTGTGCACAGTTTCTGCTGCAGTCACATAAGGCTGAACATAGCTCCACTATCCCTATACTATTGGCACTGTGAGACGACCACTTCGACTTATGCCGCTCCTATTACCATTTCTATTTATAGTGTGACTGTTGCTTATTCTATATAGTACACTTGTTGTTTTTCCCTAGGGTTTCATTTGAATGTTAGTAGAGGTCATTCTACACCATCAGTATGTGCAGTGCTCCCCTCAACCTACTCCATGTCTCTAGGTTTTATTTCAGTTTGAATGCTGTAACTAAGATGTGTTTTTGTCTTCTCTCAAACAGACCAAGTCTTCTACAGTAGAAATTTTGGAAAGCTTAGAAAAGGTACAGTTTTGTTTGTAGTACTACTGTCTACTTTTTTTTTGTCAATCTTCCTGTATTTTTCACTCCCATATAACTTCTGTCTCATGGTGTGAGCTGTTTATTCAACTTGATTCCTAGAGTGACAGTCACACATGCTCACTGCGTTAATCTGTCCACTTCATTTACCCTGCTGGACATAGGCTCAGGGGCACCCTCCACTTGTCTGGGAGAAAATCATTATCTCTGCCTTTCACTAGGAAAAAGGTGGTGGGGGGGAGAGGATCTTTTTTTTTCTTGCCAAGTTTTTGTGTCTCATGCAATTTGTTTGAGCTGAATGACATGACCTAAAGGTTCCATGCAAATGTTTATATATTTCCTATATCATTATTATTATTTTTTTTTCTTCAATCCTTGTCAGAACTAATGATAAATTTCCCCTGCAGTTAAATGTTTTGGTAGAAATCTGCAAAAATTGATGTAGACTGTTCTCCAGTTTTTATTGGCTGAACTTAAATTTACTATAGGTTATGAAGTTATCATAACATATAGTAAAATTACTATAACTCAAACATATGTTATCCTCCAGTGTTTCATTTCTCTAGAATCGCAATAAAGTTTGGCTGTAAAATGTCATGGACTGCTGCAGGCAAATTTAAAATGGGTGCTTTGTACAATGTCCTGAAAATAGACTGTTTTGTTCTGGTATGTCTGGATAAAGAAAATGGACCCTTTTGTTGTATTTATGGCCAGTTTGGCAAGTAGTGTTTAAGACACGAGGGTTGATGTGTGCAAGGCAGCAGCGTGTGAGTCCAAGGAGCAGACCTTGGGCTTTATTGCTGAGATTGTTTCCCTTGTTACGACTGTGTACTGCCCAGCACTGATGATACTGGAATACATGCATTGATCAGTCATGCACATACTCGTACTGTAATGCATTTTAGCAAGTTTGCCAAACTGCATTTATTTGAACTTTGAAGGGGTCCCCGATACGTAGAGAATAAAAAGTTTTTGGCCAAATGTTCCCCCTGGCTCTGCAATTTTTTTTTGGGGGGGGGGGGGGGGATAATGACCCTTGCCTTTGTGATTGTTGAATTTGGCCCTCAAGGCCCCCATCGACCTACGATGGGCTTGCATTCCGATGTACCTCTCGTACGTTGAAAATATAAGTCTTGGGCTTTTTTTAGTAGAAATAATGGGCTTGGAAATTTTTTGGCGAACCTGAAACGAAACACTGTTTGATACGTTGTTAAAAACTGTGTGATTGTGTTTCGAACTGCGTCGGAGACTGTAAGCGTGGCTGGGTGGATGCTACCATTGCCCCGGCATCAGCACAAAGTACCATACAGCATTTTGGTAGCACCGGAACAGATCAAAATTCAACGTTTGGTGACTAATGAATGTGCATCCCAATCACACCATTGTAAAGATGAAAATATAAGTGGAACCATGGTAATGAAACGACCATATATTATTGGGACTAAAGGATATACTTACCGCATGAGGAGAACATACAAACTCCATACACAAACAGCTGGGGTGGAATTCAAATGATGTGGGCACATTAAGAAACTTCTTGCTTTTAAACTGGCAGTACCACAAAATTGGCATTGAAAATACTTTAAATCCATTGCAAAGCCGTTGATGTTTGACTGCAGGGGAACCTTTAGGGTTAAAGGAATGTTGTGTTTAAACAGTGTTTGGGTCACAGTAAGAAATTACCAAGCAAATTGTTTACAAAAACATTTTCTGCAGGTGTCTCACTTTTTGATGAATGTATCCTAATATTCTTATCCTATACTTCTCTACTCTTAATCCTGTGTTAATATAGTGCATATCAACAAATTGTTTTTGTCTAGTTACCCTATTCCCAGTTGTGCTGTTATTTCACATTTTTAATCCATTCTATATTGCTGTTTGCTTAAAAGATTACAAAGCAGTAGAAACATACTCTGCACTGTGTTTACAGGAAATACAGCACCTGGAAGAATTCAGGGTTAAGAATCAGAGAGTGCTGAAGCTGTGGGTGGGGCGCCTTCTGCTATACTCATCCGTCCTCTACCTTCTTACATGTATATCTGTCTACTTGTGGTGTCTCCCTGAACAATGGACAGAGCGACTTATATTGGCTTTGCCATTTTTCTTCTTTCCGATACTGTAAGTACATGTATGCCACATGAAACACCACAGACGCTGAAAAAAAAGTGTATTTGCATCCATATAAGGAATTGTTTCAGTATCTCGATGAGTTTTACATATATGTTAAAGATAGTATCCATATATTTTGTACTTCAGTACTGTTGGTGCTGCTGCTGATTTTGATGCAGTGAATTATGAAGTTGGTGTTTAAAATTGGTCTAAATGGCTCAGTGTGTTGTCAACGTATTTGCTGACGCCGACTTTAAATGAACTTGTTTACCATTTTTATTTTTTTTTCCCAAGGCAAGTTTTTAAGCAACTTTTGCTCTGTTATTTACACATGATGTTAACATTTTGCTATTTTAAAATGACAACCTTTTCTCCCCCCCAGAGTCTGGTTTACCAGGAAGTTGTTAATTGTTCTTTTCTCTAAGAGGACTGAACGAAACAGTAAGTTTTTGCTTGGTTTCAATCACTGCGTCAGTATAGAGATATACTGTTTTTATTTTTTGTATTACGTTTTGACAGTGTATGTCATTGTGTTTTAGGGACATAAAGTTTGAGTGTTTGCTTGTGTAAATCTGGATGTGAGTGTAACGGTCTGATTTGTCTTTTTTTTTTTTTTAGATGAAAAGTTAGATGAGCTCAGATCCCAGAAAAAGAAAATAGTAAGTGTTTTTTTTTTCTTTTCATTCTTTTCCCTTTCACTATCACTCCCCCACATTGTTTTATTTTTGCTAGTACAGGGTGAAAGCAAAATGCTAATATGAACATAAACTGTGCCCCCCCCCCCCCCAATGGAATCAGCTGTTATATACTATTAATATTCTGCTCATCTAGTCAAAATAACCCTTAACACATTTCTAATCTCCACAAGAGCCTTATAACAGGGCTAACCTTTTACACTTGTCAGGAATCCTTGTGCTTCCCGGGTGTCATAACCTCTTAAATATCTCATGTAACCCATGCTTAATGGGGCTTAATTTCCTTGTGCGAAGGAGTACAAATCTCCTCTAACAATGATGTAGGACGTGAACGTGGGCACTAGTGATGCAGACCCTGGTGGGCCGTTGGTTCATCTCCTGTGCCTCCTGTTACCAGTTGGGTTTTCACAGCTCTTTGTGGCTAATTGCTAATCGCTGTTGCTAATAAATAATCTACAATCAATGTAGACGGCGGTTAATTGGCAGAGCGACTTTATTCGGTAAAGCACTTTGCTAATGACCTTCTTTGAATTAATAGCGTTAAGTACTAGAAGGAAATAAATCCAAGAAATTGCTTGTCATTTACTGTCATATCTAATAACTTCCAATAATTATGGCTGATGGATTTTCACACATTCCATTATTGAAGCTGGTGCATGTAATTATTCTTTTCATTATATGTAAACAATTAGCAATAGTTAGTGTTGCTTTGAAATGAAGCAGTTAAACAAAATTAAAGTCGTAATGGCTTGTGGATGCTTTGCTGGCCTGCAAAATCCTAATTCCTTACCTAATATATTTTGCTCTGCAGTCATAATGCCTGATTTGTTAAATTATTGGAAAAAATGAGATTGCTTGAATCCATGGTAATGTAGTTTTAAAAACTGATTTCAATAGCGTCGTTGTAGCTGCAGCGATGTTGGGTTTATAACACATATTTACATATTTAAAGCAACACCTCCTTTATTCTTTTAGTACATTTTTCATTTTCTATTTGTACATTCCGCCCCACAATTGTCTGCAATTTTGTATCGGCGAATTTTTGATTCCTGTTCACTTTTACTTTAACCTTATGCCTTGCCACTGCTTTCTGGTATTTTCATTGTTGCAAACCTGTACATTGTCTTGAAGCTCGAAGAGGTGATGGAGACTGAAACGTATAAAAATGCCAAATTGATCCTGGAGAGATTTGATCCAGACTCGAAGAAAACTGCTGTAAGTACTCAAATCTATAATAGATGGGTTTGTTGTTTGAAATGATTTCATAATCTGTAATACTGCTTCATTTTTATGAAGGAACTTGAATCCACTCCAGCTGGTTCACAGGCAACACCAAGACCAGGACAAGGTTAGTGATAGTCATTCATGGACTTGATTCAAGTGGATTAAAACTCCTCTTGCATTGGCTGAATACTGAGAGAGTGGTTTTGTTGTACTTCCGGGGAATGTTTTCATGTTTTTGGTCTGTGTATGTAAATGTACTGTAATACCTGGATATTGGCCAAATTGATATCATCTATCCATCATCTTCCTCTTATCCCGATCAGCATCGCGGGGGGGGGGGCTTAAGCCTACCAAATTGATATGCACTTATTCACTTTGGGTAATGCATATTTGGGGAATTTAAGAATGTTTGTTTGCTTTCAGAGGTTTCATCACTTGTTTTCTCAATCATAATTGAATCTCTATAGTGTTTCTTGGGGTTGTAATTTTCAGTGGCGCTTTCTGGAGAAACCCAGACACATTTAAAAAGCATAATGGTAGTTTTATTGATCTTGAAGGTATATACAATTAAGTAATGAATAAAGAGTGGTTTGGAAATTGCCTTGTTTTGTAGAACTTCGTCAACGCAATGTGACCCCAAAACCACCTGTTATGGGTACCCCCGCTGGCTCCGCTGCTCAGCCCCCGATTGTCCCACCAGCCACCCCCTCTGGGCTACCCCCACGCTCAGCCCCTGGTGGACCCCCCGAGAGAGGCCTGGCATCCGCTTCTGCTCAGCAAACTCCACTGAGAAGGCCTGTGCCCCCTGGGGCCGCTATGGGGATGGGTACGTTAGCTGCCGAGA
The DNA here is from genome assembly GCA_026777985.1 of Mormyrops attenuatus. Classification (NCBI taxonomy): domain Eukaryota; kingdom Metazoa; phylum Chordata; class Actinopteri; order Osteoglossiformes; family Mormyridae; genus Mormyrops; species Mormyrops attenuatus. Next base: position 10,223,623 of record JAODKC010000038.1, read on the forward strand.
TGGGTGGTGTACCTGTATAAAATAGGGCTGAAGGTAGTTTAGCGGTCAGATGGACCTTGATGTTTTCAGCATGCTCTCAAAATGGCTGCAAGACAATTCTGTTCATTTATATGCATTGGTTTAGATTAAGCCATCCATTGCCCTTGCTTTAGCAACCAGGGCATTAAGAATAATTAAATGTAAGTATCCTTTATGTGAATTAATATGAAGAGCCTGTGGGTAGTCATATTTTGTGTTGCGTCTTGCTTACACTTAGGGACAATTGAAATTGAAATTCCAACACTTTACACAACAGCCGTTTGCGATGCATGTTAGACTTGGGCAGTGGCGGCTGAACAAAGCAGGATTTGTCAGTTAGATGGGGTAGCTTAAGCTTGACGTGATGATCGTCCAGTGAGAGTGTAGGTAAGGAGCATTTCTACTGGAGGACAGTCATGAATTTGGCGTAAGTTAACCCAGGTAACTGGGAAATCCTGGTTTGTGGAACACCCCCGGATTGAAATGGATCAACACTGGACTATATCATCTGCCCTAATCCCAAGGGAGAAATTAAGGCCCTTGCACTTCAGAACTAGACTTGTGTCATGCTAATCTGTGTGCATTAAGTGCATCCAGAATTTTATTTGCATCGTCCCCCTTAAATTGGAATTATTGGCATAATTGTAATGATCTTTAAGACGGCAAGCAACAGTTCTCTTAATCTACGGCAGAAATCTGTCTTTGGGCTGAAACCAAGGAAGGTAAGCCAACATGACCGGTCGTGCATCGGGGATGAGAAAGTGGAAAAGCACTTGATGTGATATACCACAGTGCCTCCATATGCTGGCAAATGAATAAGCAGCAGGTATCTGAGACTTTGCCAAGATCTGTGGAGATGACAAGTCGTCTCGCGATGATCGCTCTTGATCTTTAATCATAGTAATTAACGCTTACCGAAACAGCAGGACCTTTCGAAACGCTGTTCTGGTGGGATGCTCATTTTAAAGTAATTATTAAAAATTGTCCCTCTTTAAAGAGTTTATCTTCCCTTGTGCTTAATGGTAGATGAATGGTTCAACATACCAATGACAGGGCACTTTACCCCTTGTGCTACTGTTGCCAATTTTGTTTTCTGATGGGGAAGGACTGCTAGACCTTGACTGCCTGTAATGCTTGTTTTCTAATAGGCATGCACCCCCCAGGCCCCCCCCTTGCCAGACCCATCCTCCCACGGGAACGGGGTACTATGGACCGCATCATTGAGTACATGGTTGGTGACGGCCCTCAGAACAGGTAATTACAGCTGCCAGTCGCGTTCTCCTTTACTGAGACGGCGTGAATTTGGAATGGCTCTCACCCCAATGAATTTGTACTTGGTGGTTGGAAATACTGTATGTGCATTCAGTTAGATTCCAGTATTGCAGAACTGAAGGAGAGTTTGTAAACCTATGAGTGTAATATGCCCTCCTTTGTAGGCAACCCCACTGGTTTCCTCACTTGTTTGCTTTGCTTTTGTTATAAGATATAGCAGTATTTAATTCTGCAGATTCCATCCATACCACACTCTCCCCTGTTACTGGTTATCCATGGGTTACTACCAGAATCGTTCCGTGCGAAAGACGAACTAATCCGATCAATTAATACCCCTTGAGAATGACATCTGAGGAGTGATGTCTCTGCAGGATCTGAATACATATTTTTAAAAAGCTGAAATTCCGAATTTGTAATGGTAAATCGGACATTAATCCATTGTGGTACCATTCGTGCAGAAAGCAGGCACTGGCGTGTTGAAAATTTTGCTCAGAGTTGGTAGCTTGACTTGAGAGCGCCTCTTGAATGACCACAAACCAGCATTTTGTTAAACGGTGCAAACTCCAGGGATGTAAAATGTGCGTCCTCTACTGTCTGCTAGACACCTAACTTAGGCTTATGATTTTGTGAAGCTGTCTCTCTCTATAGTTATGAGATTTCATTAAATGTCGTTACTTCAGCTACTGCTTAAAAACTGATTTCATATATACTTTCTCATTTTAATTATGCTGGGGGGTATTGCTTTTATTTTAAAGTGTTCATTTTGAGACTAAATAGATGGAAATTTCATTTTCATTCGATATTCAAGTCGAGAAATAGTACGTGGAAGAAATTGACGGAATTGCAAGATGGTCTCGGAAGGAAAAAAACACATGCTCATATTTTAGAAGTGGGGAAAAAAGGTGGTTTTAATTTTCTCTTTAATTAAACATTTTGAGAAGCGTTGTGGGTCAAAGGCTGCATTTTGATCCTTGCTTGTTCAGCAGGGGGTCTTATGGTGGAGCTGTACTCAGAGAATACTTCTCAAGGTTGGCAGGCCTGGAAATGGGGAAACTGTATGGTTTGTCTTGTTACCCACTGCGGAATTACAATAATAAAATCACTTTTTTTTTTTTTTTTTTTTCCTTTCCCTAGATATGCTCTCATATGTCAGCAGTGCTTCTCCCACAATGGCATGGCATTAAAAGAAGAATTTGAGTACATTGGTAAGATACGGGAGGGGGGGGGGGGTCGCCTTTTCCGTGGATGAAGTCTTCATCTGCCTTGCAGTTTTTTTCGCCATAATGTAACTGGATCTAAGTTTTCCCTAGATCTCTGCCTTTCACAACGGGTGCATGTAGAAAATTGGGTGCGTGTTGTCGTACAGCTGTACGCCAACGATCTGATTTGTTTGGAAGTAGCATGATGTTTGCCGGCCTTCTGACGCGTTTGCTGCCAATTCTCGCCTCAGCCTTCCGCTGTGCTTACTGTTACGTCCTAAACCCTGCAAGAAAGACCCGGCCCCAAGCGCCCCGGCTCCCGGAGTTCAGCTTCGAAAAGAGCTTACGCCCGGAAACGGCCGCCCCGGCAGCGTCTGTCCCAGAGCACCCTGCCGAATCCCCCGATCCAGGTACTCCCCCCTGCTTTTCAAAAGCTGCTGTGTCCTTTTGATAGTGTCCCACTATAGGTATATTGGTAAATAAAACACTGTTTTTAACATTTGCATTCAGCTCATCTCATTCTCTCTGGGTTCCTTACCCCAGGAGTTGTTTAACTGTGTGTAATACTTTTTTTTCCCCTCCTCTTTCATTCAGACCAATTGTTCTGAATTTCTTCTGTTTTAAGTAGCCAGGCAAAACAAAAGGAGTCGCCCCTGTGTGTGGAATGAGGAGTCCTCTTTGTCTTTAGCTACAGCCCCTTGGAGTAAAGTGCACAGTTTCCATCAGCAACCAAAAGGTTCCTGCTTTTAATGCAACCTGATGCCTGATGGCTCCCTTTAAATAACATGTCTATGCAGTCAATCAGCCTTTAAATCCAAACCTGTCCTTATCTGGATCAATCCTGATAGCTGCTGATTTTCAGTAAAAATTGCCCATCGGGATGGATTAATATTTTCATTAAAACTTAATCTAGAGGTCTGTTTAATGAATGGGTACTTTGATCTGGGGAATAGGATCTACTTATCATACCAGCAGTTAAATCTGCAGTTATACTTTGATTTTAATCGCTCATGTTATTTAAATCTTGCCTCACCTTCTCACTGCCGCATGTTGAACTGTCATGAATGCTCTCTTGAATGATTTGGCCAGGCTTATAAAGTCCCCTAACTGAAAACGTGGCTGGTTGCTTTTATCACTGGTCATGTATCTTAGTGGGGTTCACATGGACGTCCCACAGAAGAAAGTGGGATGCATCCTCTGAAGAACGAGTCGTCCCAATTACTGGGTCTGCATGCAGCTTTCCTGTAGACAGTCAGTGAGGCACCTGTGATTTTACAAACTGAGCTGTTCTCGGCGAAAAATACCGCTAATCTTTGTTCTTGCTTAGATTTTTAAGCAATGAGTAGAGTGTAGCAACCTGGGAGATAGGAGCAATTAAGTGTACTGTGAAGCATTTGTGGCATCCTCTGTCGTGAGGATTTTTTGACCGAGAGTTCCTCCCTAACATTTAAGGGACATGCTACATGTTCTTGGATCCCCCAGTCATCAGTAACCTAGTGCTTTAATGTATTTTTATTACTCCTGTTGTCTTTGCATTGCAGTATAGCTATATGCCTCTTACATATTATTGTATTGTATTTACAACAATGAGCCAGACCTTTTTGCCACCATTATTTTTCTTAAGTTTTCCTACAGAACCTTTTGTAGTTTTGCACTATTTTTTTATAGTATGTAGGCCAGGGGAGTTTAATTCTTTTCAGGGGAAAGAACCTTGCAGTTAGACTAATGCAGACAGGGATCATTCCGGATGATAACTTTGCATCAGACTGGACCCTGCTCCAGTGGGATGAAATGGATGGGTGCGGATTGCCTCTGCAGGAGGGTGGGTTTAGAACCCCTGAGCCACATTAGGCCCTTGGCTGTAAGACTGTGGAAGCCAGATGGGTAGGATTTAGCTTCTGTCCATAGAGCTTGGCCTTGCACTCGGAGTGGGTTTCCCTTTGTTTCCGAGGCCGAAATTCCCGCTCGTGCGATCGGAGAGCTTTATCGCTCGTGTGTCTGGCAAGTCGTTTCTCCACGTTCTTGGGTGTCTCGCTGGTGCCGGAAAGAAACGGCACACGAGACCGAGATCTGCGTCCTTGACTTCTGAAATTAAACGCACCAAACGATGGACTGCAGAGTTTTTTAGAACTTGCTGGCACTGTAGTGATAATGGGCTGTAAATATGTGCATGCAGCAAATAATTACCAATCATACAATTTCATACACCGTCGCTTAACTCCTTAACCTCTAACCATCTGACTGTTCAACCTCATCCTCCACCAAACCTTTTTATTATTCAGCCTGGAGTCGACAGACCCTCCTAACCTTTGAGGGGACATTTGCATGATCTTGTTGCTGTACATGTCAGATCCGGTGAGAGGTTAAAGGGCACCCCCCCTCGCATTTTATCATCTTTTGATGCTGTTTTGTTCAGTCAGCCTGTAAACCTCCACACCCCCTCCCCACCTTTCTAAGTTGCACATTTCACAAGCGTATTAAATACATACTGATGATCTTCTGTGGCTTCTTTTTGGTGCATTTAAGAGAGAGACTTTCTTTTAATCAGACCTCAGTGATCAACTACATCTTTGCTCTGGATAATTGGGAGCTCGAAGCGGTGTGAAATCATAAAAACGTCCGCAATGCATCATCTGCTCGGGGTGCTCATTAAAGCTGGTGTTAATCTCGGTTTCTCAGCTGAAAAGGAACCGGACACTTCTCCCGCTGAACCAGGAAGCCCGCGGGCAGTGGCTGCCCAGGAGGACTCTGTGGCAGAAGGACCAGGAACACCAGAATTGGAAAACGCCCCGTCTGAAAAGTCTGAAGAGGAGCAAGATGTCTCACACATGGAGGTTGAATAAAAACCTTGTGTCTCCTGTGCAAAAATGAATCTGGTCACGATGTCCGTTGGAATGGGTTTTTAGATGCATATGTTTACTTGTCGCTGGTTAAACCTTGACATGCAGCTGGACAGTTGAATGTAAAATGAGATGGTAGCTGTATGATTTGGGTTGAAGGCTGCTTGCGGTACTGCAAAACATCGGCAGGCGTTTTTTCCTTTCGCCGTTTATTTATTTTCCCAAAGCAGCACTTGTGTAAATAACTTCTGCCAGGTATTACGTTGTTATTGCTTTTGGAGTAGTATTAAAATGTAGTTGTTTTATTTTCTTTTGGAAAAGGAGCTTATTTGCCATTGTCTTTCTTTTTTTTTTTTAAAGGGGGAAAAGTTTTTTTTTTTTTTTTTTTTAATAGTAGTTTACATAATTTTATGCAAATGCATAAAACTGTCAGGTACATTAAGTGTTTTCTCGCAGGCATTTAAATGTGTAATAGTGCCTTTAAGTATTGCAAAGGTATTGGGCTCTTGGTACAATGAGGCAGTCCTCATGTTTACACAGTAATGTACAGCGATGCTTATAGTCAGGCCCTCTCATTTACTCCTGCGACTAAAACCCTACTACACAACCACAAAACTAATAGCATGTGTGCCAAGGTGTGTTGAATCTACCCTCCCCGCCACCCCACCCCAAACCCTATAAAATTAAATAAAATTTTGTTTTCAAGCTTGGTTTGTGTGGGATTATTCCACCCCCCCCCATAAAAATGCATGGCTGAATTCATTTGTATTCCCACTTGTGCACATACTTTAGGTGGATTGAATGGTCCGCTATTATGTCCTGTTTTCACCATTTTTAAAAAATTAAATACAAATGTCGACTGTAGTTTTCGTTTAGAAGCGCTGTTTTGTTTGGCGTGCTAAAAGAATAGTTACACCCGCTCTATATACAAAGGTAAATGGAATTTTGCGCTTGTGTGTGTGTTCATTCTAGGCCGATACAGCTCATCTCTTAAATGTATATAAACCCTGGGGTCATGCTGCGTATCTGCTCTTTGACAAGACCCCAGATCCCACATTTTTTCATTGAAGTGATCAAGACCTTATAGATACTGGAGTTTCCTTTTGGCACCTCTTCCAAGTGGAGTATAAAAGGTTTCTTTTAAGCAGTCATACTTTGAGTGTTTTTGTGCATCATTTTGGGGTGGAGCTTTGCTTGGGGTGTGTAAATATGCATTTTAATTGCCGGTCACTCCTCATCCATGATTCCAATAGTGATGACTGAACCTTTTGCTCTTTGATAGGTGTTGGGCGAGTGAGACCATCTTGGGTAGAAATGAGGTATTAGGCATGTTAGTGGTCTGATTTATTGGTCATGCGGCAGCCTGTCAACACACTATCTGGCAGTGTCACCGGGCGGGACGCTGAGGGACGCGGAGGAGAACGCGTTAAGGCACATTCCATTTTCATTAGCCAGGCTATTTTAGCTTGTGATCATTTTGTTTTAGCTCATTGATCATTTCGGACAGTGTTAGGTAATGGTGCTCACTCGCAGCCGCAGCCAATCTTGCTTACTTGACCCTCTTCATTTGCAAAAGCATGTCATCTCTGTCTCCAAGTCAAGACCCTGGCCTTTAAGATTTTTTTTTCTTAACCCCTAATTTATTTTTTTTTCTTATATACCCAGGAAGAGGGCCAAACAGGTCAAATCAAATATGTTTCTTTGGAATTTGATAATGTATGTTTACAGAGACATGACCTTCTGTGCTCAGTAATGCATCAAAGTGACACGAACAGTAACCAGCCCAATCGCGCTGTGCTCTGTTTGAGTTTGACCTCTGAACAGTATGAAGAAGGAATAATGTGCCTCAGAGAATGATGCTTGTATCTCTCAACACAATAGTATCGTTGATCAAGACCGTGTATGTCACCGTCTGAGTGCGTGATGCATGATAAATCTTAAAGCTATATGTAACAGGTCATTTATACGAAACTGACACGTTTTGCTGTCCACTTTATTTCAGTGTGTCATTTTGTCAAATAACATTTATTTTATGTATATTTTATGGCATGCACTTGTGCTATTTTTCTCTTTGAAATAACAGTACAATTATTTTTCCTGTTTATTCTTACATCAATGGAATTTATCATCTTTAATTTCACCCCCCGCTTCTTTTTCCATGCAATAGAAAGGTTCTTGCAAAAACAGTGTTCAGGGAACAGATGGTGGGCATGAATTGAAGACTCTCACATAGGAATGAAACACGAATTCTTCACTCCTAACGTTTCACATTTTGAAAGAGTAAGCTTGTTCTATTAGATATATTCACCCGTAACAAAATATGTATGTTTTTTTTTATCATCATTTTTCACGTATCTTTTATAAGCTGTTGTTGGCCCTGTTGTCAGATGCACACGTAATACATATACATAGAAATATTCGATATTGTCAGCACGTCACATGTCTTCGCACGTCCGGCAAAACCTATGTACAGCTCTCTCTGTGCTGCAATCTGTGAGAGAGATGTATATATTTTGTCCTATACGCCCCGAGAAAAGCACCCATACATACGCTGGACTTTCTGAAGGCCTCCAGTCACCGTTTGTCCAGAGGAAAGAGGTGTTTCTTCTGCTCAGCGTTATCAGTGAAGCGCTAATTGATTTCAGGAATGATAAATGGCACATATAGCCCAGAACGGCAGTAATTCCAAATGCAGTATGAAAATGTACAGCAGGGCAGCCCCAAGGTCCTCTGCTCTTCCCTCATCCATCTCTCACACGTACATGCCGGGGCCCTTGACTCAAATTTATACTGATCTTTTATTTATACCCTGAAAATATGGCAGATAAAAATCATAAGTGTTCTTGATATTGTGTTTTGTCATATCTAGCAGGCAAGATTGAAATCCTGAGAAACAATTTTCTGAAGAAATGAAACAGCATGGCCTCCTGAACCCAGGAGGAAAATAACCCCACCATTTGGGCGGAATATGAAACAGAGGCCCCGAATAACTAAAATAGACAAGTGCAGCGGGCGTTTCGGTTTTCCATTTGCTGCCTTGAGGGGTGAGCACTTCAAGATTCTCGCCTTTCTTAAAGGAGCCTCTTAATGTCTTCTCAACACACTCATATCAAATGCCATCATAATGTCCATCTGGTGCAATGATAATTGAAATGGAATTCTCTGTACGCGGCTGCGCTGCCGTAATCAGCTCCCCAGCCAATCAGAAGCCAAGAACCACGATGGCTGAAATTCACAGTGACAAGTCGTTTCGAGCAGGAAATATATAAATATATAATACGATTGTCACAAAAGCAATTTACATGCCCAGGTTGCTTTATGAATATCAGAGTTCACCATGGGATGTTGACAACGGCATCATTATCAGAGCTGTTTTATTGCACTGCTGTCAGAGACACATTAAAATCAAATTAAAGATTTCAACAAGAGCTTTGCCTCAATGACTTACATTTAGGATTAGGTTTTGAGCAGTTGGCTCTTGCCTATTAGTTCTTGCCTGCTTGGGATCTAAATGCCACAAGACAAAGTTGAGAGGCGGTAATACATTTGACAAAAGGTCATCAAGCATAGATGTGCTCATTTGAATGGAAATATGGCCGTAAACTAGTCAGTTATAAAAATACTTTTCGAAATATCATCTGCACAGCTGTGCTGCATTTTGCACTGAAAATGTGTTTATATTTTTTAAATTGATTGGGGCCTATCCAGGCACAATTTTACCGGAATAGACTTTTTTTTTGCTTGTCTATATACAAGGTTTACATCCAATACAAGATAGGCGGTATCAAAATATAAAGGTTCACTGTAATTATTATAATGCAATATCTTGACTGTGGAGTCTTATTAGGTCATAACTGGGACATTTTCTCTCACGATAAATTCTCAGTGCTGTTTTAGAAAGAATTCAGATGAAAGGTTTTTCTGCTGGCCTCTTATACCAGGTGAGACCTTGCCTTGGGCCCAATAGCCCCTAATTCTGCAACCCAGACCAGGATGGATGGATGATTAGATTGGTAAGTGGGTTGGTGCTGAAAGTGTCAGCCAGCAATTTTTGTGAATAGTCCGATATGGCAACTGACGATCTTTCAACATGACATGAAGAAAACAGGTTCAGGAAACACAAACAAGGAACACACAGGAACCAACAGGATGACCAACTGAGGAACAGGGGAAGAGCAGGCACAAATAAAGAGACAACGAGGCTTAGACGAGGAACAGGTGCAGGCCATTGACAATGAAGCAAACATTGGGAATTGCCGTAATAAGAAACAAGTGAGGGCAATCAAGAAACACTGCAGATTACAGCACTAGGGACGGAATGGCCAGTGACATCTGCTGGCCAAACAGGTAAAAGATAGACAGGACATGACAAGGCAGGGACCAATCCTGGCAGACACCTATAGTACGAATAAGGTGATTGTAGCATTATAACTTTATTGCTTGTTGTCTTGCCTCTCTTAGAATAACCCAATTGCTTTTTTAGTAAGCGGACAGAGACACTAAACACCTATTGTAAGGTTGTTGCCTATTTTACGTTTACGAATATGCAGAAAGTCAAAGACAACTGCAATCATTGGCCTAACCCAGAAAAGAACAATACATATCTGAGAAGAATGAAGAAATGATAAATCCAGTAAAGTCTGATGTGGGATAATAACATGAAGCTAAGAGACACACAGTATGCGTATTTTGGACCCTGGTCAGGAATGGGATTTCGTAAGCGGCACAGTGTGGAAATCATTCCAAGCATCCCGAAGCCAGCAGGTTCATTTTATGGCTTCATCCATTACTGTACTGTCATTGTTAATTGTCTTCTTTTTACCTCTGCAGGATTCTACAAATTGGCCATATCGAAAGTGACAGGAGGAAGAGCATTAAGCACCTGACAAGATGATATCTAAGTTCAATTTCCTGCTCTTCACCTGATTTATACCTGCAGAAGATAATTTTCCTTTCTGTCATAAAGAGCTCTATAAATCAGCGGTACTTATGGGGGGCTGCATGCCATGCTCCCCTGATTGGTTACCTGTGTGTTCACTATTAGGGAACCATCACTGCCGCATTTTCCTCCTTCAAACAAAAATGATCAAGTCTAATACCTTCAAGATTAGGGCGATTAAGAACAAAAACAGGAACTGGAACAGCTCGATATAGGCCTCCATCTAAACAATCTGTGGTAAACTCAATAAAAGCGGGGCTTCTTTCCCGTTGACACCATTATCCATCTGTTTGGACAAAATTGCTGTATCATGGTATAAATCTGTGATTCAAGTGACATATCCTCTAAAATAAAAGGGAACATTAACTGTTCTATCTTCTAGAGGCCCTGGGACTGGCTGGCTATAAGCTCACTCAAGTGTGATGGCAGTCATTCTGTGTTTTACTAGACTCCAGACAATTATCCTTTGCTCCTCTGCCTGCAGAAGACAAACTGCCATGGGGTCCGCTGAAATGATCTCAGATAGATTTTCCAAAATGTCTGTCGCTCGATTGCTTCCATACATTTATTTCCTTTAAATGGGTCAAAAAGGGACGACGTTAATTCATAACAAGGCGCGTGCTTTAAAAGCATACGTGTGAATTCTCTGGCATCATCTGCCCGTTACCTATAGGGTTTAAGGCAGAGTGAGGTCCTCCCATGGACTTTCCGTTGACACCGTATTTAGCCGCAGTCTTTCCTCTTCATTTCAGCTTCAATTGTTCGTGGCCCGCTCTCCCAACATAAATGCAATTTACGGGGGGCTTCATAACCACGCAGATTGAAAACTATAACTGTCTTTGAAATCCCCCAGTGAGGAAGGTCGTAAATAACTATCAAGCCCTAGCAGCAACTGGACATATCCCTTACACTCTGGGATACTGGCCAGTTCTTGTTCACGGCGTTGAAACTAAACTTCCCGTTTTGTGTCCAGATGTGTTTTAATAACTGATTCCCGTTTTAGACGTTGAAATACACTTTGCTAACTGACTTTGTAGGCGTCAAGCTTTCAAGTACGATCCCTCGCATTTACATTGACCACGAGAGAGAAAAACTTCAGTTACAGCCTTAAAACACACGTACGCTTTTTCGGCTGTAGCCAAAGCAAACAATTAAGTTGTGTTTTCTTCAGAGTGTATTTTTTCACTGACGTTAACCAAAGCGTGACACATTGTATTCAGACATCTTTTCTTTCCTTACCGAGGTAAGTTTGACACAATCTTTCCAAGAACGTGTACCTGACTCTGCCTTTATTGAATGGCTGCTTATATATTATTTCAGTCACAAAGTGGGGGACACGGATCTTGGGTTAATAGTTTATCATAACTAAAGAGGAGAACGCTAAAGATTAAGACAGTGAGCTGCGATTCAGCATTACAGCCATGTGCATTTATTACATAAACACCCACGCATGACTCAATCCATCTCTCTTTGGTGCCGACAGATTTTGTTAGATGAAGTTATGCAAAAAGTGCCGCAAATGTGCAGAATTTGTGCTGAATTGAAACAACTGTTAAATTAAAGAACTGCTTCACTGGTTTCTTATGGAGCAAATGAAAGAATTTCACCTCTGCATAGTTTTTATCTTTGTTTTGACTCAGTTCGTGTAATTTTCATAATTCATTCATTTGGTCAAGTTCTGAATAAAAATAAGATAATTACCCCTTGTCATAGCGGAAAAACCGCAACCTGAACAAAACGTAAATCGTCCTTAATGACAACTGTCTTTTATCGAGATGGGTGAGGAATTGCGTGGGAAAGAAAATGTGAAATCTTGAAATTAGATTATTTATCACTCATCCCAATTAATCCTCCCTTTTCCACGTCCGTCTTATTCGCGACGCCCATCTACAATTCAGCAAAAATGATCCAGTGAATGGAGAGACGCCGTGTGAATCCCGACTTAATTTCAGGAGCAGTCAATCAATGTCCTTCGCAGAACAACAGAGACACTGGTAACCATACAGCCTGGCTGTGTCTTCAAGGCCAATCTGGTGTTTGACTGCTGATTGGGTTTAAAGTGACCCCAAGAATGAAATAAAGACATTTTAACCATAGAAATGAATGACTTACGCATAAATGCGTATGTTAAAGATTATTTACCATAATAATAGAAAAACAGCATTTATCGCAATGCTTATAACGCTTCTCAGATCTCCACCTTCTTCAGCTAAGCATTAGGCTACTTCACAACTTAATGTATGTGTATAACTATGAAAATTATTCAAAATCCGTTTAGGCTAATACGTCGTTGTCATGTTGTCTGTGCACGGTGCGAGTAAATGTGTCTTATCTAAAAATCATTTAATCATAATTATACTTCGAAAACACATTAAGGATACAATAAAAGCTACCTGGCATAGAATCAACTTAGTGCTGTTAAAAAAAATGCCAAAATTTGCTTTAGCCATTGTCTGCAGGAACACGTTTCAGGTTTTCAAGACCAAGTAAAAAGTCCACGGCATATCACCGATGTCCTTGACCTCAAACCTCGCATTAGAGGCTCTGGAGGTCAGGAAATATTCTCTGAAATTTAAACAATAAGCCTGCGATGCTTGCCAGACTCACAAGGACACCTTTCGTACACCATAATTAAAAAGCAGCAATTTTTGCTATTAAAATTGGATCTTGCGAATGCATAAAACGAAAAATGTGTATGGTATTATTTCACTACAGGAGGTGCTCTTCCAGTAATATTTGTCTCTGTTTCACAGAAGGTCAGTGCTGACAAGTATCCGTCAGCTGAGTGCAACAGAGCTTGAGAAGCAGAGGCTGACTTGACTTGGTTTCACCCAAACTCCTCTGCGCCATGAACCGTCCAGCACATGCAAACACTGTTGGCAACGGCACTGTGAAACTCACGCAAATGTACAGAACGGAGAAGCGACTTAAAGCTGTCATCCTCATCGGCGTTAACCCTGTAACTCCGCCATACTAATTGCTATGAAAATTTGCAGGTAGCCCTTTACAGATATATTCCCAATTGCCAAGTATAATTAATAGCTTTACAGTCTTCAAGGCCATAATGCTCATGAGTTATTAATTAGCAATTCATTTTACAGAATAAATAATACTTATGATTGATGATAGAACTTGTAATTGGGCTCTAAGAGTAAAGCTCTGGGGACAGTCTTCTCTTGGAAGTGCATGTATTAACTGCAGCAGTGGAACAGCAACCGCCTCCAACAATAAGAAAGACCACGATGGGAAACTGTGATACAGTCGGATATTCCCATTCAGCTTGGGTGAAAATTCACTCAGGACAGCGTTATTGTACGTCTGACGTCTGAATCACAGCGCACCGCATTCGCGCCAGTTTCCCTTCCGTAAAACGCGAAAGATCACTAGATTGCCAGTCCTTCTTGAGTAATTAGTGTTGTGAAATTAATCGGCTGTATAAATATAACCTACATGATAACCTATATTCTTTACATCCATAATTTCATGTGAGAACCAAATACATAAACAAATACAGTGAACGGTCTTTTCTTACAGTTCGCAGCAGATTTATTATTTCAGCTGCAAACTGGTTTTACTAATTATTATTTGGGCTGCAAACCATGTTTTTATTCAAACTGGAAAAATAAGGGCCATTAAGGTCTGTTGAAAAAATTTAGAAGCATTTAAAATAGCTGGTAATATAGTGTCCTTCACGTGTTACTGATAAGGCATAAATTGAAAAAGATTTTCATGTCTTGTTGGCAATGTTATTAAATATAAATTTTAATCCAAAGGTAATCTTCTTATCGACTTCTATAACAACACCCCATGTATGTTTCTGCAACATATTCCAGCTAATGGTGATTTCAGAACTAAATTAATATGTGTTTGTGGTTTATATTAATTTATGCGGAACCCAGAAAAATAAAGTAGGTCTATATATGTTGGAGTTTTAATTAGGTGAAAACTACATATAAAGCCGACCTGTATTTCATCTAACTTGTATTTGTAATTGTGTCATTTATTAAACTTTGGCATCAGAAAACATTTTTGTTAGGATATCATCAGCAACTTCTGCATTATTTAAATATGCGGGGGAAACTGAGTATAAATTAAGCTTTTCATTGTGTTTTGTAACCTGTTAGTAATTCGGTATAATGTTACGGGGCAGCATACTTTCGTTTCCTTTCACCGTCGCAGAGTGGAGCGTTTCGCAGGATGGCCGACCAGATGCTGCTTTCAATTAACAGCCTTTGTTATGCATCGGGCTTAATTGTTTGTCTTGGCAAGAAGACTGATGACGGCGAAAGGAAAAAAAGTTTTGTATTCGTTCTTTGAAAAACACTCAAAAACTTGTCACTTGAATTTGACAAGTACATAACTGGGCTATCTATTTTCAGGGGCCCTGATTAAATTTTTTTTAAAAAAAGGTTAAGCTAATTAAACATTTTAGCCCGCATTGTGTTAGGTGTTAGTCCTTCTAATGGTAATTTATTAATTTCATTAACTGAATTTCAGAACATAGGCCTATATTTATTGGCCAGCTAGCTAAGTTTCTGCAACAAAGTTCACAAAGGTGACTTTGGTTATTTAAGGATTAATAATAAATGTTTTTAGTGAAATGGCTAAAACAAACAAACAAACAAATGAAACAGTTAATCTAGCTAAAGGAATCTGAAAAAGGCAACTTAGCCTAGTGCTAAGAGTCAATTAATGCTATGCTGTATCATGTTCAATTAGTTCACCCCCTTTCCACAAAAGGCAGCCATGAGCAATTGCTGGTATAACTGTACAGTGTCACTAATCCGCGGAAACCTCAGCGTTGCTAAGTTACGAAAGCCTCCCGGGGCCCAGTGCTGCGCGGCGCGCTCCTCTAAATGACAGAGGAGAACTGTGAAAACTCAACCCATCTTTGGCTCTGTATCGATTTTACACAGAAGAGCCAACCACTGATGATAGACTTTTGATATATTTTCCCTCAACAGCGGGTCCCTCAGAGTATTACTAGAAAAAAATCTGTCAATATGCCTCTATTATGATCTCTTGATCTGTGGCCATAAAAACCTTTAGATTCAGCCCTTATTATCAAATAATGGAGGAGGCTATTTTATGTCAAGCGCCTTTAAAGCTGAAGAGCCTTAAAAAAAAAGTCACCCAGCTTCCAAAAACAGGTCATTTGCATGCCGTAAAATAATAGCGCAGACTTTCTGGGCCTAATTAATTTGATTGACTCACAGTAGGGAGGGATCAGCTGTGACACCATGAGCCTTCACAATAAATACCAACTGATGGGCAGGCCGCATCAATAAGGCCATCACTGGTCTCCCTCACTTGTCACCAGGCAGGGAGTGAGCAATACCAACCCCCTACAGACTTCCTGCTAAGCAGTTTCTGCCCTATTAGCAATTTATAATGGTGATCAAGAAGTCGTCAGCGGCGAATCAAGACAACTGTCGGGCCCGCTGCTTAATTGGCCTTGTGTGCTTTTTTGATAAATGGCTTGTGACTACAGTAGGGTCCCCCGGATTTCATCGCCTTAATAGGCCAGTGTGATTAGATTTACCAACAGATACCAGGTCAAAGGAAAGGAGAGTGGGTGCAAAAATGTTAATTAATATCAATAATGGCCAATTATTAGCGAGACAGAAGGATCCATGCTAGCTGTGTGCTCTAATGGCTCAGAGCTAACGTGAAGAGAAACACTGCCAAATTAACATAACTGTGAATGCATGCTGCACGGCAGAGCTCAGCAAACAGCTGTTATGTTAGTTATTCAAATAGAATTCCTGTTGGTGTCAAAGGCTGTAGTTGCATAATCAGCTATTCTTCTAGGCCATTCTCAAGGCACTAACAATGCCCCTGTGGCCGCTGTAGCTCCGCCCCCTGGGCCTTCTGATCAGATGTGACCCCATGTGTACCTGGCATTAACAGAGGAGTTAAACAAGGGGTTTGGTTAACACAGCCTTATGACAGGGGGAATAAGCTTCAACAGACCCAGCCTCAGCTTATTTGCTCTGCTCTGGTGCCACGTGGGACAGTTTTGTGTGAGGGGCAGGCGTGTATACATATATACAGTCAGTAATGTCAGATTCATGAATTATAAATGCATTGAGAGAGTTTATTTTGTGCGGTGGGACGCAGCGATTCCTTGTACACTTTATTCTGCATTTTATTTTTTTTTTGTCTTTCATGCAAAACCAACAGCTCCTCTCCGGATCTGTTGAATTTTTAGGACCTTCTCCTAAGATATGATTTATTCTTGAATAAATTCCATGCCTGTACTGAATAAATGCATGAAATCAGATCATACAACAGAAGAAAAGGCTATTCAATTACTTTAGAACAGCAGCACTCTCATGGGTTTAATAACCATCCCAGTGAAACCACCACAGACGCTGGTATCTTGCTGAAAATTAATTCAGCCGTATGTCGTTGAATATTATTTTCTCATCAGAAACAAAATATGAACTCTTTTGATTAACTGGATTGGATTTTACAAAACAATTAAAGCTTCCCTTCCACCGTTGCTTGTGTTCATACCAGCAAGTTATTGATTGACAAACGGTTGTGTGTTTCATGGTCTCTGGGGACCTTCGGTGGGCCAAAGGGTTGACACTCTTGGCTCAGGACGCTTGTTCAGCCATGAAGTTCAGTGGTAGTGGGCCCAGTCAAAAGTTCAAGTATTCCTAGAAATGTGCAAAGCATATGTGTCAGATATTCATACAGGGCTTTTGGCCACAGACTCCAGCTTCAACACTCATCATTTACCCTTTAGATTGTAGCTACTTTGAGCCCTTGAGGTGCAAACATACTTTTGGTGGCTTTATGCCTACGTAATGTCTTCAGCCTCTTCTGAACTTTGCTGAATAAAATTTTAATTGACTGTGATGTACTGGCATCCCCTTGAGGGTATACCCCAACCTTGTGCCCTGTGCTGCCTGGGATAGACAACAAGCCCCCTGCATCGCTGACCAGAATAAATGGCTTGAAGATGGATGGATGGATGGATGGAAGGATGGATGGATGGAAGTCTTGATTGAATTTTGGTTATACTTTAGGTGACCTTTAAACTGGAAGGTGATGTAGTTTCAATACCAATTAATTGTTTTGCTAAGTTCACCTCTGTACCAAGGCTACAAGCCAAAACAACTGCAGTATGAAATCATCATCGTCCAGTAAAATTCAATATGTTAAACTCTGAGACTACGCTTGTTATTGAAGCTAAAAACATTGGGGAGCGAATTCCTCTTGTCTTTGTATCTTCTTATGGAATCTATTTGTTGCAATATGAAGAAATGGAAGATTTGTCTGTATATTCCTCCTGAGGGAGCCATAGCCCTCAGACTTCGCCATTAGCACCAGATATGGAATTTCCACTGGGGTCAGTAGCAATTGTGAGAACCCACAGGACGGATGGTGAAATATCTTCCACCATGATATCACAGCACGAAAATGGTGTCCATAGATTTTATTTATTTTTCAAAATACAAGGCACAAGCTCTAATATTTAGTGCTTCTACTGAAATTGTAGCCATGTATGTGACTGCCAGGGGCAATTCACTGCGCATGAAGCTGCTGAGGGAAAGGTACTGTAAAGGCGCAGCAGCCAGACCACGCCCCCCGTGGCAGTAGCTTTAATTATCATCTTTGGGTTTACCCTGTGTTTTCTTCAACTTCCTTTCCAGTTTTATGACTTTCACTCCTGGCATTTACTAACGCATTAGATATGTATGTTGCCTAACCATTGTTCCTTCAACTCAGTATAAACAAAACTAAATTAGGCATTAAGTGAAATATCTGAACTATATATATATATATAAAGTGAACTATATAGCAACCAAAAATATGTTCTTCATAGTGGTCATAGTTAAATTTATAACTAGATATTCACGGAGGCCTACCTTCCCGTCATGACAACATTCGACTATTTATTTAGTAAACTGGCTACTTTTTATTCGTAAGACATTCACCGCGAGGACTATTTATATCATACGCAATATCATCGCAAGTAATGACGTTTGTTACAGATAAAATGAAAACGCGAAAACTACGTGTTCCTCTATTTTAAAATGATTTTTGATACATTCTGTTTCTCCTGTGTAAAGGTAAGTAAAACGGCCATTGTCTCTACACGCTTTGACCTTCTCTATTATAATTTTCCGCATGTAATTCCCCCTAAGGACTTGTCATGTTTGACCAGGGCTGAGGAGATACTGCTGGTTGTACCATCCCCATCCAACCACCGCACAGCAGGTGAGGGAGACTGCAATGGACAACTGAACGCTCCCCTCTAGGGTAAAGCGCACTTTAAATGCTAGTGAATACACCCAGGTTCACAATGCCTGGGGCTGTGAAGGACAGTGTTTTGTCAGCAGGAGAGTATTTTCGCTTATTTCCAGGCTCTGGAAAGTGTAGCTATGTACGAAAGAATAAGTGTGAGATTTTAACATAGCCGTGTTCTATCCGATAATTAGCAAAGCGAGGACAGCACTACTAAATGCTGCAAAGACGAAACAACTGGTAGGCCTACCACAGGGAGATAATAGACATCAAAATCCAATAGGGGGAAAGTGTAATGCAGAAACTGTACGCAATGTAGAGGAATAAATGTCCTCCTCACAACAATGTTGAGGCTAATAGATGGAAATATTGAAATTTTCTTTTTTTTTCTCGGAAGCGTCACAGTTATTTTGAAAAACGCGACATATGTTTGTATCCACATAGCTGCATTCAACAGATTTCGCCCGCAGTTTACATGAGCGGCGACGGTGTGAAATGAGCGCCAGGCTCCGCTCCACTCTGCCTCTCGTGCTCTGGTGTGTAAAAGTGCTTTATGGTGCCTGCCTCGTCTCTTTTTCACTCGCCGGCTCCCCTTTCAGCGCCGCTCCTTGTGTCCCCTCCGAAACAATCAGTGGAGTGGAGACAATGGAGGCGTAATGATAGATCTGTGTACCTACCATCTGTAAGAGCAGCTGCTCCCTTACATCTGTACAATATGCCGGAGCAGGGAGCCTCAGTAATCTGCATAATAAGCGGAGGGCTTATCGCAGTCTAGTTAATAATCTCGAGCGATCGATGCACTTCATTCCCTCACTGTGGCTTGGAAAAATTAATAAAAAAGCAAAGTTTCATGATGCTCGCTGTACCTAAAAACCACAGTGGGGTGACGGTGCAATGGATAGCTGTCGATTCTGCTAAAACCCACAGGTTTTGCCTGTAATAAGCCAGAACTGCTTAAGAACGGTATACAGTACTCAACGAACTCTGGCTTGTTTTATTGCTGTCTTCCTTACCGTGATGGGTTTGTTGTTTAATGTAATTCTCAGGGCAAGAGTGAGTAAAGGATAAAGAGTTTTTTTCCCATTCTCCTCTACCCAGCGATCAATAAGTTCCGTCGCAGTATCTCGAAAACAGGTTTAAGGGAACTCTGAAAATGAGCGCCGATATTGCAACCTTTTGAGAAAAACACAGCGTCCCCGTTTTTGTCATTTTCGGCAAAATGCACAGTACTGGGCACGTGTAAGGGATAGTTTCACAGGGGATAGAAAAATCGGAATCTGTAATGAAAAACTGTGGAAAAGTTTTATTATTGTCCTGAAAAAAAAATCGAAATTTGTAATGTGAATTATTCGACCTAGTTAAAACAAGGATGCCTTTTTAAATCAAGATAACAATGTATTCTCCATTCTCCACTGTCAAAAACAGAGGGGATAGTAACCACATTATTTCAGATTTCTTTAGAAATACTATTCATATCGCATTACACGTTTACCCTCGAAGTTCTATTGTGTTTTTCCATAACTTATTAAACTCATTACTGCCATCACATTTCTTTTGTGTGTTTTCCAGTTTCGCCTCTGTCAGATCGAATTGCATGAGGTCGATGCAAGTACTTTATTTTTGGAGGGAAATTCAGATACGGGGGTGTGAAATAGACACGGGTGCTAAGCAAAGAAGAATTGCATTTTTATAAAACACATCACCAAATACTGATACGATCACTGCGAATACGTATTTTAAAAGGTCTGGATTTGTGCGCTCCGTAAAGTTTTTTAAATACCTTGGGGTATATGGGTATTAAGATTCCTTATAAAATTCTCATTTTTATTCATTTAATGCAATTTATTAAACTCGGTATTGGTCCATAAGCAGACACGGAATTGACAGAAGAAGGTAGATATTGTGCTATTGATAATTCATATTCTTCTGGGTCCCTGTTACCCTTAGTTGCACTGTAAAATCTCATTATAATGGGACCGTCTCTGTCTGCAGTTCTCCTCTGCCGATATGTGGGGTGCAGCATGAATGCGTCCTCATTCCGAACGTAATCCCCCCCGTCGCGCTAGACCAGGCTTCAGCCACAGCCGGGGACACGTTACGTAACCTTCGTCTTAGTTCAAGCGTTTCTCAAAACGCCGTGAGCTCCTGTGTAACAACTTTTTTAACCACTCAGACAGCTCGGATGTGACTGGAGCATTTGTTTCGTGGAATGCTATCATTTTGCTTTACAACTGATGCAACTTTCTCCATAATTTGGGAGTTTTTTTTAACGTTGTACATGTACTGTATGTATAGGCTAGCCATCTCAAAGCTATGCTACCAATTAAAAACTTAAACATCTTTTGTTAACAAAAGAATTAGACTTAGTCATTCAGTAGACCTATCTTATTCAAATATTGTAATTACACCTGCATAACTCTTAATGCTGGTGGCACAAAACAGATGATGATACATAACCAAAATATCAAACTATATATAGTTACAGAGCTGAACAGTGGGCCAGACATAAAATTCACAAATCTGGCAAATGGTTATTAACACAGTTTTGGGCATTTCAGGCCCAGAAGCTTCAAATCCAGACCAAGATTTTGTTTCTACCAACCAGGTGAACATGAAGAGTCACAGTCACAGAGTATTCACTTAGCTGGTAGAAACAAAATCGCGGTCTGGATTTGTAGCTTCTGGACCTGAAATGCCCAACACTGTAACACATGAGAATGAGCCCATATATTTAATTTAAAGAGCACCTTAAAGGAGCCAGTGTTGCCATGACAAGACGCGTGCGGAGCGTGGCGCTAATCGCAAGCTTCTCCTCTTTGCACCCCTCGTGCCTCATGTTGGATGCACCGCACGCTTGTCAGTTCCCATTTCTGTTAAATGCAATTTTATGAAATTAATCCCTCACTCATTGTCGTGAGTTTGTTTATCTCATTCTTTATGTTCGGCGGCACAGGGTGGATCCTCAGCCCCTACACCGGCCATTATCTCCTACCTGCAGATTACATAATGACCATTACGATCTTCTGACATCTTGTAAAAAGCCCTGATGGCCACACCCCCTCTCCTCTCTGTAGTGGAAGAGCTGGTTTTCTGGGAGTCGGAGAGTGAAGAGGAAAAGTCTCACAGACAGGAGTGGTCATCAGAACTAGACAAACTTCCCAGCAGCCGCGGCCGTCTGCATAAGGCACGCCGTAAAACGTCCTGAGATTTATGAGGACCCTTTTCGTCCTGGACTTAGTCACCATCTGATAAACAAGCAATCTTAGCTGCAGGCTAAGTGATGCTCTTTGAGGTTCTGATTTACAATGCTGTGAATGATGTATTTGTGGTTCCAGTCCTGAGCCTCCTACTGTGATTAGTCATCCGTGAGCTGAAAATTTTCATCTTAGATCTTTGGCTTGCGGCCCTGGAAAAAGTCTTGAAAATGAAAGAATAAATAAGCGATACAGGTTGCTTTTGGAGTTAAGTGGAGAGAAATGAACTTTGTGTACATGCAGATGACTTGTAGCTTTCAGTAATTTCCCCTGATTCCTGTTGAATTCGGATTGGCCTTTGCTAGCGGACTACAAGATTTGTTTCCCTGCCTTTTAAAGGAACGCACTGGGGCATTGTTGCTCTGTCTTTTACATTCCTGAGAGGTGTGATTAAAGAGAAATCCCTTGATGTCTTACCCTCGCCCCCCCAGTAATAAATGAGTCACGAATTTGAAATGGCTCGTCTGCCTTACATCTTATCTTTTATCACAGCGAGTTAGAGCCTTCGGCCAGACAGACGCACTCTTCACCCCGTGAGTAGATACAGCAGGGCAGGTCATGTGACTCAAAGAAGCTCCTTATTCACATCGTAGGACCGAAATCCAGTGCTTTTAAGTGAAGGATAAACGCAGATCCCTACCATCAACCATCTCTTGGTGGCCTTAGTTAAGTTCGTCTCAGCGCCGTGGCAAGGTGCCATTTTCTCCCCTACAGTTCTTAACGCCCAGCATGATGCTTCATGGATTCCAGAAACTTCAGCAGCTCCCCCAGACCACGTTATACTTTGAATAGCCTCAGGTTTTACAAGCCTCGTACCAAACTAAGGGGCTCAAGGTTTTGTAGAGCAGACTTTAGAACGGCAGAAAAAGAGCCACGCCTGTTGTCTCTAAATGTGGCTGAAATTCTCATATGAGTATGAGTGCAAATATGAGTGCAAATATGAGTGCAGATGCTGATAAAACACAAGCCGATATCTCAGGGAGATGGGCAAGCAGCTATTATAGATGTTCATATACTCCAAGTGTATAAGCCCCCAATTAACATATAGCCATTGTTAAAAAACAAATGTATTCATTCTGTTGTTAGTACAATGTTTTGATATTATGTTGCCTGAAATTTATTACAATAATCATAAAGTCCAACCATTCCTTTGGTAATTATAGAGCACGCTTAATTATTCACTTTGAAAATGGTGTGTTGAGAGATGTATGTCACTAAGCGAATGCTTTTAGGTAGTAAATTACTTCTGATTGCTGCTAGATGAACATGTAGCCAAGGTCATAATGCGAGCTGTACATTTAAGCTTATAAATTTAACTTAATTTGACAAGAGTCTTCAGGAAAGGAAATCGCTTTATCTTTAAATTTATGACACACAGACTTGTGTATTTACAAGTTTGTGGTGCATGACAGGAACTTCTGCAGCCTGTATATTAACCAGTGAATTAAGCTTTAATGACAGCATTACGTAGATGGAAAAAACAGTCATTGATCATTTGCTGTTTTTTTTATTTACTCTCAATTTCCCAATATACTCGCAATATATATACACACATACATATACAAATATATGTGTGTGTGTGAGTGTGTGTCTGTGGTCAGTCCAGGTATACCTTACCTTGTGGGGACCAAACGTCCCCACAACATGATGAATAACCATTTTTTTTGTTTTTTTACCTTATAGGGACCAGTTTCCTGGTTCCCACATGGGGAAACTCTATTTTATAAAAATCTGTGACTGCTATGAAAAAACTAAAAATGCAGAAGCTCTTGTATTGTGTTTGGTTACTTATGGTTATGGTCAGGGCTGGTTAGGGGTTAAGGTCGTCATAGTTAGCATTAGCATTTTACCCATAGAAATGAATGAACGGTCCCCAAAAAGATGTGATTACACGACTTTATGTGTGTGTGTGTGTGTGTGTGTGTGTGTGTGTGTGTGTGAGTGTACACACACGTACTGGCCATGTATATCATTTTATCATTTAAAAAATACTCCCTTGTTTTATTCTGTATTTCTGGATGATACACTCTACAGTCTCAGTCCATTGTACTGAAGCACATTTGCCCTGGATCTATACAGGACCCCTGCTTCCAGATATACATGAATGGATTTCAGATGGCTTTCAACTGTATTGATCCGGGACATAGCTGCACGCCAGAATCAAGCTCACAGGGTAATAAGCGCTCCGGGTCACATGGGCAATGTGTGGCATTTATTCAGCCTGCGGTGTTTTGCTGTGGCCACTCAGCGCAACTCCGAGGGCGATGCACCTTAAGAAAGCCTTCTGTCACTGTCATTTACCTTCCAGTCAAAATGGCAAAGTTGTCTATTGCCGGGCCTATATTGATTTACTTTTAGGAGGGTTACCAGGCCAGTGATCATTGACTATGGTCTGCGGTGTGGTCAGATTGGATGGTGATGATGGATTAGACAAGAGGTCCAGTGTGCTGAATAATGCCAAGGTTAACATACACTGTATGGCAACCTTGGAAAATACACCAATATAACACCCTTTAAAGTCAACATTCACTGTATGGCAACCTTTCAACATGCCCCACTGTAATATTCTTTGAAGTCAACATGCAGTATCTGGCAACCATTGGATATACGCCACTATAATCCTCCTTAAAAATAACATACATTGAGTGTATGAGTATACACCACTGTAATATTCTTTGAAGTCAGCATACACTATATGGCATCATTTGCAATACACCACTGTGATATTCATTAAAGTCAAAATACAGTGTATGGCAGCCATTGAATAAACTCCTTAATAATATCATTCACTGTATAGCAGCCTGTGCATGTACACTACTGTAATACTACTATAGCTAAGTCCTTTAGTTCGGGGAATTTCCACTGTTGCAGCTGAGTGACAGTTGCCCCTTTCCAGCCTGAGCTTGGCAGGACATAGACAGTGTAAGCAGGATCCCCATTGACAGTGGCAGGGAGTTCATGTCAAGGCGCTCAGTGCCGCAGAGATAGCTAACATAGCCCAGCACTTAGCATGGATTTAAATATAGCTAACATCTGTTTCCTCTCATGTTGCAAGGTGTGTACAGGCAGCAAAGTCTGTACTGAAAAAGAACCTTTGGCATGAAATTATCTTTCTGAACAGTTGCTGCCAACTCTACTGGGTCCCTTTTATCACATATAAACTGCCTGCTAGGATCTAAAAGTACTGTAACGCAGTGTGTGTACCTTTATATCATCTGCCTTCAGTTATAATGAATGTAATGACATATATACAAAAACACAATAGCATGTTTAGATTTGCATTGATAATGGAACATACTTGATGAATAGAGAAAGAGGTGAATGCACAATGCTATTAAAATGTATTATATTTATGATATAAAGAACTGTTGAAAGTCATCATGGGATTCAAAAAATGACATTTAAGACTGAGGTTTAATGTTGTGTTAAAATCTCAAAGAGCTGGTGTGCAGACGATGGTTTGTTGAAAAAGATGCCCTGACATTAGACATGGAAACTGGTTCATATTAAGCAAACAGATTTAAAGCACGTTAAACACTTTTAGAGTATGAGGGAGATATTCAGGCATCCCATTTACAAGGGTGTATGTCAGATATAAATACATTTATTTTAACATGAGATATTTTTGTTTGATAGACAGGTTACTATGAAAGACAGTAAAAATACTACTAATGTTTTAGTAAGAGGTGGCTGCTTTGAAGGTGTGATAAGGTGAATTCTGCTTGCTTTTATGTCAGGACAGGCATGATGTTTAATAAATACATAAACATTTTAATAATTGTGTGAGGGTCTGGCTGGGTAAGAGTGATAAAGATATGTAAAGCTGTTGCTATTGCTATTCCCGTAATAGTGTATAACGCGATAAAAATTGCAACGCGTCAAGCTGGAGACCCCAGGAAAATTACAGAATTAGGAGGATAAAATGTTAAGGTTTAAAGTTTAGTTCAGGAATCCACTTACACACATGTCTCTGTTGAGGAGCAGCTTTCATAGCTCACTCATTGCATCCTTGTTTATCTGTTTCCACAAGCTCATATTAATAGGGCGACATTAACAATGAATATAATTATAAAAGATAATTATCTACATAAAACAGTAGTTTATGTGTTGAAAATATTTTAGGCTATAGCAATGTTTCCGTGAGTGGAGGGATAGAAGGTCCTGAGTCTGAGGTAAGCCTTAGGCTGTTCTAATGAGGGGGTGTGTTTTACAAAACAGACTCTGTTATCAGCTGCTTAATCCTGTCGCTTTTATTGGCTTTATTGGTTCATTCAAGGGGGTCTGTTGACATCCCCATTGCCCTGTTAAAAGCCCCCTGCATCACGAGCGAATGTGGAGTGTTCTTTACAGAGACGGGAGGCCCCTTGGCACTCAGGCCTCCCTGGGGGGCTGTGATTTTCCTGCTTAAAGTGGCTACTGTCAACCCTAATTTGTCCTTCGTCTCCTCCCCTTTCAGGCAGGGATGCCTGGCGAAAGTTTTTTTTTTGTGAGAGACTGGACATATTCCCTGCTTTTGGTGGCTTATGGCAAGCAGGGGACACCGGGTAATCATTACCGGGCTGGAACAAAAGAGCCAAGTTACATCACAAGTCGCACGTGACCCGCGAAACGCCGTCTGTCCAGCATGCGCGTGCACGCAGACTGGTCCGCGACGGTTTAGCTTCTCTTTCTGCTATAACCCACTAGCAATCGAAAACGAACAGGAAATCCTCTTGACTTATACAAATGGTGCCCAAAGAGTGCACTCAAATGACTTGTCAAACTGTATTTTATGAAGCACGTAAACAACACATAGTTTTATTAAACGTACATGATAATAAATTGAAATAATAAAGCTACACGGGCCTGGGGTTCGGTGATGTCCAAACTTCAAAAAACAAAGAATATTGAGAATGTGGCACCTCATCGTACAAGTATACCACTAAATTATCCGGCGTTGCATCTTTGAAATTCTGCATGCAAACACTCTTAGCAGACGTGAAAACTCAAAGTTCAAATTATTCGGCAGTCGGAAACAAAATCACAAGCTACCGGCAAATTGCAACTCGTGACGCGATTCCCTCGCGCACTTTTCCGCGGACAACGATTGCTTTGTACTCGGGGCTATTAAGAGCAGGATGATTGCGAATAATAGTTACTGACATGATTTGTGAGTGCTACATGCGCGGCTTTAGCGGGTTAGCCAAAGAGAATTGCCGTATTTGATTTATCTGCCTTTGATTTCCAAAGAAAAATCAATGAAGCAAGGTAATTCTTTTCAGCTATTCAGCAATCCACTTCAATGATAAGCCATTCGACGACCAGTCAGGAGACTTTTCTTTTCAATTATTCCTGACTTGTTTACATTAGATTCCCCGGAAGAGACGGCTGCAAACATGTAAAACCTTGTACGGGCTGTCTTACGGAACGAGCTAAATACAATTTTAGTCCGATGTGGAAAAGAATCAGTTATAGAGAAAATTGTTCTGGATCTCAGTTTTGGGCCAATTTCCCCTCCGTTGTTTTGCGGTGTATGGTAGGAGGAAGAGTATGGTAATATAATATGCATAATTCATACGCCTGGGCCATCTCTAACGTTTTGATTTTGCAGTCTTGCCCATTTATTTGGGGAAAAATTAATGTTACAGTGTCCATTAGGAGGTTTACAAGACCGACCGAGGCTGTAACACTTCATGCACAACAAGTTGAAATGTCCTGCAGTCTAAAAACTGATTTCTACTTTTCAGATAGCTGTGGAAGATTTCTGCTTGTATAACTATTTTCCCTCTAAACGAAAATGGATTTCATTGCTATGTAAATCCGTATAGTGTAACGTGGTAAATCAAGTTCTTTTGCACGCACGTCTATTGCTTACTTGTAGTTTTCGAACATAAAATTGCCAAATAGTTGTGACGAATATAGATATGAAAGAAAGCATTATGTAAACATGAAAGCTGTTTCCTGTTTGTTATTATATTTGCGCGATCCGTGAAAGCGGCGTTTAATTCGTTTACAGTTTAGAGTTTAGGGGCGATGCTTTAATTACGAGCTGGAAAAGCAGGGCAAATCAGGCAGCATTAGAGGAGATGATGTAGGCGCCGCTGTAGCAGTCAGTCTTTGGGGCTGCAGCCACAGATCGATGTTTACCAAACCAGGAATAACCGAACATCTGACATGCACTAATTATTGCTAATCAGCTAATAAGGATATTTGTTGCTCAATTTCAAGTAAAATTTCGGCACAGTGTAGCTAAATTTAATCTTTTGAATTTAATCGTTTTAAATGATTGTTCATCTATTGAAAGTATATCGTTGGACGTCGACCACACAGAAAAACGAATAGGCCTATACCATGAATCGAAATGAATAAAATAAGACGAGATGCCAATTTTTCATTAGCTCCAGAGACACATACAGTAAAATAGTTGACAACGTGACAATGTTAAAATGGGTTTGAAATACACCCAGAATAACATTTTCAGTAATGTATGCCAAGTAAATGCCATGAAAGAAACTCTTCGAGTATATGCTTTATCAGAGCTATTCAGCAAATAAAAAACAGCGTGCACATAACTTTCTACACGTGGCAGTTTCTGCAAATGCATTTTTGGGAACTATTTTAGTCCGATGGTTTACTTATCTCAAGTGTTTGTTAAAGAAAAAAAAACTTACATAACCCTTGTAAAAGATACGTAAGTACGTAAACTATATATTTGCGCATAAAGTATGGAGTACGTGGCGTTCTTTGTAAACCTTTATTTTTACTGTGAAAATCACTTTGAATCTATAAACATTTTCTACAATTCAAACTACCCAATATGTTCAAAATGTAGTATATGCGAAACTGCCTACCAGCACATGAAATACCATACGTATCATCAACATTTGATTATAGAACTATGCAACAAGAACATCAACTGCAGCATCCATTATCGGTGTGTGTTTAATAATGTTATTATAAATTCCCAGTCGTACTGAGTCAAGGTGAAATTCATATAATTTACTACCATAATTATATGGGGCTGCAGTATAATTGTACCTTAGAATTGTGTTTATAACATATTACAAATAAGATATTACACGTAGGGTTATGTGGTCTTATAAGGCCCGACGTAACTTTGTAGTAAAGTTTAGAAAACATGCGCACGAAGTTTGTGGTCACTATTTCACCGTTCAACACTGACAACATAGCAGTAGCTGACATTCGTCATCTGAATATTTTTTGTGTTCTGTACTTTTAACACTTATTGTAAAGATATATGTATGAGTGGATTATAGAGGTATGTTTTGCATAATTTATATTTCCCTATTCAGAGAACCTTTTCCTTTTTAATAAAGATGCGAGTAGTTAAATAGTGTGCAAAAGATAATACGAATGATTGAAAATGCTTTTTTTCTTGTGCCCATAAACTGCATTATTGGATACAGGACCCAAACCCAGAGTGTAAAGTGTTTGGTAATTGAACGAAAAACACCTTTCAACGTCGTTAACTTTGTTATATATTAACGTAACGTTGTCATGTAGAATGTCGACGAAGAATGTCTAAGACTATAACTTGGATTTTGAGTAGTTTTATCCTTTTTGTTTAAGGCAGATTATTGTAAAAATGGGTCTAGAAGCGACACTGCCCCCTAGTGCTGTTAGTACTAGCTGAAATTGCTCAGGTTCTTCACGCTTTTGAAAGAAGGAAAAAAAATAGGTTTAATGTCGCTCATAATCACCGACGAAAACAAGCATTAATAACTCCTGCTCATAGAGCTAATTATAAAGAATAAAATAATATGTAATGCAGGCCTATTCGTAATTAAAATGCGACTACATTTTGATCGGACTTGTGATGAGACGACTGAATTTATAATAAACGGAATTTATTAGAGGTGACGTGCGTTTGAACCGTTTAGCAGTCAAAAACATAAATCACAGTAGAATTTAGCGGTAAGATAACACTAGGGACTTTGAAGGATACTTTTATGCGGATTTTTATACATATTGTTTAGATTACACGTGATGTCATTCTTCATAGAGGCAACACAACTTTCTTGCCCACCCCCCAGAATGTCTGTCTGTGTAAATGACTCTCGGCGACTGTAGAGCTCGGCCCCGCTAACACATCGGCTGTCAGAGGAAGTGGGGGGACGGGCACCGTGGACACGCTCCTCTCGCTCTCCTCGGGACCGTGATGAGAGAGCACCTGGGCCAGGGTGACCTCGGTGTGGTTCAGCCTCCCTGCTGGGAACACCGGGGCCAGACACATCCGCAGCCCTGCCTGCACTTATTAGGCCATGATGGGGCTAAGCACGCCCATTAGGGGACCCTTCTGAAGGAGCACTGGGTTGGACTAGCAGAGAGAAAAATGGAAGCCCTCTTTGTTTGTTTAATTACGCCCTTTGTTTTGGACCGGTTCCAGCACCAGCTCTCCTGTTCGGGGGCGTACGGTCAATCTGATTTCGCCTTGTCGAACAGAGGGGTCAGTCAAACGGTCTTAACATGACACAGCTGGAAAAGGGATGGAGCTGGGAGATCAATTCTGCGCCGTGATGTGATTTATGGAAGTCCTTTATAAAAGAGCAAAGTATCGAGCCACTGGGCGCCCCCTCCCCCCGCCCCGTCTCTAATGAACACGCCGCAGTACAGGCGCGGTATCTGTAAGCGGGGGCTGCTTCTGAGTCGGGAAGGAGGCGTGAGGGCGCTTGGGAGGGAGCGTAACCCCCGTAACCGCGCCGCTACCGGCCACCAGGCGGGCACCGTCACCCCGCCGCGCGCTGCCGTGGAAATGTCACACCTCGGCTTTATTCTCTGTAAGCTCACGTGCTCACTGAGTGCGGGTGGTGATAAATTCTTGAAATACTGTCGAGAACCCAGGCGGTCAGGATATCATAGAATAAATGCTATGGTGAGAAATGCAAAAAATGTGTGTGTCTGGGATTAGGTTTATATTACATTGTGGGAACCAAATGTCCCCCAAAATGTAATAAAAACCTGCATTTTTCACGTTGTGGGGACCATTTTTTCAGGTCCCCACAAAGACCTCTGAATGCAATCAAAAAAGTAAAAATGCCAAAAGTGTTGTGATTAGAGTTTTCCCCATAGAAATGAATGGAGAGTCCCCTCAAAAATATAATTACAAACCTGTGTGTATGTGTGTGTCCGTGATACATGATTTGTATCACAACCTGACTACACACTAGCTTTTATTCAATGTTTTATATTATTAGTAGTAATTAATAATAATAATAATTATTATTAATATCATTATTATTCCTAATAATAAAACATTTTGTATAATGGAATTTATTGCATAGTAATAAATATAATAGCTGATTAAATTCAATACACATATTGTCATAATAATTTTTTTTTCAGTGTTTTCATAGATTTCGGGCTACATGTATGGCTACATGTACGGTTTGAAAAGAAGATGTTGCTTATACAACCATGTCCACCATTTACTCCTGTATATAAACCCAAAACAGAAGGGCGTGGCACTCTTACATAGATGTGACTGCCTAAACACAGAGGAGCGATGGCGATTCCCTCCGCTGTTATGCACTGCTGTGGTGACTTCGGTTTTCCCAGCCAATTTCTGAATGCAGAATTCCTTAGCCCAGCTCTGCACGCAGCCCCCCCCTCCTCCACCGCGTGCAATTGGCCGGCGGGTGTCAGCTCCCTCCATCGGCGCACGAGGCTGTATAACAACCCACGGAGGCCTGGCTCCACTTCCCCCCATCTTTGATACTGAACGACAGCAGCGAGCTTCACCTAAGGGTAGCGAAGCAGAGAAATAATGGCAGCCCGCTCCGGCGGCGGCGGCGGCGGCGAGGGGAGAGCGAGGCAGGCCCAGCGTTCCGAGCTCCTTTCGGGCTCGCCGACATGACGCGTCTAGTCAGACGTAAATAATGACAGACGGAAGCCATCATGAGGTCTGTGGAGCATCCGCGAGCCATTGCTTCCTGTCTAGCCCCGCATTGCCGGGGGCCCCCCGGCCCCCCGGCCCCACCGAGCTCGGAGAGATCATTTAAAAAGCAGAGACTAATGATGCTGCCAGGCCCAACACCAGTCAAGCAGATTTGCATGAGCTTGGATCAGTTAAGTACCTCCAGGTCACTGCCAGTGCAGACTTGACAGCTGACTTCTGACATTCATTCTCACTGCGGAGTCTGCTTCATTTTTCTCTTCTCCATATTTGTAAATGAAAAAAAAAAGTCCCCAGAGGCCCCTTTCTCAATCTTTATTCCATCCTTTTTTTGCACTCTGTTACAGTGCTGGGATGAAAGGAAGGATATTGATTCTCTCGTAATGTAAATGCATCACTATTTGAAGGAGACCGGGGCAATATTAAGAGACGAGCAGAAAAATGTCACGTTTCAATTTTTTCTTTTGCAGCAATTTACTCCTGAGGTGTATTATTAATCCCCTTTCACTCCCAGACTTTATTTCGCATCGGAATTAAGTATGTCTAGTTAGTGTAAACGACATAAGGAAGATTAAACTTTAATTTAAGTTCATGGCTGAAATACTACAGCAAGATGGAAAAGGTCAGACGTTTAATAATCAGGATCAGGAAATACTAGTTTTTTAAAAGCACAGATATTCATATGAAGTGGATGCCTCTAGGTAGCTGTCAGTTGAATATTTAAATGCTGTTATTCTTACATACATGCCAATAAAACGTCATATAAATCCTCAAATAAAGCCAATGAAGACAGCTGGATTTCGAAAGGGACTTCAATTCGATTGGCTGACCAATTTTAGCTAGAAAAGATGGAGGTTTGTTATATATTCCCATTAAACGAAGGATGTCACTGCAAAACCTTACACAAAGACTACTTTAAATACATTAATTTACAGCCTGCTTGTAAATTTTCCCTGGCAGGTTGAAAAGTAAGAATCTTTCCAGAAGTAATCGCAGCTGCTGGTACTGTGTGACTGTACATGTGGCATTTTATAACACGCTGTCCTAAGGACCCTCAGAATTGCACTGTAGAAATGACAATCATCATAAATTAAAGCATCGACCATCATAAATTAGTTTTTTCTTTTTTATTTACATTTTTAGAATTTCATGGAATAAAAGTTAGCGAGGAGGAAATATATGCAAAAAAATATGCCGTGATGCAAAATTCAAGCACCTTGACTGGAAAAGCATATTAGCCATAACTTCTGAAAATAATCGACAAGCTAGTCAGAGTTTCGTGAGTGACGTCTCATGGAGTTCTGTGCTGATGAGAATGAAATTTGCACATGTATTATAATAAATGGCATACTTAAGCTGTTAGGAAATCACTGCAATGCATCCATCCTCTAGATTTTCATTTATTCTGGTGTTTAATTAGAGCCGGGAAACGGCCTGCAATTTGTTTCTGAACACTGTCTGATTTCTGAAACTGGTTATTAAATATTAAATTGATGCATAATTCAGGCAATTAAGAGAGTAATCACACAAAGTAATGTAATGGAAGTTAATTATTACTGCATAAGCAAACAGTTCATTAATGCTGGTTAATTCTCTGACTGCAGTCCTGGTATAGCATCCCTCGGAGTATTTTAATTAGCTGAGCAAACACAATGCTTCCTGGACGGCTGTTTTTTTTTCCAAAAAAAAAAAAAACAGAAAAAGAGAAAAACCAAGGTAGGCGAGCTCACCTGTACTGTGTAATAGGTACAGCACTCGCCTATTTGCCAAAGAGAAGAAAGGGGCACTGTTTCTGACGCAGTGGGCGGAGTTGCACTGCTCTGCTGGGCCCCCGTTACGTCAGACGGAAGTCGACTGGCTCCCCATCCCTCTCCCCGTTCCTCTCCGCCACACCAGTCTGCCCATGTGTAACTGCATCAACTCATCTCCAAAACCAGACCCCTGCTGGCCTTTTGGCCACTCTCCTCCCCCAGTCCAGCGCAGCTCCCCCCCCCCTCCCCCTGCCATAAGTCACCTCATATAGCTCTCTTGAAGATATATTTAATGACATCATGCGGATGAGTTACGGATGTCATAGCGCCCCCTACTTCTCGAACCCGAGAGATCGTTTTATCGTCTCCCGTCCAAGTACGTTTACATGTAACAGAGGTTCGATGATGCCCGCGTGCAGTTCAGTACCTCAGAGCTAAAAGAAAAACGCTTTTGTTTATTGCGGGCGAGCGGTGGCCATCATGCTTTTACGACCGCAAGATAGCGATCTCTCTCTCCGTTACCCATTTATGGTGGCATTAAGTGAGTGTTTCCTGACAAGAGACATGGGGAGGCTACATGCGTGTGGAAACAAAGACATTGGTCAACATCATTTCAGCAATTTGACCCTGAGGAATCTCCCTTTTAAAGTCGGGAGATGAACCAAGAGCTTCTCATCCCCTCGATGTTCTCCTGAATAAACATGCGTATCACAGTTGACCTTTCCCGGGGTCGGCCTGCTTTTATATTGGCTGACATGTTTTCAAGTTAATAGAACCATTTACCTGGGATCCCTTGGGTGTTTATATTTATTAAGCCACAGTGAGTTGCATCTGTCTGCCAAATCAAGGGGGTGTCACCGCAGAGGTCATGTGATTTGTGTGCTCACACACATGCTTGCAACCGCCCTTATATGACATGTTCATGTGCATTAAATTATATAAATGAACATCAGACGGATGCTGTTTTTAAAAATTTATTTCTGTTTTTTTTATGTGTTCTTTCTGCAGGCCCCCCCCCCGCAGAGTGCACATAGACACTCAAATGCTGCATTTTGCGGTCTTGCTTTTTTGTGTTCCCCACTCTCATTTATTGTTCAGAGGTACATTATGTTGGTCGGTTTTTATTCTCAAAGGATCTAAGCCGTTTGTAATCAGGGATAATTGTCATGAGGAAACATCAGATCTGTTACTGAAAAATCAATAAGGACCCTTGAAAACTTGGATCCTTCAACCCTAAAGTCTTCCAAGGTTAAAAAACAGCAAATAAACCAATACTAGTCAATTCTTATAAGTCGTCGTGGAAACTACTTGCCTTCAAACTTTAGCTATTGATTTACTTATTGCTTTCTTATGCTCACTCATCTTATTGTGATATTTTGGTATGGCTACCTTATGCTGTAACGAAAAAACTGAAGTTGGCTACATTAAAAAGAAAATCAAGCAGAAAAGTGCATGAAGAAGGATTTGGCTTATGATCCACTCTCCCCCGGGTAACCTGTGGTCTGTGGTTGTGCTTCAGGGAGCACATGGACCAGGCGCAAAGAAGGAAGAAAGTCCTTCGATTTCCTTCCAGCGCTTTGAAAACGGCCTTTGAATGTACTTTATGTCAAATAATTTTAGCACTATGGTGTCATTCATTGATTTGCGCATGGAAATCTGTTTGTAATATTTAGTATGTATATGTTGTATAGCGGTGGGTGAGGGGTGGGGGGGGGGGGGGGGTGTGTGCCTGGACAGGCCAAGCGCCCCGGCACCTGGACCCGATCCGGCAACACTGTAATTTAAGGCCCCACGTTTAAGAAATGACTTTCATCTCCACACCAGGAACAAGAT
>JAODKC010000038.1:10298483-10311744 GCA_026777985.1 Mormyrops attenuatus
ACGGACCCTAACCATTATCTGCGCCTGGGCCAGCCAGGGCGCCCGGTTGCCACCCGCCTCACCGGCCACAACCCCCTGCCCCCCCCCCCCCCCCAGCCTGACCAAAACGAACGAGCATGGGTGTTCTCCAGTTGTTACTGAAGTCAATATTGAATCGCTTCTCCTTCTGGCTTGTAGATATTGTTGACCAAATTGTTGAGTATTTCACATAGTATTTCACATAACCCTGGCTTTTCATTGACATTTTCCTCTTAGAGATGCTTGTAAACAGACAAAAAAAGTAAGTTCCCCCAAAGCCAAGGATTTCCTGTGTATCCGTGAACATCCAAGGTTGCATAGCACTTATCGTTTAGGGTTAAGAGCAAGCAGCTCTTAAATCGTGACAGGAGCTGTTTTGCTGTATCACCGGTATGGAACTGGTTCAGTGAAAACATCCAACTGTACAAATGAGTAAAGTTTAACACCCATGAGCTACGGAAGCCACTATGGGTAAAGGTGCATCTAAAATGCTGAGATACTCAAAGTCATTGTCCTGATAGGAGGGTCAAGCAGAAACTCTCAGAGGTGGGGTTAACCTGGTTTCAGTTGTTTTGGTTTGAAATGTGCTCTCGGCCAGCAGGGGGTGCACATGCAGCCATACTGCACATACAATATGATGGCCAAGCGATGTTACTCAGCATGTGAGATTATTATTATTACTTTTTTATCTTTGGGTTAGGGGGGAATTTCTGTCAAGGTAAACTCTGGGCTCTGTGTTACGAAACCAGGTCATGTTGTGTATGTCCATTCAGAGGGATGTAAATATTACATGATTGCAAGTCTTTCCAAAAGGGGTGATGTTTCCGAGCAGGTCTCAATAACGTCCAAGGTCCCTTAGTGGTCAACCTTAGTAATGGGGAATTTTTGGCCAGTACCTGCACATCAGACCTGGACAGACCTCTCACACATCTTCCCGTGGTCACACTGTGCATGTTCATAAGATTGGATTCGGAAGCCAATGCCCCGCTTGACACATTCCACGACATCTCCATCTGACATTCATACACTGCTGACGCCTCGCACATCGCAGTGATGGCTGCTCGCCAGTGCGAGGGCCTTCATATGTGTTTTACAAGCCTCCATGCTTCCTACCACAGTTACAGGGACGACGTTAAACCCGACCACACAAGCCAGCACTTTGACTCCTTTGCTTGCCATTTTTGACCACATAAAGTAAGTCTAAGGATGATCACACTACGCCAGATGCACATAACCGACACATCGTCTTTGTAACTGACAAGTTTATATTTCAATTCGAGATCGGGGTGGTTCATCTGCATTCCGCTATGGCAAAATGGCACCGGATGGTTCAGGACCAGCCTGGACTCCACATCTTGTCCAGAGTCTCCTGATGACGTCTTCAGTGTGGCCAACAACCTTGTGCGTCCGGTCTCCTATTAGCACACAACAGGAGGGGCCCTTTGGCTGGGTGGCAGGGCTGGAGGGGCCAGAGGGGAAGATGAAACAAAAGCCGACGACGGCGGAGAAAACCCAGTGTGAGTCCCTGTTCAAAGGAGCCGGCCAGTTCTGACTGGATTAACATTTATTGACTGTTTAAGTCTGCTTTTTAGCTCCAGGACAAAGATACATAGCTAATTGCAGCCGCCGTTCCGCTCGCTGATCACCAATGTGGCAACAAAAGCCGTACTAATAGGCGCTTCAACAAAGATTAGAAAGTCTCTATTACAAAACAAATTAAGCGAGCTCTGATCTTAACCTATAGGTCGAACGACATTACAGCGAAGTTTAAGCTGTTAGATAGCTGAAAAACTTATTAAGGCCCAGCGCTGAGGTAGCACTTTGGTATCGATTTTACGATAGCCAGGTATTATGATTTATGGAGTGCTTGTGTCAGTATAACAAGCTGAAGGACACACAATATCATCTCTAACGTCATTAAAATTCAGAAGTCTCCCGAGCTAGCTCATCAAACGAGCCGCCCCGCTCTGTCTCGCAATTTGATACAGATAGATTCACGCACGCATAGACTCCAGCCCTGCAAGCAGCATTAGCTTAACGTTGCCATTACAGCAACACCGCACTTCACCCTCTCCTCTCTCACCTCACTTTTCACGTATTTATATATGTTTAATCTGTTTATTATTGCTTAATTGGATGTTTACAATTGGGCTGTTTTAATGGGTTTACAATGCGATTGATGCTGGAGCTCTATTCAGTATAATTATACGTACGGGTTTTCAGACCACTCCAGCGTCAAGGAGACTCGTGAAGGCCGAAATCTGTGGTACACTGGAGCCCCCTGTTGGTGAGTACATATACTTTCAGCTGACTCATCGGCAGAAAAATGAACAAGCACCGGTCTTCGTAGTTTTAACAGACGCCGATCTTTTTCTTGTCCTATCTCTCTATCGTCGTACGTTCCATTATATTTTAAGTTGCATCTTCAGCTGCTACGGCCGGTTCTTGAACTTCTTGCATCTGAGCGTCTGCCTGGGCTGGATAATCGGCAAGCCTGCCGCTGGAGCGGTGATATCAAGCAGCTTCAGATCTGAATCCTCTAAGCCGGTTTCCTCATCACAGACACTTTTAACACGTTTAGTGGTATTTATTTTATTTTAAATCTGATACAGATATCCACTGGATAGTACTGATTTGGGAAGCATTTTAGTAAAATAGTAAATATTATAGGCTACAATAAACAGTGAGAAGCCCACGTTAATATGTGCAATAACTGATCTTGGTTAGGAACATCAGATACAGTATCCTTGTAAATGTTCCTGCTTTAACTTTTGATGGTTTCTAATACAGAACGGCAGCTTTACAGAAATACATCAGATTTTTATTTGGTTCCATATTTTGTAGAATTTTATCTGTTGGTGTTCTAATATTTAAACATATTTCATTCATAATATATCCTTATGAAATACTGAAGATGCACTAAGTTTTTGGATCATGAATTGATTCTGAATCTAGCACATTATCTACCTAAAGCGTGCCTAGGAAATTCACGGTACATGTGCCTAAATTGCTTCTACAACTTTCAGGTCAAAATATCTCCCACAATAAATAAGAATAATTAATTTCTTGATTCAGAATACACCCCAGTCAAGGCTGCATTTCTCTTAAAAAAAAATAACAAAACAATCAGGAGAGCAATAGCTTTTTCCAGAAGTTCACTGTTGCTTTGCAATAGTAAAAATTCTCAAATGCACTAAAGGGATGAACAACAGCCAAAAAGCTGAATGATCTTTCTACAATTAGTAATTCAAATATTATTCTTAATATAATTGCAACTATATAACTAATATGTTACAAACAAGATATTCATGATGTGGGAGACCAGGTACAAATAGAGGATACCCTCCAGGAAAGCTGCTCGAAGATATGCCTGCGGGTCTTGAGTAAGTGGAAGGACCCGTAAGTCGGATTCCTCTGGATCTCAGATTTCCTCCACCATCTCCTCCAGCCAAGAGGGTGGCCTGGCTTGCCAGAACGGACTTGCTGGCTTCTGGCATGAGGCTCATCTGCCAGGAAGGATGGGAGGGGAGTGAGGCACCCCCCCATACACACACACACACACACACAACCATGGCATCAATGAAGGCAAACACCCCCTGCTGTGACTTGGCGCACCCCGCTGGACAGCTGGAGACTTGGGGAGCGGAGAGACTGCCAAGCGTGTCTGAAAGTGTGTGTGTTTGTTGGGTGGGGGGTGTGCGGGGCAGCTGGGGGCATTTAGCCGTGCATGAGTGGGGGCGGATCCCCCATACCTGCAGCAGATCGCCCCTCCCTGCTGGTCGTGGCCCGGAGAGGAGCCCAGTACATCATGTATAATTACGCACTGATAGTACACAGCTCACATTCAAGTACCTTCACCCCCAACAGTCATGTAATAAGATCACAGCCCCGGCTGAGAAGACAACGGGTTCACAGAAACAGCGCCAGCCCACCGAGGTTTATGTGGGTCACGTGAGGCGTGTTCGCCTACAGACAACTAACACAGGAAGCGGGGGGTCAACGCGTCGTGGTTAAAGCCCCTCATTCATGGAAGAACTACAATGACTAATGTTGATTTATTCCCACAAAGCCTCAATTACAGACAAGGCCATGAATAATGTAACGCGCAAAGATGAACCCCACTCTTTCACGACCGATTATGGTCATTTTATTTGAGGAGGGGTTGTAAATCTCCTATTGTGGTGTGCAAATTATGATTACGTTTCTGGCAAAGTGTTCGTAATGCCGGCCTATAAGGCGCTGGGCTTGGCTTAAAAACCAAATGTTTAAAATAACGTAAGATAATCATATAAATTATGCATAAGTTCTTGAAATGGAACAAAAATGTTCAGGCACATACATTATTCATGGTTTTAGACATTTCATTATCATATGTTTGGGTGGTTGGGAAAACTTTCCACGGACGATGCGGGGAACACCTTTGCGGGCGTGCTGATGTTTCTTAGATGTAATTTCTGAGCTGTCACATCTTCTGTCTCATGTCCGATTTGAAAACTGACACGCTTTTGAATTAGAGAAAGAGACGCTGCAAATCAAATGTAAAGTGAGATGCCTTTCATTGGGTTTATTATTGTTTTTTTTTAACTAGCATCCGTTCTGTCGCCAGAGCAATTCTCTTATCCCTTGACGTAAACTTGTCCTGAATACCATGTTCGTTTGTGGCGCTATTTAGTCTTTTTTCTTTTCGCTGTATAAAAATCCGTTTTCCAAAATGATGCCAAATTAGCAGAGTAAATATTGAAATCAGCCTCTGCAGATGCGATTGTGGCCTATTTACCCCGCTCACCCCCCCCCCCCTTCGATCTCGGCTTAATCTCAATTCATCAATTACAGCCCCTTATTACAGGACCCTGACAGCATCCTGTGCCTCTTGATAAATGAACCAGCTCACACCAGATTTCAAATGTGAAGCTCAAGAGCTAATTATCTGTACAGACCTAGTTAATAACGAGATTTCTTGTTAAATATCTGATCACAGCGTGCAAATCATTTGTCAAGGGGGGGGGCTGTGAGCTTCAGTCCGAGGAGCTCCCCCAGTTTTAACGGATCGCATGTGGGAAAAAAAGCAGATCTTTGTCTCTCCAGTAACCGTCTGTCAAAGGGGCTGACGGGAAGGGGGATACACGTGCTCCAGGTAGGTGGAATGAAATGGGGGCAAAAACGACGCTCGCCGGGCGGCGGGAAACAAACGCGGACGGGGATGAATATTGAATTGGGATTTGAGCCGTTTCACGCTGGTGTCCCTGTTCGCTGCAGGCGCCTGGAGGGTCGCCACCATCGGCCGGATTGTGGGAGAGTCCCACAGACACCTTTGTCCTATTTAAATGGGGGTGGGCGTGGGGGAGGGGGGGTACAGGCCTCGTCTCCTGGGCGCGGCCGTCGTTTCACACGTCCAAGTGGCGCGGGTTTTCACGCCCCCTGGCCGGGTGGTTTGCTTCCACCAGAGTCACACCATACCGGATCATTTCACGCGAGGTCTGAAGTGATGCTGCTGAGAGGCGGCGCCCCCCTGTGTCCGGAGGCCTGATAGTGGCCCCAGATCTCTGGGTCTCAGAGCAATAAACACTTCCTGTGCCCAGATGGAAGGCTTGGTCTGTGAAGGTGTGATGCCACCCATCACCTGCTTGCCTCTGCCCTCTTAGTCCTGCGGCCACCCTGCCAGACGCCCCCCCCCCATGTCTGTCCAGGCTTGCCCTCCTGCAGCACTGTGGGCTCCTCGCTGGCCGCAGCCTGAGCCAGTTCTGCTCAGACCTCCTTAACGGCATGCTTCCACACCCTTTTCCCCGTCAGAGCACCAGCCCCGGGTGGGAGTTTAACAGCTCGCCTGCTGGCCCCCATCTCCACAGGGTCCCAGCAGTTTAACACCTCCGGCTAAAACTCACAGAAGTCTCCGCCGAGCCCCAAGTCGGCTTGGAGGGGCTGTGCCAAAAGGTCCGAGCTGGTGAAAATACCCCCAGCACGATGCCAACTTAAATGCGGACCTAGACGCTAAAGCAGGTGTTCCGCGCGGGAGGGGCCAGCTGGGACAGAGCATGACAGCCCACCCTCTTCCTGCCTGCCACGAGAAAGAGGCGCGTACTAATCTGCAATCTGCTGATAAAAATAAAGGCCTACTGTCTTTCATCAGCTCGTTGGAAAAATAATTACCATAATATCCCCGTTTCTGTAAGGTGAAACTGTTTTAATAATTGGCCTGCCCTTTCCTAACTCTGCTGTTAAGCAGTTAGGAATTAATTACAGGATAACTGCACAATTAATTCTAAATGCCAGTTAAGGGTAGTGTGGGAGTGGTGAACGAAGGGGTGGGAGAGCCACTGACTTGTGTGAGACTAAGTAGAGTTAGCCTGTGTCACTGTTAGTTAAGGTAGAACGAGACATGCGGGTCAGTTCTTACATGTACAGGCAGGGGGTGCTATTGTCAATCATCCCCCTGAAGGAAGAAAAGTTTTCGGCACTTAATTTGTTCTTACCCTCAGGACTTAAAGATCATCTACTGTCCTTAACTGTCACATCTGTGCTTATCTATAATAACACAATAATAGAACGAGAGGCACAAACGTAAATGTACCACAAAGGGGTGCAAAATCACATCAGAATTCTTTGGCCTCCTGTTATATCAGGTCGTCTGTGGTGAACATCTAGGCCAACTGAAGACACAACAGAACGGTGATCATCACTGATCGTTAAAAAAACTAAAAATGTATACTTTTTCAGTATTTTCCTCAGCATTAAGACAAGCCTTTTTGCAAACTTGATGAATATAAATTGTTTTTTTTTCACATTCCCACACGTTGTGCATTCTTTAGCTGGTGAGTGTTGGCAGAAGCTGAGCTGGGGGCCGGGGGTTAGGGGCTGGGGGTTGGAGGTAGCCGGATGGAGGTCCCCTCACACACCTACACCCACATCTATTATTACTAATGAGCATGTGTGCGGAATCCTGCTGGAGTCCAGGCGCTCCCCTGCATTTAAAACAGTGCAGGCATAGCAGATGCTGCAGACAGCGCAGACGGTGCAGACAGCGCAGACGGTGCAGACAGCGCAGACGGTGCAGACAGCATAGGCAGTGTTCAGTAACCCCATCTGCTGCGTAGACATGCTTTTCGATGTCTGTTTTCATTATCTGGGTGTTGCTGCAGAGTAGGACACACGCCCCCTTCGCCCGTCATTGCTAAACGGATGTGAGCACCCCCACTTGGGCTGGTTAGGGGCGTGTACAGGGTTGGGACCACAGGGGCACTGGCTCCAGCATGAAAGCCGATTGGCCCACGGAGTCCACTTTCCCCTGTCGTTCGGTGATTTGATACATATCATTGGCAAATGAAATGGCTGGCCCCTCTGTATGAATTATGGCCCCTCTTACGCTCCCCCTCTTTAAAAAAGTTATAGAATCACCCTTGCGGGGGCTCCCAGGTGGCTCCAAACAGGCCCGACCTTTCGGCCTCCCAGGTGGGCCCGGGTAACGGTGTGGCGTCTCATTAGCTGGGTCTGGGTCTCCTGTCCGGAAACAACCGGCCCGTCCACACCTCTGCCAGCCAGTGCTTCCTGCCAGGATGTCATGATGGAAGAACTGTGAGAAGCATGCGGGGGGGGGGGGTCACATGACTGACATGCCAAGCAGGGTCAGCGGGGTGGGGGTGTTGACAATTAACCCCACAGACACTGCCTGGGCAGCCCTGCCCTTTTCTCCTGGCAGAAGGAGGAAGCAGAAAAGCCCTGTGGTGGAGGATCTGACGGTACCATTTCCTGGGCGAAATTGTAGGTCATCAGCATTGACATCCCTCCTAGGGTTGGGGGCGGGGGCGGGGGCAGTTGATGGGTAGATATTATTTCACAGCATGTGACTTGGGGGGGGGGGTTCCCCTCTGTCTTCTCTAATCAATGACTGCTCTTAAAATGGAAAAGAGGCCTTCATGTGAGCGATCAGGCTGACAGAGACGGCCGCGGAAACGGCTTAGCGGCAGATCCCGGGCGCCGCCGCGCCGCGTCACACAGGACGGAGCCGTGTTCTTGTCTCCGGATTTACCCCTAATCCCGGCTTGATCTCCGGGTTTGATCTGTCGTGTTTTTCCAGAGACGCCACGATCAGTAGCTATTGCTGTAATTTAAAGTCAATACTGTTGTAGTGATCCCCTTCCCCAGGCGAGCTGAATATCTGGGGGGGGCTTGTTCTCCTCTTTAAGACAAATCAGCTGCTGAGGCAGTTTTCAGAGGCTGTAAAAATCAGGAATTGTGTTGCTTTCCGGGATGCACTGGAGGCTTGGTGTCGCTTTCCAGGATGCACTGGAGGCTTGGTGTTGCTTTCCAGGGTGCACTGGAGGCTCGGTGTCGCTTTCCAGGATGCACTGGAGGCTCGGTGTCGCTTTCCAGGGTGCACTGGAGGCTCGGTGTCGCTTTCCGGGATGCACTGGAGGCTCGGTGTCGCTTTCCGGGATGCACTGGAGGCTCGGTGTCACTTTCCGGGATGCACTGGATGCTCCGTGTCGCTTTCCGGGATGCACTGGAGGCTCGGTGTCACTTTCCGGGATGCACTGGATGCTCCGTGTT
Organism: Mormyrops attenuatus; assembly: GCA_026777985.1. Classification (NCBI taxonomy): domain Eukaryota; kingdom Metazoa; phylum Chordata; class Actinopteri; order Osteoglossiformes; family Mormyridae; genus Mormyrops; species Mormyrops attenuatus. Next base: position 10,307,046 of record JAODKC010000038.1, read on the forward strand.
GCTTTCCGGGATGCACTGGAGGCTCGGTGTCACTTTCTGGGGTGCACTAGATGCTCAGTGTCGCTTTCCGGGATGCACTAGATGCTCGTTGTCGACACGCCTCATACATCCATCGACGTAGTTAGTGGGCTGGGTTCCGCCTGCAGGCTTTTTGTATGAAAACCTGTAAAGCAACAACATCTTATAGTGATTTATAGATATGGGTGAAACGCCGACATCCAAGTTAAGTGCTTTGGATTACAGACCATTTCCAGTGGCTTCTACAGCCCTCACCAGCCTTTCCCACCCATTTCTGCATTGTTCCATGGTGCCGCTGTCTACAAACATTATTTTATAAACATCTTCTACTACTACTTGGTCGTATAATGAAACGACAACAGTCCAAGGGGAGAAAACATGACCTTCCGATAAGGTTGCCCTCATAGGTCACCGAACACTCTATTGAGGTCAAATGACAAAAGTCATTTTCTGCGTTACGCTCCGAAATTGTTCGACGTGCTTTAAGACCTTTGACAGCAGCACCACCTATCTGTCCTTGTAAAGTCATTTACGCGGAAGGAATTATAAGGATAGTCAACCTCCTTTTCTTCAACGAAAAATAAACCTTCCTTTTCCAGCTTAAACAAATTGCCATAAACAATAGGAAAAGGTTTATACATATATATATATTTATTTTTTATTTATTTTTTTTTCATTTTCCAGTTTCAACAAATTCCCAGAAATATCATTAAAAGGTTTGCATTCAAATAATAATGAATAATATTCTATGCATCCATCCATGTATCATCATCCATAACACAGGATACGAGGCAGGGCATGACCAGCAAAGGATGCTGCAATTTGTCCTCAGTCCTATAGAGTGAGATACCATAGAACTTTCAACTGAATTGGTGGGGTTTTAGTTAAGGGCTGCCATCTTGCTGAGAGTGTCCCTGGCCTTGTGCCCTGTGCATGCTGGGATAGATGCCAAGATCACTACAGCCCTGTGCTGGATAAGCGGTTATGGAAGTTGGATGGATGGATGGTTAAAGTATATTTCGGTAGGAAGACGTCTCATAATAGCAGTGTGAATCAGTGTAAACACTGGCACGAGCTCTTGGACTCAATGGGGGTGGGTGGCCCTTTGATAGGACAGAAGCAGGATGGTGCCACTTGGGAAGGTTTCTGTGGCGCTTGATGCTCTTGCAGCACAATTACATCTATTTATTTAGTGGATGCTTTTATCCAAACCAATGTACAGTTGAGAAGTCTGGCTCAGCCAGTCCCTGGAGCACTGGGGGTTACAGGCCTTGCCCAAGGCCCAGTAGTGAAATAACTCTGCTGACCCTGGGATTTGAACTAGCGACCTTCCAATCACAGGCACTCCAGCCGAAGACAACGAACCACATAACCACCAGAGCCATGACCAGATTTCGGCTACGTAAAGACACCGCTCTCCTCAATTTATGACGAATGCTTCTGTCAGAGAAGCAAAGCAGAAAGTTACTCCGAATCATATGCTTTTAAGGACCTGGTCTCCTAACCTACCTCTGTACCTCTCTGTTGTACCTTTGAGCGAGGGGGAGCTGTTTAACCCATGGTGGTCGAGTAAAAATATCTAGTGGCATGCGGAGGGTGAATGGGGAGGAGTCATAAGCTGTGTAATTCGCTCCAGATAAAAGCGGTGGCTAAGCAACTAAATGATAGATAACAGGGTCACTGCGGCACAAAATCAATACCTGTGGCTGAAAATCTCTTTCTGAAAGCTTAAGCTGTATAAAATGAACTGGCTCATCTCGGTTATGAGCCCCCTGGGTGCCTCATTAACATGCAGGCCGTGTGCCCACGCCACGCGGCACGTAAGCCTTATCAATTAGGGGGGCCGGCCTCTTTTACACATCTCAGGTACGTTATTAATAAGCGTGCGCTGCGTATTTAAATGGCCTGCTTTAGAGCATAATTTAACCTGCATGAGGGCTGACTGCCACTGCAAGGGATCCCCGGTCCCTTCCGGCCCAGCGGAAGCGAGAACCAGGCCCCGCCATGTATACATGATGAACTCCAGGCCCAAATAGCACAGGAAGGGGGGGTTAGGCAGAAAAAAAAAATAATAAATAAGCTCACCCTATTTTAGGCTCGCCAGTGGCCCACTTATAACTTAAATGACTGGTTTAGTTAACCTTTCTATTTGGATGTAACATGTCGTTATGGGCGCGACGCCGCGCCGCATAATTTCTGCCGCATTAGCATCCGTCATGTGCCACCGGCTCGCTAAAAATACGTCCAACAGGAGAGCGGAAGTGGGAGCCGGGGCGGCGTGGGGCGAGGTTCGCCGATAACGCCGCTCGCGAAATACTTGCTGACTTCAATCACCAGGGGGACTCGTGTTCTGATGGAGTCGCTGATATGTCTCCCTATTAGTCTCCCAGGATTTTCCATAGCCCACTTTCTCACCCGATTCTTGCCAATTAAGCGGCCGAATTATGTATAATGGTGGGAGTCACTCGCATCTTTGAGTTGCCGAATGCTACAAGCAGGATGACAGAGGGATACTGTTGAATAATTAGAGTGAATTTCCAGAGCCCCATAAGCTCAATCTTAGCCTGCCACATGCTAACTATTTTTAACCTAATCTCTGCACCCCCCCCCCCCCCTCTCTCTCTCTCACATATATATTCCGTTCTTTTTCAGAGACATTATTGCCGCGCTCTTACGCTCCATCACACCAGAGAGTTCAAACGTGTCACTGTGGTTTTGGGACAGGATAGCGGGAACACGATAATGACTGTGCCCGCCGTTTTGCTTGTCTTATTAGAACGAAACAAGGTCATCCCTCCCAGTGAAACAGAAAAACCAAAAAACACTGTTTGCCCAGCATGAAACTACGATTACACAAAAATTAATATGGCGTCCATATTGGTTATAGTCTGCCCGAATTCCCGCTTCATTTCTCTGAATTCTCAAGCCCCTCGTGGTTCCCACCTTTTCTTCGATCTGGGCCTAATTAATTATTTACGTAATTTGTGAGATGAGCAATAGATTCATCAGTGGCTAGATTAAGCAAAGGAATTAATTGACAGTGAGATAATGTGCGGCTGCCACAGCTGTCTGCCAGTGAGGAGCGCGCGCCCGCCAGCTCCGGCAGAGGCCCGGTGAGGTGTGCCTTTCGTGGCCCACAATTCCCGGGGGCTCCAATTGCCACATCCAACTCTCATTGTACAGGAAGTAGGTCCACCAGGTCTACGCCTCCTCTCACCCCTCAGCTGTCAGCTCTCATAAAATTCCAACAGGCACAGTGCAGCCGTGCCTATTTTAGGGCCCTGAAGATGGATGAGCCGCTTGAATCATTCTTTACCACAAATTAATTGACTAATTAGGATATACAAATGAAGACTGTGCTCCGAGCTACACTGGGGCTACACTAGTGATGCTAAACAGCTCTTAAATCCGATCGAGTTTCCGACGCCTTGCCGATTTTTTGCAGCAGCATAAATGTTTACTTTCTTCCCACTGATGTAGGTTTTTACTTTTTCTCCTGCAAAGATTTTCTTCTGTATCTTCTGCATTTTTGTTCGGGTAGGAGCGGGATTACAGATCGTGGCGTCATCTTGACATTTTCTGATCCTGCCTAGAAGTCTCCGGTTCTGTCTGTGCCCAGTTACTTTGTTTTGGCCTGTCACTGCGGGGATGTGTAACTCAAGCTTAGAGTTGCTGCAGGATGGTCTTACTCTTGGTTATGGCAATAGGTGAGGTAACACTGACCATGACACCCCCTGCAGATATGGGACGGGGGGGGCGGGTTAGTCTTGCTCTGTGTGCATGCCCGGCATTGAAAATTCAGGTGTCTCTCCCAGTCTCCGCACCCCCTCCCTCCTAAAGATTACCAATAACAGTCCACCTTGGCCGCCTTTGAACTCGTGCTCCTGGGGTGAAAGGTCACGTTCCCTCCCCTCCCTGCCACTGGGATGCACGGTTTTAGCGATCATGTTTTCTGCATACCACTTAGCCATCTGTCGGTACGGAAGTGGGACGTGTTGTCATCCAGGAAGACCTAAATCCAGCCGGAACTGAATTGCTGACCTGCTGGGCTTCTCACAATCCCGACTTGTAAGTTTCCACACCTGCACATCTGTGGTTACCTGACAAATCCAACAGACACTGTGGCTAACCAGTATCAGGTTACTTCTTAGCACTTCTAACGTTGCTACATTTTTAGCATGACACAAACATCAGGCGTCATTCCACACTGCTACATTCTAAAGGTTAATAATCCTTTTAATTAAAGGATAAACCCGTTATTGAGCACAAAGCCTAATCACATAAGGATTACCAGGGAAATGAATATAGCTGGATCAATTAGTCTGATAATTAAGGCTTAAGTGCTGAACGGAGATCAAAGCTCTCACAGAGTGTCGTAAAATTACCACCACGGTCCGAAGGGGGGGGGAAGCGCTGCACGGTGCTTTATTGCAGCGCCTGTTAGCCCCCCGGTAGCTGTGAAACTCTGTGTCCCAGCGGATGGAGGGATGTAAAACGACAACAGCTGTTCCCCCAGTACGGGCCTTCGGCGTTTCAGACAATATGATCGCTCCATCAGCCACGCCCCCACCCTCGTTGGCGGTGCTCATCAGGAGCACTCGCCGATAAGTAATCCAGCAACAATTAGCGATCTCGGAGGAGGGGCATGCAAGGCGTGTGTGTGTGTGTGTGTGTGTGTGAT
>JAODKC010000038.1:10317772-10337694 GCA_026777985.1 Mormyrops attenuatus
GCCCCCCCCCCCCCCCTCCCCCCCCCCCCCACCCCCCCCCCACCCCCCCCCCCCCCGCGCCCGCCCCCACCCCCCCCCCCCCCCGGGGGGGGGGGGCTGGGAGGCCTGTAAGCCAATCACAGCGCGGGATGGCCGTGTCTGTCCGCCACGCTCCCGCGCACACGCTGCTGCCTGCCATCCTCGATGCCGAGCAGACGAGGAATCGAGACGCGACGGGGGCTGGGGGGGGGGTATTACGGCTCTTTTATCCCCCCCAATACGCTTTGACGCAGATCATTTAAAACCTATTATAAGGAACCTGGGGGCGCCGGTTGGACAAAACGGACTGAACAGAGGCGTTCAGACCAGGTGGCTGCCACCTTCTCTGTGGAACTGTTGCACCCCCCCCCCCCCCACTGCCCCCATCGTGGTGGGATCAGCGCTAATCTAATGAATACATCTCATTGATTAGACTGATGATTCCGCTGCTGTTGCCGGCGGTTCTGCAGGCAGGTACCGCCGCTTTGTAGATGAAGACACTTCCACTGCTCCCCAGGAGAAAAGCCCTGTCAGTTTCAGTATGGAATCAAGCCTCCCACCTGTCTACATCTTAATATTGCTTTTATCCATGTAGATCAGTGCCGGGGTGGGGTGGGGCGGGGGGGGGTTGGTGAGGAAGGCGGCAGGCATTCTGGATCGTCTGTGGCGCTTTCGGGATCGACCCACAGCACAATGCACCTCCGTTAACTCAGTTGGAGAAGGTTGCTGGTGGTATGAGAGTCCCGTGCGCTATACAGCGGCCGCTGCAAGCAATCACCGGGTCTCCGTGTCCTTATTGCATTTGCCGTCCCTATGCCGCACGAAGTGACATGATGGCATAAGCCCAGCCGATGCCCGCGCACTTTCCAGGGTATGACTCGCAGTAACAACGAGCACGGGTACTCTGCAAAGCTTGGGACACTGCCCCCTCTGGACACCCCTGCAAACATACCCAGATATGCATGCGCTCAGAAGGAACGCAGACGCACCCAGGTGCACATGCACACTCATCCACACCTACGCATGCTCATTTAAATTTACACACACTCGCATGGCTCAAATCGTTGATACCCAGTCCAGTAAAAGGAAGAGCCCCTGTGACACTTCCGCTGGAGGTCACCTGCGGCCCATCGCTGAGACACAGAACGTCTCGACAGTGCCGTAAAACGCCGATTAAAATACAAACATAATGTTTCCACTGACCTTGATCATCTCCTGGTACATTTTAAAAGCAAGCAGTAAAGCGAACATACTATAAAATAATAACGGCCATGCTGTAGCCCCCACTGCTACAGCGCTTGGCAGCGCAGGATATTTCTACAGATTCTCTGTGCCGGGCCCGTCTCGCCTGGTGGACATGGCGGGGAGATCTCTTAAAGGCGGGGAGTAGGTGATGTCTATCCAGCTGTTATTGGAGATCACCATTCCCTGGCCTGTAAATCGACATGCTGGGGGTTTCTGGGATTTACGCGCCGCCGCGGATGACAGGAGGCTCACAGGGAGGTGGCCGTGGGATCAGGAGTCCGGCGGCCATAGGGGGCGGGAGCGTATTCGGCATGCGGCGCCTCCCATGTGCGGATGTGATGCCCCACACTAACAGGAGTGTGTGCGGGATATCAGCGGAATGCTTGAATGCTGGGGTGTGTTTTTCCCCGTGCCGCTCTGACATGCTAATTAAATCGATAAATTAAAATGGGATTATCCGTCAGATCGTGGAGTCGTAGGTGCGTGATGCCGTATTCCTGCTTTGATGGCGGACAGCTGTGATGGAGCCCGGTTTTTTGCTGCTGATGATGGCCAGGGAGCGGCTCCCCCTCCCCCCCACAGCCCAGCTCCTGTGTGCCGGCTGCGGCGGATCTATATTCGAATAAGGCGAGATTATCTGGAAGCCTCCACAGACTTCCTCCGCTGTCAGCCTGGTTCCGCGATGCACATCAGGCACTCCCCTGAAGAGCGGTAAACCCTTCCTCACCCCCCCGAAACCCCCCCCCCAACCCCTTAACAAGTGTGGAACGACGGGCATGCTCCAGATTGGCGGTGCCCTGAGGCCTTTGACAGGACGTGTCGCAGGCACAAATTGTAATTCATAAAGGTTAAGGAGGTCAGTGCCTCTTATTGCCAGTCTGAATGCTTCCGATGCGAGTGAGCAGGAGGCTCAGCATGCAAATGGACAGCCGGTGATGGTAATGTGAGTCTTTTCCGATGGGGGCGGCTCTGAGCTCTGTGTGTGAAGGTGGTGGTGGTGGGGTGTTACAAACAGAGGTGAAGGCCGTCGTTTCCACCATCATCCAGAGCTGAATTGCAGCTCAAAGAGTTTTAGCACCACTTAGTAGATTGTCAAGCAAGTTTGACTGTCCCGTAAAATTTCATCTCATAAATATATTCATCTGAAGATGAATATAAAGATCACTGTTGACTGTGCATTAGAAAGTTGGAATGTCCCTCAGCAAGTAAAAAAAAATTCCTTGTCGCTAAATTAGATTAGACATTGACAATATTCTCACAAAATGGAAAAAAAAAACTAAATGTGATTTAAATTTGAAGTAACAATCATTCTGGTTACCCTCAATTATGGTATGTTAATGTAGAATATAAGAAGAAAATCAATATATGTAAAGTGTTCTTTCAATAAATTTCATCAGACCATACCAGAAGGAATTTAAAGGATTTTAAATCTTAAGAAAAATGTAATGAACTTCAACAAAATCTCGGCTAATCGGGAGTTGCAATGGCTCCCTCTGCTGGAGCAGGGACAATGAATCGGGTGCAACCTTCTTCAAATGTGCGCGTGCATTAGTGCATAAAATAAATATAACTTACGTTATCAAGTGATTCATAGCGTTGTACAGTTTAATACGATGGTGTAATTTTATATACTGCTATTGTCTGTGAAGCATTGTTATGGAAGTGCAAACACACGCTGTACCTGACGCAGCCAGCAATCCCCGAAAGAAATAAAACCGGAATTTCTGTCCATCCATCCACCCATCCATGCATCCATCCATCCATATTCCATAAGCATTTATCCAGTGCAGAGTTGCAGGAAGCCTGGAACCTTACCAAAGCTGCATAAGGCACCAGGCAGCAGATTACCCTCAATGTGATGCCAGTCCATCACAAGTCACACACACCTACAAACACTTTTTTGAACTGCATGTACAAACTCATAGTATAGAGAGGAAAACACATAGAGAGAACATGCAAAATCCACACAGAGACTGGGGTAGGATTTCAACCCCCAACCCTGGTGGTTTGACGTCTTCATGCCACCCACCATATGGTTCCATAAGGTTTCATAAATGATATCTATTACTCATAGAATTACATCCTATAAGTAAACAGATGGGAATGAGTTCACAAGGACAGTGGTAGCGTTTGCTTGCATGTATACTATGCACTTTGTCTTTGTTATTAATAAAATGACTGATCAGATAACGGAGGATATTTAAAAAAATAATCATAGGCATATACTGGCAGTTCACTGGGGGCACTGTGACCTCACACGATACTGGTGGTCACTGGGTAGCACTATGACCTCACACGATACTGGTAGTTCACTGGGTAGCACTATGACCTCACACGATACTTGTGGTCACTGGGTAGCACTATGACCTCACACGATACTGGTAGTTCACTGGGTAGCACTATGACCTCACACAATACTGGTGCAACTCCAATTTCCTCCCACAGTCAAGATACATGCTGTTGAAACATGTGAATCGGTGTGTGTAAATGGCCCTCAGCGACTGCCCAGTGGTGAACTGGAATTCCATCCAAGCTGGCCCTGCCCTGTGTGTCCTGGCAAAGGCTCCCTGTTCTCTGTGACCCTGTACTGGGTAAGTGGTTATGGAAGATGAATAGATGTATAATAGGACTATTTGTAATACAATAGTATATTCAGATCGTGTTGCAGGTGTGCTGCTAGTATACTTGCAAAGTGGAACAATAAAATGTGTTGTTAAAATCACATATTGTCAGTCATTCTGTAGGCATGTGCCTGTGTTTTGGTTTAGGGTTGTTTTGGCACTGTGAGAGAAAGGAGTTCTCAATAAAATCTTTCTCCATTAGTCCTGATTATGTAATTTTTCGTGAATAAATGAGTAAAAACACTGCCTGAAATTGGAAAGGCCATTACTCAGGCTTTCCAGCGCACCTGCACAGGTCACACCTGTGGAACCAGTGGGGATTCTTCAATTACAGGAGCCATTCGGCAGACAGGCATTTCTCACCATGCTCATTACCTTAGCCTGGCTGGGCAGACTGCTGGAAAGGTATTCATCAAGGTTATATATTCCTCTCTCCACATTCAAGCAGAGGCATGGCCGCAGGACCCTCCCACTGGAAGGGAAATGTTAAATGCACAGTTCAACAGGTACAGCGGAAACATGGAGAGCACTCTAGGAATTGCTATCGCACCTCAGAAATAATGATTTTCAGCCCTGAAGTAAAAACATTATTAATTTAAAAAATGTTTTTTCATTACCCAATAAATTTCAAAGAAAATAAATAGCCAAAAATAGGCCAGTGATAAATTAATGTCATTTCCTTTTAAAACGATTCTCTTTATACATCTAGTTATCACTTTATATTACCCAGTACCTCAGTGCCACACACTTCCAGGGTTTGGGTTAGAATTCTGTCACCATTGTGTGTGTGTGTGTGCGTGTGTGAGTCAGATATTTATTACACTGTGGGGACCAAAAGTCACCAGAACATGATAAAAACGTATTATATTGACATTGTGGGGACCATTTTTTTTCAGTCGTCACAAGGGGAAATTCAATTCTATAAAAATTGGTGACTGCAATCAAAAAACTAAAAATGCCAAAAGACTTGTATTTTGTTTGGTTATTTATGGTTAAAGTTAGGGCTGGGTAGCGGTAATGTTGTCATTGTTGGGATTAGGGTTTTTCCCATAGAAATGAATGGCCGGTCCCCACAAAGATATTAGTACAGGTCTGTCTGTGCGTGTGTGCATGTGTAATTTGCATATCCAGTGTCATGTGGCTTTTCCTTGGAGTACTCTGGTTTCTCCTCCTGCAGTCTAAAGCAGTGTTTCCCAACCCAGTCCTCGGGGGAACACCGGACAGTCCACGTTTTTGCTCTCTCTCAGCGCCCCGGCCAATCAGGAACACCGAATACCTGGTACAGGTCTGGACTGGGTTGGGAAACACAGGTCTAAAGACATGCAGTCAAGTTAACTGGCATTTCTAAGTTGCCCATATTGCATAACTATTTGTCCTGCAATGGTCAGGCAACCTGTCTGCTGTGTTTCCATGCTATATACCCTACACTATCTGGGATAGGCTCCATGCCCTCATTATGACCTTGTTCAGGATTTGAGGTTGAACAATGTAAGGTATAACACCTGCAAGTCTTTAGAGCATGTGATTTGCTGGATTTTTACTGTTATCTTGAGAGATATTAAGTCATTGAAATTACAGTACTAGTAGGACCAAATCAATGTCGATTATAATGCCAAAAGCTGAAGAAATGTCACAACATGATAATCATCATTTCAATGTCATTACATTAGATGAATGTAGGCTACTATTATAAACTTTAATAAATAAAACCTCTGATTAACGTTTAATATACGTATCTTAACAAGCAACAGCAAAATTATCGCACGAAGCATTATCAATAATGAATTTGCTTTCCCTTTTAATTCGCCTTTAGTACATACAATGTCATTGTGGTTTTTCAATAAAGTTGCAGTGAAATGACCTCCAATATCGTAACGCGTTCATCCGGGTTTCCGGGTTAAATATACGCATGCGCACCATCTCCATAGTCATTCGACCTCTGTAGCCGGTAAGTGAAGGAGAGGTAGCTAGGACTTTGGGAATACGGGCGTAAGCAATCCTGCTTCATCGCTTTAAAAAACCGCTTAGAAATGTACCAGTAATTCGTCACATCTATTCTTTAGATACTTCTGCAATGGTGGTGTTTGTTTTAATGCTGGATTTTGTTGAATTTCTTAAGAGACTTTGACATTGACCTTAACTGTCTTCTCTTCCCAGAAGCAGACCCGAGTTGACGTCTCACCGGACCGAACTTGTTCATAAATCTCCCCAAAATGTACGCCTGTGCAAAGTTCGTCTCCACGCCTGCTCTGGTGAGTTTTCGCCATCTGCACAGCGTAGGTTTTGCAGAAGAAATGCGCTCAGTTAATGCAGCTACTCCGCCGTGGGCCTGTTGAACTTGGCTTTAGCAGCGGACTCGCAGCTTCGCGCTTTCTGAATGGAGGCTGCAGTCTCCTCCTTTCCTGAGTCGCTCTTTGGCCCATTGTAACAAGTCACGTCCCTGAAAGCTTTGAATTAGCTGTTAAGAACGTGTAGCATACTCGCACATAAGTACTTGGGCAGTTCTGTCGCTCCAAGGTCACGACGTTTCTGGTGGTTGAATTTGCTGGCGGAGTTAGCGGGCAGCAAAGCGGCTCAGGCCCCCCTGCTTCAGCCACATCCATTTTGTGAGCTCCATATTGGCTCCGCTGAAAAAGATCGCGATTTGGGCCTGTGCAATGTCAGAGATATCTAGCAATGCCCTCTAAACCAAGAGCTGGCAACTATTGTATGAAATGTAAGCTCTTTTAAATGAAACTTGATCCCTAAGCCTCATTTTAAGATATTAACGATTGTATTTAATGAAGCCTTTTTCGTTAATGGTAATCATTTGAACAGCAATCCTGCGACTCATTTGCCTGCAGCGTTCAACTCGCCTGTTAATAGTAATCCACTTTTGAATTTTAAACATGGCATGTTGGGCATAAATGAGAGCACACATGTCAATATTGCCTTTAGCGTATATACCAACTCGTTCCCATTCTACTGTAAATGGATGCTTCAGCCCAGCTTTCAGAATGGACCATTAATGCCGTTTTGGTTAACAGGTCCGCGCTGGCTCCCGGGCACTCTACCGGCCCCTGTCTGCGTCTGTGGTGTCACGGCCAGAGGTCAGAACGGGAGAGGTGAGTGACTGGGGTACTCCATTTTCCTCTGCTAAATGTACAAAGGGCGTGAGTCTTGTAAAGCCTCATATTTTCCTTTGTAATTTATGGCTGAAGTCACATTAAATTAGACCCATTAAATTAGTTCTTTGATTTATGAAATAGCTTGAGTGTTGTGTGGTGCAAGGAATAATAATGATGTTAATATTCCAGGTCGGTGTGGCTCCCCTGCCTCAGAGCCCCTTCTCCCAGGTAGCGCTTAGAGGCTTCCAGACCAGCGTTGTTAGTAGGGACATTGACACAGCCGCCAAGTTCATCGGTGCCGGCGCTGCCACAGTCGGAGTGGCCGGGTCTGGTGCCGGGATCGGAACGGTGTTCGGCAGCCTCATCATCGGATATGCCAGGTAAATGCATGGTTTGTAGGGTTTCCTGATCAAGACCCACGAGGTCCTGACAGTCGTGTTCTAGGGGCAACAAGTTGAATGATGCATGGTTTTTTAAGTCTCTTCCAGGACATGGTTATACACCATTTGCAGGATTATTAACTTGAAACATTGGGTGAAGAATGCTTAGTTTTGTCAATGGGGGGGGGGGCTAACTTTGAAAGTGGACAGTACTATTGTTCAGAAGCTAACTTGCCTTTTCTTCTGTAGGAACCCTTCCCTGAAACAGCAGCTCTTCTCCTACGCCATCCTTGGATTTGCCCTGTCTGAAGCTATGGGACTGTTCTGTTTGATGGTTGCTTTCTTAATCCTGTTTGCCATGTAAAACTGTATATGGTAACGGTCCCAGACTACATATGTAGGAAACTACATTTTACAGTGGCTACAAAGAATGTTCTGTGTTGGTATAATGACAATGTACCTTTTCCAAGTATTTGATCAACAAATACAACAGATTGTAAGAAAAAAAAAATGTACCCAATTATAAAATTAAACCCATATTTGACTATTTAAGAAGCACCTGTATGGTTTGTAATGTGCAGATCATTTCTTACCGATCAGCTTCAGAACTGAATTGAGCTTTCAGATGCTTCAGCAATAGTCTATCAAATTGTGGCTTACTTTTGGGGAAGACTCAGTATGTTGAAGTGTTTCACATGTACTTGGGCTCAAAGACGTTTTACCAATTTGAGTAAGATGGCATTATGTCAGTAGGCAGAAATTACATTAGGGTTACTGAGTGCAATATCTTGCTTTTGTGAATCATGAATAAAGGTAGATGTCCATAAACTCCTGGTGCTAAACAATCTTCTGTATCTGGATGTTTTTGACCGTGCACGACACACGTGATAGAAGGGTAGAAATTGAATTACTTCTGTCATGAAATATACAAAAGTAACAGCGTAAAATAAGCCATATACCAAGCATACTCATATTTCTAAGATTATTGGTTGTAGCATGATAATTCTAAATGAGCAAAAACTCCGTATGAATTATAAAAGTATCGCCTATAAGTCGACCATCGTGAATGCGATATTTCGTAACTCAGTCGGTAGTTTTAAAGTAGCTGTAATCTATGGATTTTACAGCGTTTCTAGACGTATGACTGTCATTGAATGGGAGCCCTGTCTCTGATCGAATGTCCGGAGCTTCAACCCCCGTGTTACGTAACACGCAGACGTTTCCGGAAGTCGGTGCCGTCTGAGCGAGAGGCAGACCAGCTCTCGCGAGATGTGACGGCAGTCGTGGGATTTGGCCCGCAGAAAGGTTTAGCCAGGGGGTAAGTCTGTAAATAGTCCGTATAAATTGACAGCTGCGAGCAAAGAAATTTAACGCTCGGCATGCTACCTTCTGGGAAAACGTCAGAGCAAACCGATTCCTTCAGAAACGGTTATAAATTCACGTAGTAGTAATCATAATAATAATATGGCGACGGTGATGGTAGCTGCAGCTGTAGCTAGCTATCTGGCTACCCATCCGAGAAAAGAGAAGGGGTGGTAGCTGTCTGCTAGTAGCGGGCTCGGTCGTGCTGTGATGGAGTGTGTAAACAAAAGTATGCTGCAAAGGGGATTAGATTGCGTCGTGCACCTTTTGCATCCTGCACTAGAATGAATAATTAGTTGAAGGACAAAGGCGAATAACGACGCTTGTAGGTTTTATCCGTTAAAACCACGCTGCACTAACTTGTTTACGTTCAGACCAAGCTAGTGCTGGATGTTTAACGGCAGCGGTTCTTTAGCGTTGAAATGTCGTGCTGGCAAGCCTGTCGTTAAACTGTAAAAAACACAGAGCCACCAAGAGGAGACAAGTTTGTCTTGTGGAAATAGCTAGATATCCTGGAGACGTAAGCATTGTTTACTGTAACATATTTACTCAGGAGATAAACTGGTTGTGTTTAAACATACCTTGACATAATTATATGTAACATTTTAACAAACGTAAAATCGTGCCTCTTTTGTTGAATTTTAGAAAGACTTCACGCTTGCGTGTGCTATCTTAGCATTTCCTTTCGACGGTCAGCCTTATATACCTGTATAAAGCTTACTAGTTTAATGTGCATTATGCTGTTTAAAATGTTCATGATATTCCTTCTGAAATTATAAAAGTAGTTGAAGGATATGGTTTAAAATAAAGCTTATGGCCTCTTCACAAATCTCATTTTCCTTTGTATAATGTAGCAGACTGTCATTGTTTTTGTTTTGCTTCCCTTATCGGTTCACATTATTGTTTTTGTACCTGTGGATACAGTGCGGTATATATAGTATTTGCTGTACTATGTTAAGTAACTCAGCAGAATGTTGCAAGTTTCTGGTAACATTGTAACTACTGTCCTTGTCATATTTATTTTTAATGACACATCCTGTGCATTTTCTGAAATTTTGACTTATGCCTTTCTCGATTTCATTTAACGAAGGGTATAAAAGGATCGTCTGAATATGAGTGATGACAAACCATTTGTATGCACTGCTCCTGGATGTGGTCAGGTATGTGTCACAGTTCAGTACTGCCCAGTTGCCTTTGTCCTAGATGTTTAGTCTGAATAAATATCCCGTCTCATCTGTGCAGCGTTTCACCAATGAAGACCACTTGGCCGTCCATAAACACAAACATGAGATGACACTGAAGTTCGGTCCAGCGCGTAATGACAGTGTCATTGTAGCTGGTGAGTCCCTGAGCAGCGTAGAGTTCCAGTGAGGGTGGTCAGCGGTTGTTATGGACGTGACGTGAAGTGCCTTGTGTGTGCGCGTTTCAGACCAAACACCGACGCCCACCCGCTTTTTGAAAAACTGTGAAGAAGTGGGACTCTTTAACGAACTCGCCAGTCCTTTCGAGCATGACTTCAAAAAGGCGACAGAAGACGATATTAAAAAGGTAACTTTCCATTTGGAAAGTGCTGTGAGGATTTCTATGCAGTATTCCATGCACTATATAACTATTTGTTAAATAGATTTTACAATGTATGTGCTGTAGACCCTAAAAGCCATAATACACTGTCTTAGCCAGAGGGGGTGCTCTTTTTTTTTATACCGAGTCTTTATTTTCTCCATACTTCAGCTACCCTTGGATCTGTCACCACTTACAACACCTGTTGTGAGAAACAAAATTGAGGAGCCATCATCTGTGGAGCCACATCGTGACAGCCCTTTGCCCCACCCAGAGTCCACTACCAGTGATGACAAGGTAGGATTGTCTATTTTTCTTTAATTTGAAACCCTCTCATGGAGCCAGTATTCTTGTACATGCTACTGCCTCCTTCTGTATCACTGCTTCATATTAAGCATTGAAACTGTGTGATTGGCTGAGATACAGCCGACCGTGCTAAGAGCTGCTCTTCCGCTCAGCTAACTTGTCTCACTTCATCTCCTTGGTACCTCTAGTGCTACAATTCCGTATTATGCTCAGTAATCGGGACAGCGTGTGAGTCAGTGGCTTGCGATCCTCTTTGGCAAACGGTACATCACTTGCTGGCCCTTGAGCAAGGCCCTTAACCCCAGCTGCTCTGGAAACTGGCTGACCGCGCTTTCCCATTTGTGCATTCCTTCCATTAAAAATTTTTGCTCAATAAATAAAATGTAGACAAATAAACAAGTAATGTCTATCTATTCCTCATCCAACTTTGTATCTAACTGAGGGTTGCAGGAGTGTAGAGTTTATCTAGGCAGTGTATCCCGTCATGGGGGGGTACCCTGGCTATAATGCTAGTCCGTTGCACATAAATCAGCACACGCACAAAGCAGCGGACGCAGGAATCGGAAACCCAGCCTTGGATGTGTGAGCTGACAGCTCTCAAAACTCCGCTGCTCAGCTCGATAATATGATGACTCCAATTGTTTTTGGGTACAGTCAGCGCAAGAGACAGTAGGTGGCAGATACAATAGGTGTCCCACAATTCGCAGAAATATTATGGGGAAATATTAGGTATCCTTTTTCATTGCTCTGTGTTCCACCCTGTCCGGGCCGTCCCCAGGATACAGACTTCTGACTTATGGACACCTCGTACTTACAAACGGACGCCATAAGTTTATATTAAAAATTCTGCTTAAGTACAATGGTTTTTAATAACTAACGCATGTGCTTGCTTTGTGACACTTGGGAAAACATCACATGGCATCAGTGGTTTGTCCGCTCAAGTTACCGTACAGTACCGTACGTAGTTAATTGTTACTGTATAATAATTTTTATTGTGTACTGTATTATTTTTCTGAATTACCTACAAATTTGATATAAAGACAGACTTAGGGAATGGATCTCTTTCATAACCTGGGGACTTGTATTTTATTTTTTTCCGGTTCAATGTGTCGATTTTTTTATATCCAGAATTATTATTATTATTGTTGTCGTTTGTTTGTTTGTTTGTTTGTTTGTAATCTGTGTGCCCCCCTGATTAAGGTCTCTGTGAATTTGCATAATTATTAATCGGTGTTACTTTGGTAAGGGTGGGGTGATGATTCAGTGCCACATCACTCCACATGGGATGGTGGATCAAATGCCGCCAGCGTTGTGTGTGTGTGTGTGTGTGTGTGTGTGTGTCGAGTGTGCGGGTTTCCTCCCGCAGTCCAACGACATGCTTATAGGCTAGCTGGCATCTCTAAGTTGCCTGCACAGTGTGATTTGTATGTGTGTATGTGATATATTTTTACATGCCCTGTGATGCACTGGTGCCCCCCCTTGACCCCTGACCACTAAAAGCCCATGGAAGATGGATGTTACTCTGGTGTTTGATGTATTGACATTTTATATAAGCAGTATTTTTACCGTTTCTTGAGAAGCTACGGCCTGAAGAAAGAAGTTCATTAGCTAGTTAGATTTTACGTTTTAAGCTGCAGGTTTATTTCATTATTCCAGACACTAAACGAGCACCAGCGAGACATGCAGAGACTCCGTCGAGGTTCACGTGTAATTAGATTAATGTGTAGCTGACGACAGGCCTGAGCGGAAGGAGAGATTTAAAAAAAAAAACCTGGAGATTCAGTGATTTCCCCTGTGGCATCATTACATTAAGGGTTTATTATTAACAAAAACCGTACAAGAAACAGAAAGTAAGTATCAGCCGGCCTTTTGACAATAATGAAAGAAGCAGGAGGTTGTTTATAAAACGAGGGATTATAGATAATCCTGAAAAAATGCATTTTAAAGTAGTTATATGCTGGAAGCTTAAGCTTATATATCAAAATAAAATGCTGTTCTGTTTAATCAAACCCCTTGTATGCTGATTATGTAGACATGTTGCTGCAGTTTAGAGAAGCTCATCTGAGAGTCTTCGTCTGACTCCCCTCAGGCACTTATTGTATTTTCTAAATAAAGTCAGGTCCCACTTTCTACGGCTGAAAACTTGCCCCACCTCACACTTAGACAGATATATCATAGAGGTGTAGGTGTTTGAGCCCTCCTACACCATAATGTACTTGAATAAGGGCCAGCAGTCCCTTCAATAAAACAGAATTCCCTCCCATCCATCTTTCATAACTGCCCATCCAGTACCGGGTGACATTGACCCTAGAAGTCACCCCAGGATGCACCCAGGCACAAGCCAGTAGACCCGACTGCGACGGAGCTGGCCTTCGTGATGAGTCGATTCAGGCATTTGGCGTCACCTGAACTTATATTGCTTGCGGGAGTTTTACTTACACAGAAATGTTCTGAGGGGGGAACAAAAAATGATTGACGGAGAGATAATCAATCAGATTATAGAAGAGGTGGGTCCAAGCAACTAGAAGAGGCAGGACCAAAACATATGATTGGTTGATCCCGACGCCTCTAGTTGCTTGGATCCACCTCCTTTACAATTTGATTGTTTACTAGATAATCATTTTTTTTATTTGACCTCAGAACACCAGGGTATTCTCTCATGAATGTTTTCCTTGCTGGCTGAACTCTTTATAATATACAGAAGGCGTGCTGATGTAGTATATTGTGTTTAGTTCTGCTTATGAATCCACACTGCAGGGTTTTGGTTGCATGCCTAAGCGAAAGTATTCTGCCCCCTTTTGGTAAGAGCTGGAAGAAGCAGGAGACAGAGGCCAGATGGGTAAGTCTTCTGTCATCATCATCTTTTTTTTTTTTATTCCATGCTTTTAGGAGGTTTCCTTGCAGTCAGCTCCTCAGCCCACATCCACGATACTCCGTCCCACATCCCTCCAAGTTCCCAGCGTCCTCCTGGCGAGCTCTGACGCAGGCGTGGTGATACAGCAGGCCCTTCCATCCCCGACATCCAGCTCTGTAATCACACAAGTTCCGTCCTCCAACCGGCCCGTAGTGTAAGCCGATGGACAGATGTGTTTTTCTCCCCTTTCTGTGGCGTGTCACATTTTCTCTCTTTAGTATTTAAATATTAATAAAGTTTGAAATCTCGTTAGGTTTGTTCTTCAATTTCCCTTCTGTTTAGTCTTTTTTTCATGGATATCTAAGACTCTGCAGCATTTCATTTTGGATGTAGTGTAGCACATAGAAAGAATAATAGTTACAGGAACTGTAATTATACTGATGACCCTATGGTGCTTGGGATACTCCGTGTCCTGTGGCTTTTTTCCTCTTCCAGCCCGGTGTCTGGCACGTTCCCAGTACTCCTGCAGCTTCCCAATGGACAAACAATGCCAGTTGCCATCCCAGCATCCATTGCAAACCCAAGCGTGCATATTCCCACTGCCATCCCGGTAAGTCTGGAAGACTCCTCCATCCGACAGATATCTGTGAATACTGATAACCGTATTATTATAGGACTTTGTTCTGCGGAGGGAGGGGGGGTTGTTTAGTAAATATGAACCTTGTTTTTGATAGGCGGGGCATACAGTGCGTTAGGAACTTGTTCAAGGTTTTGTAGCCTCCCGTCCCACAGGGGTCAGTGTTCATTCAAGGGGTGGTGCTAAGCTTGCATTCATCTGTCATCTCCTTGGAGCCGAGTCTGTAGTCTGTTCTTTTACAGAACACTTGGAGTTTGTGTCCAAGCTGCCTATGAATATTGCAATAAAAAAAAAATGGCCCATATTTTGAATATGATGAGTGTGAGCTTTCAATAGGCACTTGAGTCCTCCAGCCTGCAGGGGGCATCCTATCAAAATTAGGCAGTTGAGCCTGCCCCCCCCCGCCAATGCCTCTGGCAGGAGATGTTACAAGTGGCCGGGTTCAAGTCCTTCCCCGTGGCCCCCTTGGCCCATATGCTCTCTTTGCTGGCGGGCGGGCGTGTTCATTAGTGAGCATGGGGCCTCTCCGTGTGGCGTGTCCCCCCCCCCCCCCAATAAAATAACAGAACGCATCCAGCCTAATGAGGCTGGGATACTAGGCAGCGTTCACCGAGGGGAGGGGGTGGGGGGGCGGCCGTCTCGCTGGCTGTAAGAGTAATTTGCCATGTGCTGTTGTCTCACCGTGTCTTTGCTGTCAGCTTGTCAGACCTGTCACCGTAGTGCCTAACGTCCCAGGGATCCCAGGGCCCTCCTCCCCACAGCCCGTCCAATCGGAAGCTAAAATGGTAATTCACTTCTTCCCCCCTCTGTCTTTGTGTCTGTCTTGCGCTGTACTTTTTCTCACATACCTCGAAAGCCTGCTTTTTTTTGTCTAATTCGTTCTTTCATAAAATTGTTCGCTCTCTTTAGGAAGCATTATAATATTGTGAAACCAGGGTCTTTGCAGGTGTAAATGTATGTGATCTTTGTTTTTCATGTTCTGTACAGTCACCATATAAAAAGACAGCATTCTAACTGATCCTGGTACAGGGAAAACAGCCAGACTAAGATCTGTTTGTTTTGAGGCTGGTGATCTGGGGTTTGCAGTGAAGTGCAGTGTAGCTTTTCAGTGCAGTTTCCCACTTGGCCAGCAGAGGGAACAACATGAGGTCATGCAGAAATTTCCCACTAAACGTTCCCTTTGCCAGATGCATTAATCTGTATGTGCATAGCCTAGCCAGTGCTAATCCTAAACATAACAGTTTGTAGCTGACGCTCCCAGCCAGGAAGACATTTTAATTAATGGACTTGTTTACTATCGCTTCCGTAATGTGAGCGTACCGAGCATGTCACCAGTATGGTGCGCCATATGCACGATTAACCGGCAGGAACCCTGCAAGGGTTTCCCACAAGGAAACGAGTCGCACCAGCCGCCCGACTTCCTGTAAGGATTACGTTCGTTTTACGGTGGTGGCGCCTAGTGAAACTCATCAGCTGCTCTACTGGCTGGAATTTAGACGTATGAAGGAGCTCCTTCAGTCTGCCTGTCCTGTTCTCCGCGAGGTGGCTGACAGCAAGACAGACAGGGGCCATCCTAGGGTTTTTTTTTTGTTTGGGGGATTACGTGGGGCCCTAATTCATACAGTGGGGCTAGCCTTGTCGTTAGCCAATGATGCGTTTTGAATCTGTGAAGTGAAAGGGGAGGGGACACTCTAGAGGCCAGTCAGCCTTCAGCTGGGACCATTGCCCCTTTGGCCCCGCCCCTTGTGGGGGACCAGACACAAGACGGAGCTCTGCAGACACTGAAGCTCTGCATAATTGATATGAATCGCTGTGGCGATTGGCCGCTAATTACGTCATCCTCCATTAGACCCGTAAGGCAGCTGATCGCCATCACTGGGTCACCCTGGGCCCTGGTCCGTTTTCCTCCCTGGTTGCTCCAGGGAGTGAGTGATGCTGTTAGTTGTCTGTACCCACACACAACTGGCCTTCTCCTGCCTCGTCCGCTGGCGGCAAATTGTTTTCACGGTGGCTGGATATCACTTGCTATTTCTCCGGCATCTTACGGATCTCCAATCGCATGACATGGACAGGGATTCGTGTTTACCAGAGAGTTGCAGCGCCCCCTCTGTTGCCAGAAAGTTTTCAGGAATGCCCAGTGTCCAGCCCATGGCCCAAGTCAGACGGCTGCCATTCAATTCTGCCCCCCCTCCCGATTTGCATACACACCCGGCAGCTCCCCTAATGGGTCCCTGGCAGGGGCTGCACCGGGCCCCCCGGCCCCTGGCGGCCCGCCCCCATCCCCCCCTCCTGGGGCACTTGGGTGCCGCTTTACAAGGACTGATGATGCTGCAAAGTCCACCATAATGATAATTAACTCGCTGAATTCAGACGATTATGCTGTTAATTAGTTGCAAAATAAAGATAAGTAATGCCGCGGCAGATGGTGTAACGGCGCCCATGAGGAGGAGGGTTAAAACGCGGAGGAGGTCTCCGTGGCAGATATGAAATATGCATCTGACAGCTTTTCGTCGTCCTTCCTCGAGCTGTTCAGCAGCGTTTTAGCCTGGAAGCGGCCGTGGGCCGGCGCCACGCCCGTGGGGGTGGGGTTTCCCGGGCCGGCGGCGAGCAAGCGTGGCCTCTTTGACCTACTCTGTCCTCTGTGGCCACCCGGCTGGGAACGCCCTGGGCCCCTGCTTCTATGGGCCTGTTTTATCTCAGCTTGAAGTCTGTTTCTTACTGTGGGGGGTTGCTCTCCTGGCTCGTCTTGAAGCTGAGTGGTTCTTTCTCCATTTACATGAACCGGTTGCCCCTGATCAACGCTTCCTGGGTGGCGTGATTGTACATGGCTCGTGTAATTTTGTAATTTCTTACGTTTTATCTGCTGATAATTAGACCATCTCAGGCAGGTTGGTGAGCTTGGTGTCACCCGGCGGAGAGAGGCTTCCCCTGTGATGGTGTGTCCATGGCTGGCATGGCGCCCCCCCCTTTGGCATAGACACATGAGTGCAGAAAAGACGTCGGCTGGGCCCTTACAGGATGGCCGATATACATGTGACACAATGCTGGGGGTGTGTGGCTAGATGCTGGAGGTCCCTCGAGGGGGAGGGAAATTAGCCATGAAGGCAGCGCTACGGAGGAAGCGTCTGTCTGCCTGTCAGACGTCCTTCCCCCCTGATGGGAATGAGATGTCACTTCAATGCCGAGGACGCACATATGAAACTTCAGCCGTGTGGCAGGCTGTCCGTTGGGCCACAAGGGGGCACTGTGCCGGGAGTAATATCCCAAACTTGCTTTTGACCTCTCTGCCTGCAGAGGCTGAAGGCGGCACTAACGCAGCAGCACCCTCAGGTAACCAACGGAGACGCGGGCGACGTCCCCAGCAGTGCAGCCGCCGAGGCCCCTGCCCCCCTGCCTGCTCCTGCCCCCGCCCCAGCTCCAGCCAAACCAGAGGAGCCCTGCCCACAGTCACTGCAGCAGCCTGCCACCTCCACTACAGAGACACCTGTAAGTGTCTGTCTGTGTCTGTCTGTCTGTGTCAGAGAGGTTTAGTTTCTAATGAGAATGTCATATTGAAGCCTAGCAGAACCATTTTAGTGTCTTACATGCCGTGTATATGTGTATACAAGGTTCATAAGTGTATGAATTTTATTTTATGACACTGCATCACAGCAAGGTCTGTAAACAGCAGCTGTGTGTGTGATAGGGGCTGTGTGTCACTGCAGTTACCAGTAAAAATATGATATATTAAAGCCCAGTAGAGCAAATAGTCTTACCATAAATGTGTATACAAGGTTTGTAAGTATAAATTATACTTTATAATTCACTGCATCAGAGCGAGGGCTATAAACAGCAGCTGTGTGTCTGTGTCGGTTATGTATATATTATGTTGTGGGGAACCATTTTTTCAGTCCCCACAAGGGGAAGCTCAGTTGTGTAAAGATCTGTGAATGCAATCAAAAATCTAAAAAAGCCAAAAGTCTCATATTTTATTTGGTTACTTATGGTTAAGGTTAGGGCTGGGTAGGGGTTAAGTTTGTCATGTTGGAATTAGAGTTTTCCCCATAGGAATGAATGGAGAGTCCCTGCAAAGATATATTTACAAACCGGTGTGTGTGTATGTGAGATAGAGGTTCTGTACCACTTAGCAGTTTCTAGTTTCCCAGTAGAGGCAGTATAGTGTCATACACACCCTCTGTATCAGTATACTGTAGTGGTATGTAACACTGTGAGGTGCGTAAACAGCAGGTGTGTGTGTGTGTGTGTGTTAGTGACGCGGCATAGTACCCAGTGACCACCCAGGGCCTGTGTTTGGTATGGTAGGCCTCGCCGGCGCCCCCTGCCCAGCACACTCCCAGCACGGGCGGCCGGCGGCGCAGAGCCACCAGCGAAGACCCAGACGAGAAGAGGCGCAAGTTCCTGGAGCGAAACCGGGCGGCAGCGTCGCGCTGCCGACAGAAGAGGAAGGTGTGGGTGCAGTCGTTGGAGAAAAAGGCGGAAGACCTGAGCTCCATGAACGTGCAGCTGCAGGTAAGCGGATGGGCCGGCCTGCTGGGACGGGACGAGAAGGGATGGGGACTCCACTCCCTGCCGGCGCCCCCTAATGAAGTCGTCTGGGGCGACTGAGAGGTGGGAGGGGGGTGGATTGGGAACACGCCGTCGCCTTGCTGTCAATGAAGACGTCTCTCCAGATGTCAGCAGCGCACAACTGCACAGCTCCTCCTCCTCAGTAATTTATGGAGGTGGGGGGGGGGATGGACCCCCCCCGACAAAGTCTCCCCGGGAAACGTGTCTGTTTGAACCTTCATTTTGAAGAAAGCAATTAGGATCTAATGCTGACAAGTTCGAAACAGTTCACATGTCTGTTGTCTCCGCTGATAACCGTGGACGGGGGGGGGTGGGGGGGGGCGTCGCCACCAATGCCGCCGCCGCATCCCAGACAGCTTAATGAGATGTGCTGTTTATTTGCGCGCTGTCTCCTTTGTCCATTAAACCTGTGGGAGACGCTAATGAGTGGGTGGGGGAGCCATATCATTGTTTTCAGGAATTCAGAAAGAAATAAGCGGTAAAGGAGGGAGGCAGCCAGGTGCAGGTGTCCGCGGGCCAGAGCAGATCACGACTGCGGGATACCTAACCGGCTTTTTAACGTGCCGTAGTAGCCATCAGCCTTGGGGAGGCGGTCTCTGGGGGTCTCTTTACAGGGTAACTTCAGTGTGCCTTCTCCGGACCCTAGCATATAAATCACCCACACCGTAGAGCGTGAGCTGTGGGCTTGGGTGGGGGTTGTGATGCAGTGTTGCATCATGCCTCCTCCAGGTCCTTAAGACCAGCCCCAGTGAGAATCCCGCATATCACAGGTTACCACCCCTCACACTTCTCGGCCACACTGAACCCGGCATACCCACTTAGGGGTGGTGTGGGATGGGCGGGACACCAGCATGAAGGAGGATGTAGCCTGCACGTTACCAGCATGTGCGGGGCCGCGGAAGCCCGGGTGCGCCTAGCTGAGCGGCTGAGCAGATGGATGTGGGTAAATTGGCTGCCCTTTCAGCCGATAGACAGAGTCTCTGGAAGGAGAGGGGACACATTCACGTGCTATAGGTGTTAGAGCGCCCCCTGGAGGTTGTGATGACAGGGCCGTAAATCTGTGGGGACGGCTCAACTCTGGTAGGTGTGGGGCATTCGGACCGTGAATGCCTACCTGGAATGGAGTTATCGAGGAGCAGGCCACACACCCCTCATACATAGTCCATTGCGGTGTTATGTACCAAAATTACCCCCCTTACAGAATGAAGTCACCCTGTGCCTGTGTCCCCCCCCTTATAGAATGAAGTCACCCTGTGCCTGTGTCCC
>JAODKC010000038.1:10357696-10389231 GCA_026777985.1 Mormyrops attenuatus
TAGTTAGGTTCTCCCCAAACGAGCTTGATGGGCCGAATGGCCTCCTCTCGTTTGTAAATTTCTTATGTTCTTATGCTGTGTAGCTGAGGTTGTAGGTGGTGTGACATCATATCAAGGACGAGTCAGACAACAAAGCATTTGTGACTTGTATGTATAATGACACCCTGGGAAATTTGCCGAACTGCACACTAGCTAAGAAGTTAATTACATTTATTTTATTCAGGAAAGTGAAGTACAAGCGTGGCAGATAGCACATTACAAACATACGGCTGTCAAGGAGTCTACTAGGCATAAGTGCGGCTCGGCTGAGTTTCTAATCAATATCCAAGTGTAAGCACTTGTAATTAGCATTATACGCTGTGGTTGATTAGCATATAACAGTGTTTCCCAATCTGGTCATTGGAGACCCACAGCCGGTCCATGTTTTTGCTCCCTCCGAGCTCCCTGCCAGACAGTCCACATTTTATCTTGGGAGCTGGGAGAGACCGGCTGTGGGTCCCCAAGGATCGGATTGAGAAACGCTAGAATATAATGACCCATGGCCTGAACAGGTCCCATGATCTTGTAGGCCATGCCTCGTGAGTTTTCTCCTGATACTTTGTCCCGCCACCCCCCGCTCCGGTGACATTTAGTTTTAGGTCTCTGGAAGTGTGTGGGGATGGGCCACCATCTCGTCCAGGCCCCAGCCTGCTGTACACCTCCAGCTGGGCTCTGGGTCCCTTGTTTAGACAAGCAGATAATGAAGAAGAGCGGTCGGTTGAATATGATCCTGCATTTTATTTGTGTTCCCAAAGCAAACAGAAGTTTGCTATCTAATAGTTAAGTGAGTCATTGTCTCTGGTACTAGATGTGCAGCCTCTCTCAGATTAGTCTTTGAGTAGGAGGTGGTGATGTCTCTTTAAAATCACATTGTGTTCTATGCATTTACATTGGGGCTGTTCCCATAATTTTATTTTGTGGATCTTCAGGTTTTTCTTGCAATTATTAATCAGTCAGAAAGTGTTAATGCAAATTCTGCTTTATTTATTTTTTTCGGTCTTCAAAAAGCTGTAAGCATTCCTTTTAAGGGTCTGGTGGGCCACAGATGTGTTGGGGTTTGGAACAAACACTGAGTCACTTTATGGAAATGTAATCCAGCTCTCACAGCTTGAATTGCACTTCTCCGTCTTCGAGTCGTGCCTGCAGTGGCCGCTGGTTAAATGGGAGAAGGGGGGAGTCTAGTGTGCTCTCACAAAATACAAAACTTATCCTGCCACCCATCTTCTAACCACTAATTCTCATCAGGGCCGCCTGGCCTTAAAACTTAGTTTTGTTTCCAATGCAATTTCTAGGTCAAGGTACTGGAAATGTATTGTGTGTGTTAAAAATATCACTTAATTTCCGAGGTGAAGTTTTAAATTGGTTGAAGATGCACACTGTTTAATAGATTTTTTTTGTCTGGAGACCCTGCTTCTTGACGCACAAGCCGAAAAGGCCTCCTGGAGAACTAAACTGGATCAGGGACGGGCCGCCTAACCCTGATTTGGCCATTAAATGTAGGCAGGATCTGGGCTGGTTCTTCTGGGCCTTTCTCACTGAAGGGGAGCCGGTGCTATGGAGGTTATGGGATTCAGTGTCAAAAAAAAAGTCTTGGAGATCTGCGCTGTGCTTCTCTGTTGAGGTGCGGTGGGTCGGGGGGGTTGGCTCTGCCTGCGTCCGCCTCTGGCCTTGTCCCATGAGACCCTGTAGCCTGGGCCACCAGCTTACCCATTTATAAGCAGGCCGAGTGAGAAGCCTGGGTAGGGTGTCCTTGTGTGGGTGGGGGAGGAGGTGGAAGGAGGGCAGGTGGTCTGCCGTTTACATTGTGCCCCCCCCCAGCCAGCTTCTCCCTCTTATCCTCAATGGTGGCTGTTATTTTAACCGCTGACGCATCTCACACCACCAGTTTCCATTTCTCCTGCGTTGAATATACCCCCCCTCACCTCAGACGTCTCAGCCCTACCCGAGCATCTTCTGGCTCGCTATCACTCTCCATCCTTTCGCCTCGAATGTGAATATTACCGCTGTCTATCTGGTTTAGTGGGGGTTGCTTTATATGACCCCCCCCATGTGTGTGGTCACATGGCAGCATGGCCTGGAGTGAATAATCACAGACTATCAGAGTCACGCCGCCCGTATTTCCTTTGGTTCTTGGTGCTGGTTTTGCACAATATGCTATAAGGTTACTTTTCTGTTATATGTTGAATATGTGGAGAAAAACTAAGACTGATGGTGTGGATGTTAATTTATTTTGAAAGTGGAGTTGAGTTCCTTCATTCTTTGGCATTTGGGGTGTGTTGGGGGGAAACGGGGCCCCTCGTTTGCTGATGCTCTGCCCGTTTCACACTCCTCCAGTATTCTGATCACTATTCAGGGGGTAAAGGAAACGGAACATAAATTGCTTCTTTTTTCTTTACTGAACAGTGGTTTACTGAACAAAGTATCACTGTCTGTCTTATATAAAGACTGCTGCAACCTACTGATAAAAACGAAAATTTACTTAAAAGTAAATCAAAATAAAGTAAATCTCCATTAAGGTGCATATTTAGAAAATTAACTGTACTTGATCTGTACCGTATTCGTATTACAGCTTCATAGTGCAACTGTGCAACACAAATATTGTCTCAAGAAATACAAAGCATAACAAAATAAATGTGCATTATGATGCAGCATTTTAAAAAATACCCGTGCTGCACTTATATTCACATGAACAGCTTCCAGCTTCACATTGGGACGTACGCGCGAATACATAGTGGTGCATTTGGTACAAATGCATACCAAACCGAAAGAACCGTACCTAATATTTCTCATACAAATGTGTACCTTTACACTCGTGTGTGTGTGTGTATATATATATGAGAGAGAGAGAGATATAATATAAAATGTGTGTGTGTTTTGATATAGAAATATTCGTTTGAGTGACGTATCTGTCTACACTGTCAGGTCCTGTATTGGTTCTGCAGGGATTGTTGAAATTCACTTATGTATTCTGGTAAGTTTGCTGTTGCTTTGGGGTTAACATTTTCATTTCATGTGTTAATTGAGTTCAGCTGTGTTATCCATGCCTTATCCCCGTCAGGCCGAGTGTCGCTCTTCCTGTCACCTGGCATCTCCGGTGCTTTGTAACCGTCTGTCTTTTGACAGGCTTTTAAAATCAAGATTAAGGGATTGTATCTCCACCTGTGATGTCACTGCTATAATGAAAATACAAATAAGGTCAGAAATATTCATAAGAGGGGCTGTCAGGGCCTGTGATGCCAGACTGGTCGCATAATTAAAAATTCTTCTTCATGGGGGTAACTGGTGAGCTTTTGTAAGCCTCCAGATTGGTTAACGTTAAATAAAACGTTGAACAGGGGGCGTAGGTCAAACGTGGATATGGCTGTGAGTCAGCAGCCTGGCCGGTCATCGCCTTTATCTGTGGTTATCTGTTTGCAAACAAGCCTAGCTTTTGAGATTGGCTGCATGACAAAGTATAACCCCTCCCCTCTCATGAATATTCATGAAGTCAGTTCCTGCCTACATGTTTTTGCAATTTAATGCCCTCGTAATTACTTTCCATTAGCAGTCTCCGCCAAGTAAGTGGAGGAACTTGTGCTGGAGTGGATGTGGAATTACTGGGGAACAAAGGAGAGGTATCATCTTCCGTTAATGAACTTACTGGCCTTTGGAGTCTGGTGCCTTCCAAGAGCCTTGGGGGCAGCTTGATAGACTTGTCCAGAGTCCCCCATTGTTAGTCGTCCATTAGGAGATTGCTCTCAGGTCCTGACCCCAAAAAGTCCAGAATGTGGGCACCCTCCGCCGCATGGAAGACAAATCAGACTTCGGCTCTGCAGTGAAGGCGGCTGCCCGCTGTCCTCCTGCTCTGGCGTACAGCGGTGCTTTTGGCACCAGCAGAGTTTTCATTGGCTCCATTTCTGCCCCGGCTGCAATTCTGAAAACCCTTTTCCTGCCTGAAATGGGAGCACAGAAGTCAAGGCCATGTCCGCGCACCTTGGTGTTCGCCACTAAGAGGGGGTTTATTACATGCTAACTGAAAAACTGGATGCGGGTTTGAGTCTTTGGCAGGGTCAGGATGTTTTTTTTTTTTTTCCCATGTTATTTTCTGTAGCTTTTTGGTCAGAACCACCAGCAGTGTGATGACAGAACCAGTCATCCCTTTAAGGGAGACTTGTCTGCAGGCAAAACAGAGCTATATAAACCCTATTCTCCTCCATATGGTCTGGGCGTTTGGCTCTTCCTCATGCCATTTCGCCATCCCTGTCTCCCTCGAAAACCCAGGTTCGGGAACCAGACCAAGAACTTCCGCCTCTACCATGACGGCAAGCACTTTGTGGGGGAAAAGCGCTTCGAGTCCATCCACGACCTGGTGACGGACGGCCTGATCACGCTCTACGTGGAGACCAAGGCAGCGGAGTACATCGCCAAGATGACCATCAACCCCATCTATGAGCACGTGGGCTACACCACCCTCAACCGCGAGCCCGCCCTCAAGCGGCATGCGCCTGTCCTCCTAGACACCCCCGATGGGCGGGACAACGTAGATGGCCGAGAAGAGGCGGGTCCGGAGGAGAGGGTGAGCAGTTCTTCTTTTGTTCCAGCCAACCGGTTGTTCAGTTTCATGTGAAGCTCATCAGGGTAAATCTCCATGTCATTTGTGTCGTATTTTATTCTGGCAGAGCTATTGAATCGGCCTGTTACATAAGCTATTCTTTGCTTGCAATCGACTTTGTTTTCTAAAGAGCTCATTACAACTTATTTGTAAATAATTTCCAAATATTTAGTATATTTTTGAGGCTTTGGGACCATAGGGAACACGGCATCTCTGCCTTAACTGTTTGTGTGACACCTTACTTACCACTAGTGCGGTTGCCAGCCACAGTTTTGCCGTTAATATGATTTTTGATTTAGCACTGATCCTAGACAAGCTGCTCTGTTGACTTTTGGACACCCGCGACTCACTCCTAATGCTTGTCTGAGCCGTCCGGATATTCCAATGTTCGGGTCGATCTTTATCTCCTGCTTACTGCATTTTTTTCCCCACTTCTTGCAAAGTGTCTCAATGCAGAGTCACACAAGGAAAACCTCATATCTCTGATCCAATAGAGAATAGCTATTTGTTTTAACACATACTTTTAAAAACCTTTTTTTTTTTTTTTTTTTGATTCAGTATATCTTGTTTTTGAAGCTCCCCCAGCTGGTGTTGCATGTGAGAACCCCCCCCCCCGCCCCATATACAAAGCATGTCCAGAGGCCATGAAGTAAAAGCACCCTTATTGTGCTTTTAAGCTCTCTGGACGCCCCTGGTGGAGCGCAGATGGCATCTCAGCCATTTCTGTCCCGAGTTTGTCCGGAATCCTCTAACGACGCCTCTCTGTAAAGTACAGAGGTGTCTCTCTGGATTTGTTGACCTGAGCACAGCAGAGCAGGATCAGGAAGATCATACCTGGATGCTGTCATGCTCTTGGAGAAATAATAATGTACAAAGCCGGCTTTAATGAAATGTCGGGCCGTCTCGCACCCTCGGGCCGCCCCCGCTCCATCAGCGGGATGTGTCCGACTCTGTCCTCTGTGCCATCCTGCCCTGTAATTGAGGATGTAGTCTTGCGCAAACAAACCTGTCCAGTCAGGGCTGCCGCATTGCAGCTTTTTTTTTTTTTATCCCTCCCCCCCCCGCTGCTGCATCTCGGCCGAATCAGAAGAGGAATAAGTAGGGATTAATGAGGACGTTCAGTTTGTCACGCCTGACCTAGATCAGGGTCTCCTTTTTGCCCAGCAGTGACAGATTTCGGGAGCTGTCGTCATTTAGGCTGGCAGCAGTTTGCGGTGAGCCGTTGCAGGGGGCCGCCATGCGGGAGTGCGAGAAAGCCGCGGCTCCGGCACCCTCCCGTTCTGCTCCTGGGTTCCACTGTAAGAGTCGACCTTATGTTCAGGTCCCCTGCTCCTCTTTCGGCTGGTCTCCAGTCCCGTCCGTGAGTCAGGGACACCCCTGGGTCCCTCCCCTTGTGCAAGTTTGACTGACGTGTCACAAGTCACCGTGATACTGTGCACAGGAGGGATGCTTAAAGTTTCTGCTCCTGTCTAAATCCTTTTAACCGCTTGGAGGATTCTGCACTTTGAAACCAAGGTAAAGGGTCACAGTAGATCTTCTGAAGCCTCTTCCCAGTGCCGAGTGAGGGGGCAAGCTGCACTTTAGTGTGTGGATTTCTTCAAGGCCTCCATGCCAGCATATGTTCAGGTTTCCCCGTTCTCATTTTGGAGATTTTCCTGTGAACGTTCAGTGCCTTGCTCGTGTCCCCTTTTCTCTGGTAAATTGATGGTCACTGAACTGTTGTACTAAGTAAAGGCCTCATTTGGCCTGGACCACATGCTTGTGTAGTTGATTTGATATTATGCTGGTGATGTAATGGGTGATTTTTTTTCCCCCAAAGGCGAGAGTGATCCTCTGCTCATAACCGACCTCTATCCATTTCAAATTTGCAGCAGAACTCCTGTTGCCCAGTGCGCACAGTGATGCTGGAGCCGTTTCCCTGAGCGTGGGAGTTCTCTCTCTTTGTCACCTCCCGTTCATTGTTGAGTTTTTGTCCAGTGGCGATGAGGCTGTGCAATACGAGGCACCGCCTCTCAGACTTTGGGCCTGTTAGGGTGCAGCCCAGCTGCAAATCAAATCACTTTGTCACGTCACTTGACACTTGGTAGAGTGCAGTTGAGCGTACGTCTCGCAACAGCTGCAATGAGCAATTGGAAATCTACAAATATAACAGGATGGCCCCCATGTTCTGAAGCCACATAGGAATGGAAAAGGCCTTTTATATCACCATGTGATTTCTGGAGAAGCCGTCTGCAGTTGATTTGAGCTGAGCTGGCCCTTGAGTTGAATGGCGATCACAGTACATAGCCTTATGCTCCCAGGGCAGGCTGGAAGGAATCACAGATCAAGCCCACTTCTGTGTACAGAAGGGGTTCTGTAGCTGTCGTTAAACCAGCAAATTACCTTGAGTCATCCGCGCAGCCCACATCTGTGATGTAATACTGGACGACGTAACGTCGTCGTGTGTGACACTCCTTCCCGCCACCCATGTAACTGATGCTGCGTACTGAATAGATGCAGTCTTCGGGCTTTCACCAGTGCGCTTAGCACTGTGCCCACCCCACACTCCAACAGACGTGAATGGGGTCAAATTTAACAAGTACTTGAGCGGCAGGTCATTAAAATCACAGTAATGCTTCCCCCCGAGGCAGGGTGGGTAAGGGTAACTCCCTGCACGCAGACGCAGGGTCCTACAGCCCAGATAACAGTTTAAATCCAGACGGTGTCTTTTACTGATTGTCACTGGGAGCTTCTTACAGCAAAATAAATTGGATTCGTTCTGCTGAGGGAAGGGGAGGTAATCGGTCGGGAATCATTTCTTGGTGGCTTGCCCCATCGGATGCATCGGCACTGGTGTGCTATTGGTGGCTGGAGGTGAGGGTTGTGCCTCCCCACCTATCAGTGCTCAACCGTCTTGCTAATAAGAGAAACTGGAGGAGCTGGCAGTGATGTGAATAATAAGAGATATCAGCCGTGCAGTGATCCAATGGGAGGTTTTTGTTCAGCCAATGGCACATACAGAATTAGAGATCACTGCAAATGGAATCTGAACTGAGGAGATTTTATATATATGTATATATATATATATATATATATATATATGTGTATATATATATATATATGTATATATATATAAAAAAACGTGAAGTAACATTTACACTGTATTTAGCAGCTTTCACAGCTAACAGCCACTCCTATGGCTGAATGTTTTACGTTTCGGTCAGAGCTGCAGGAATGCCAGTCCTGGCATCTGAGTCTCCTGCCCTTTGATCCTCTCCCCCTTTAATCAGGCCCCGGCATCTGTGGGCTTCACTGGGGTTGTCTGTTCTGCTGACCCAGTTTGATATCCCCGCGCGTCCATGTGTGCGACAGCATGGGAGGTGTTCCTGACTGCTCTCGCCTGTGCGGAGTGAGATCGATGTGCTTTGGTCCTGTGTCAGGCCCTCAGGCATACTTTTAATATTAATTAAGCTCTATAGGTTCACCAAACGGCCATTCATTCCTCTTCTATAACCGCTTATTCGGCACAGGCTCATGGGAAGCCTGACGCTGGTCTCAGGAAACACAGCACATGAGGCTGGGAATGCCAGTCCCATAAGACTGTCAAATTTAATATTGCTTTAAAGATTTGCCCATAATTATCACTATATTGTTATATAATATACAACAAAGTTATTGTACTTTATACTATCTCATCCCTTAAACACCTGGCTGGCAGCATGCCCTCAAACGCGACACACTGACTTTGTGTGCAGTTCTCAGGAATCTGCAACCAGTTGTGATTGAGTCATGCAGGGTTCAGACAACGAGCAGTAGCGGAATCACAGCACGTGTGGTGCCGGCTATGGCTCCCTGCCTGCTAATCCATCTGAGCAAATGGCCGTACCTCTCAAACATCTTTAGTTTTTTTCAGGAAAACCTTCAGTAGACATGTCCTGTGCAAACATCCTCGATCGTGCTACCGCTAAATATCGGACTGCGGAATGTTAATGTGAAACCAGTAGGCGCATCAACTAATAAAGTAGCTGGGAAAGCATCAGGAACATGGTGCTGGCTGGTAAGTGCCTTGGTCTGAGTCGGACTGACCCAGACCCAGTGTAGGAGACTCGAAACAAGGTCCCCACTGAAACCAAGGGAGGTTGATTGACTAAGACCCACTGAGACTAAAACCTACTGAAGCAGGTCCTCTGAGACCAAGAAGCAGTAAAACACAGGACCCAGACCAAGAGACAACCAAGGGGAGGCGAGGTTGATCTAGTGAGATGGGCCTGGGCCCCCACTGAGGTGAGATCCAGATGATGAAGCCACAGGCCCCCCGGACAGCGGCCCAGTCACGTGACTTCCTCCACATCGCATACTAGCCATCATTCAGATGCTAACAAGCAGCCAAATGGAGACATCTTCATCGTAACAGGAGCAGATGTCCTCTCAGTCGGCTTGTCGTCAGCCTGAACGATTCGGTATTTGTGGCACACTGCCTGTCTTCAGACCATTTCCAGACGTATAGTTTTCTGCGTTTCTCCAAGCCATTTCTCCAACTAGTGTTTTCTGCGGGGAAAAAAAACTGCTTAAACTGAAGCACCGATATCATTGGGAAATAAATTTGGGATTTGAGGTGCTTTTATAACAGTGTTTGGATAGTGAGATTCCATCCATCAGAGGTCGACCATCTGTTATGGAAGACGTATCTTGTGTAAATTACAAGCGTAGGGGGAACACAAATGCTGTTTTGCAGATGTTTTATTATTTGTTGTAGCTGTTCTCAGACATAATGAGGAGGATTCTCCTTGGAATGCATTTGCCAGGCTGGGACTTGAGAGGCAGCCTGTGAGACGTTTGGGAGGGCTGTTTGCCTTTGGGGGGGGGGGGGGTGTAATACCAGTTCACAGTTCAGAATCCCCAGATTTAATTACTGGAGCGGTATAGCCCCCGGAGCAGTCAGTAATGTGGCCCCCCTCCCCTGGAGACAGGCTGGCCGCTTCATCAAAAGGACCTGGCGCTGGCACGCGCATGGAGTGCAGACGCAGCCGTCCCGATGGGGGCGCCGTGCTTGCAGCGTGCCAGACAAGAGGAACCGCCACCCCCCTCCCAACAAATTCAGTCTTCTGTTTTGCAAGCAGATAAAAAAAAAACATGAAGGGGACTCGGGCATTTCTTCATCTTCTGTGGCTATGTGGGGTTGGGGGTGGGTTACAGTCCGACGTTTGTGCGTCAGTTTTCTGTAACGGCTTTAAGACGGGGGGGGGGGGGTGCTGATAGCCGAAAGCACCCACAGTTTAACGGCGCTATTCACCTTGGGATCAGATTTATCGTAACCCTTGGGCTGAGTGGCACAGTTTAAGGGATGGCATCGTAAGTGGATGTTAAAGGTACAGGCAGGCTTGAATAGGTTGGCTGTCTGTGGGAATAACCAGTGTGCAGGAGCTTGATGAACATTAGTTTATTTATTTATTAGATGCTTTTATCCAAAGTGACATACAGGGAAATCAAGATGAGACAGTCCCTGGAGCAGTTTGGGGTTGCTCAGGGGCCTGATGGCGAACCCTGGGATTTGAACCGGCAACCTTCCGGTTGCGGGAACCTGTCCTAACCCGCTGATCTGTGTGGCCCCTTTAACACCAGCGGCTTGGCCCTCTGCATGACACTGAGGTTTATCCTGTGCCTACAGTTTCACCTCCCTGTCGGTTTGCCTTTATACAAACTTTTTGTTCATTGTTGTAGGGACTTGAATTTTGTTCTTTTTTTGCCCCAAAATAAATTTGTGTTCGTGTGTGTGTGGGGAGGGAGCGGAGGGGGGTGGGTTTGTAGGAGTACCGATTGTAAATGAATGCAGTGGAAACCTGTGGTCCAGGTCCCTGGTGATGTCCTCTGTGTAGCCATTCAGAGTGTACCCTAAGCCAGCCTATGAATTAGAAGCTGTAGCAGGCAATTGTAACATCTCTGCAGTGTGAGTAGCACCCCTCTGAGGGGGGGGATTGAGTGTGGTGTGGAGCCGGGGGGGTGGTTGCTGTAATTCAGCACCGTTGTGTAACCCAATCGATCAGCCTGTCACTGTGATTAGAGCTGGCGGAGGATGCCGGTATTAACATAAGGACAGGATGTACTGTACTGCAGTAACTGCCCCCCCACGGCTGCCGCTCTGCTGCTGGTACGGCAGAACGAACCGTGATTCGCTCACAGCTGCGGCTGCCGACTGCGGGTGAAAACTGAACGGTGGTGACCACCTGACAACGGGCCCCTCCTAATGCGAAAGGCTTAGCGGCCTGGCAGTGCCTGCCTCTGCATAATAAACAGGTTTAGGATCTGGGGATGGGAGGGGGGCACCTTGCTCATTATTTCCTTTACATGGCTACAATGTATATAAGGAGCTGTGTGGTCAAATCGAGAGCTGGCCCCCAACCTGTGTGCGTAACCATTAGGCTGAGAGAGCTTTCTGTATTTGGCATCAGCCATAAACTCTCCGTCTCCGTGTTGTCACTGGTTGACCGGATGTTGCCCTCTGATGCACAGTTTGATATTTTGTATGTACCATATCACCCCCCCACAGCAGTGACTTATTGAATACAATGTGTTCATTAACTCATGACCGGCCTCCTGTTAAAGCTTCCATGTAGCGAGCTTCTGTTTAGCGTGCCTCCATCTAGCACACCTCTGTCTGGAGAGTCTCTGCTTAGCATGTCTTCATCTATCGAGCCTCTGCTTAGCATGTATAAGTTTAGCGGGACCCTATTTAACGAGATTCTGTTTAGCATGCCTTTGTATAGTGAGCTTCCATTTAGCGAGCCTCTGCTTAGCATGCCTCCATCTAGTGTACCTCACTTAGCATGCCTCCATCCAGTGTGCCTCGCTTAGCATGCCTCCATCCAGTGTGCCTCCATCTAGTGTGCCTCGCTTAGCATGCCTCCATCTAGCGAACATCGGCTTAGCATGCCTCCATCTAGTGTGCCTCAGCTTAGCATCCCTCTGTCTACCGAGCTCCTGTTTAACGTGCCTCCGATGAGCAGGCCTTCACTTAGCATGCCTTAGCATGCCTCCATCTAGTGTGCCTCTGCTTAGCATGCCTCCATCTAGTGTGCCTCGCTTAGCATGCCTCCATCTAGTGTGCCTCGCTTAGCATGCCTCCATCCAGTGTGCCTCGCTTAGCATGCCTCCATCCAGTGTGCCTCGACTTAGCATGCCTCCATCCAGCGAACCTCGGCTTAGTGTGCCTCGGCTTAGCATCCCTCTGTTTACCGAGCTCCTGTTTAACGTGCCTCCGATGAGCAGGCCTTCACTTAGCATGTCTACATCTAGCGTGCCTCCGTCTAGCAAGCTTCTGTTTAGCATGCTTTTGTCTAGTGTGCTTCCAATTGGCGAGCCTCTGCTTAGCATGCCTTCATCTACCGAGCTTCTGTTTAGCGTGCTTTTGATTAGCATGAACATCAGCTTCTTCTGCACCACCCAGATAAGTAAATATTAGCTTAAGGTCTGTGCTGACATCAGGATTTGTTGCGCCCGCCAGGCATCTCTAATGTCCAGCAGTTTCCCTCCTTATTTGTTTTGTGTTTGCTGTGACGCCACACAATAAATTTGATGGGGATCGCACGGACGAGGTCAGGGTATGGCTGAGGACCTCTCTGCATGTAAGCCAGCAGGCCAATCAGATCCAGACAGATTTTTGTGTGGAAGGCTCTCGCATGACCTTGCCTTGTGTTCTCGAGTCTGTTTTGCTCACCTGGCAATACGCGTCGTCATGGTGATGATTAAGGAGGGTTATTTGTTAATGGTGATACTCTGTCTGAAGCTACAGAGCCCTGACAGGACCACATGCACTGGCTCGCCACAGTGATGAAACATCTCCTGATTTTGGCCCCTCTGCAGCCCTCTGAGAGTTGGGCGGTGGAATGTAATTCTACTGCTGGGATGTGGGAGGCACACACTGCCCTTCTGATCTCGCTGTTCCAATCTCAAGTTGATTCACGCAGTTTTTTTCTCTTTTTTTTTTGGACTTTTGAAAGTCCTCGACACACTTTTCTCTCCCTGTAAACTTATCCATCAGCTGCTCACCGTTTATGTAACAGTTTCTATAAAAATCTAGTCACAGGTTTTCAGCTGTGGGGATGTAGGTTCCAGTTAAGGAGCAAAACAAACAGTCCTAGTTTGTGGCCGTACGTGTTTGGTCTCCCACCACCTGTCTTCTCTGTTGCCCGTGGCTGTCAGAGTGACCTAATAGCGTCGCTAACATCAACTGAAGTCCACTGTTGACTTTTAAATGGCGTTTTTTGGGTTGTGTCATGCATCGAACGAATGCTGCAGAGAATTTGAGTCTGAAACTCGCCTCACTGCGGGCCGCTCAGGTAGCCTCGTCGTAGCATGGGACGTGCGCGACACCCCCGGTGGTGTAGACGAGGGAGTCGTGTGGCTTTCTTCGTCACTGGCATGGGGTGGTGGGGGATTCGGAATGATCCCCCAGTGAGGTGCCCAGCGTCCACCAGTGAATAAGCGTTTTTTTACGTTACATAACGTTACATAACACACGCCGCCCACGCCACCGGCAGGACGGGGGAGGGAGCAGCGCTGTGTCCGCCTGACTCACTCATTTTGTTTTGCCGCAGTCTGCTTTGCAGAGCCTTCCCCATCCGTCTGACTTTCCTCCCAACTTCCTCTCGAAAGTTCAGAACACCAGCCTGCTCCCCTGATGCTCTTACCCCCCCAAGCCCAGTTCCCCCAAGAATGGCACGTGCCCCGGTGTGATGGATCTCCTGCTTAATTAGGCTTTGAGCATCTCCTGAAGTGTTAGTGTCCCAGTTATGTGTGATGGTGCGTCATCAGTGATGCCTTCTCTGCCTTACATAATGGTAGGGTCCTTATTGGGGGAGATGGTGTGTTTTTTCTCTCAACATGAATGTCACTGTGAATTCTGGACCCCTGTGGGTCTCCCGGTCCGGCTTGCTTCACGAAACTCTGAACAGTGACACTTCGCAGCAGACCAGTACATGGCAACAATTAAACTGTTGATGTTTTGTGGCAATTATGTTATGTAACCTTTTTTGTTTTTCTGTCACTTTTACTCAAAACATGTTTATCAAAAGTTTGCTGGTCTGGAGGGTTTTTCGTCCAACCTGGTTGTTAAACTCATGTCAGATTGCGCAGACGGATCCCTTCTCCTGCAGTACTTCCCCTCTTAACTCATGCGGGGTGTTTCTGTGGGGGGGGGGGCTGTATGCCCTCAGTGTTCCAGAAGGGCCGCCCTTTTCCTTGCTTTCGGCAGGGCCTCTCTATGGGATGCGTTCAGGGAAAAAGAAGCCGATCAATCCGTGTCAATTAGGGGAGCGTTCAAAGCGGATCTCACCCCGAGAGTGGGATCGCAGGGGGTGTCATTCGGGGGGGGCGGCTCTGCATGTGAAAGCTCTCCACCACCTCCTTTCATCTCCCTCTCTCTAGTACCACTCCAGGCCCCCCCAGAGCCAGTCCCCGACTGCCGTCATTCATATTTAAGCCATCTCCCGTTTCCGGCTCTGGGGGTCGCGGCTGGGAAACCCCCTCCCAGGGCTGAGCGGCAGGCCTGGAGCTTTTATGACCCTGAATAAAGATGGACAGAGTGGATGGGCTTCTGTCACCTGGCCTATCCAATGGAACCAGGCGCCCTCCCCCTACAAATCGCCCTCCCAAATACCAGAGTGGCCTTTATCTTTGCTGCGGGTCGACAGTCCCCAACTCTCACTGCACCCTGAACCAGAAGCTGTTTGGTTGACCCCTCCAGTCTGTGCTTTCCAGTAGCTGGTAGGTAAATAATCAGTATGTGTCCCCTTCTTACCCCCCCATCTCCATCCTCCCAGGGGTGGGAGGGGGGAGGTTGGTGCTGGATTTAGTTCACAGGCGCACTGCTTTCCTGTGCTTGCCAGTGATGGTACATTGTGTCCCATCTGCGGAGCGAGTGAAAGTCAGCGAGGACTTGCTTCACAGGATATTTTAAAGAAGGCGCAAGCGGCTCATTAATAAACGTAATACAGCGGTGTGCTTCGTACGATATTCACTCCGAAATTAGCATTTGTCCCTTTGCATATTACCTTTTTTGTACGTAATTCAGGAATAGGTGAGGAAGCAGAATGCAGCCACTGGTCTTATAAGGGATTTAATTACGTACAGAGGAAACATATGGGCTTTCACTCCCCAGGCTGACTAATGAGTCCGGCCCATGGCCGCTTTGCATGAAAATGGGCTTCTTTTACATAATCCTTGTGCCGTGCCTTTCTGTGCTGTTGGGGCAGGCCAATGTGTGTATGTCCATGGGGCTTCAGTCACAGAGATTCAATGTATCTGCATGTGTAAATCCTGGTTTTAAAAAACCTTCTAAAATACTGCAGTCCTCATTCTCAGGACTGGGCATGGGGCTGTCACTGTGGGGGGGATCTCTGGATTAAGAGTCCTGCTTCGCAATGGCCAGCTGGGGGGGGGGTATTTTAATGGTGGTCGTCAGTCAGACTCTGACAGTGGCGGCCACCTCCTTTTGTGGTCCTTTTGCGGGCAGCAGTTCCGGATACCATTAGTGCCGCGCGGCTCTGAGCTGAGTGGCGATGCATGACTCATTCACTCCTCGCTATCATCCCACTCTAGATCTGCCCCCCTCCCTCCCTCCCCTCTTTCCATCCTCTCTTTCTCGGGTTCTCCCGCAAAGGCTGGGAGGTGAGCGGAAGGGGTGGGGGGCTGGGGTGTTTTGGAATCAAATGGAAAAAAAGAGAGAGAGACGCTCGGCACAGACTCCCCTGATTGGTCAGCTGCTTCGCGAATGTGACCTCTCCCGTCCGGCTTGGCTGTGCTTGGCCCCGCCTCCTCCCCCCCCTCCCTCTCGCGAACGACTCTTGCAGCCTCCATGCTCGGTGCTGTCTGCGTTCCAGAGAGGCTATCAGCTCCGCGCAGGGAGGACAGGGATTACCGCGGATGCAGATGAGTCGTGCTGGCGTGGAAGCCCCCTGATTACACGCAGTCCTCCTGCTCCGATCAGCCCGGTGCAGGCGCGACCTGCCGTCTGGCCTGTCCCTTTTAATGTTTCAGGAGAGTTTCTTTTCGAGGGGCTGTCGGTAGGACGCTCTTGCCGTCCCTCCGTGTTCTCCTGTTTGACCAACGTGGTCCTTGAGACGATGCAGACGGTGGAGCAGAGTATCGGCTAAGCCGGGAACCTCTTGATCCGATCCGCCACCCATCCCTTCGGAAACGCCACTCGGCCGGACAGCACAGACTCTTGCTGGTGCTGGTCTTTGCGGCGTGGCCGCATCCTGAGCATCATCATGCCGTCCCGGGAATCGTGCTCGGTCAAAAAGGGGAACAAGACCCTGGTGCACAAGAGCAAGCAAGAGAGTGGGCAGCAGGACATACTGGCGGCCGCCCTGGGCATGCGCATGGGCCCGCAGAAGCCGCCTTCCACCCTGTGGCAACCTCTCAAACTCTTTGCCTATTCGCAGCTGACCTCACTGGTGCGGCGAGCCACGCTGAAGGAGAATGACCGCGCACCCAAGTACGAGAAAGTGCACAACTTCAAGGTAAGGGCTGCAGCTGTGCTGCACCGTGTTCGCCGCTTAAAGGCTGTGTCCCTGAATCACGGAGGCAGCAGAAAGAGATTCAGGTCATCATGTCGGTTCTGATTGCAGTTTGGGGACTAGCTGAAAGGGGCCTTCTGATGGTACTGGCTGGTGAGGGGGGATTCCCCTGAGTCTGCCTATGTTTTAGTTTTGGGTCAGTCTGTCTGTCTATGTTTGTCTTCTTGGTCTTTCTGTCTGTTTTGGTGTCTGTCTGTCTGTTGGTCTCTCTGTCTGTTTTGGTGTCTGTCTGTCTGTTTTGGTGTCTGTCTGTCTGTTGGTCTCTCTGTCTGTTTTGGTGTCTCTCTGTCTGTTGGTCTCTCTGTCTGTTTTGGTGTCTGTGTCTCTGTATTGTGGTGTTTTGGTCTGTTTTGGTGTCTGTGTCCATCTGATCTTTATGCTTTGGTGTGGGTGTCTGTTGATCTCTGTATGTTTTGATGTCTGTGTCTCTGTGGTCTTTCTCTCTTTCAGTGTCTGTGCCTGTCTTGGACATTTGGTCTGTTTTTGGTGTTTGTCTGTTGTGGTCTTTTGGTCTGTTTTGGCATCTGTGTCTTTCTTGTTTTAGGATCTGTTTCGGTGTCTGTATCTGCCTTTGTTTTGTATCTGCCTGTGTTTGTTTGGAGTCTGTTCAGGTCTGTCCATTGATCAGGGAGTTCTGACCGGACGGACTGTGGACAGCTCCTCACTCGGTTTGGGCAGCAGATGGGGAAGATTAAGGAATTGATGGGGGATGGGAGGGGGAGGGGTCTCTCTTTGGCTCATGTCAGCAGACATCCCTCCGTCAGATAATGAAGTGGTGTACAGAGGAACACTGCCCCCCCCCCCACACACACACTGCTGACATGGGCAGAAGTGCCCTAGCACCCCCCACAGTTCCACCTCACCATTTTAAGCTGCTTCAGGGTCATTTTCCCAGAAGGCCATTTTCCCCAGTCTTCCTACACCCGTAATGGTACCGTCAGATCCATACCACATAGAATGTTATTGTTACATATGTTTACTTTCAGGCTGGACCACCAAAGCTGAAAAGCCGACTTTTCACCGTAATATACAGCTTGGGGCTTCGCAGCTAGAGTGACTGCGTCTTTGTTTGTCAAAACCAATTTATTGTGCCCCTAGATGACCCTCAAAGAAGAGTTTGCCTGTTCTCTGAGAGCCCCCTCCTTATTGGTTTATGATGCTCACACACTCGCAGCTGATAGGCCGACAGTGCAGCTGATGTAAGCATCGGTGCCAGCAGCTCAGTTCTCACCCCTTTCCCCAATAATTCCCCCCTTCTTGCACTGCCCCCCTCTGTGACCTCAGCGTCTGGGTCTTTCACGCTACACCCCAGGCCGCTAATCTGCCCTCACGGGCCGAGACATCTCTGCCATAGTCCCCCGCGGTGCTGTAAACTAAAGTTAGATGGAGGCTTCGTCTTTTGCCAGGTTTTACTGCTCCCGATTGGCCGAACCATTACCTGGCAGGGCTCCCCTAGTTCGCTACGGTGGTGGGTCTCCATGACAACCCGCCCCCACAGACCCTACTGTGCCGTGTTGGAGGCATGCAGCCCCCCCCTCCTTGCTCCTTTACACCCGCCTCGTTAATTGTTTGAGTGGATTAGCATCCAGTTTGATACGACTGCTGCAGCGGCTGTTATCTTCACGGGGATAATCTTCCACCCCCAACCCCCACCCCCACCAACCCAGTGTAGCTCACTCACAAACTTACAAACTCAGGATATGCAATGGCTGGCAACTCTAACCTGGACACTTCTCTCTGCTCCCTTTCGCCCTCTGCAGGTCCACACGTTCCGGGGGCCACATTGGTGTGAATATTGTGCCAACTTCATGTGGGGCCTGATTGCTCAGGGAGTCAAATGTGCAGGTAAACACTTTTCCCCATGCCGGGCCTGTCGTCTGACTTCACTCCGCAGAAGAGTAAACACACGGTGTTATTTTGGGAGAACCCTGCAGTTAACTGGTTCTTAACTCGTGTAAATGTGGTCAGGCTGTACAGGGGCCCTGAACGCACAGAGGAGAAATGCTAACAAGGACACGGGGACTCTGGAGACAAACGGGGCTCTGATGGAATTGGCCGAAGCGTGCTGTAACGCTACTCAATGTTTCTGCCTAATTTAAAGCGGGGCCGTTCATGGTGATAATGAACCTCCTGTCGATGGAGGCGGGCAGGTTCAAGCCGTCCCTTTGTCCGTTACTGGGGGACAGACGGTGTTTGTCTGGTGTCCGTCTGCGGCCGTTCAGACGGACTCCATGAGCGCTTTATTTACTCCTGATTAGCGACTCCGAGCAAAAGGCACGCGTCTTCTGCTCTGGATCTGGGGTTAAATTGTGGGTTCCAGGCGTGTTTCGTCTAACCAGGCTGAACTAATCGACTAATTCTGAATCTGCTCAAGGGATCTTGCCAGAAAATTAAATAGAACGACGTCTGGCCGCCTTGCTGCGTCGACTCACATTTCAGTACGGAAGTATTATTGTTATGGCGTCCATTGTGTCAACGACATATTTTTAATAGAATGAAATGCGTACAAATGCAGCTTTTGTTTGAATAGTCAAATAGAGTGAGAAAATACAGTCAGTGTTTTATGATCCCCGCTTTTAACTAACATGAATCAAAGCATTGAATTCAAGTCATTAAGCATTGTTGTTTGCTCTCTACATGTAATGCATAATACTATGAATATATATTCAACATGAGTTTAGAATACTCAGTTTTAAAATGAGCCCTTGTATCCTTACACTACGTAACACAAGTCAAAAAAACGCAAATTATTGTTTTTATGGTATTCAGGGGAAAAAAATAGTTTGAAATGTGAGTTTTCTAAAATATAAATTGAGACCCTCTGTCTCTGCCTGATCGGATAGGATGTGTTAATAATACATTGTTTGGTAATGGAAGACCAATCTCTTCCCCCTTGTTCACTGTGTGTTTTTATTAAGACTTTCCTTAATTCCAAGCTACCCAGAGAGAGTTCCAGCTTGATAAAGCTTTGAAGACGTTCACCTTAAGCCACAGTGTTGCAGTTGGACGTTGTTGTTTTGTGTAATATTTATAGGACAAAGTGTGTTACGTGC
The DNA here is from genome assembly GCA_026777985.1 of Mormyrops attenuatus. Lineage (NCBI taxonomy): Eukaryota > Metazoa > Chordata > Actinopteri > Osteoglossiformes > Mormyridae > Mormyrops > Mormyrops attenuatus. Next base: position 10,376,935 of record JAODKC010000038.1, read on the forward strand.
ATGTTTGCGCGAGATGAATAATTGATATGCTTTTGCGAGGCGGTTAACATGCTGGGATCTGCACATCTGAAGAAGCTCTGTAGGACGTGTGTGACGTTCCTTCTTCGCACAATCCTTCACATGGCAGAAACTGGGACAGGGAAGTCTTTTATGTATAAATTTGCATTCCAAAATTCCTCACCCCCCCAGCTCTGCACTGGCGCCAGGAAGCAAATATGTGCCAGCCCTGTGTCGTGCTACTTTTTCTCGCCAGAGTATGCCCCCCGGCCTGGTGCTGGGGGAGGGAAACAAAGCAGACGTATCTCTTTAATGAGCAGTGGAGCTGAGAGCCTCCTCTTGCTTGCGCGGCTGCCGCGTCCCCCATCGATGCCATTCCGTGCCTGAGGTCTTCTGGGCAGCTCCGTGCCGTTAGCAAGCACATGGTCCCCGGAGTCTGCATGGCTTGATGCAAACACCAGGCCTAGGAGGCCTTGACCTTGCCGTCTAAATGTGGCTCCAGGGTCCTGCCCTGTCGTTACTCATTCCCTCCCCCCTGCACCCTTGGTGCCCGTCTGGTGGTGTCCGGCCCGTCTGCAGAGAGGATGTGTCTGGGTACAGCGTGAAGGCACCATTCACAGAGCAGCCTCTGAGTGGTGTTTTAAAAAAATAAAAATAAACTGTATACTAAAATGTAATCACGTCTATTCAAGATTATCAGTTGCTAAGCAATATGAATTTCATGCCTTTTTAAAAAAAAAAAAAGTGGCCTGGTCTTTTCCTTTCGTAATTAAAATGAATGGATATTTCATATTCTGAATACACATGTAATTTAATATAAAATGGTCTAATTAAATTTTCTTATGTAAATGCTGTCCGGTTGTGTCTATAGTTTTGGACAGCAGCATTCTCAGCCTTTTGGGAGACACCATGCCTTATTTTTTCCAGTAGGATTCACTGACCCGACTCATGAGTCTGATTCTGACACCGAAAAGTACAGTGAAATTGGGTCTTGTAGCGCCGGCAGCACTGCGTGGCTGAGCCTCTGCCCTCCTGCCGCCCTCCCTGGTCCCGACCCGTGCTGTCTCCGGCACTCAGCTGCCCCTCGCCTTCATCGTTCCCCAGGCTACTTGGACAAAAAGCCCCCCCCCCCCCCCACACACACACACACACTAACACACCACCCCACCCCCACTGCGATCATCAAGGTGAAACCTGCTCCACAGCAGTTGGCTTTCCCCCGTTCACACCCAGGGCCCCCACCACACTTCCACAGGCATGCCGTTTTATACAAATTGCTTTTTTCCTGTATGAATAAGAAAAAAATCCATATTTAATATGAGCTTGCAACATCTCGTTAAAAATAAATGGAATGGTACATGTTTGTTCCTGGAGGAAGGCCACCTGCCCAGTCAGTGCGCGGAATTTTTTTGTTTTGACATCACCTGGCATGTAGCCTGTCCTACTGGACACGGGGAAATTTGCACTGAAAAATTTGACATTTTAGCCTCAAAAAAGACATCTGTGTATCTCGGTAATACATCGTTTATACTGTTGTGACCCTTTCATTTTAGTTGACTGATATTTAAGAAAAAAATCTTGTTTATAAGGAAATGGTTTAATTGTATTGAAAAGTGGTTAAAATATTATCATAAACCTAATTTTTCGCCCAGTGAATATGCCAAGTTTCCCTTTGAAAGCAGCTGTGCAACCATGACATTTAATGAATAACCATGAGGCAGTGAGGCCTGAATCAGAGCATTTAGTAATTGCCATTCCTCCATGCCGTTTAGCGGAGTGTTCAAGGTGACACCGGACAGTCCTGGCAATCCACCAGGAAGTGATGTCATCAGCTGCTGGGTGGTGTCGTGCTCAGTGTCAAACTGAGGGCAAATATTGATCGAGCAGATTTAGCCCTTTGTAAGCAAAAAAAAAAACACTGCATGCGTGCTTCCGAAGCTACCAGGCAGTGATACTTCAGATGATTTCAGATATATTTAGTGCACTCATTGGTTCTGTTTTCATTTGCTTTTTCTGAGTGGCTTGTTAACAAAAATGCATAAAAATAACACTCATTGATAAACATTTTTTTGGTTGGTTTAAAAATCCCAGAGCCTTTTGAAAAATACTTTTAGTTCATTTTAATAAATCATCCTTGTCTTGTAAACAGCAAAGTATTATACTGTCAAATGTATAAAAGACTGGAGTAATCATTTCTGAGGTTTCTCCATCCTATAATGAGGCTCTGCCTGTGTTTCCTGTCCCGTTAATTTATACCCCCCCCCCCTCCCCCAGACTGCGGTTTGAATGTTCACAAGCAGTGCTCCAAAATGGTGCCGAACGACTGCAAGCCGGACCTGAAACATGTAAAGAAGGTGTACAGCTGTGACCTCACGACGCTGGTGAAGGCCCACAATGCCAAGCGGCCAATGGTGGTGGACATGTGCATACGAGAGATTGAGTCTCGGGGTGAGTCCTCCTTTCTCCTTGCGCTACTCTGTCCTACCCCCAGTCACACCAAAAATGTGAGACACCTTCTTATTGGGCCTTAGTCCTCCTCCTTGGACAGAGGTGTCCTTCTTTTTGGGCCTTAGTCCTCCTCCTTGGACAGAGGTGTCCTCTTTTGTGGGTCTTAGTCCTCCTCGTTGGACAGAGGTGTCCTCCTTTTTGGGCCTTAGTCCTCCTCCTTGGACAGAGGTGTCCTCCTTTTTGGGCCTTAGTCCTCCTCCTTGGACAGAGACCAGTGGTCACCCTAAACCTAAGAGTCGTAATTTCAGTGAAAACTCAGTTTTGATCAAGTTTTGCCTTTGTACGACTGGACAGAGGACTCCACACCATACTCAGCCTCTTGAAACACAGAGACATCAGTAGATGGATGTTCAACCTCTAATTCCACCTGGGATTCTCTTAATCCATAGGTTCCATCTTTGTGTTAATAGGCTTCAAATACACCATGGCTGTATACGAAGGGTAATTGTGTTCCTTGTGTAATACTTGCTCTCTCTCCCTCCCTTTGAAGGTCTGAAGTCCGAAGGCTTGTACAGAGTGTCAGGGTTCAGTGACTTAATCGAAGATGTTAAGCTGGCCTTTGATAGAGGTACTTTTGTCTGGTTTCGTCTTATACTCCTGCTCTGTTGTTGAAGATTCTTGACGGCAGATGGCATTCCCTTAAACCGATGGCTATATGAAGTTTGCACGTGCAACATGAATTCACATATTCCTAATGGGCCATTTACTTTAAATGGGGAAACTGTAGCCATAGGCATACCTACGACGATTCTTAGGGTGGATCTATTACTCAGGATAACTCATAGATGACATTTAGCACCATCTCCATGACACAGCACCATCTGTAGCTGCCTACAAGGAGCCTTTGTCAGTGACTGGGGTCTTACGAAAAGGATAGCACCCCCCCTTACAGTAAGTGGTATGTCCCTGCCCCAGGCATGAGAGCTCCCTGGTGGCATGACATCCCACGCACAGCCTCGTGATGTCCGGGCGCTTTAGGCTCATGCAGCCTCCTTCACCCCCCCCCCCCTCCCCCAATGACAACTAGAGGTGTCCGTGACAAGGACAGTCTGAAGTACTGAGTCATTGGAGACCAGGCCCCCTTTCCGCCAGCCACCATTAGCATCCAGCTCCGACACGGAGGCGCTCAGATTAGTTTCCACTTTGTCTCTCTGCGTGTCTTGGTAACGCAGGACCTTCCCTCATCTCTTTGCAGATGGAGAAAAGGCGGACATCTCTGTGAATGTTTATGAAGATATTAATATCATCACCGGTGCACTTAAACTGTACTTTAGGGATTTACCTATCCCCGTCATCACGTACGACGCTTACCCCAGATTCATAGAAGCTGCAAGTAAGTATTAAACACGAGCCTTTATCCCCCCGTGTGCGTGAAAGTAGGCCACGCGTAGGTGAAGTGCTCAGCCAGTTACATGCCAGATTTTTTTGGAGAGGTTCAACACAAAATCATCACCGCCTGTGTGCCCGCGGTATATTTAGAAAGCAGTGCCCTCTGTTTCCGGGACGGTGAAAGCGACACTTTACCCAGGACATGTCCTGACTCCTGTGAAGCGCAGTAGGGTGCACCGGTGTACTTTGATGCCATCGTTTGCCATCAGACAGTGCGACGTTAAGCTTTCCACTCAACCTGCTGGCATCCGATGGGACCTTCGACGAGCTGCTGCTGCTTCTCTCAGCTTCTGAAATTAGTTTTTGCTCCTAGCGGGGGGCTAAGCTTGAAATTAGCAGAGGAAAGTATGGAGTATGATACCTGAATGTATCGCGCTGACACATTGTTCATACATCAGTGAAAAGGCACATTTCTCATAGGAAGGTTACAGTTTCCTGTATGAATGTGACCTTTCCCTTTGTTTATATCCTGTCACATACTGAATGTTCTCCCATCCCGATGGTCCAACTTACAGTATTATATTTTCCGCTTTATGGTGTTGCCATAGCGATACGCTAGTCATGGAACTTTGAATTTTGATCTGTTCCCGGGCTGGCGATATGCTGAACAATACTTTCTGCTGATGTCGGGCGATGGCAACATCCACCCAGACTCATGTCCAGTTTCTGTAGCGATCACCAGCGTAAACATCTGATATTGTGTTTAACAGCATACTGTACTGTTTTTTTCATTTGTTTAACCAAATTAATTTGTATTATTTATTTACTTTTCAGTTACTGACATCTAGTTACAGTAGTTATTTACTTTTTCCATGACAGTAGTTATTTACTTATTTATTTATATTCAACTGTTCCACTTACGATGAGTCCATCTAAATGTAAGCCCATTGCAAGCTGAGGAGCATCTGTAACCCTTCTTCTCCAGAGAGTCATGGACATTTCAGCAATCCCATTAAGTGTCTGATAGGGTAGGCCTGAGATCTGGCTGTTGGTGAACTCGCCGTGTCGTTCCTGTGTGCCGTGTCATTCCCGTGTGTTATGTTCCAGAGCTTACGGACCCGGATGAGCGGCTGGAGGCCCTGCACGAGGCGCTGAAGCTGCTTCCACCTGCTCACTGTGAAACGCTGAGGTATCTCATGGCCCACCTGAAGAGGTAAAGAGAGCCCCACGTCTCAGTGACGTCACACATGACAGTCGCTCATCCTCCTCCCCGGGGGACCATAGCCCTCACTCCACGCTCCCCCCTTCCCCCGCGCAGGGTGACGCAGCATGAGAAAGACAACCTGATGAATGCAGAGAACCTGGGAATTGTGTTCGGACCCACGCTGATGCGAGCGCCCGACCTGGACGCCATGACGGCCCTGAACGACATCCGGTACCAGCGTCAGGTGGTGGAGTCGCTCATCAAAAATGAGGACATCTTGTTCTGAAAGGAGGGAATCGCTTCCCCAGTCTGGGTGGCTTCCTGCTGTCTCCCTAACCTTTTTTTAATTTTGTGCAAAGGCTTGAATATGAAAGAATTTTTTTTTAATCATTGTACATTCCCCTCCCCGCCCTACCCCCCACTCCCAGTGGACCAGTACTGTAAATACCTTCTGCTTCCCCTTTTGATGGGTGCGGATTATGTACCTTAAAGTTTAAGTTTGCATGTTTACCGCCCCATTTTTGTCGGGGGTTGTTAACAGAGACAGAGCGAAAGGCCAGAGCGTGTTTCCTTTGGATAGTTCTAGATATCCGGCATGTGTTTAGGTTTTTATCGTCGAACATCGTGACTCTGCTTTTCTGTCCTGTGGATGTAGCTCATTGTTGCTCAGTTGTTTTTGTGAAACACTATATACCTGTATGTGACATAGAATACATTTTTCTTTTTTTATGTACCTTCGTGAAGATTTGATCTTTTTTCCCCGTTTTGTTTTTATACACAGTATGTATTTAGGTAAATTTTAAATCTGCATTCTAACAGTTTAGAATTTTTTATTTTCTTTCCCACCCTTAAATCTAATCTTCACAAATCTTTTGCGCTCAACTTTCAATGATAAGTGTCCGATTCATGTTTTGGTTGTAATATTTTTGTATTTTGATTTGCGCATGGGTATATTAATTTATTAAATCTTGCTTTCCAGGATTGGAATGTATGTGCTTTTTTAAACACCTTGAAGGATTGAAAGAGAAGTGTCTGAGCAATTTGAGTCAGGTTTCTGATAGTAGCTGTTGCGAAACTGTATTGTATAGTAAAGCCACATTGTGATATTTTGACAACTGTATTGCTTTGCTTGCACTGGAGATAAACTTTTTTCATGTTTGTTTGGGCCGATTCCTCAGTACATCTGCAGACTGTGAATAATTCCCTTTGAGATGAAGACCAAACACCCAGCATCTTGCTTCCTACCCAGATGCTTGACTCTTGCGTAACTGACGTCCGTCTCCGTCCTCCCGATGTGACATTCTTCCGGTGTTAGCATAGACTGCTGTGTCACTCACAGGTTCTCGAATACTTCGCGCGAATTCCTTACTGGTACGGCAGAGTGAGCCATGACCAGCTGCACAGGCCGCCTGTAGAACTGTCCTTGTATTCCTCTGAGTCTGTTACCAGCTTCTGGTTTCTGGATGATCACCAACGCAGCTTCCTTTTGAGATGCTCTGTGGGGCAGAGCGAGCGAGAGAGAGGGAAGCAGAGCTGTCTGGCGGTGTGAGCAGCTGGCTCTTCCCAATTCACTGTAAAATCTCATTAAGTTATCCAGCATTGTCTCATTGCTTAGCGTGAAAACTCTGGCTTCTTGGTTTGTGCAAAGAGCGCGCTAAATCTCGCAGGAGCTAAACTTTGCATGCTGAGAATGTTGCGTTCTCACACAGTTTAATAAACTTAACCCTTGCTTCCCGATCTGTTGACATGAATGATTATAACAGTTACCCCCCCTCCCCCCCCAAAAGAAAAATATATGAAATATATTTAGATAAATTCGCCAGCTTTTTTGCTTACTTTTTTAAAAAAATATGTATGCTGGAGAAAGTGATAGTTTGAGAAAAAGGTTGAGTGTGCTTCCCAGCCCGGTGCTCGGGGTTTTAACATGGACCATCTTGGGGGTCCCCGAGGGTCAGTTTGAGAAACACTGCTATAAACAACAATAGTTCGTTTACAAAATGATTTTAGAGGAACTATGGAGCCTTTGCATCTGAGTGTGGGATTCACAAAGTAGAACCTCCAGCCAGCTGATCTGGAAGGAGCAGCATAGCAAAAAGCAGCATCCTGACCAGCTTGGCTTTCACTTCTTTTCCAACAGATGCTCGCTTTTTATTTTGTCTTCTGCATACTGATCTGTCGCATTTGATTCCATGATGCAACCGTGGTGGAAACGAGTCGGAACCAGCCCCAGGTAAACCTGGTACCTTCATGCAGCTCTTCGCAGCGGCACCAGACCGAGGCTGTCGCTGCTGCTGCCGCAAAAGGTGCCATGAGAAACAGTGTATGACAGGAAGCCAGTTAATCACAGTATGGTGATGTTTATTCAATTCATAACCAATGAATACAAATTTCATAAGAGAACTGACCTTTTGTTCGGTCAGCTGAGCCGGAAGCCTGTTGTTTCACTGATAGATTGACCTAAATTCCAAATGCAAAGCATGGAACGAACTGGAAGGTTGCATTTGTAGCTGTGCATTAAAGACATGCAGCATGTTTACTCAAGTGTAAATGGTCTAATTATTTTTAACCATCTCATCAAGTCAAGAACCCAACAATTTGAAATTTTAATAGTTAGATATGAAAAAAGGGACTTCATATATATTAATATATTTGAATGATATAATTAATATATATATATACACACACATATATATACAGGGTAGGAGACTACGAAATGGAAAAAAACAAAATAATATATTAACAAGCCAAGTTTTTTTTTATTAATGCTTAATGTGAAATATTCATAAATCCCTAGCTTTCTGGGGGCGGGGGGCAGGGAACTATGGGGGCTTTCATGGGTTCAGCCATTACACAGTACCCACATCAATCATGTCGAGATTGCTGGTGAAAAGAAAGGCCGGTGACATTCCCACAGGACACTCATACGGCTGACTCAGACCTGGCGATGAAATGCAGCGTTTCAGGGTTGTCGGGAAGGACTGGTGGCGTGCTTGTGGGAAGCGTCCATGAAGATGGGGGTCTTCCTCAAGGTCACAAAGGCAGATTCTGGCAAATGAGTCATTCTCTGTGAATTAGGCATTCTCTGTTTGGGGGAGGCATGGATGAGGGGAGGATTCCGCAATCGCCAGAGCTGCCGTCTGCCCCTAAACCCTGATGGATGAGGCTGACGGGAGAATGACTGGTTGATTAAATGGGTGGTGACCATGGAGAAATTGAGTTGTCTTCTCTCATCATGGCCGCAGAATGGGGGGGTCAGCTGCGACATGTCAAGCCATTTAGGAACACCAATAAATACAACGGAGATGCGGAATGAGCGTATATCTGGTATGGGCTAGCAGAAATTAAAATATATATATATATATGTTTAAATTATAATGTAATGGATCTGAGGGTGTGGGACAGCTCTGGAATGGGTACTTTACACCCAAGGGAAATTATGTTGGGTATAACAAACACCCATCCAGATTGTGTTGCCATGGAGCCAAACTCGAGGTTCCTATCACTCCATGACATCTTTTTTTGCTCATAAATTAGGAAATTAACTGTAAACAGCTTGCACCTCAGATAACTGCAATTTTAATCACTCAGACTGCTGAACAGTATAGACAAAGTGTCTGTCCAAATGACTGTCCATCTGGAGACTCTTAAAAGCACAAAGAGAAATGTACCTTTCAGAAGAAACAAAGAAATAAATAACAAACACACGTTGGTGTATGGATGCTCACTGCTTAGCATAGTTACTACAAGGCTAGGAGTTTGAGCCCCAGCTCTGCTCTTTGTGTCTGTGCAGTTTGCATGTTCCTCTGTCGTTTGGGTTCCTTTCTTCTGGTCTGAAGACTAATTAATGTCTGTAAATTGCCCATAGGATGAGTATGTTTCTATGCCCTCTAATGGGCTGGTATCCAGGCCAGGGTGGGCCCAGCCTCCTGCACTACATTGCCTGCAGGCCAGACTAAGAAAAACAATTAAAAGAGGGGAAGGTGTTATGAGACAAACTGACGTATTTCTGAAAATTATCCAAGCCAAAGATAAATTCACAGTGAAGTCAGGGTACCAATAAAAAGTTTAAAAAGCTTTAAATTTTAAAACTGTACCTGAAAATGACTGTGGACCTCTATGTACTTATATAAACACTGCCAAATATTCTGTTTTTCTATGAGTGGTTGTCATATAACATGGATGCAGTAAATTATATTTTCTTAGCTGTATTATCCATTTAACATGCATATTGATCACAGAACAGGTAGTATGCTGTTGCAGCACCTGGATTTCATGTAGCTGAGTGTTCCCGAGGACTACATTTCTCTGTTCTTTAATGCTTTTCACTTTATGTATGTGCATTTTGGTATTTACAATGTTCAGTGCACCTGAAGTGGCTGGAAGATTCTTAGAAATTTCGTTGTACTTTGGTACAATGACAATAAAGCCTATCTATCTATCTATCTATCTATCCATCCATCCATCCTAGATAAAGTTGACGGACACACATGGTTGTCCAAGGCGCCATACGTGATACAACCGCCACAGTTAGAGACAAGCGGAGTGACATTTTTTCAACGGTTTACAGAAACGGCATTCTAGCACAGCTCAACCAACAACACTTCTTTATATTTCTTTCTTGTTTTCTCTCCCCTCACACTCTTTTCCTTAGTTCTTTTGTCTTCCCCCTTTGTAACCCGTTCTTCCCCATATTTTCGCCTTCTCCACTTAAACGCTGCTGAATATTGATTTACTGTGCGTGGTTGGCACAAAACATACATGCGGTAGGATTTTTGTCTGAGCTGTGCTATCCGTTTATCATGCATTTTGAAAATACAACAAGCAGTTGGCTTGCTACGGCACCTGGATTTAAAGTGCGAGTGTTCCTGAGGACTGCGATATTATTTCTTTAATACTTTTGTAAAGTCCTTAATTTTCGTCTCAGTTTTTGTATGCCTGTTTTTGCCATTTACATCGTCCCGCCAACCTGTAGTTTAGTCAAACTAAAATATTTTTTTATTACGGTATATGTCGTTGTAGGTGGCGCTAACGTCAGCCTCGTTAGCGCAGTAGGTAGCGCGTCAGTCTCATAATCTGAAGGTCGTGAGTTCGATCCTCACACGGGGCAGACTGCAGATTGTTTTTTGTTATCATGGACTGCAACATGAAACAGAGGACCAGTGTGTGAAATATACTATCAAATGCAGCAATTTTCAACCACTACTCATTCTGAGCAGACAAACCCAACATAGATACACCACTATCCTTCTGCTACAGCATCACTATCCCTTTATTACAGCATCAGTTTCCCTCTACTACACCATCAGTATTCCTCTGCTTTAGCACCTTGAGGCTCAGCATGCAGACTTGAGGTGCAAGCTGCTAGTGTTGATCAATTGGGGGCTTTATACTGAATGTGATTATGCTGCTTGGGGGGGGGGGGGCTGTAAAGAGGGCGAAGGTAGGATGATTCCAAGGACCTCTGAGTAGAAGGTGCCCTAAAACATTTTGAACATTATTGGGTTGGTCTGGGTTGGGGGCCCAGTATGATATGCTTTCATGGGGCCCAAAATTTCTAGCAGTACCCCTGGTGCTGACACTTTAATGTGCTTTCCTGGAACTGGAACAGGTCATTGCTTTGACTTTTGGCTATAATACACCCCATGCTGCCTAATCCTGGCTAGCCTTCTGCTGTGGACAGGTTCTGGCGCAAGGAACCTTGTCTTTCTTGTGAAATGTCCCCATTTATCCCTCCCTGCCTTAAGGCTGGCTGTGTAGTTGTGTGAGTTTGTTTGTTGTACTGGGAGTGACTGATATGAGGAAGGGTGATGTATGATGACCTTGTTCCTCTCATCTCCATCAGGGTGCTGGGCAGCTCCTGCAGAGTCAGGGATTCCGCTGTCCTAACGAGAGGGACACCCCCCAAGCTCAGCTGCCCATTACTGTGACCGTGCTGGCGGGATGCGCTCATTGATCCTCGCAGAGCGCTGTCACTGGGATTCGGCAGCACCGTTGGGATTAGAGCAAGGGGAGGACCCGGCCCTCCCACGAGGCTGTGTTCAGCAGTGGAGAACACCTGGGGAGTTAAAGGGGAACCGATAAAAGGCCGTGTCAGGTGTGTGCTGCAGTAATGTGCCACTTGCATTGGCAGCCAAACAGCCGATACCTCAGGGCTCCATAATTTCTGGTGCAAGACGGGTTCCTCTTTTTTTACATTTACATTTAATTGTATTCGGCAAACTCTTTTGTGAAAAGTGATGTACAAATGAGACACATTACAAATGGTTGTTAATTTGTCTAGTGCTGCATTCCATCTGAACCCGAAAGTCTGAGATTTCAACTGGAAAGTCCTCAGAATTCAAAATGGCTGCACCCTTCGTCAACAGAAGTGAAAGTTGCAGTTATATACTTTTTATTACCCACTGCTGTCTGTGGATGTGTTGCTATGCACAAAATACCGTGTAATGTGTTGCTATCAACTGATATTGCTAACAATGGCTAACAATTAACCAGGCTAGAACCGGGGCCTGTTTCACAAAGCAGGATTTCTTGCTTAGCCGGATAACTTGTCAGATTTAAGGTAGTCTGGCCTAAATGTAAGTGAATGAAGATAAAGGGCATTTAAACTGGGGTACCTTAAATCCGACTAGTTGTCTGGCTAAGCATGAAATCCTACTTTTTGAAACGGGTCCCTGGTATTGCTAAATGGCTTTCCGACTTGTTGTACTGGGACTCAATTAACTCGGGTGTGACGTCATTCCCAGCTCTGACTTTAGTCCTCCGAGGTAAATGGAATGCAGCGTAAGGTGTAAGTGCAGCTAGACTGAGCTTCCAATGAATGACAGGCTACCAGTGTAAGCAGTAATGGAGCAAGAACTACACAATATCTACCAAACAAAGCAGGAACCTAATAAAACAAGCATTCAATGAGTGCAAAGTGCAAGATTCAGGAACCATACCTTGCTGTGGAGCGGAATCGGATTAGCAGAGGTATCCCTGGAAATGATGGGTCTTGACACATCTCTGGAGCAGAAGATGAGCCAAAGTTATTGCCCTTTATTGCATGTTTTTTTTTACATTCACATCCAAGTCAAAATCTGTATCTGCAGATCTTCTTCAGTGAGGTGATTAATGTCCTGAGGCACAAGAGAAAAGAGGGCTAGGATGGGCGGGGGGGGGGGGGGCCCGGAGGGGGGGTGCGCGGGGATCCCCCCGCAAGTGGGCCGGAGCCCCGGGGACCAGGGGGGTTGGGTAAGTATTGGAAAAGGACCATTAAAATT
>JAODKC010000038.1:10401881-10423310 GCA_026777985.1 Mormyrops attenuatus
CCCGCCTCCACCTGCCCCGCCCCCTACATTTGCTGTGGTAAGACGTCTCATTTCAGTGCCAAACTGGCTGTTTAACACCTACAGTTACGGTTTTGTTAGGGCGCCGCCCTTTGAAAATTTCATTTTTACACGTTTTTTTCCTATGTAATCATAATACTTTAGATTTAAATACCCTTGTTGGAGAACATGTTGTAGATAAATGAGGCCATTGCAAATGCTGTATTAATATTGAACTTGACTGTTAGTGCAGAACAGTCAATGACCTGTCTAACTTTTTTCCTCCAGTGCTTCTCAAAGGAGCCACCTAGTGGACAGTGCCCGCGTTCGCCTTCCCCCGTAAAGTGCACTCATGCTTATGGGCCTTCTTCCCGGTTTTAGGCGAACACAGACAAACCGACACTCAACAAATCAGAGCAGCAAGGAAGGAATGCGCTCCTGTCTGACATCACGAAAGGCACCCGGCTGAAGAAAGCCGTCACCAATGACCGGAGCGGCCCCATCTTAGACAGTAAGGGACCATGAGTTCATCTCAGGTCCAGTCAGGCTGTATTGACACCTGCTATATTTTTCCTTTTTTAAGTAAAATTTTAATGTGAATGACTCCTGAAATGGTCATAGCTAAATTTCCTTTGGTATCAGTAAAGTATCCATCTATCAACCCATGCATCCATACAGGGGAAAAAGTTTGCTGTTTAAATGAAGAAATTAAGCACAATGCCGCTGCTTATCTGAGCCCCCATTACTGCCCTGGGCTGATACGCTGGTGTCATGTGACCTTGACTGGGTCAGCTGACATATACCAGTGTTCTGATTTGCCGTTTGTTCCCTGGTCCCCTGTAGATAGCTATGAAGGCAGTATTTATAAGGCTGCGTATTGCTAAACATGTCTATAGGAAAACGGGATGCATGGCTGATTGTTAAATGGACTGTCTGCTAGCGAGTGGCGTCCTCTTCATTTTGGCAGAGCCCAAGGGTGGAGGAGGTGGAGGAGGAGGTGGTGGTGGCATGGGAGGAGGAGGTGGAGCAGGATTTGGAGGAGGTCCCGCCGGGGGACTGGGTGGGCTCTTCCAGGGAGGGATGCCAAAGCTCCGTTCAGCAGGGCACAGGGACAGCAGTGGTAGGTCCGTCCAAGGTGGCCCTTTAACGCCGAGCTCCTCACTATCGCGGATCGACAGCAAATATCTTCATTTCCTCAAAGAGACTTTAATGGCTCTTCTTGTCACGTGTGTCATCAATTAATGTCATAATGTATGTTTTTAGCATGGTCTCTGGTCTGGTCAAAATTGATGCATTTTTCAAATAACTGAAAGGCAAAACTTCAGTTTGCATGTAGCACAAATTTCCTGCAATGTGAATGAAATTTGACCCTTTTATTTGGATTAATTTGACTCTGTTAATTACACATTATATTCCGGAGAGTCCTGCTCATGCTGCTGTCTCCTGCTGCCTTTAGATTCTGGAGGAAATAGGCCCCCTATACTGCCCCCTGGAGGAAGGCCCTTGGCAGCCGGACCCCCCAGGCTTCCCGAAACGCCTCCTGTCCCTCGGGCAAGCGCCCCTGACCTACCAAAGGCTCGGATGACATCTCCCCGGCCTGACTTCGGGGGTGGGCCACCCCCTGTGCCAAATACCCCTCGGCCAAACCAGGGAGGCTCGCAAACCCGAGGCCCCCCGCCCCTACCTGGCGGGCGGCCTCCGGCTGCTGGATCAGCCCCCCCACCCCTGGTCCCACCTGGCAGGCACGGTGGTGGCCCCCCTCTGCCTGGAGGAGGAGGCTCGTTTAACCGCCAGCCTTCCTTCTCCGGGCCTCCGCCCTCCAGCAACAGCCGGCCTCCCCTTCCCCCCACTCCCAATAAAGCCTCCGAGGACCGCCCCCCCATCCCACCCATGGGTCACCGGCCCTCCATCCTTCGCGACGGACCCCCACCACCACCGTCTCTCAGCAGCAAGCCTGTGGGACCCACACCAGTCCGTGTGACCAGCACCAACGCCCCGCCTCTGCCCCCCGGCCGCCCCGGCCCCCCTCCACTGCCTGCCACCCCGGCGAGTAATGAACACACTCCCAAGCTCCCTCAGAGGAGGTTATCCCTAAACACGCCTGCTCCAGCGCCCCCTCCAGGCCGTAACGGCCCCCTGCCCACTCCTCCCAATGACAGAGCCCCTCCTCCGGGCCGGTCCGGTCCCTTACCTCCCCCGCCCAATGAAAGGCCCCCACCTCCAGGCAGGAACCCACCTGGCCGAACTGGTAAGAACTGCTAGCAAGCTACCTTCAGCAAACATCTGCTAATGGTGATGCTAAAATTCAGTGTGTTTACAGAGATCTCGCCCAACAGAGTCATGTGACTTAAAGCTACCTATCAGAAACATTCAGTGCTTCCTGTGACAGTTTCCTCATTCACTAATACAAGACCTTCTTGTTTAATCTACTCACCCCAAAAGCTTTTATCATTCACACAGCTTATCTGTCATGATCTTATCTGAGATAAAATTTATATTACCCCCCACCACAACAAAAAAATGTTTTTTTTAGTGTTTGGAAGGAGTGTTTCTTCACATTAGTGTCTCTGATAAATGATATGCGGGGCACCATTACAGATTTTGGGCCCCATGAAGGCATACTGGACTGCCAACCCAGACCAATAAATACAATTACGTTCCAGTTTTTTAGGACCCCCGTCACTCAAGGGCCCTTGGAATCATCCTGACTTTACCCCCTTTACGGTGCCCCTGAAAACATGAAACGGACTCTGACCATGGCACATCATAATGGCGCACTAAGCTGCTGTATTGTCATGCATACCAGCGAAGTCTGTGTCTGCATGTTGACCATCTCCTGTGTTCCCAGGTCCCCTTCCGCCACCCCCACCCATGGGAAGGCCAGTTGGCAGTGTGAGGGGCTCTCCGGTTCCCCCCCCACCGAACAGACCGGGGTCGGAACCAATCCGAAGAGGGTCCAGACCCCCTCTTCCACCAGACAGGACAGGTGCTGGTGGTCCCCCGTTTCCACCGCCCCCCATGGGGAATGGGTACCACGAGTCGTACCCTCCCTTCACAGGTATGTGTGGGACTGACTCCAGATCAGCCGTCCAGTTGCATTGGTTTATGCTAACCCCAAGCTCTAGCTAAAATGTTACATTCACTAATGTACACCTTCCTGGAAAGAAGATGGAATACCACGACACAAAAAGAGATCTATTACTAAAACCACCACTAGGGGGTGACATGAGTCAGAAAACAAACTTATATTTTATATTATGATTTAAA
The DNA here is from genome assembly GCA_026777985.1 of Mormyrops attenuatus. Taxonomy (NCBI): domain Eukaryota; kingdom Metazoa; phylum Chordata; class Actinopteri; order Osteoglossiformes; family Mormyridae; genus Mormyrops; species Mormyrops attenuatus. The sequence continues at coordinate 10,405,146 of JAODKC010000038.1, forward strand.
TTTTTGTCAAATGCAGATGAGTGGGAGGCCAGGTTTTCCTTTCACCCAGTGTCCGATTTGCCCCCGCCGGAGCTGTATGTACCCTCCCTGAAGACCTACCCCAGCAAGGTGGCCAGGGGTGAAAGCAGAGGTGAGAAGATGGCCAATATATCCGTGTTTGGGTCTGCAGTGACTGCAGTGTAAACTGACTGTGACTGACTGACTGTCCCCTCTCCTAGGCTCAGGGAGGAGGGATAGGGGTGCACCTCCTCTGCCCCCGATTCCCAGGTGAGCTGCACTTTTATCTTTTGGTTTTTTTTTTTGGACCTGGCATCCACAACTGCTCCTTCCTGTACCTACACTGCAAGGGACTGTGTCGTCTTCTGCTTTTAAAGCACTCAACCTTTGGATCAATCCTGCTGTATGTCTCTGGGTTGATTGTTTTGTATACAGTATGGCTGTTAGAAATGTGTGTATAAAACCTGTTATGCTCAGCCGCACTGCCCCCCCTGGTGGCGATATCACAATCCGAACAATTGACGTTCAACTCTTTCTTACCCAAGTCGACATTCTCTTTCTGTATAAGATGTTATGTATAAAACATGATTGACAATTACTGATATTCCTGATTTCATTAAAGTGTCTCATGCACTGCCAAATGTTTGGTGTCTCCATAATGGCTATTTTTAAACATGTACATTGAAAGTTTTATTAACATTTATCCCCGGAGTCTTATTTTTATTATGAAAATTCATCTCCCTGGTGGAGAGAGATCAAAATATTCAAATGATATTTGTCTTTTTATAAACTTCATAGTCATACCAAGAGCCTAAAAGTGGATTATATTTGATATTTCAAAAAAAATTGGTCAAAAGAGTATCACCTTGGAAAAAGTCACAGCTTGATTACAAGCTTTTTATTACTGTCTTAGTGTATTCTAATTTTGGTCTGAAATCAGTGTTACGCTATATTTATGTGTGCTACATTTAAAGTACCTATGCACGAGGTCTTATTACATGAGCCCCGGACTGTCTATCTTGAGGTTCATGTGCTATTGGAAAATAATGACAGATGATAAGCGGTCTGGTAGGCTTACTTTAAGGTGTGCCTGCGCGCGTTTTCTCCCCCACATGCGTTATTTGTTGTTTTGTCATTTATTTAACCATTAAATAGTGTTTTGGAAGAACCGTCTCGTCCTTTTGTGTAGTTCTTTATGCCTTCTGCCTAACTGTTCCCTTCGTTATCCATTCTGTTAATTATAGTACACAGGTTTTATGCTAATTACAATGACTGAATCCACATAATATGATCATTACAATTAGTCTTCTCACAAAAGAAACAGTCTGGAAATATTCTGAGTTTTTGTTTTTGGGAAAAGGGGAAAAGCACAGCACCTGCGTAATTCTGCCTTTGTTTTTATTGGAATCGGTTAACCATAACGAAACGGGAAGTTCACACTTTTCAGTTTTACGGAATGCATTGCGAAGAATTTAAAAATAAAGTACACCTGCTTCTACACGCTAATGACATGTAAAAGACAAATTCAAAAAAAAAAAAAGACCCGTTATTTAAAAAATGGTTCTGTATATCTATTCTAAAATCCAGCCATAACTATGCAATTTTCTGGGGGTGAGAGGGACTGCCCAAATGTGTTTTTAGGTATTAATTTAGGAATTAGCTGGTACCGTTACATACGAAATTAGCGGTTTCCGTCACCACGTGAGAAGTCAAACGAGTTCATCCTATAGAGCCCGAAATCGTCGTGCCGTCATTGGTGGAGCGCCAACTCGTCAAAGCGCAGCGCGACGTGTGATTGGATAATCAGCATGTCAGTTGTCGGGTCGTTTTACTGTCGGATGTTCGGAAATTCGGCGATGTTTGCCTGCTAACGAGCTGTGGAAGTACGGCGGTAGGTACCTCTTCTCTTTTACGAGGTTTCGGTTTTGTTGACAGCCGATTATTATGCCGACATGCGGCGTTTTAGGAAGGACTAGTGAAAACGCGGCAACCCAGCAGCGTTTCTGCCGGTGCTAGCTTATGAAATATGTGCGGCTGCTTAGCCCGGTACGAGGCGACGCTGACAGCCTTAGTTGGCCCTTGGCGGGAGCAGCCAGATGCCGGTGGGATGATTGCTGGAGGTCCGCTGGGTGCCTGTGGTTTTCCCACACGGTTTCCCCCGCTCTGGGCGGCGAGAAAGCGGGCTTGAGCTGATATTAATGCTACTTCGGTTCCCAGGTTCGGATCCCCCGCCGCGTTACCGTGAAGGGTCTGTCGTCCGTGAATTCACTGGTCGCGCAACGGCGATTTTTTTTGTGTTAAATCGCAGTTATAAGTTGCTTCAGTTACATTAATTTGGACAAAATTGTTCCGATTCCACGGGGTAAAGATGCGCGTCTTGCCGCTGGTGTGGGAGGTGGCGGTGGAGCATCAAACACCTGCGAGACGGGGACGCCCTGGAGGTGTGAGGAGCGCTTGTTAAACACCCAAAGCCGGACTTGGTAGCCCTGCATCCGCCGGCATTTCTAGCTCTCGCCATAACTTTATAGAAGTGCTTAGATACGATGAAACCATCGCACGTAACAGCACACCCAAAGCGGGTGTTCTGTCGAGTTAGGCTACCGTAGTGCTAATCGATAACCCAAACCCCCATAATACCCTAACCCCTAAAATCTAACCCTAATCGCAAGACGGTGGAACTGCACATGCGCAGAAAGGCTCGGTAGCGCGTCTCAATAGGTAGCTCAACTCGTCAGAACACCGGCGACCCCGGCCTCATAAACCAAGTTCCGAGACTGTTAGGACTTTGGTCATTTCTTCTACGGAAGTAAGGGGATCACTGTTATGTATTTAACAAAAAATAAGAGACGTCACCTTCACTAATGAACCCTATTTCCCTAATGATTTTATTCTACTATTTCTGAAAGGTACATTTCTGATGTGTGCAGGTCAGGTCATCTTACCTTAATTTAAGGTTTTGTTTGATACTTAACTTCCAGCCGTTATGTTAGGCGTGGGAAGAACAGGTCAAGGTCAGCACTAACTCGGAGGTGGAAAGTTTGGGTCAAGAGAGTGTAAATTCCGACCAAGGTTTTGTTTCAGCCAACCAGTTGAGTTCTCTGTGACTGTGACTCTATGCTCCGCTGGTTAGTTGAAACCAAACCTTGGTCTGGCCTTGAACATTCCACCTCTGCACTTAGTAATAAAAACCCTGCCAATCAGGACAGGGTGCATATATGAGCCTCTGGGTGTAAAGCCACTTTATCTGGCTTAGGTATGAGTAAGGAACGTACAGCCGTCATAGTTCAGTCGCCTAGTTCTTTTTCAAAAAAGTAAATAATTCTTGTGCTAAATTATTATAGCGGCAGTTCCGGAAGCAGTGTATGGTAATTGATGTATTTTCAGAAACCGATGAATTTCCAGAAACTGATGAACTTCAGCTTTTTAAATTGTGTTTTATCAAGGTTTAATGAGAGATAATATTTGAATGTGCCTCTTTATTAAACTTCTATTTGGTGTAGATGTTGTCAGGGAGAATACAATTGTTACACATCAACAGCAAGCTTTGCTTATACCAAAAAAGGAAGCTTTCTATATAAGACTGCACCTGCTGTCCCCCCATTCTTATTTGTAAGAAGTTGCTGAAATTAGGTGAGAGTTCTTAAAATATTTATATTTTGTGGTTAATAAGTATTGTTGTGAACATGCCAGAAAGATATTAGCAGTGTAAGGAATGTGAAACATTGTTTCCTGCAACATTCTGCATAGACAATAAATAAGCTGCTGTTTTGTAAACCCTTTTTTCCAGAATAGAACGTAATTTAAGCAAGTGTTTGTGCATGTGTGCGCTTCGTAAATGCCATGAATTTCATTGCACTTTGTGCAGGCTCACATTACATAGTTAGGAGTCTATGCACTTGAATCAATTAAATGCATATACCACTCTAGAATGACCCGGCAATTGACATGCTGACTATCCAATCACACGCCATGCTGCGCTTTGATGAGTTAGCGCTCCACCAATGATGGTATGAAAGGAGGCAGATGGAAGTTCAGTGCTTAAAATAGCCTAGTTATCCATGACACGCTTGTGCTCTTATCAGTACTTTGGAGATTAAATTCTCTTTGGCTGGGGTGGGGGAGTTTAGACCTTTCACCATATGACCAGACAGCCGCTAATGATTAGATTTGTTAATTAGCTCTAGTATAGGTAGAATCCCAAATCCTGCAATCCTCCATTTAGACAGCGTATCTATCATCCTGTTATAATGATATGATATGGTATGTTATGACTTCTGACTAAAAATAGTAATGGCCTCACGATGAACATAAAGGCGTTGAACAGAAAGAGAAACAGATGTTGAAGAAACCGTTGGCTGTCCGTCCCAGCTGGCTGCTGAAAAAGCCCCCACTTGTGTCTGTGAGACACCGTTTGAGACCCAGCAGGGCTCAGCTGTCCTACATGGGGCCTCCACCTCCAGGATGTCACTCGTCTTATCTTTAGCCAGGGCTCACAGTGCCTGTTCAGATGCTGTCCCGTTCAATCACTTGCCAGTATTGTTCATATAGTTTACTCTTTTCCCTCATATCTCAGCTGGTTGCTGGGGAAACGGACATACAGCAGCTAACGTTGTTTGTACAGTCAGAGTTTTTGTTCATTTGCCTAGCAGCCATGGTAGCAGTTCACTCACGTGCTTCAAAAATGTATTTTTGGATGTGGGGTCTGGGGTCTATTATTAGTTTTTTCCATGTTTGGGAGACAGGTAACCTAAGCAGTGTTTCTATGCTGAAATCTAACTGTTTGATTTTGTGGCTAACCATGCAGTGTGGTGTTCGAAGCTCACGCTGATACATACTGCTTGGAGACACACTAGAGGGAGTCAAGATTGACCTGGTGTCTGCAGCCAGGCCAAATCTGTGCTGACTCTCTGCAGTATGCAATATGTTTGCTTTCTTTTGTCATTTCTCAGTGAGTCATAATTGTGTGCCAACTGATGTCATCGCTCCAACCATCACGTGTCAGCTGTGGCCTGTGAGCAAAAACGATCACAGCCATCATGGAGCCCCCTGTCGAAGTCGGGTATGGGTCGAACACCTCCCACAGCCTCTCTGTCTCCCCTCCTGCCATGTCCATCGAGAAGCTCTTCCCGGCACTGCTGGAATGCTTCGGCATCGTTCTGTGCGGATACGTGGCCGGGCGCGCCGACATCATCACATCGACGCAGGCCAAGGGGCTGGGCAATTTCGTGTCCAAGTTCGCCCTGCCTGCACTGCTGTACAAGAACATGGTGCTGCTGGACTTCGGCAACGTCATCTGGTCCTTCCTCTGGAGCATCCTCATCGCCAAAGTGTCGGTGTTTGTCATCGTGTGCGCGCTCACCCTAGTCGTCACCGGGCCCGAATGTCGCTTTGGCAAGGCTGGCCTTTTCTCCATCTTTGCCACACAGAGCAATGACTTTGCCTTGGGCTACCCCATCGGTGAGTGTCTGACACGCCTCCTCGTGGTACTTTCTATAGAAAGTCTGCTAGAAGAAGTGATGCGAGACTGATGTAGCCATGTCTGTTTGTGGCTGTAGGGGCAGTTTCTCAGAAATGCAGGTTATTTCCCAGAAAAACAAATGAATGTCTGTATTTTCCCTTTAATTCATCATTAAACAATGAGTTTCATTTAGTACGAATCAAGCTGAAAAGTCTTTCCCACCAACAGATTAAATTATTATTTGTCGTACAGAGACATCTTCATGTCATGTATTTCGGCTTTTGTCTATATGTTTTATATTATGATTGAGTAATTTCTCCGTTATGCACCAACATATTTAATACACATCGCCCATAGACATTACTTTTTGCACAGTAATCAGATATTTAATATATTTGGATTTAAGATAGTTATTGATGCATTTCATTTTGTTCATGCTGTGTGGTATGCGGGGATATATATTTTTTTCAAGTCATACCTGTAAACAACAAATAACGAAAAATTCCACATTAGTGAAACAGCGCTGGCAGTATCACTGAGCGCTTAAGGGCAAGTTTGTGCAGGTCTGGCTGCATGTGCTGTTACTTCATTTCCTGTTAAAACCTATATAGCCTAATGCTTATTTTCTCAAGAATCATTGTAAATAAAGTGCATGGGTTAAATTTCCTGTCTTGTTTGTGGCTGCCATGCTTTGGAAACCGCTTTGTCACATTTCTTGTTTGATAGCCTGAAGCCGCATGTGTTTGACAATATGTGCATTTACATCATAGAAGATGGTAACGTTTTTCTTTCAGTTAATGTTCGGTGCTTGTCTTGTGTCTCGCTCAGTGGAGGCCTTGTACAAGAACACACACCCAGAATATCTGCAGTATATTTACCTGGTGGCGCCGATTTCCCTCATGATCCTCAACCCTATTGGGTTCGCGTTCTGCGAGGTGCAGAAGTGGCGGACCAGTCAGGAGCAGCAGCAGCACAAGCTGCGCATCGTCGGCGTGGTGATCCTGCAGGTCCTGAAGAACCCCATTGTCTTCATGGTGATTGTCGGCTTGGCCTCTCACTTCCTGCTGGGCCAGAAGATCCCTACCCTCATGCAGGAGTTCGTCGACGGCCTGGCTAACTCCTTCGGTGGTGCAGCACTGTTCTACCTCGGCCTCTCCATGGTGGGCCAGCTTGGGAAGTTCACTCGGTCCACTGTGGTGGCACTGATTCTCCTCATCACGGCCAAGCTGTGAGTATGCGGACAGGCATACTTAGCCTTGGTAGATTGAGCTTCAGAATGTGATGGGACTGCGCGTCAGTGTAGGAGTGCTAACTGTCATGCTAATGCTAATGTTCTTGCTTTAAATTGCTCCTGTACTACTGTGCAAGTGTTTTCTTTGAAGAGTTTCAACCACGCACAGGCTTTCCTTGCTTACTATTGTATGAATATCAAGCTGCAACAAACCATGAGAAATTTTAGTCCCTGTTCAGTATCTCAGAACTTCTTCTGCTTGGTTTGGTCCCCTTTTGTTGCTCAGTCTACTGCACTTAATATAATTTCTCTGTATACTATACACACACACACACACGCATATTTTTAATTAGCTTCTAAATATGGTCTTTGGTTGCAGTGCATGCTGGAGCTACAGTGACTAATTACTAATCAAACCTCTACACAGAGCCATAGTCCTTCCACAAGACAACACCGGTTTTGCATGTTTTCATTTTTTCATTCCATTTTCCGTTGCCAAAAGACTGTCATCTCTTTCGTTCCTCTTTTTTTGGTTTGTTAAACCTGTTTCCAGTTTTATTCTCGAATGAAGTATTTTTTTCTTTTTCCGTCAATATTGTATCATGTGCTTTGCCATCCTACCCAGACAGGTTCTTACATTAACTTATCACTTCACATTGCCCAAGGCTCTGGTCAGGATAAGTGGTGGATGCATTGCTGGATGCATGCTCCTCAGTGCAGTTTGGCATGCTAGTGGATAAACTGTTTTGTTGCCCTGATTTTCTCAAATAGAAAACTTCTAATCAGCCCATTCATTGAGAGTACTGCAGCCTGCAGGTTTGGACATGAATGGAATTTCACCACCAGTTCACCACCAGTTCAACAGTCCATTAGGCAAGATGTCTTGCTGGTGCTCATTTCTGGGTACCTGACTGTCTAGTTAAGCAACTGTTATGTTAAATAGACAAGTGTCTATCAACGAAATATTCTGGCTATAGAGAAATCAAAAAAATGGCTTTACTTTCCCCTAAGGCATTAATTGAGATGACTGTCATAACAGGTTTTTGGAAGAGCCACATTCTAGATTATTTGCAGTGCATTTAACAGGCAGCCATCAGTTTCCTACAGTAGTCAAGTTTCACGTTTTTATTGTCATGCGTTCCAAGGGCAGGGTGAAATTCCTGTGCGCCACTGCAGGGAAGGGGAGGGACAGTAGAACAATAAGCAGCAGTGCAGTGCAGAACTAATAGCAGTGCAATAAGATCAGACATTGCAAGACAAGCTAGTGTGATATAGGGAGTGAAACAGTAAATTAAACAGTAAAGTACAGAAAATGGCGTAAATAGGTGGTGCTTGGGGGAGAATGTACAAAAAACCACGAGGTAGACGATACTAATAAAATGTGGAGAAAGTAGAATATTGCCAGTAGTGTGCAATACAATACAATCTAGCAAGGACTGATGCAGGTCACTGGTTATTTAGCAACTTGATGGCTTGGGGATAGTAGCTGACACTCAGACGGTTGGTGCAGGTGGTGATTAGTGCACTGGTAACGCTTTCCCGAGGGCAGTAGTGTGAAGAGGCCGTAAGCTGGGTGGGTGGTGTCCCTGATGTTGAACTTGACCCTATTCTGGCAGCGTGAGAGAGAGATGTTTTGGAGCTGATGAAGATCTTTTCAGATGATTTTTGAGGCTGTTTGGAAAGTCCTTTGTAGCAGTTTGAGGTCCAGAGCTGTTGTGCTGCCTATCGGTTTCCTACCAAAAACTCTTTGCCCAGCCTGAGTTCCGAGTGAAGATTTTATTTTCAGGTTTTATTGGTCTGCCGAATTGTGACTCTGAAAGTGATGCTTTATTCCCCCATCAGGCTGGTGATGCCGCTGATCTGCCGGGACATGGTGGAGCTGTTGGACACGGACAACGACAGTTCCCACAACCACTCCAGTCTCTCCAACTATGCATTCCTTTATGGCGTTTTCCCCTCGGCCCCAAGTGTGGCTATCTACGCCGCCCAGTACAATATGGAACTTGAAGTTGTGAGTCATGCAAAGTGGGCGAAAGCTAATGACCCAGGACTTTCTGACTTCCCGTCGCCTCTGTGGTGATGATATCATTTAGTTTCTTCTTCTCCTTTTGTAGGTGACCTCAGGAATGGTGATCAGCACCTTTCTCTCCGCTCCTATTATGTATGTGTCTGCTTGGTTACTTACGATCCCGTGGATGGACCCAAAACCTTTTGTGTCTGCTCTCCAGAACGTGAGCTTCAACATCAGCATCATCAGTTTAGTGGCTCTGGTGAGGGGTTCTCCATCGATACTCTCTTGAATACTCCCGTGATTTTTTTATTTTTTTTTTTGCTGTGTCTCCATGTGTCATCTCTTACAGGAACTGATGGTTCCCCTGTTTGTGTCACAGGTTTGGACCATTGCTGTCATGCTCCTCAGTAAGAAGTTCAAAAGATTCCCACACATATTCACCATGAACCTTTTCTTGGCACAGGTAATACCCTGAAGTTAATTTTCCTATCAGTGATCTCTACCATACACGTCGTACATATTCGCTACATTCTCTTTGCACTGATAACTTCTGAAAGCCTTTGACTGCAAAATGTCACCCTTTCTGCTTTCCCAGTTTTTAGTTTGTATTGGTATGATCTTGTGGAACTTCATTGTGAAGCAAGACAACTTCATTGGGCAGGTTCTCACCTTCACTCTCTTGTATGGATCCCTCTACAGCACTTACATATGGGCAGGTACGCCTTCTGGTTGGCACTTTTAAATGGACGGCACCAAGTTGGACATATGAATAAAGCTCATTGTAATAAATATTTGAGCATTAATAGCTGACTTGACGTGTGTCAATTCCAGGACTTATAGCTTTGGCTCTCTTTCTAATGAAGAAGGACAACGAACTGAAGGTTCCAGTGTGGATTTTCCCAATTGTGGGCTGGGGGTAGGTGTTGTGTGTGTTCTCCACGTTCTGTTGGTCTTTGTAGTAGATGGCATTTGCTAAGTGTTATGAATGTTTCCAGAGTCCCAGCCCTGATTGTGGGAGTCCTTCTTATTGCTGGGGAGCGGATGCCTGACACCATCGACTCTGCCTTTTTCTATGGAAGATCGCAGGTGAGAGTTGCCATTGTATGATTTAAGGTGCTTTCTTGTGCAACTGTAATACTATAAGTATATGTTTTAAAATTGTAGATGGTCTGAGGTACAGTCATCTTGAGTGTCAGACTCGAGTTTCATTTGTTTTGTGATCTTGGTTTGAGCCAGAAGATCATAGATTATTACTGCCCAGACATGATTACTGTTAATTACATGGTTAGCTAGGAGTTGGCTGGTATTTACAGTCATATGGTGTGTCAACCCGTCCCTGTCACTCTGCTAGATCATCAGTACTGCTGTGGTACAGTTCTGCGGCATCCTGCTGGGGGGCTGCTCTCTGATGGGCCTCAGCCGGGGGCCCCAGGATCCAAATTACCACGTCCTGGAGCAGGACTGCAGCTCAGGCACCACGGATGACGCAGCAGCAGATCACTGTCCAGAGAATCAGGGCAGACCAGAAGCAGGACCCACAGAGGGCAGCATTACCAGAGGTACATCATTGGGTTTATTGCGTTGAAGACACATGGTCTACATTTCCAAGTGATGTTGCGCTGTAATTTCTGAGCTTTGACCTATATCATACTTGTTGGTATTGTTGTTTGTTTTCGTCTTTTTAAGATGTATTCCTAATGCTAAAAAGCCCTTAAACTTCACGTGGTTGTAGGAACATTTGTTCCCTTTACAGGGAGTGAATGTAAATACCAAAGGAAAAACGACAGGGACTCTCTGATTGGCCGTCTCTTGGTATGCGTCCCTGAATCCTGCTGCTCCCTTCCATACTTATCATGTATTTCAAGAGAGTGGTACTGAGGCGCATCCCAAACAATACGGACTCCCTTCAGTTTACATAGACTACAGGTTCTACAGGGGACCCTATATCACATGCACTCCACACCTCCCTAGAGGAATTGGGGGCGGGGGGCTACTATGCATTTACTCCATTGTAGTAGTAATAACATCCAGATTAATCCCAAAGTAACATCCAGACAAATTGCAAAGTAATGCTGTAACCTCATTCAGACTAATCACAGGGCAGCGTGCTGAGCCGCCTTCTGTACTCTCTTTACCCATGACTCTGTGGCCAGACACAGCTGTAACTCCATTGTTTGCAAACAACGCTCCATTTTTGGGCTTGAGAAGGCCTTCAAGGAAATTAAGTTCCTGGTGTGGTGCCAGAAAAACAGGGAGGGAGGAAAGATGTGGACTCCCTAGGGGTCCCCGGGGACTAGGCTAAGAAATGCTGTGCTCTGGTGCTTGTGGAGTCTTGCCATAACAGCGGCTCAGCGCACAACCACGGCATACTGAGAGGGGAGTAAAGACCTCTGAGAGCATTATGACACACGCCAAAGAACGGCACCCGTCATTCTGCACTGCCACTCCGCTCCCTTCTCTGTTCTGGCAGATGGTATAGACCATAAGCACTTGGACCACAGAAGTGAGCAACCCACAGACAATTAGAGTTTGCAGTGAAGGCAAACTGCAAACCAGATCCTGCTAAAGCTGACACCCCGACACCTTCATCCCATGGTCCTTCTTCCAGTGTTTTACATGTATATGTTACATGTGCGTTTGTCTATGTTGGTTGGGTTTTTTTTTTTTTTTGCATTGTATTTGGCACTATGGTCTGCACACAAGTAAAAATTTATTGTACTAGTCACACATGTCAATAGAAAACTTTGAACCTCTGAAAATATGTTCCACGTGTTCTAAGCTGATAAGATGGCCCCAGGTCTAATTATCTTGCAGGGATGACCCAGTAAATTTTCCGTTGGTCTCTTGCAGCCATGCGGTTATCGTCCAACGTCTGGCCTTCTGTGTTTATGTAACACGTGTCTTTGTGTTCTGTCAGAGTGCCACATGTGTGAGTGTGTTCAGCCACAGCCAATGCCTGACATGATTGTCAGCACCAACATGAGTGACACACCATCTGTACAGCCAGGTACTCTTTGCGCTTCCGTTTCGGTTGCTTGGCTTCATCTAGAGCATCGCTTATCTGTTTGTACAGTTGCATGATTTTCTGGGTAAGCCCTGCATCAAGGGCTTATGATCCGAGCCACCCGGCTACCCTCGCTGTTTTGACGCAAGCTGCGATTGCCAAAGTGTGTATTCAGCTGTGGCTCAGCGTGACCTGGTTCTTGCAGCTGAATTTGGATTTCCATTTAATGCCCTTTCAAAACATGCTTGTTTACCTCTAACACATCTGTTGCCTATTTTTTTTTCTTCTCACGGTTGTACATCTTTCCTATAATATTTTATAGATTTCCTTTCATTTCGAGGTGCACCATGGTGACACGGCTATTCTCTATCCCTAGCTAGTACTTTTTAGCTCAGCTTAAAATGGCTTCTCTTTTGGTGTGAACGGCACGATTCAGATTTTGCAGAACCTTTTGTTTATGACTTTACCTTGTCTGTGTTGGGAGGCACATACTTCTTTGTATCTACAGTGTATATGAAAAGTCTACACACCCCTGTTTAAAATGGCAGGTTTTTGTGATGAAAAAATTAGACCATGATATATCATTTCATTCCCGCCTTCAATGTGACCTATAACCTGTACAAATCTGTTTTCAATTGAATTGTTGCTTTTGCTGTAGGATGCAACTCAATGAATGTCAGAAAAATCTTACTAGGGCAGCTGAACTTTATTTGGGGTGAATCAGAGTCACTTTACCTGATGGCAGGTTTGTACCCAAAAAGCCTGAATGCTGTAATTAAATCAAAAGGTGCTTCGACAAAGTGTTAGTTTATAGGTGTGCAGACCTATGCAGCCCAACTTATTGTAGATTTTTTTTTATATTTTACCCACAGATTTGTTTGTTTTTCAATTGAATTGTGCAGTTTATAGGTCACAGTAAAGGTGGGAAAAGTTTTGAAATGTTTTATCGTGGTCTCTTTTTTTCTTTCCTTTTTTTTCATCACACAAACCTGACATTTTAACAGGGGTGTGTACACTTTTTATATCCACTGTATAATTACTTGCAATTGGCAAGCTTATATGATCAGGATAGAAGCGATAGGATTACATTTGTGGATCATCCAGGACTACAAATGTGTCTCTTGTCTTTCACATTTTTCAGTTCCTTGGTTACAGATGGATTTGCTTATCCAGCTGGTTTCCAGTTTCAGCCTTTCTGAACTGAACTGATGCTTGTAATGTAATATAATATTGCTTCAGTCAAAATTGTCCTCCCCTGCTCCTCTCTTATGTCAGGGCAGGCCATTAATAAATATCCTAATCAATGGCTTTGTATATTAAGAAATATGAATTGCCTGTAAAATCTGAAGGAAATTTCATACAAAAGGAGAGCTGATGCTAGTGTGTGTGTGTGTGTGTGTGTGTGTGTGAAATTTTTTTACAAAAAAATCCTGAAAGTGTAGCTACCCAATACAATGTAGGAACAATACCTCTGTCTGTCTAATACTGCTACCTTTTCAATCCATGGAAATTTTTTGAGTTGTGGTTATGTTTGATGAAATGTTGTTTTTTTTTTTTTTTTTTTTACTACATGCTTGTCTGCCATTTTTGCCTGTAATAATGACATGATGGCTTCAGAAAGCCTTACTTTGAATGCATTTCATGGTGACGAGCCCGTGTCCCCCGCGCCCCCCAGATCAATGTGACGGCGCGCAGTGCGAGCCTGCGACCTGCCTGCTAGCTCAGGAGGAGGTCCGCCTCCAGCAGCAGCGCGACCCCCAGGCGGCCCGTCACGTGCTCCTGTGCCTGCTGCTCATCGTCAGCCTGCTGGCGGTGAGTCGCATCCCGCCGCCCGCTTTTCTGGAATGACAACTTCCCCTCCAACTGTCGCCCGGCCTGGCCACCGCTCGGTGATGGCTGGCACCTTGCCGGGCTGTTTGAAGGTCACCTTTCCTTCCTGTGACTCAGTCGCTCCCTTGAAGACCTCAAAGACGCCGTCAATCGCTCCAGTTCATCATTTAAAGCCACATTCTGGCAATGAGCTCAAGTAACAATTTTTACAGTCACATGATGATATGATATGATGCTGTTTCTTTTATGTAGGCTGAGATTACCTCCTATTCTGTAGGACAACTGAGATCCCAAACAAACTGCAGTTTCTGGGTTTCTAGTGGGGTTTCACCCAGTGACCGTGCTGCATCAGCCTTGCTGTAGCTTAACTTCCTGTCATGTTTCAGAATCTGTCCAGCTGTCTGTGGTGGCTGTTTAACCGCGTCCCTGGTCGACTGTATCTGGAGCTGCAATTCTTCTGTGCTATTGCCAATTATGGGCAGGTAAACACCTTTTAATATCAGTGTAAAATGGGGTTTTCATGCATATTATCCAGGTCTTTTTGAAGTTTACCAAAATATTCAAATTGATTTTCTTTTTTTTTTTTTATTATTTTTAAGGGCTTTATTTCATTTGGTATTTTTGGGCTGGACAAGCATTTAATCATCCTACCATTCAAAAAGAGGTAAACGCCTGATCTCGTCTGTGGGTCATTTATCAAGAAAAGCATAAAAAATGTAAGTGGCGGGGGGTTGAGAGTATGATTGTGGCACTGAGTAAGAATGTAGATGCAGCTGCTGAGTGTAGTAGCACCGTTTAGCACTGTTAGCCTTGTTTGCGTCTCTGGCTGCAGTGAAGCGTAAACACGCAGGCCCAGCGTCCTTCCTGCTCTCTCTGTCCCCACTGCGTGCAGGCTCAGCTGCCTGTGGCCGGGCAGGGGGAGGGCGGAAGACGCCCAGGCTCCAGTAACTGAGGAGATCAGGCTGACCTGCCTGCAGTTTGTCAGGTACCACAAGGATCAGTGTGCCCAGGACATTGTGCACAAGCGGAGGTGAGTAGAAGTCTGTGGTTTTAATGACCATGTTTGGTGGTACCTCGCCAGTGTGGACTAGGACTTATTTAACTTATTTAGCTGATCTTTGTACAAATGCTGGCCTTTCCAAGGTGTGCAATAACAGGTCCGTAGCATAACTGTATACTGAAGAAGTAATACATGTTTAAACTTTGGTGTATTGAAGTTGCACATCGAAGCAAATGGAAGTGTTTATTCTAATAACTGACAATGTCGCTTCTCACTCATTCTGTAAACTTAATCACAGCTGATTTAAGGTAAAGAGGACAAACGGAAAAGTGAAAGGACTGAATTCTGCTTAAATATGTGCTCTGATCAGGAGCAGAGATTTTGACATTATATTATATATGTAAACATGTACTATAAGTACTGCCTGCAGGTTTTTCTTCTTCATTTTACCTCATTTCTTTCCTTTTATTGAGATATTTCCCTGTCCATCAGCATATCAAATTTAATAAAGGAAAAAAGATTTGTTTCCTCAATTATGGCTGCATGAATTGGAAATAAATCGGTTTCATTTACGTATTTGCCTATCTGTTCCAAATCTTTTGGGCTGTAATCAGAATCAAATACTTTTTCCTCTAAATCTTGGTTGTTCCCTCTTTCTTGATCAAAGAATGGAAAATATGGCTCATTGCTCAGTTTAATTAACTTGCCCACGGCTTTGTGTCCTGTAGCCATGACTCTATGGTTATTCCATTTTTTAGAATGTCTACTATTAAAATCATATCAGAATAGATCCAGCAATTTTCTTTTAATGTACCTTGCCTGCCTTCATTTATGTAATGTATAAACTATTTCAAGCATATTTCTATGATGAGGTGCATGATGAAATTGACTGGAGTCAAACCCACATCATGCATATTAGCTTAAAGTTCAGCGAACGTTATGACACAAGTGGCATTGACTGCCGGTTTTGCGTCATCATTATTTTGTTTGCTTCCTAGCATTTATAGCTTCTTAAGCAACTCGTCAGTGCCTCTTATGCCTCTTCCTCCTCCTCTTTGTTTTCCTCTCTGCCCTCCCTCTTCTCTCTCCTCTTCCTAGCCATTCTGGTGAGGGCCTAACAGGAGCAGTGGGTGAATCCTTCCTTTGATACACAGGTGTGGAGAGAGGACCGTGGTCGCCACCTTTCTGGGCAGCGACCTGGTGGAGTGGTTGCTGAGGGCGGGCGTAGCGAGGGACCGGGGCGAGGGGCTGCGCTACGGGACCCAGCTGCAGCAGGGAGGGGTCCTCCACGCCGTCACCCAAGAGATCGGCTTCCTGGATGACGCCCGGCATTACCGCTTCACAGAGGACTGCAGGCTGGAGAGACAAGGAGCCTCACGTGGTGCCTGCATTGAGACTTGGGATTAGCATATTGCAGAAAGGACCATTGGTCTAGTAGTCACCACACTCAGAACTTAACGTACGAATTAGACTCTAGATCACGTTTTGTTGCACGGCCTTTATAATTCGTTGCGGCAACAAAATGTTTACACTAACAGTGTTATTACTACACCATAGACTGGCATGAAATTTACGGGACAGAAACAAATATCCATTACAGGCAGTATCAGCGTTGCTGGATGGACGGCAACAAGATCAGTGTATGTGTGCCAAGGTGTGACACAGTTGGACATGAGTTTACAATTGAAGAGCTCATCTGAACCATGACCGTCTTAAACATGGAGAAATGGAAGCATTTATAAACATGACATTTTGCCAGTAGGCAGTAGGAGGTGCTTTTCTGGAGGGCTGGACTTCTGGGCTCTCCCACCTACAGCAGTTGCTCTCTACTGCACTCTGCATTTTAGGAGGTCTGTACTGGACAGCTTGTCCATCTGTTCACCACGGGCTCGAAGTGAAACCGTGTCAGTATTGACCTGGACATCCCGTGACTCCCATCGGCGATTCATGCGGTGATCACCCTTTTGCCCCTTCCCCTGGATGGGGAGAATCAGTCGCAACCTTTATGAAATTAAATTAATAAAAGTCTCTTCCATTTTTCTGTGTTTTACTAAATTTCAGAATTTGACGATGGAAGAACAATTTAGTTAATTTCTTTAAATGTTAATTTCTGTTTTTGATTAGCCCCTCTCTTCTATGTTTACGCTGCAGACTTTTTTTTCCCCCCAGAAACAGGAGGAGGGGGTTGAAACCTGTGATCTCATTATTTCACGCTCAGGAAGTCAAACACGCTGCCTCTAGCAAGAGTGCCCTTTATTTCGGGTTCTATGCTCTTCAGTTTTGTTAAGGGTTAATAAATGTTGCAATATCACAAGTTCAACAATGGGAATTGTTACAGCACCTGCACCAGGACTGTTCTGGATTCAAAGGGTAATCCTGACTTTCAGCAGGGAGTCTGCCTGCCTTGCATATACACTGGAACTTGCCAAAGATGACCTCTTATGGCAGCTTGCCTTGTGTAACTGCACTGACAATTACACTTTACTCTCAATGACTGACAAACTGTAAATGCAGATATTTATCTCTTTTAAGGTGTCCTTTTTAATATTTAACACCTGTGTACACTGAAATACTCGGGATAGTATTTTGAGTAAATCTTCCCTACTTGGGAGGGAAGGCTCACGCTGTGTTGATAGTCTCACCCTCCCCCAGGCCATGTGGAATGTGCTTTGTCGTTTCACCGCCTTCTTTATCATGTACAGACTTAAAAAATAAAAATGAGTTATCTATGATAAAGTACAGCTTGGCTGTTGCATACAACTGTA
This sequence comes from Mormyrops attenuatus, assembly GCA_026777985.1. Taxonomy (NCBI): domain Eukaryota; kingdom Metazoa; phylum Chordata; class Actinopteri; order Osteoglossiformes; family Mormyridae; genus Mormyrops; species Mormyrops attenuatus. The sequence goes on from JAODKC010000038.1 coordinate 10,422,442, forward strand.
AGTTACTTAATTCACAACAAATAACATTAGTTTGCTACGTCTAAATTGTGCTGCAACCATAAGTCCAGTATTTACTAATACATGGCACTCAAATCCACTGTAAGCTGGTGGAGAGACAAAAATTTCAACAAAAATATTCTAGTTAAGATCATATCAGGTTTATCCGTGGAAGTTGTGTGTTTTTTTAAAGACTAGTTAAATGTCTTTGAATGGTAATTTTTGATGTGAAAAAGCTACCTTCTACGAAAACATAACATGCTCCTTATGCACCCCTGAGAAAAATATGCAATAAAATGACAGCAGAGCTGGCAGCTGTTTCGATGCTTTTATTAAAACATCAGAGTAACATTTGAAAATCATCCATGATCAATACACTAACCTTTCACTGTCTGTACTGAATCTGATAAAAGACAGATTCACCTCTTTAGAATACATTGTTTACAATGCATTTCAGATGAGTATCTTTTGGGTGGTGACATTACAATAAATTGTCTATACATTTATGTGCAATCGTGTGTTAAAACCCCTTTGCTAATCTTTTCTCACTTTGTTCATATCATAATCATATGAATACCCCATATAAATATCTTTATTCATGCACATCACCCATCCACCCATCCATCCTTTAATTGCATCATGATAAAATGATCCTGAGAAAGACTGAATTGGTTACTTGTAGATATCCGAACATTAAGGAACCAATTTAATATCCATCCATCTTCCCTACTGCTCATGCAGCACAGGCTCACAGTAACATATTAAATATGAATCACATTTAAACTTCAAATGTAGTTATTTTTCATTTAGCATTTGCTATATACATTAAGCTCTTGCTGACAGGTCTCAGAAAAAAGATGTACTACTAATGT
>JAODKC010000038.1:10423410-10456141 GCA_026777985.1 Mormyrops attenuatus
AGCAGGGTAATACAGCACCTCCTGCACCTCATCACAGGGTCTATCCGAGTTCTTTCCGAAAATAACACGCTGGCCGACAGTGGATGGAGGCAGAGCCACCAGCGTGTCACAAGATGAAGGAAACATCCTGTAAAAATAGAAGCCATTCTCACTATCACTATATGTAATAAAATTCATGTTTGACATTACATGCCCATTCACAAAAATTATACAACACGCTACACGTGTTTAATTTAAAAACCGTCTTTAACTTCCTGTGAGTGTTTCAAATGTAAGCACCCCTTTGTTACTGAACCAAACTGGCAGAAATTTATCAAGACACGGTAATGCAGCACACAATAAACATTTACAACGAATATCAGGTCGGAGTATTAACTACACAGTAGCGTGTACTCAGATTAGGCATCGTGCGCTTTTAACATACATTCAGCACTATTTGGCTATACCTGTCAAGCAACTGTGATAAAATTACTTTTACAGTTTATTTTTCACTTTCTCTTTATAAAAAATTCTCGTGACTTTTTGACTCGGAAGAACAAGTGGCGTCATCCCGGAAGTCACGTGTGTTATCTGTCACGGTTTATCATATTCGTCATTTAATAGGCTACACTCAATTACGCTTTCTCAGTTAAATTTTTTCATTGTATTATAAATGATTTCAGCTAAAGTACTTATTTCGTTGATTCGGGAGATAATATCAGCCCATTTCTAAGTGAACCCGCTCCCTGTATCTAGGCAACGGTGCCCAGTTATTTCCATGTGGACACATATTTATGAATCATTTATTTATGTTTGTTTGTTTATTTATTTATTTAGATGAAGGAAAGGTAAACTTACCAGAAGAATTACACGACTGGCCACATTTTAAAGAAATTGTTATTCTGTGTAATCCAAAATTAAAATAAAAATAGGAAATTAGTTCTAGGTCAGTGTCATATATAAGAAACGAAATGTGATGACATTTATGTGGACGTTTTCTTAGTGTAACGCTGTTTTTGGAGTCTCAGCGATAACTATTTTTCAGGCCGTGGGTAGAGAGACGACGCAGAGACAACATACGGTCTTGAACATGGAAGACGGACTTCTTTATTTCTCGCGCCGATACAGAAACAACCAGGAGTGAGTTTCACGAAGGCTTCTTAACGCTACGTGATTTGTAAGTTCTATCTTTTAACATAGATCTTACGAACAACGTAGGGTTAAGAAGGCTTTGGGAAACTCACCCCAGAACTCTATCACTTTACTCCAAAGCGTTATATAGTTATCTTTTATACATAACATAAAGAATCAATAATAAAATAAACATTAAATTATAAAGTAATGAATCTTAATGAAAATAAATCCTCTTACATTAATATGGAGAAATACAGGCTATAACTATAAATTAAAGCCTATTGAAAAAGAGAGAGAATGTTGGCTAGTATCGGACAGTCAACTTACATGCTGTTTTTGCGTTCTGAGAAGCTGTTATATCCAGCCCAATAAGAAATATTTCCCTAACTTTCCCGTCCCGAAATGAGCCTTGGTCCAGCACTCAGGAAGTTGTACGTTGGCTGAGCATCAGCGCATTCATGTGTTATCCAAAGTCTGATATGCGTGCGTGCCGCTGGGTCTCTCTACTGGGTGGGAGATGGACGCCGTTGCTGTGCGTCCTCAAGTGCCACATCTTCGGGAGAAGTACCGGCTTACGTCCAGCACTGGCAATCTTCCGCCTTCCCTGCTCCCGCCTCTCCTCCGCACAATTTTTTCCACACGGGGGAAAAATAAAACGCAGTATGTCGAGTTCCAGTTTGATTGCTGCAAAGTGGCCAATTATCCAAACAGACACACTGTGATGCTTCTGTCAAGGCAAGTTTAGTCAAGTGGGTGACTTAATGAGTTCAGTTTCTAAGGTCACACATCCAGAAATACACCTGCCTGGAACCTCTGGGCCCTTTCTAACATTTGGATTCAACTCTTAATGCCTTTTGTGTTTGCTGCTTTTAGTTCTTGTTTAACTTTCCTTCCATCTGTAAGCAACACACAAGTCTGAGAAACACACTACACTATTATACTCAATTCATCTATTGAGATGTCTGTGCTTTACTGACATTGTAATGAAATAAGACCAACACTGAGGTTTCTTTGGTACAAATAAAACGGGATTGTGTACCTGTATTTCTGTTGTCTGTGTGAATATGACATCATTCCCGTATTAATTGTAATGCACTCATTCCTTCATTCTCTTCATTTTTAAGTATGACAGCAAACTAGAGTCTCGTCCAAATAGATTTCTTTAAATTAGCCAAACATCTAATTAGTTTTTCTTCTGGATTCTTAATTCACATGTGAGAGAGAAATACAATCAAATATAGCTTACATGTTAAGGATGTAATTAGAACGATTGACTAATTTTGAATTGGAAAGTAATTCTTTAATCATTACCATTGCAGGGTATGTAGTGATATATAAGATTATTTATATGATTACTTGTTATGCGTTAAACTGATAACGTACTTTTACAGTTCCTTTATTGTAATGTTACGTGTAGTTTTATTTTTCCCAGAAGAGGGCGACACTGCCCAGGCTCTTAGGAAAACCTCTCGCTTTCATGTTACAGCTGCAAGACATGTTATTTTGATGTTACTGATATGGTGACCCAAGATGTATAAGCAGATTTTTCAAGATCAAAAGAAGCCCAGGCTCTAAAATAGCATCTGCTGTTACATTTAAGTTCGGTTCTTTAGTATTCTCACTACGGTTTCGGTTATCGTCAAATGTTAATCCATGTAACATAGATGGAAAGAAGCCAGAACTCCGTAGGTAATATCATGAAGAACTGTGTGTTTTAACATCACTCGCATAAAGGGATTTAAACTTTAGCCTCATTCACGGAAACGGATTTGAAAATGGAATGCTGGACTTATATCTGTGTAATAGTGTATATCTGTAATGCAATTTTCAACTCATTTTTAAATGTCGGTAACTTGATGTTTGACGTAAAACTTGAAATGCATTCGATAATCATTTAAATAGCTGAAGTTCTAAATTCTTTGGCTCTTCCGAATGTGTATGTTTATGTTAACGCACAAGCATTTAAATACATTGTCAAGCGAAATGTTCAACATAATGAACTGAAAGGTGCTGATAAAAAATTGTGTTTGGATCATTTCAAATGAAGTAAAATGTTGCTCTAATATAATGCCATTTTCAAATGAACTGTTACATCACGAATTTCTTTAATGTCTCAGATTGTGGACTGATCGTTCAATATCGATCATATAATTTGATCCCATCTCCTAAATTTACATGTAGCTTTGTTTGGAAGGGACTAATCTTTTCGATGTCAGGAAAACATTACTCGAATGCAAGGTTAATTTTCTTGGACCTTGTCTCAGACGAAAATGAACGTTTCTTTTAGCACATTTTGCAACGAGATTCACTCAGAACTCATGCACATATGAATACGTATAGCGTTTTAAATCCTTATTCTACTACGGCCCAACAATTCGAGATCAAGCAAAGTTTTGAAACTATAAAAATAACAAAACAATAATAAAGCCAATTGTCTTTCTTGCATTATCATCTAAACAAGCGATAGCGTCTAAATATTTCGAAAATATTTCGTTAATTTTCTCGTTAGGGATCTGCAGTCGAACATTTTATATAAATGTCGTCTTTTAGTCATTTGTGAGATTTTTAGTTCTCTAGATTTCGGTTCGGAATCATTGGATTTTTATACAATTAGCAGGTAATTCCTATGTGCATAATTACAGTAATTACAACACGAAGGTAACCCTGTTCAATTTAAAAGTTTAACGTGGATATATGCTTGGTTTTGTACAAAAAGGTGTGTTATTTTTGCCTTACAATTTCCCATTTATTCAAATGTCATAATATACACTTCAAGATTGCGAATTAAGTAAATGACTTGCTTGTATTCTCAACACAATTAATTTCGTAATCAGGAATAATATAAATCCATCACAGCAAAATGTAAACTTTTTTCCAATATTTGCCTTAACCTAAGGGTGGCGCTGATGTGTTGACAATTAATTTTCGCGGGGAATGCGTCAAATGCCATCAAAATCGCAAGTGTATACAATAATAATATAGAAAAACGTTGTTGTTTTTTACACTTTTAACACAGTGTTAATATGTATGTCTGTAAAATGGTGGATATGTATGACGAATTGAATGGTGAATTTTTTGGTAAAAGTACTAAACTCTGGCAAAGAAATGCAACTATCCAATTGCGACGTGATTGACATTATCTGACCCAAGTAAGGGGCAAATCACGACATGGTTTCCTTGATCATTGAGGCGGGTAGTTTAATCCTCCGTCCCGTGTGGCCGGGTCGGGCTTCGCCTATTTGATGTCCTTACATTTTGGCTTGAAACCCGTAATGAGTTTTATCCAGGGCACAGCAAGGGGACATACCAGGCAAACCGGACAAAGGTGGTGACGGACAACTGCTTGTGTCTTCGACCCCAGGCGCTTCTCTGTCATAAAGATTTAACCGTATTTATATCGTGTCGCTATCACAGCTCCGTCCTTTACCCTTGATAACAATTTAATGAATAATATCCATCCATACATTTTCTGTACCCGCTAGTCCGATGTAGGGCAGATTTACTCTAACTTGGTTGAGTTTCTTGTGTTTCATTTAATTCCAAAAACAAAACTAATTTACATTAGGCTTAATGTTATTTTAGTAGTTTCAAAAAACGAATATAGCCCTATTCTTTTTATACAAGTGCTTTTTACTATCCTTTTTTCAAGTTCATTGAAATGTATTACATTTACATTTGAGGTGTCACACATATCTGAGTTGGAATAAACATTTATTAAGTTATTTATAGATTGGTGTAAGAAAATCATTCCACATTTATACTGGAAAATTATTATTATTATTATTATTATTATTATTATTACTGATACTTGTATTTATGTATATAACAGCTGAGATTTCATCCGACACAAGGAAAATTATATTTTTGTAAAAATTCTTTCCAGTCGGTTTGAAATGGGCTTTTTGAAATGAGGATGTCTGAATGAGATTCCTGTCTGTAATGTTCCCTGGCGCAGCCTAATTATTCTTTTGGTTTTTCTTTAGCATCGGACGCCGGACTAGTTACACACAAAGAAGTCGGAGAGCATCCTTGAACCGTGTCAATGCGGGGCCACTGATATTCAAATAACGCGCAGGCACCGTTTGACCGCGCGGTGACAAAATCGTTTTGAAGTCGTCATTTGCATATAGCTTATTCCCATTTCCAAAGGTAAGAAACAGTTGCATTTCCCATAACATCAGATAGAGTGTTGTGCTTTTTTTTAATTTAATTTTGCTTTACATTCATTCATGGATCGCATCACTCTATTTGGCATGCAAATTTAAGCAGTCAATTTAGACCATTTAAATAGATATTCAGTGGAGATTTGTCATCAAAACCGTAGGACTTCTCCCTTCGGAAAACCACAGACAAAGTTGGCAGAACAAATGATGTCTCGCAGATTAATTAGATATTTGATAAGACACGAATCTCTAATCGGGAATACAAGACTCGGGGGGGGTTGTTATGCGCCCCAAGTCATAATTAATAACGTTTAACGTTATTTTCATTTGGCGAAGAAAATCAAGTTCCGGGGTATTAATTATTGATTTATTCCACAGAGTAAAACGTTCGTCAGTTCGCGATTTGCTTTTATTAGCGATATGTGATTGAATCAGAATAGACTCCTGATAATTTGCATTACTATTTAGCTATTCTAGAAGTAGTAAACATACTGACCCTACAACCAAGAAATCGGGATCCATATTATTGTTGCTATAATAACAAGTTTTTTATTTTCAATCAATAACCAATAACCCTTTTACCGCACTAAAGTTAATAAAATAAAAAATAATAGAAGATGAAATGATTTCCCATAAAAGAACAAACGCTTTGGATTTGATGCAGATCGTTTTAATTATAAGAAAATGAGAGGCTTATACTTGCGATTTCTTATACAAGAAAACGTTTATATTATATTTAAACGAATGGATTTCAATTACTCGAGAGAAAAGAAACGATTAAGCTCATGTTTAAATAGCTGTTTACATACATATTGATATTAACAAAGTGCATCGAAAGTAAACTTCCTGAATTTCAGGAAACGAACCACGGACAAAACGATCATGAACATATACAGGGAAAAAATAACATGTTCCTCGTTATTTTGTATGTACACAATGAATGTCAAAGATACACATCATCCCACCAAGCTGACCCGTTTCGCTCAGCAGCATTGTGTACATTTATCCATACAAAAAATATTCATATAAGGTCTTCAACCGTCTGGCTTGAATTATATAATAGGCAAAAAAGGTCGTAATTAAATTATTTGAGCCTCATAAATTGCCTGCGATTAAAGACATTTTATTAGTTTTGTGACGTGATTTGAATTATAAAAGGTATTGCGCTCAGCAGATGAAATCTGGCAAAGACAACATCGTGCAGCTAACAGCGTTGCACACACCCCAGACCCGTTTTTTTCTTTTAAATAAAGTGTTACTTTTAAGTTGATTTAATCATTTATAAAGTCATCTTCGAGGTCGTTTGAATATATTTTATGGCTCATACATATTTAAGACTCGTTAAGCGGGGATGAGTCTTTGACAGTGATTCTGCTGGAGTTTACCCCCTCCAAAATAAGTTCTGGTGACTCGGACCTCGGTGTTTCCAGGTTACTGGTGTCCGTGTCACTATCGCTTCCTTTTTTGCCTCCTCCTCCAGCGGTGTGGGTTTTAATGTGCTTGCTCAAGTGATCGCTCCTCATGAACCGCTTGTTGCACACCGGACAGGCAAACCTTTTTTCTCCGGTGTGCGTGCGAAGGTGCCTCTGAAGTTCGTCGGATCTCGTAAATCTTTTGCCACAAAAGAGCCAGTTGCAGACAAACGGTCGTTCCCCGGTGTGCCATCGAAGGTGGGCTTTTAGGTGAGACGTTTTGCCATATACCTTTCCGCAGCCGGGGATGTGGCAGCTATGGAGTCCTTTCCTCCGCAGGCTCGCTCCGGCAGGCCCTAGGCGTTCAGCTTCTTGACAGTTTGGGCAATCGCACGTCGCCCGGCCAGAGTACCTCCTGGATGACCTCGATGAGCTCCCTAACCCCGAGCTACCACTTGAGATCATGGAATTAGTGGTGGATGAGTCCGTGTACGCGGGAATCACGGTCTTAAAGCCATCCTGTGTCAACAGGTGCTGACTAGTGGACAGAAGGTGAGACGCAGAGGGACTTATCCCAGTTGAGCTGAAAGCAGAATGAGTCAAAGAGGAGAAATCAGGATTAAAGCTGCCCAGCTGGGGAATAGCTTGGGGTGTTCCCGAATGTAAGGAGGTCTGTAGGGTACTGGCTGGGTTCTGAACTTCGAGCCAAGAGCTCGGATTTGTGTGAACGTCCCACCATGAAGATGCCCCGTTTGTAACCTCGCTTGAGATGGTAGAATGGAAGCCAGATTTGTACCAGGATTCATACGGGTGCCCCATTCCGACCCTCGGGTACAGGCTTTCTGCTGAAGTATGAACTTTGGAAATGAAGGCTGACTGTCCGGTTTCTTGTGACGATACGCTAGCGGAATTGGAAAACAGACTGCTGTAGTCGGAGGTAAATGCAGAGGTGGTCGGGGAGGTGGAGGCTAAGCAGAAAGCGCTGTTTCCCGTACCGGTCGTCGACGTTAGTCCCGTAGATACTCGAGTTGTCGCCACGGCGAATCCTGGCAGGCTGGATCCCAAGTTGCAGCTCGAAGAAGATCTTTTCCAGGGATGAAATCCGCCCTTCGCAAAAGCATTTGAATCAGGTAGCGTTGTAAGCGGGCTGGTATTACCAATTTTGTTGCAGGTTGCAGCCAGCATGGCTAAAGGTGTAGTTCCAAATCTTGGTTCTTCCTAACAATACGAAATAATAAAGTTGAAAGTATTAGTACAGCGTACTTAGTCCTTCGCAGCTACGTAAACTCTATATACACACTGCACGATGTTCACTTAATATGGCTATTTAACGAGCCCCTATAATACAAAAATATTTGATTCTTGGTCGTATACTTGTCCTAATTTAAAATCAGGGGACTACAGAGATCACATAGAACATACCATTGCTTAAACTTTAAACCAAGCACATAAAAACAATTTAAGTGCGGAATTGTACGCAAAAGACAACATTAACCACATTGTAAAAGACGACTGTGTAAACAAGGTATTAATCAGTGTTTAGATCCGCAGCGTGTAGCCAACAAGACGTAAAACGCATCGTTCGTTTCTCTTTCTTTTTACATGAGAATGTGAAATATTTCGTTTACTCACCCCGAGTATCGACGTAGCCATAACCAGGGCTGCTCTTTACCGAATGGATTAGTCTTCCTAATCAGTGATTATTAGATATTTCTTAAACACAATTCGCCTTTCCGCAATCACAAGTCTGACAGCACTCCGCGCCTGGCGTCCCAAACTCTATCTAGTTGTAGAGAGCGCCTTCTTTGAAGTACAGCTGGCCAGAGCTCTCAGCCAATCTAAACACTGGAAGCTTCGCACGGAGAGGAGGTCAGCCAATAAGAAGTCTGGAGACAGCAGCGCAGCTATCGCTGAGCGTCTATCAATAGCTGTAACAAGGTTGCTTCTTTCAAGCATCAAGTATCCTTATATTTTTATACGTTTATATATACACACATTTACCTACCAAGCTTATACGTCTTCTTTATAGTTGTCAATTAACTTTTGAAATGTTATGCGTTTCTAGAAGGGTAAGCGTTAAAGAATGTGGGTAAAAAAGGCATCGGTAATTGTCGACCGTTATTACGCAATCTATATATTTTTGATTAAACGTATATGTATGTATTGTTGTAGACTTTTTATAGATTCCTCTCACAACGACTAATTGTAATGGAGAATAATATATATATATATATATATATAAATGTAAATTGCATGTTTCTGCTGTTATTGTAATGCTGCCATGTCACATAAAGTCCTGCCAAATAAGTTAATCATTGTTATCGAATAGGTATTTTAATGTTTTATGCAATAATGACGTGGAAATGTCGCTCTCAGTTTAAATCACTTAAAACGATTTATCGAGAAAAGACAATTCGCCCATCCTTGCCCTTATCTTTGTCTGGGCTTAACTGCGAGTTTCGGTGATGCTTCTGTAAACAGTACGCGCCTGCGGTCGGCTCTTATCTATGGATAACATCATGAAGAGCGACGCAGGCTAGTATTTCACACATGAAACAAACGGAAGCGCACGCCATGAGCTAAATATTGGTCAGACGGACTTTATTGCGACTGGATAAGTGGGCAGAAGAGGTTCTGATACAAGAGAACAAAGGACGGGTAATTTCTACGACCGTGGCAGCATCTCAACAGGTGAATTCTATGTGCTTTGCGTTAACTTGGGTGCAGGTGACGTGTGTGCATGTCTGTGTGTGTTTAAATATATTAAATACTTGAGAGAATACTGATCAAGCCCCAAGGGTATACATTAGGGCAGAATGAGATCAGCGATCTTACTGATGGGTACACTCTTTCACAGTATGACATTATTTCACCGACTTTGCTAACGTATCTGCGTCTTAAGAATGCGTCCCTAAATAGGAGAGGAATGCTGTGTGAGCGATCTGGGCGGTCACATGACAAACAAGTATCATGACGAGTGATTGTAATTTATGTGAATGTACAAAACTACACGTGCTAAATTGTTAAACCTCTATCAATGCTTTATCAGCGTACTCTCCATCCGAACCGTTTCGTAAAAAATCAATGCATTATGACAATGTTGCGCAGGCTGATAAAACATTTAGGATAATTGCGTAATGTGACAATGGCCCGCTTTAGACTGAATCATGGTCCCTTTAAAAGTTCAAGCAATTTTCCAGGGAATGGCTTTCGCCGAAAGCTGTACATTAGTTTTCAATACGGCCAAATAATGTTCTATTATGAAGCTTGAATGGCGCCAGTCAGTCCAAGTGCCATTTGTGAATATCCCCACCTACGGAGAGGTGAATATAAAACAATTTCTTCAAATCCCAGGCACGGAGCTCGGAAAATTGCTTCATTTCTGCAATCATGGCAATTTGACTTGAGTGCAATTAGCACTATTAAATGTCGATTATGCATAAACAAATTTGATTGAAATGCAAAAGTGCATAGGACCTTATGAAAAGTGAATGTGGGCGGTTGCAAAGGCTTATGTATGAGCATAAATGTATGATTCATTTCTGCAGGATTTTCTATACACTTCTAATTTTTTTGATCTTGCACTTACCTGATACGACAGCCTGTTCATTTTTCTTTATTATATTGCAGTTAACCTTATGTTTAAGCTGGATATAGGTGTGTTACGGATCCAGTTTTATTTGGAAAAAAACTGTTCTGATCATTTTCTGAAAATGGATTATAGAGTACTTAAAGTAAAAGGAGATGTTTATCTTAGATCCATTGTACATAAAGGGATTTTCCTCTTTTATTGACTGGAATAATTATGTTCACATTATTTCACGCCCGATTCGACAAATGCAAGACTTTTGAAGAAGAGCTTTTCCCATAGAAATTACAAACATTTTTCGGCGACAAATATAGAAGACAAGACAAATTGTATTCATTTTATATGTATAATTATATGTTGCATAAACTATGACTAGATGAAAATATAATACACAGTGGTTGTCTGCTTATCGAACGTCACAATGTAATATTCTACCTTTAAACAAGACTTCTCTTTAGCAATTTCAAAGCTCGAGACTGTAGTTTTGAACATCACATATAAAATTTGCACTGTTGTGAAAATCACACACAATTCGCTTATTTATTTTTGACTCCTACTTCTGGATTCAAAATAGTATATTCGTCTTAGGAGATTTAAAACCCTACACGAGCAGTCTTTTTTCTTCTGGTAATTAGGAGCCTATTACAAGCCATTAGATTGATCAATGTACCTTAAACAATGTGAATGATTTATTTGGTCAGAACAAAACCCTTTGCATCAATTGTGATGAGGCTGAGTGACGGTACATCCATCACGGCGTTAAACAACAAAAGATAAATGATTAATACAGGTCCGCTCATTATAATACTTGTTACAAAGGGATTCTGACCTGTTTCATTTCTACATTATTACAGTCTCGTTTTCAGCACGTTAAATGACACGGAGTGCAGGAGAAACCGCACTGTGAAATTCTATTCAGGTTACCGAAATAATTATTTGTCATTATGTTACAAGGAAAAATATTATCTGTAAGCCGCAAAACATCTAATCTGAGTGTAAATGCTCTGAGAGCGATTATCTATTTATTTGTAATACCCAATTTTATGTAATGTTAATACAAAAAGAGCAATTAAATTGAAGACGGTATCTGAATTAATCCCTAGTGACAATGCAAACAGATGGTTTAATGAAATCCAGATGTTTCCTTAATCTCTACTTCCATTACCTGAAGACAAGTGTAACAATGAAGAAGGATATTTAGCCACACACCAAATATGGTATATAGTTAACACACGTCAATAAAGAAGAAAATTTCATTAATACGTGGGCCTATCCAAAATCTACCAATTTCTTCGTGGTTTAATTTAATTTAATAATGTACAACAATATTTATTCCATGCAGCAAGACTACGGAATAGGCTGCAAGTTTATCACGTCTGGTTAGCTGTACATGTTCATAGCAGACTATGTCGGGTTCGAATCACAGAAACCTGTTTATTTGCATATTCAAATATTTTCTCAAGCCTGCTTTGCCATAAATTAGGAGTATTCAGCTGGGCGTCCTACCGTGCCTTCTCGCGTCTTCTGTGTTGATTGTCGAACACCGGCCGCATTATACATGGTGTCAGTAAGCTTCTGCGTCTCTTGATTAAGACGGCTTTCAACAAAATACGGGGTTAGCTCATTCACAAGCTATATGCACACACATGTATTTAGCTGACTGGTGGAATGCGCGCTTCCATCTCGTAAAAAAGAATTGCGCTCACGCAGAAATTAACTCGTTCGCCAGCCAAAGGGATCTGTGTGTAGGTTATCAAAATACCCCTTAAGTTACACGAATAAGCCTAAAATCACAAAAATGACCCAACACGTTAAAAGCCAGCAGAACCGCAGATCTGTTTCCTATTTTGTGTGGGTGGCAGTACATGACCATTTTAATAACAGGTGAATTCTATTTCAGTTGGTGTCAAAATGTCTGTAGGTGCGTGGAGCCTTAAACACAGCATGAATATGGTTTTAAAACGACGGTGACTCTTTTTCTATTATTAAAGATACGACGCAAATGCGCGATGTAATTAATATACAAGAAAATCCTATACATAGTTCAATGCAGTTGCAAAGTATGTCATATATTAATTGCATTGTTTTTCAAATTTTTTTCCGTGAATAAACATTCTGACACAATAATGTCAGCACAACGTGAAACAGTATAATAGGCTACTATACTGCATACAAAACATTAAAACTGCTGGTATCATATTTTAACTGACGTAATCTTATATTTTGCACTAAAATAATGGCGCTTCTTAATTAAGTTCTATCTCAAAAGAAAACGGACTAACGTCTAAATTTGTTGGGTTTTTATGACTTATTGTAGAAGCCTGCCAAGGCAACATTTTCATCAGTGGTGAAAACGTTTAATTTACTTATTAAGATATAAGGGAAAGGGTATTTTTCTTTTAATATGTAGGACTAGCTTACCTATCGTCTTTAAGGTCGAAGCCTATACGAAAAGTATAATGGTGTCTTTAATGGAAATGAGACCGCAACGAAGAAGGCCTTCAAACCAGATAGTACTTAAACCCCTTGAGTTTTGTATTTCCCGTTTGAATTGGGCTGTCCTCAAAGAAATGTAGGCCCACGCTTTGACAGGTTGTCTTCATGTAGTAAAAACACATGGGTATCGGTCATGTCACATCAGTGACAACTTTGCCCTTCATCTAACTAAAAAGATGTCTGAAATCAAGAAAATGAGCGCATTACGTCGTTAACACAAAATATATAATCTGCCGGTTCCGTTTCATGTGTTGAAATGTGCGATTCATCATTTGCCTCACTGTAAATTACGAAAGTGGGTAAGCTGAAACAATAATATATCTGAATATACGCGTATGCCACATGGTATTGGAGGTAGTTTTATTTATAGCATATTTGACAATGCGTAAATAACACCAGCAACAACAGATAATAATAATAATAATAATAATAATAATAATAATAATAATATGTTCACTTTCTTTGCATAAGGACCCAATTTTTATTTGAAATAAACCTCTTGACTAGTTGGTCGGGATGTACGTGTCTCAGTCATATCGGAGTACTGTCATTTAACGTGTTCATAAATGCTCTACGGCTCAGAGGCGAGGTGCGCTGCAGCTTGAAACGCGAATAGCCTCCCTCTTTTCCCTAAATTGAGTAAGACCATGTGATTCTCGATACGCTCGGCTGGGCTATGTAGTTACGCTTAGTTTCTCCTGATGAATTGTGATTTTGAGTTCATTTAAACGCCACTAATACAAGGCCGAACCCAAATAAAAATGACAGCATTTATTCATAGTGTTCGTAACTTAGATATTTCATGTTAATATATTTTGGTAATAAGTTGTGTCATGGTCAGTATAAAAGAATCGCAGGAGTATATTAACGGAAATAATAAATCGCATATCTTTGCACCCACAAGTTAAGACTTTTGCTGATTTAAAGTAGGCTACATATTTCAACAACAAAAAATAAGTTTGTTTAAGTCAGTTTTTCTTAGATGCTTATTTTAAAATATTTAATCATGTTTTTTAACGTGTGCATATAATGTTTTGGATCAGTAAGGGGAGTGGAACAGGCCGTAATGTCATTGAAAACACTTTAAACATCTCATTGTGAGCGTTAGTATTGCTTACTGTTCAGATATTTTCACAAAAAATGGATCTTTAGAGAACAGCACCTAATGTATTTCAGAAGCCAAAGATGAGTTGGTTCATAAGGCCTAGGCCAAAAACCTTAGTACGAACATTATCTAGGCCTATATTAAAAGTTTAACGGATCAGCTATTTTAGATACTGCGTTAAACAGATGTACGATCAAATGCCTGCTGTTTCTTTAATTTATTTATTAAGATAAATTAAATTAAATATCCCAAATTGTATTCGCACCTGAATCAACGATGCTATGTAGTCTAATAAAATGGTTCAGGATGTGCAACGTCTCTTGCCTTTTGAGCCTGTATTGTTATCATGTTCAATCTACAGTGACTTGCATAACCAGACTAACCACTACAGGTACATCTCCAGTTTAACGTAATTACAGTGAAACACGCGATCTTGCTACTTAATATATCTCATTTTTTTCATGTAATATAGGAAACAGCCTAAGTGTAGACTAAAGCTAAGCTCCCTGCAAGAGTGGCATTTTATCTACTGGCCCTCCTCCTCATCGCACATGGGCGTCTAGGTATGTGGCATCGGGGCGACAGCTTCGCGAAAACGGTGATCAGACCCCTCACAATCTCCTATTTTCTATAGCGCTAGGTTTTATTCATAGGTATTGCGTTTATAATCAGTCGTGCTGCGACCTGCCAAAAAGGTAGGCCAAATTAAGTAGCGACACAAGCTAGACGTTTAATGTATGACCGCTGCGCATTGATTTCAGTAGAAATGTTTGCTGTAGACTTGCTCATTGCTTAAATTAATGCTGCATTTTGAACACGTATTGGTATCCGTCGCATTTAAATTTTAAACTAAGGTTTTCGGTAACGTGTACATCTATAAATAACAATTCGAAGACCGTAACAAGGTCTCAGATATTACAGGTAGGCCTGCGCGTTTCATGCGCAAGTAGAGGTAATCATTTTAAGCGCAATTTTAAATAATTATATATGAGATATGGATGATCCTTCAGACCACATAGGAGCTGCAGTATTAATTAGATGAAGACAGAATTAGCACCTGCATTTAATTGCATGGTGTACTTAACAACAAATACCCACGTGGCCCTTTGCAGAGCTGCTATGAAGGAATACGGCCTGTGTGAGCGGGGCTGCGCAGTCAGAGCGTCACGTCTGCTTTTGATTAATGCACAGGCTCGGCTGAGTTCCCAGCCGGATAAACAGAGAGATCGCGATCCCCAGTGTGAAATCAAAGGGCCCTCCTTTCAGCAAAGGCTGACATGCATAGTGCATCCCCTCTCCGTTCTATTTCACAGGGCAGGGACGGAAAGCTTTCGCGTTATGTGCCAGTAATAGTCTAGCTGCTTGACAGCATTCTCTCTGGGATATAACCAGGGCTGCCAGAACTGCGCTTCTGGAGCTTAGGTAGCCCGGAGCTCCCCGGTCCAGCGCGGGGGATGTCTGGTAGTGCCGTAGTGCGCCATCAGCTTGTCACATGACCTGAGTTCCTCGAATTACAATTTGGTTATGTCATCTCATTAGTTACTAATGAAAGGTTCCTCTGGAGCTGTTTAGGAACTCCGCCCCCCTTCAGGATTGGCGTGCTACTATAATTTATGCAAATTTATGAAAATAATTGTTTCATAAACAAGCTGTACACTTACAGATATTACAGCATTATGTAGTTCTATAAGGAATTGTAGGTAGATTATAGTGTATTTATGTTATGCATAAATAATTCTATTCTACTGTAACATTTTCCATAACTTTGCCGCTGATACTTATATATTATACTTAAATATTATAATATTATAATTATGAAATTGCTTAATGGGCATCACACCTCCAGGGCTGGGGGTTCGAGTCCCGCCCTTTCTGTATGTGTGGCGTTTGCACGTTTCCCTGCATTGCGTCTGTTTTCTCCTACACTCCAATGACGTGCAGTTAAGTTTATTACTGTGGCTTGTATGTGAAAGTGAAGGACTGGCGCCATGTCCAGGGTGTGTCGCAGCTGGGGAAAAGGCTTTATGATTTATTAATTGAAATATAATTCTTTTTTTTCTAATTTGAGCAACAAATGACATTTAAGTAAGTAAAACAGAATGGAAAAAATCAACCACTGTTGGTATTTGGAGCTAGTTTAATTTGCATGATATGTGTTAAATTGCACTAATTGTTTAATCCTTTGCTGTTAAACCTTTGATATACCTGTAACCTGTCTAACAGGAGAACATTTTTACTGTTTGAAAGTACAGGTCTTCCAGCTAGCAGATAAGGCAGTATAATCACAGGCTGAGGCACCATCGACCCAGACGAGAATGGAGTGTTGATGTGGGGCATGACCCCCCTTCCAGTTACAGACGCATACTGTACCAGAGACACAGCTGTTTGAAAGACTGTAAAAACAACAGTGTTTAAACCTGTCTGTGAAGACAATATACGCAGTAGGTCATTAAATGGAAGTGCTGGACTGTGTTCAATTCTGCGTGAAACCAAAGGTGGAATTTGTGAGAATATATGTGCAATCTACATCTACTGCCCGGTCATTTTGACCTAGTTTACTGTAGTTTTTGCGAGTCAAGGCAGAATGGGCGTTGGTAAATCTCAGTATGTCAGGCACTGCCAGGTGATGATGCCTGAGGTGCAGCGGGATGGCGGGACACAGCCGCGTGTGATGGGATGCAGGCAGGCAAATTGGGGGCTTGGGGGGGGCGGCTGGTGGAAACGATGATGAGTAAGCTGAGGGAGTGGCTAATGCACCCCCCCCCCCCCACACACACTTATAAACAACCCATTGGACGGGATCAGACACTCCTTAAGTGACCTGTGATCATTCAAGCTTGGGATCCACCAGGACTTGGCAGCAATTCCAGGGATTTCAGCCCAGGGTTTGAGCGACTCAGCCTCTGTCTCTGCGGTTAAAAGGGGGATTTCATGATAAAATGCGGTTGACAGCCACTCCTGCTGCATATTTGTGAAAGAAAGAAAACATCCAACGAAGCATCGGATTAAGAGGTTGTTTTTTTTCAGCGGTGATGATCAGTAATATCAGAGTGTCTTAAAACAGACTGCTACCTTATAACTTGGTGAATGAATATGTGGCTAAATAAATATTGGTTGAGCTGACCCATATCTGGACCACACAGAATGGCTTTGAATGCTACCCTTGCATGTTCTGAGACTAGAACAGGAAGTGTGTCTTCAAACTATACAATACTTTCATTACAAAATTTTGGAGGTCCTTCTTTTATGCTGTAAGAGAAGGGTGACCACTGTGTATGTGGGTTTTCGCTGCAGCTCCCTAATTCGATTGCTAATTAGAGGACTGATTGGGTGAAGAGTCCTCACGCCTGGTTTCGAAAAGCTGACCTAAAGGTTACCCTAAAGACCCGTACACACTGGCCTTTTGCGGTTAAGCCTGGCCACTCCTGCTTTAAGTTTGCGGGTGAAATGCGAACTATTCAGTAACAGATCGAGCTGTTGTCACTTTGGATGTGTTTTGTAGGACAAGACTGGTGACAGATTACAAGCCGAATCAGAATGGCTGAAGCATTAGTTTTCACATTCCTAGTGAGTCCTTTTCATTGTGTATAGTCATAGTCAAGTTATAAAACAGACAATGGAAACGTAGCATTATCCAAGTTCTGAATCTAGTTAAAAAAACTTTAGCTCAAAAATCACGTAATGATGTTCTTTTACATACAGTACATACAATTCATTTTTATTTGTATAGCACATTTTCACAACAATACATTGCCTCAAAGCACTTTACATCATCCCTGCCCAAAGCCCCCAGTGAGCAAGCCAGAGGCAACAGTGGCAAGGAAAAAGACATTGTTTTCCCAGTGCATTCCTTAAAATCGCCAGTGGGCAGTTTTGTGCTACAGTATGGGCTTTGAACCCAGCCAGTTAATGGTGTTGTGGATCTAAAGCTGGTTAAAACCTCCATAGCAATGTAGCAGGTCCGTGGCTTCACAACTTTAAAAGAATGAATATGTAAGAAGCGCCAGGTAAGATTATCGGCAGGTCCATGCCCAGGTACCTCTGGAATCTCTCCTCACCTTGTCTCCCAAGGTTTGTGGATGGAACAGGGCTGGACCGGTGCGGCTTCCAAGGTAAACAACACAAAAGCTGTTAGAGACTCGGGCTGGAGATTGAAAGTGGACTGTGGGGAGGACTCTGTCTCCCAAAGTGCTTCTTATGGCTGCCGATTATTGTAATTTGATCCTAAAATGCCACCAGAAATTACGGCTTCGCACGGCAGAATTGGTTTTTTGGCAGTATTTCACAGAGAAACCTGCGCAAGTGTCAATGTATAGCGTGGTAATTTCTGCAAAAGAGCTACCAAGAGAGCAAGCTGAGAGAGGCAAAACACATTATAAAACATCTGATTCCTATCTGAAATAATTCCAGCATATTCTCTTCTCCGCACACACAGAGAAGAAAACCATTATTTAGCTTCATACTATTGCACTGTAAACGGTACGGTATTACCCAGCAAATGGTCGCCCAGCTATTTTTGGTTCATTGCTCCTACTAATTGCCCGGCTTTGCCTTTCAATACTTGCGCAAACTAATTCTTGCAAAATGCTTTTCACTTGTCATCTCATCTATGGAGGCCCAGAAATCACCTGCGGCTCGTGCCTGGCTCCCACTCCTTTGTGTCCCCTGCCGCCGACTTTGTCTTTGACAATTAAAGTATTACACGCTAGAATAAATTAAATTGCTAGCGCCAAAATGACATGGGGCTCTTTTGGAAAATATCTGAATTTGTTTACTGATTGTATGCGTCTATTGACTTTCCTATTATGTGCAAAGAGCTCCTATTAGTGAGTCTTTCTTTGCCGTCGCAGACAAAGAGATGAGGCAAGTGGACGGTGTTACAATACAGAGTATTCTCCTGCCATTGTTCGGCGAGTGTCTCTGCCAGGAATTAGTCAGTGAACAGTATAATTGGCGTGTCATCTGAGTTCCGAGGCTATTTTTCAATTGCACTTCGACAAACTCTGTTGCGGACCATCGCTGTGACCAAGGGAACCAGCAGAGCTTGGTCTGAGAGCCGCCTTTGACTTTTGGGATTCTTATTTTCCCCTCAACTCGTCAGGCACTTCTCTCCGTACCTCTGTGTCTTCCTCTGTGGCCGCGACTGTCGGCTCCGCGAGGTCATGGGGATTCCCGCCAGACGTTCCCGACTCATGTGCTTTTCAGAGAGTTTTTTTATGGGACATATTGTGTTTCGAGGAAGACGAATTGTAATGGATATTCTTACACTCATACTGTAAACCTCAAGCAGGGGGTGCCGTAAAGAGAAGGAGAGTTAGAACGATTACAAGGCCTCCTGAGAGGCACTAAAAAATTTGTAACACAGTTGTATTGGTCTAAGTTTGGGGCTCAATACAGTAGCGGTGTCTCTGGCTATAAGGCCTACAGCGGAATGTTCTTTTATGCCCATCATGGATATTTAAGAGCAACTCACCACCTGTCTCCCATCCACTGGTTTCCCAACCCTCCCTGTCCCACTGATCGGTGGGGTTAGATGTTTGCTCTGCATCCTGCTTCCCTTATGTATTAATCCATGTGTCTGATGCACACATAACCTATTATTTTGTCTGGCTATATGGTACCAAACAAACTGCTTATGCAAAAGTGCAAAGTGCTAGCACAGAACATGTGCAATGTTGGTCTTGCCAACTAATTGCAATTTCGTCTTAGGTGACTGGGGGGGGGGAGGGAATGCCCCCCCAAACTCCACTCAATGGTCCCACCTTCACTTCCAGTGACACGAGGATTACACTTAAAAAAAAAAAATTCTCATCGATCAGCTGATTAATAAAAGCGTCTTCGAATCTTCGAACAGTGTGCTGTTGAGTAAAGACAGAGCAAGATGTTGAGGTGTATTATTCTGCATGAAGGCATTTTTGTGGTGTTAAAGAAACATGATTTTCTGCCAGCCTGACATTGAAGTATTGGCTTCGGAGTTAACATTTATAGTTAGGTTATCATATAACAGAAATAGCAGATTGAACCTGCTCCTCTATTCCGGGCATGAATCCAGCATAAGTCAGGGATGTTTACATTTAGGTTTAAGTATAACTGAGCGCTGGGTACTGATGCAGCAGAAAACCTTCTTTCCAAAATGTAGTCTAAGACTTTCACACGCTCTGTACCTAAAAAAAAAATCACTTCTGTCAGCGTCTTTAGCCGCAGGCCTTCGAAATGGCATTGGTTAGCCCGTGTAGTTTGTGCTTTCACATTCTTTTCAACACATCTATAGCAATTGATTTTGATTTACCACTGTATTCACCCTGCCAAGTCCACAGAGAATAAGATTTTTGCACTAGGTAATCGTTAGCCATGTCTGGGTTTGTTTTATAATTAGAGTAATGTTTTATATTGTGTCACACAGGACATGTTTCAACATTTAGAGCCTTTCGATTTTATTGCATCCTACCAGGCATGTTTTTCTTCCGCTGTGAGATTCACATAAGGCTCCTGTCAGCCTTTAATAAGTAACCGCTGTAACATTAGGTAGCTCCTTGTACCTGGCTTGTTGAGACCTGAGTGTCTAGGCCTTGATTATTGAAAATAGGATGATTCTAACAGAAAAATTCAGCTTCAGCGCTTGTTCTGAATTAGATGCATGGGTGTTTCTTTACCTGGTGGAATAGATCTTACAAATGAATTATGAAAAAATGAAATGCTGCTCACCTCCTGCAGCACTTCTGGTGGTGAAATAAAACCTCCTGTGACGATTGTGTCTTTTCCCCTGAAGATACTGTAACCCGCTTGGAGGTTGGAGAAGCTGAGCAGTCAGACGGTGGTTATAAACTTGAACTCCCAGGAGTGATCCCACTGACATAACCCTGAACAAACACACTTAACCCAAACGGTTTCAGAGACGATTCCAGCTGCATAAACAGGCAACACTGTGACCCACGTACGTCGCCCTGAATACATGTGCTCTAAAACTTAATAATGTAATTATTTCAAAACATTCCGACAGCAGACATTGTAATGGCCGCTTAATTCCTCTCTTTGTTTGAGGAGAATGCCCCTGAACGTCTGACACCAGCTCTGAGCTGCTCAGTTCTCTCCCCTAAGTGGGTAATTAAACAGTAACTTTTGACCCAGGAAAAAAGCTTTGAGATTTTTTCACCTACCTGGAAAATAGGGTTTACATGTTTTGTATTAATTCAACTCAGATTTGAGTTCTGTTTGGCCTTGATTGTTTTTTTTGTTGTGATCATACACTGTATAATAGCCTGTGAACGTTTTTAGTCATTATCCAGTCATTGAGTTTCCCATTAATTTTAATATTGCTTGTATTTTCCCCCATTCCTTTGTTTTAACACTTTTAAACATTGGTAGCAGTTGGACTTGGTAGCACTCTTTTGTCCAGCTGTGTTTTTGATAGCTTTTGGTCAATTTTGTGTCATTGAGATGTGTGTTTCGGCTGTATCCATTCAGCTTGTAAAGTGCCGTTACACATATTACTGAAGCCATTAGCGGTTAAACTGAGTTTTTTTGAGTTTGGAGAGTAACCCTGAACATTTCAGCTTCCAACAGTCGGCTTTAAAGAAACCTGTTAAAATAGATTTCCTTTCAAACCATCCAGGAACAATTAGGTAGCATTCTTGGTGCTATTCTGCTACTTAATTTTGGAAAATGGCTTGTACTTCCAGATTTCAGGCAAGAAAATGGGTTCCCTCTCCCAGTGAGGGATTGGAATTGCTCAGGCCTCTTTGCTCCTGAGTAAGATGGACACACATTCTCGGGGGGGGGGACACACGCTCAGGGCACTTTCTCTGCCAGCATTTTTGAGTGCCTTGATTTCATCTGGCCATCAGAATCCCATTCTGGACATTCAAGAAAGACCTCGTGACCTGTTCTGGGAACACCGCGACTACTTCACCCAGCCACTGGACCTGCTCTGTCTTCATCTGTTATCCCACAGCTGGTTTCTTCTTGCACTCGTCTTTGTGTTTGATTTGATCAGCCCTCTTATTAGCTTCTCGCAATGTTCTTTGTAACATATTGCGCAATTCTTGTTCCAGTACTACCTTGCACTTGTTACTGGTCACACACTGGAGGCTGCATTCATGCATAGTTGGCTCCTTGACAGCTGCATGCGTGTGATGTGCTATCTGATTCCTCTAGACAAAACTGCCTGTTAAAAAAACACACGTGATTTGCTGCGGAGACAAACTCCAGTTGCTGCCCAGTTTCCCCTGTCCTTCCAGTCCCCTGCTTCCGCCAGTACGTGTTCATTGACAGCTCTGGTGACGTGCTTTGCCACCATATGTCACAGTGCTCTTTTGGTTCCTATTAGTCTCCATACTTATGTGGAGCGTGCACACATTGATTCTAACAATGTATTCAGAATCAGAATCCTTTTGTTTGCCATGCACAAAGAAGTAAAAGGAATTTGTTTCGGTGGTGGCATGGGTATACGTTTAAACATACTGCCAAGACGAAAAAGATACAAATAGACAAATACACAAAGCAATACATAGAATAAAAATACAAAGAGATAGAGAATAAGAACATTGTAAATAAGGGTGAGATGGTACAGTTTGTGGGATGAGCAAATAAACATAAGAGTATTGTCTCCTTGAAAGAAGATAAAATCAAAAACAGGCCTTTCTTACCTGGGATAGAATATTGGTCTTCTGTGACCCTTACTGGATAGGCCCTTAAAAATAGGGAAATTCATGTAAAAACATTAAACCAATGGAATAGATATCACAATTTCTTTCATTAATATGATGTGAAGGAGGCGTCGCCTGATTAACAGTTGTAACATACTGACAAATACAGTTGTAAAAGTGTTTAAAAGAAACGCTTTTAGATAAACAAGCGCTGCATTCGTCTGCACTTGCACAGATTCACGTAGAAGGTGGCATACTAACGAGTATGAGTCCACTCTGTTGGACAGCGCCAAACGAGGGGGTCAGGGTGCGGGTGCTGATAATGTGCTGACTAGCGTGTGGAGCAGCCTCCAAGCCGGGGGCACGCAGGACAGATTGCTGGGATGGAATTAATTGATTCCAGTATGGAGGGTTCTCTGGAATAGGAAGGTAAGCAAACTGGTGTTAAATTTGCTCTTCCTCGGTGGTTTCATTTTATTCTGCCTCGTTTCTCCATGGTGCTGAGAGGGAATGAAACCTGGCTACAGTGCTGATCTTTCGGAGGGTGTTTAAACACACTGCCTTGAGGGTTTGGTACCACTGTTTCAGCAGGAAGGTAAGGGACCAGTGATCTTACCAAAGGCATCTGCAGTATCAGGGGGCACCAGGAGCACGTGCTTCAGTTCTCATGCACTTTTCCTAGAAAGTGAGCAATCAGGGCTCAGTAGGCCTGGGTTTGTCTCCCCGAAAGGGGTAACGGCTCAAACCAGGCGGCCGTTATTAGTGCTAGATAACGCGGAGCGGTGTCAAGCGCGGGGCTGCTGCTGTGTGGCAGTCTCAGCTTCATCCCGTCGAGCGCTCTTCGCTTTTGGACTGCGGCCCTCTGTGAGTCATCCGCCGGCTCCGGTGTGATGAGTCGGTCACTGTGTGGAGCTCACTTCCTGCGATGGTGGTTTACATGTGAGGGTCGTGTTGCGTGATGGCAGCCTTCTATGCCACCGCCGGTTGTACCAGCAGTCGGTCACTTTGTGGAGCTCACTTTCATTTATCAACATGTGCACTCTG
This sequence comes from Mormyrops attenuatus, assembly GCA_026777985.1. Lineage (NCBI taxonomy): Eukaryota > Metazoa > Chordata > Actinopteri > Osteoglossiformes > Mormyridae > Mormyrops > Mormyrops attenuatus. The sequence continues at coordinate 10,446,978 of JAODKC010000038.1, forward strand.
AAATTTGTTTTCTGCTTATTAAACAGAAAGAATTGATTAGAAATTTGAGTACACATCAGTGATCACATGACCAGTGTATTTAGGATTAAACTGGCCGTAGAGTTGACGTCACTAGTATGAAAAACAAGATTTTTAGGGAAATTGGAGGAGAGGTTTGCCCAGGGTTAAGCTGATACGAATTTGTATCTCATTACTAGGCTCACTTGATGTTCAGTAAATGTTGTATGTCTGACTAGGGCCATCTGAGCTACGATCACCTGTACACACGCCTGAAGTTCATGTTCCACATTTAGACGGGCTGCAGGATGTCTGGAATTCTACACTTTCTGCAGATCCAGTAATGGGCAATGGACACATGATATAGTAAATATATTCACAGTAAACATTCCCATCCTGCTACAGGATCACTGATTAATGCACTTGCCTGTCAGGTAAGCCTGTAAAAATCACGTAAATTACGGTTCCTTAATCTCTGTTTCAAAGCAATGAATCAATTATAAATAAAGAACATATTCCTTAGTTATGTAATAAATGACTCACGCCATTTCAGGTGAATGCTTTGAAATTATTAAGTAATTTTTCTCCAAGAAAGTATATGGGTCTTATCATTTGTCATTGACAATTGTGGTTATATATTAAGAGAATATATTGAAAATATATTTGAAAATATTTTATGATTTGACTTTTAATGAGTATTTGACATATTTTTCTCCCCCAAGATTCCAAGTGTTAAACATACACTATATTTTTTTCAGTTTGTTTTGATTACAGATTTTGAATATGCGCTTTTGTCTAGTCTAGGAGCTATGCTTCTTCAATTTGGCAGCATGAATGCATGCTTATAATCAAGGCAGGATTCTAATCGTGGCAGTATGAGCACAGTGATTTCTGGCATCGGGACCAGTCGGCTTTAAGATTGTGTTTTCCATTGTTTTCCAAGTATGTTGCATTTGTGTTGGACACAGAGAGTCCTGCTTCATCTGCTTGGGGGATGCGGAGCTCATCTGCTGAGAGTTTGTGGGCTCTGTTGAGACTGCCGTGCCGCTAAAATGAGCATTTTGATTCCGCCGCAATGAAGAGTCTTTGTCAGGCTTCTCCAGTTGCGGGTGATTAGACTGAAAACGCCTGCTTGTCCTGGAGATCTCCACAGCTCCAGATGACATTCTTGCTGATTGAAGGTCGAAATATTTTGAATTCTAAACGGCTGCCAGATGAATTGCCTGAAATAGACTGTAGAATTTCCCGGCTTCCTTTCCCATCTGCTCTGAAAAGAGCCACTGGGAATGGCTAGGCTTGATGATCATAGAATTACTGGATGGTGATTCTAAACCCCTCAAAGAGAGGTTGCTATGGAGATCTCGTTCCAAACCGTGCGGCGATTCACCTTTGAAAGGCTGGAGGGGCTGAAAGACGAACAAATCATTGTTCAGGTGGCCGCTGGTTAGGAAATTGGCGGTGCCCGTGCAATCAGCGCTCCCCATGGTAGTTAAAGATCTAAAAAAGGTTGGTCCTCTGAATGATGTGGGACAACAGAGATGCGAATAAGATGACTCCTTTCAATCAAGGCCCTCTCATGCTCACTCGGTTGGGGACAAAAAAAAGCCATCTTGTGGGACACAAATGAAAAAGGGATGAACGCCTTCAGTGTTTTTTAGAGTTAATGAAATCCGAATCTGTTCAGTATATTCATTATTTCACAACAGACAACTCAGGCTGGTTTCAAAGGGCGTCTTCTCAGTTACGTTAATTCAGCTTTTCTCTCCTCAGTTCATTTACTTTATTCCTTAAATATGATTGATAGAAAACGTCTGCCGGAGGGACGTGCTACCAGTGCTCGCCCCATGTGTGGAAAAAATCCCAGCAGCATCAAATGTAAGTTGAATACTTTTTCCTCCTATGCCTGCGGTCATATAAATAGCTAATATGGAAAACCGCAAGAAAACCTTAGTTCTCTAAACCTCTAAAAATGTTTTGCATCTAAACTCTTGTTGGGTACTTTGAATTTATTGTTATTGTTCTGTGTATAAACAGGAAGTTTTTAAAATAATAGTGCTTCTTAGATGTCAGAAGCATATGTTTTTACTTTGACTACAGAGAGGAAAATAACAGTATTAAAATTTTCATTTTTTTATGTGCCAAATCTATGATTTACTAGATAGGTCGAGAAAAAAAAGACCCAGAGTTTGGTCACATCATAACATCTGAAATATAAGGTATTCGCAGAGTCTTCAATTTCAGCTGAGCAAATGACTACTTTGCTTTGTTTTGCTTCTGGAACGCAACCATAATGTGCCTCTCCTTACTCACAAACTCATAAATCAGCCGTGAATGCTCGAAGCACTGGGCAAATTGCAGTTGTAAGCTTGTGTAGAACATCTTAAAAGCTGGCCGAGGAATGTAAATGTTCCGGGCTGGCTCCTTCTTTGGTTTACATGCGAAAACTTGCTTAGGAAGCTAACGGGCAGCACCGTCTGTAATTTGACTAAGCAAAGTTGCAAATGCGTTCTCCTGTTTGGAAAGAGGATACAAGTCATACCAGGTTAGCAATGACCAGATTTGATTTAGTGTAGGGGGTATTAGTAACAATAATTATACAGGTTGTTAGTCTCAGAGCAGTGTGTCAAAAAATTCTCAGAATAGCTGTTCCACCTGAAAATTTGAATTGTTGCAGATTGCTGACATGCACATAGAAAGTATAGGTCAAGCTTCTCCAAAAAGTTTCATCATCATCCATTATTTGAAGTCTGTATTAAAACTTCAGACAGTCTACTGGGAAACTGTTAATAATAATGAATAATAAAGTGTTAATATTTACAGAAAATGTTGCTGTTGCTGACCCTGTCCAGAATGTCCCCTTCCTTGTTCCCCACTCTTCCTGGCAAAGGCTTCACGCTCACTGCAGCCGGACAAGTAGTTATGGGAGACGGATGAATGGGTGCGTTAATGGATTATTATGTATCCCAGGTAGAAAGATCAAACGCATCAAGTATGCTGAGACTGTAAAGGTCCCCTGAGTTTCCTCCTAATTTATGACAGGGGTCTATAAAATTCAAGCATCTAAACTGGAACCTACACATACAGGCCTGTGAACACCCACTGACACTGAGCAGTTAAAACCACGACAAGCTCTTACGATATTCTAAGTGGAATCAATTCCAAAGCCTTAAAATTTTGGTATTTCAGGGTGGTGATTTCCAGAGCAAAACGCCATTCATGAAAACTTCACTACGGAAAGTAACTTAAGGGCTTCTCCTGGGTCCAGCCGTGTTCTCACTCTTGTAACTGAAGCTCTTATGTCCTCGTTAAATTACAAGAAACACCTGGGAATTTACCTTTGACCTTTGACCTGTGGTCTCTTGAGTAAGTTAGCCTGTTTTGTGTTCTTTATTAATAGTTTTATTATCTTATTTTACGTAAGTGCTTCAACAGGCTCATTATTATTATTATTATTGTCAGTAGTAGTAGTATTACAGTACTAGTGGTATTAGTTGTATTAGTATTTGCCTTCATTTATAAAAGCACATTTAATATGCACTGGTTTATTTTGGCCCATTGTGGTGGGATCTGAAGATGCAGCTACTTCCCCGACTCGAATCTTATTTTTTGACGGTTTTTGTTCTACGAATAAAAGGGACACCTGATAACAACCCTTTCAAAACATAAAGCGCGCTAAATTAAGTGCTGAAATGTTAACTGTCACAATAGAATTGACTTCTGGAGCTGGATTGTTTTTTTCTCCCCCTTCGGAGCTGTGCTTTGTGTGGCATGGAGGCCCGGTAAGTGTAGGCTTCACAGAAGCCGGCCCAGACCCAGTCATTAAGGGCCTAATTGTGGAGACTTCTCCTTCGGGTTTATTTTTCTCTCTCTCCTCCAGTCCTCTTGTTTCTCCTCCTGCATAAAGAACACGGCTGTTAAGGCTGAATGCGGCACTGGTGTAAAGTGAGGGTTAAATTGGGTGAAATTAAGGCAAATTACACTGGAATGCTGAGTCCCGTTGACGTGAGCGTCGTCGCTGCAGCCCCAAAACAAGAGAGGCACTGCGACACCACCGGCCATCTTTGTTTCGCATCAAGCCCTGCGCATTGTTACCGGACACGACCAGGGTTTTGATTGAATGAGTGAAGGAGCGGACAGTGACGGCTCCCAGCTCATCGCTGTAAGCTGGGGGGGTTGGGAGGGGGGGCTCCAAAAGCTGAGATTAAACCTCTGGAATGAGTGCTGTAAACTGTCGAGCGGCACAGAGTGAGTTATAGCCTCATTTAAGTATTAATGTATTTAACATAATTGGACATGTAGAGGTTCCCGTCATGTGATCATTTAACCGTCAGAACTTTGAACGTTCTATACTGAAAGTGCAGAATTTTTTTCTTTAGAGATCCAATCCGAGTCCACAGTGTTTCTTGTTGATTACACATTAATCTGTTCGGTTATCAGACACTTCCGGGGGGGGTGTTCCAAAGATTCCCAGGGTATGTTTTTTTTTGCCCTTGGCTGAATCGCACACAAGGTGCACAATGGCAGAATTTCATTCCAATTAGTGTAGAACTCGGGGTCTGGAAATTGGTGCAGCAAAAATAATAATCGTGCTGATTAGCCCCTTTCTGTGTCTTGTAAGTGAACTGTTTATATGGTGGAGTAGCTCTGCGCAAGGAGAGGAGACCAAACAGGCTGATTAGGCAGCAAATAATTGGGTATCGTCATATCAATGGGAGGAGAGCTTGCTTGAACGACACGCCGTCCATCCTTTGGGAAGAATGGCTGAATATAGGTGTGCGATTTAGACCCTTATTTGTGTTTGGAATTATGTCATCTGTGGAGATTCCTGCAGTGCCGCCCCCGACACGGACCCCCCCCCCCCCCCACCCTGAATGACCGTCACCTCCGTCGGCACTAAAAACGGAGTGTTTTTCAATGATCAAACAGTTAAGAGGTAATAAAAACACCGAGTACTGGCTGGATGGAGGCTGTATCAATAATGAAATGCATTACAGCCACCCTCCTTGGGCTTTTATCTCGGGTGGAGAGCCATTGATTCGGCCTCCCGCTGCTGAAGGCTGATAGGAGAACATGAGGTGCAGCCGGCCTCCTGTGGAGGCGCGCCTGAGTGGGCACACACACGCACACGCGCACACACACACACACATTGCGAGCGTGGGCTTTTCAGCCAGCCAGGAATACTGTATCAGTTCACAGCCATTGAGACATTCTGTAGACCAGCAGTAGGATCCTTTTCTTAGTCAAACAGTCAAAAAAAAACACCAGTTTATCGCCTTTTCCCTGTATGTTTACTGGATTCCATCCTTGCCGATTTGGCTCCTGTTCTATCGCCGAGTCCCATGTTCTTCAAATCGCTCCTCTTATGTTCTTCCCTGCTTTTCACACAAAAAGATCAAGGCAAGCTTAGTGAAGATGTACGGCCAGAGGCGGTGTTTACCACCACTCACACCGTGCATGTATTTGCGTGGGGCCCCTGAGGTATGGGGGCCCCCCATTGGCCATAAACACTCATTACACTGAGGGGGCCCCGAACTGACTTTTTATTTAGAGCCCCAGAAACAACAACCCCCCCCCCCATATACTGGAGTCTAGCTGTTCTTCTCTTGCTTACCTGCCGCTATGAAGTTAGTCAAATTAGTCCTTGGATTGTGGGAAGAAAATGTCTCAACCTTGTGTTCTCACTCAGACGATGGGGGCCCCGGGGGGCAGGGAGGCAGTTATGGCTCAGTGTCGCCCAGCAGGCAGCTGTAATGTGTCAGACTCTGATAGTTATTTGTCACTGACTGATTTGTTCATCAGATCTCACCTGGCAAAAGCTGTTTTGTCAGAGTTGTCTGAATACCACTGTTTAATTGAAACATATCAAATCTGCCTTTCACACGGTCATCTAAGATGATTCTTTTATGACTACCGATCACAGTTCAGCGGGGAGACCACGTCCTGGTACGTTCTGCTATACTGGACAGTTCCATGGTCCCGGCTTGTCATCACCGCATGCTGTTCACATGCTGCAGGTGTTCCAGTGCCAGCGGTCTTGGAATCGGGAGTCAGGAATGTTCTTCCAGGTGGAAAATGGGTGGCTGAGGACTTCATTGTCTAATCAGGGCCAATTTATCTGGCGAGAGATGATGATTTTTGGCCCCTTGACAATTGATTAGTTGCCCACAATTCTGTCTGGTAGTAAAAGTTGTGTTTTGACTAAAAAACATTTGAGGTCTATGTGTTGGTTCTTATTCAACAGAAGAACGAGCAATCAAAGCTGTGGTAGTCAAAACTGTGTCCTGTCAGTCTGAGATGTGGTATTGATTTGTATATTTATTTTGCTATTAAGAGCCGCTGGTTTCTCCTGTTGTAGCACAAAGGAAGACAGGATTTGCTATCAGACTATAAAGCTTTATTAATCCCAATGATGTTGGAGGGTTGTGCTTGGAGTATTAATGTAAAATCCTGCGCTTCTGATTGGCTTGTGCTCCCTCAAATCTGATGCGGCAGCATTCTTGGGTTAATAAGGGGTAGGAACTGTGATGCCTCTGCTTAGGTCTTGATTTCTGTTCTCAAGCTGAAGAACCCCATCCAGAGATTCACCATTGCAAATGGCAAAGAGAGCATGAAACATCTATTAATTTCAGCACTAATTTACTTCTAGTTAACCATAAAATGCTTGATTTTAAAAAATTCCAGTTCCAAATAAAATGGCTTTGTTTCACTGGCTCGATGTACCTATGGCCTGAAGAGCAGGCTGTACCCTCTGACCCCTGTCACCCTGGTCTGCATATTATTACACCTTCCTGCCGTTGTGATAATTAGCAGAACCTGTCAAGCAAGAAGTCTTCCATTTTTCACCAATCAGTTATCATGCAAAAATGCCAATCAGATTCCTCAAGCTCGTGTTTGAACCACTATTTTGGGATCATGGTTGGCTTTAGGATCGGATGGGGCTAGGCCTACCCTGGGCCGTGGGCTCAGGTGTATGGCTGTGGTCACCTTTGCCATGTGCCCGGGTACAATCTTGGAAAACCTGTCAACGCCGCGGAGAACATCGACACAGGGAGTAACACGAAGGGTCATCCTTTGCAGGCAATTCGGGAACTACATCTCCGTCGCAAGAGCTCCAAGGGGAATACGTTTGAGCGGATATCCCATAATACTATTCTGCACAAGCGAGTCACTGTCATGCTGACACCGACCATGGCTTCATGTTAAAATGCATGTTTATGTATTACCCTCCTCCCTCTGTCTGTCTCCTTCCTGCACCTCCACCTGGCCCACGCCCCCCCCCCCCATGCTCGGGGTCAGGAGTTTCCTGTGGTAGAAATCATTAATGGAGAGTTACTTATTCAGCTGCTAACCTCAGGGTCACTCCGCTTGGCTAATGAAAGTGCATCCGCGGCCTTCGTTTCATCTGGAGCGAAACTTAGATCTCGGCATGCCGCTGTCCCCGGCTCCCAGTCTGCTAATGCAAAACAGTGCCGGGCCACAGTGCTGCACCCTGGATACTAATGACACAAGCGCCCGGGCCGCGTCCGGACCGAGTGGGATCGCCACCATCATGCCGTTAACCCCTAATTGGAGTTTACGGCTAGTTTATAGAATGTCTTAGGCTTGCGGCTTTTCACACGCTAACGTGCTAATTGACACGTGGTCTCACCATGGCTTTCCGGAAGCAAGTTGACAGGACGGCTAGCTATTTCCACCAACCATTCTTTTGCCAGATCCCATTCAAGCCCTAGTGAGCCCAGTAAGTGAGGTCTGTCACATTGCCCTGCGCATTGTTTAGCAAGACCTGAGATTCAGCACCGGCAGCTAACAATGAAGGACGTGGTTTGACGTCTGGCCCAGCTGCTGGTCTGAGTGCGTGCGACCTGCTCATTACGCTAACGAGCAGTGCTCTGTCACCTGCTGGACAAAGCCGGTCCGGTCCCCTCAACGTAATCCCCTCCGATGCAGCAGGATGCCGGGAAGTCTTTCAGGATGGGCAGGTGGCAGCTGAACGCATGTAATTACTGACAATTTCGGGTGATGAATAAAAATAATCTACATTACTTGTCAAAGGTTGTATGCAATGTACAGAGTGATATCTACTGGGGAGGGGGCTTTTTGAGTCCAAAGAATAGCCCTTATCCACGGCCACACAGAGCTTTTGGGGGTAATGAATCTCAGTAGAGCCCAGTTGGGGTGTTCGACATGTTCAGATGTGTTCCGTGGTCAGATTGTGTCGCCAAGAATGAAAGGGCATCGTTAGCGTCCATCGATTAGCACGTTTATATTCGTATTGTGTTGACATGCCAACCCCATCAACCTCCTGCTATGAACAACGATGTGGTCTTTATGAGAGGGACTGGACATCATTTTGCGACATAGCCCCCTAATCTTGAAGGGGGGGGGAGCAATGTAGCAGAACACTGGAAAGAAGACAAAAATGCTCATTCTGTTTTGGAACTTGAAAAATCATGTTTTTACACCATCCTCAAGCATTCTTGGCAACCGACCCCACAGTTCCTGCTGCCGGATATCTGCTGGGTCGCCTAGCTGCCGGTAATCGGATCGTTTGCTCAGTGGCTCTGGATCGGATCCCAAGTCACAGGGCATCACACCCGGAGCACGTCCACGACATAGAGCCGTCGTACCTGTTAAGGAACAAAGGTGCTCCTTTCCGGCATCCCGCCCGTCTCGGACCATGGGGAGTGTCCCTGACAATGGGGGGGGGGGGGCAGGTGGAGGCACCGCCAACCCTGGAGGCTTCTCCCGGCAAGACTGTATAGTGTGTTTGACCCCAGCCAGACCCTCAGCACTTTCATTAACACCTCCCTGTTAGGGAGCGGCCCTGCCTGGGGCGGGATGGGGGGGGAACACTGGGCCCATGTTGCGGGTTGCACGGCAGTTCCATTTCACAGATGATTAGTCTTTCTGTGAGGATGGGGGCCGGCACTGTGCTGCTTGCGGGGGCCATACCCCCCCGTGCCGCCCAGACAACCCAGCGGCCTGCAGGGCTCCTGCCGAGTGAGACGCGCTAATGTGCTACTGGCTGCAGCAGTGAGACGGTGGGGGGGGGGGGGCGTGGGGACGGGGGGACGGGCGCTTTGTGCTGCCATTTGAGAAATGCAGTTAGGCCCCAAACCCGTGTAAATGGGGGGGTTATTGGGGATTGGGCATGGGGTTCAGGGCGG
>JAODKC010000038.1:10474440-10487914 GCA_026777985.1 Mormyrops attenuatus
TAATACATACCCAGGAATCACCAATTGCCATTTATCCCCCCCCCCCCCGCCACCCCCCGCCTCTCCTGCAGACAGTTTCTGGTGGCATTGAGTCTGGATCAAATGGCCTCCTGAGCATTTAAAAAGGAACATCGATTCTTTTAATTAATTGTACACTACAGGACGGTGATGCAGCAGCCTAGCAACATTAGCACTTAAAGTCAATTATTTAGAGTTTGACAGGAGTGGCTGCGGATCGGACTAGGAGGGGGATGTGTGCAGACGGACCAGGAACTCCATTTCCCAAAATATTATCCTACCACTGTGAAACTGTGTCGCTTCCGTTTACCAAATGACATTGATGGGGAAAAAAATCGCAATTTTAATATCATGTGTGAAATGTGTTATAACTTATTCCCCTTGTGTTTATGTGATTTTTGAAGCAAAATATTTACACTATTTATTATTGAAAATGCCATCTTCCCTCTGTTTTGCAGGATTTGGAGAGATGCAGGCTCCAGGGCTGGAAGCATTTTCTGGAAGGTTTTAGTTTTATTTAATGATAATAATTTTTCAATTCTGCGTGCCATAATAATAATACTTGATTGATCCCTTTGTGGGGAAATTCTCATTTTCCAATCCCATCTTGCTTTCCACAACACACAGACACATGTGTAGGTGAGAGTGAGCCTGGCAGCAAAGGGCACCCATGAGTCTGGGGTTAAGGGCCTTGCTCAAAGGCCCACAGACATGACTCTGCTGAGGCCAGGCTTGAACCAACAACCTTCCTATTATAGACACAGAAGCTTAGCCCACTGAGCTATATACCATCCCCTTAAGAAGAAACAGGATGGTATGTCCCCCCAGAGGATCCACTCTCGAATGGCAAAAGCGGGTCTTTGTTTCAGAACCAAATCAGGAACTGGGCCAGACCACCGTAATATCATCTCTGTTTGTTTTCATTTGGAAAAATAACGCCCCCCCCAACCAGACAAAAGCACAGGTCCCATAAACACTGCTATTTAAGATTAGAGACCCACCACCCACCACACACACTGTATGAATTGGAGGAGCTTTTCTGAAGAAGTGTATTACTCTCCAGATACTTCATTAATCTTCATCACAGGCAGCAGGCCTGACGTGCCTGACAGCAGGGACAAAGCGGCCGGCTCCGCTCCCACATCTACAGATAATGCATGTTTTACAGTAGCCCAGATGTCTACACTCAATAAAACATGTGACAGAACCAGCCGGACTGTGTTTGGGGATGTCTGTATTGACTGGTGGCTTGGCGTGCTCGGGGTGATACCAGGACCTGCCGGGGACTGATTACAGAATTAAAAGACGAGGGTGACAGAAGGGCCGGCCGTGTGGGAACGCTGGGAATTGTGCTTTTGGAGAGACTCCTTTATTGGCCAGTGAATGGCTGGGTCACTGATAATTTCATACAGGACGGTGGAGGGGGAGCCGTTTATTATTAAGGTGAAGTGAATCTCGGGCGGATGATTCTCACTGTCTGGGTGATGACAACAAAAGCAGGTTTGAAGGCCGGCCGGTCGGCTTGGCCCAAAATGTCTTTAACGCAACGAAAGGATGTTTTCATTTCTGGTTCACGTCGATGTGTCTTCTCCCTGAATAACACCTGACATCTGAGAAAAGCACACAATATTATCCAGCCAGTAGGCCCAAAGACGTGAACGCCATTTTGCGTGAAAGTTGTATTTTCATTAAAAGCTGGATGTTTGTAAATCTATTTCCAGCTGTCAGAGAACATGAGGAGGGAAACTGCAGCCAAGTCAGACGTTCAGCCTCCTCCTTCTCAATTCAAACATCATAAAAGTGTTTTTGTGCAGCTTTCGAAAATCAGCGCCGAAATTCACCCGTAATGTTCCCTTCCCTCCTCCGCAGTTTTTCCCGTAACCTTATGTGAGGGATTTTCGCTGATAGAATTGTCTGGGTGCTGCCACTCTGGAATGCACGATTGCTCTCACCGCAGGAGCGCGCTCAGATCGAATCAAGCCTCTAAGGAGAATATTTCTCCTGCAAACACCCCTCTCTCTGCAGAAAATGAGGCGGTACACCAGCGGCAGCTTGGAGATTGGATAAAAATGGCCACTCGGCGAGAACCCCGAGATGTGCGACGGATCTGAAGAGTGTGCTGTTCCAAAACGATTCACATTCGCGTACTGCAAGTTTTCTGCTCTCTGAGATATGCTGTGACAATATGAAAAGTAGATCTTAAAGACTTTTCTTGGATAGGTTTTCAGTACATAGAGTTTGCTTGCTATTTCTAGCTTAATGTTGTGAACATATGTAATAATTGGGCATGCGCAGGAATGCCCTGCAGTCATTTGTAAGGGTAAGCTGTCCTGACATGCAGTGGGATCAATACTAACATGTTAACAGGTAATCGGGGAGAAAAACACTGGACCTGCTGCTGTTGGGTCACTCTGGGGTCTTGAATTAGACAACAGTCATTGTTTCTCATACATCTAGTTAACATTACTGTTATGCTTTCTGCAGTCCTTTGCACTATATCTCCAGCTGGAATGAGGGTTAGACTCTCCCTGAGCAACACTGACGTCATTGAAAGTTTGACACACAGCTCTTTAATTATTTTATCAGCATAACATTGCTCTCTGACCTACATATCAACAACCGTACATGGGACAAAAATTAATATTTTCTGTTCAAGGGCACAGTGCCCCCCCCCTCCTAAAATGCAGACCTTCAACTCAGTAGATATATGTCTGTACCTTTAAGACATACATACAATTTTATGAATATGTAATTCTCTGCATCATTTCTATACATGATATATACAGTGTATTATCTGCCAGTCTCAGCCGCCAATTTGCATGGGGTGGGCCGTAACTCCAAGGGGAGTGCTGTGCTAGCGTCTCAGCAGGACATCTCACTAGCGCCTCCTGTTGACACGAGGCCCCGCCACTTCTTGAACAGCTTCCGCTGTCTTTACATTTTAATTTTGTAGCTGGTGCCAAATGGCCTTTGGCTGATGGGAGGATGGGGGTGGGGGTCAGCATTCTACGTCCAGCACTGTCTGGAATGTTTAGGAAGGCCCTGGGAATGGGGCAGGATGTTCTAAGCAGCTACAGTATGGATTAAAAGGAAAAATTGTGGAATAACTGGGAAACAAAGGGAGCATTTCATCACGCTTGGGTTTGGCAATGGTAGCATGGGGGGGGGGTGCAGAATTGTTCATGGATTTATGGTGTGTGACTATGTAGTCACCCCAGTTTGAGAACAAACCACGGGACGTAAAGACTGCACTGTTTTATATGCAGCAGAATGGCAGTATACCGCCAGCCAGTGTGAGATCCATGTTCTCGGTCGTCATGCTGGCGCCACACTAAGAACCCCGCTCCTCCAATTCCAGAGCTGTTAATCAATTACAATTAGCAAGCCAAGGACTCCCTGCATAGTTTTTTCAGTTGCGTGAAACCAATTTTGTACCCGGAATTTGTTAAGAATTACTGGCAACAGCAAGCACATAAGTCAAGAATTACAGCATTTAAGTTCAAGCACCATTGTTTTGCTTTTCCTGTGTCAAAAAAAGAAGGCCAACAGAAAGCAACACATATATATCATCTTCATAAATATATCCACAATGCCCCTGTTTCAGAGAGGATCAACAGTTTAAAACTGTCCAGAGACATGATACTGAGCTCAGTATTTTGTTACAGCCCAGTCAAGACTAATGAATCACAGGCAGATTGGATGTATAACCAGCACGTATAAGGATGTATAAGGCTACAAAACTTTTCTAAAGCGCTAGATGCAGTCAAAAACTTCAAATAAGAAACTTCAAATGAAAACATTTATCGTCCTCTTAAGGAAATGGGACTTTGAATTTCTTACAGTCTCAGTAAATACACACAGCACGCAGTGATAAACTTAATAATATGTGGATGCAGCCTCAAAGTTAAAAAAAAAAAACATGTCTTTAATCATTAATCTTTAATCTTTAACCACACTGAGAATAAGCATTTATGGACCTTAACCAAGAGGCTAACTTTCTGGAGAAAAATAAATTTCGTGCGAACACTTATGCAAACAAAAATACATTAGTTAGCATTATTTTTGTTTTTTTGTATTGACTCGACAGTAAAAGAACATAATAAATCATATTTTAATTATGGTTAAAATGTGTTTTGGCTTTTCTTTAACCACACTGACTAATATTGGCACAGAAAATATTCAGTCATGCTCATTTTAATAACATCCGAGAGTGAATTGAATCTATCACTAAGTGTTAACACTATGCTTATTTTATAAGATGTGATTTTAACTGAAAATCCAAGCAGAGTTTCATTGGCTGCTGGTGTTTCTGTGTCCCGTTTCAAGTACGTATCATAACTCTGTTGGTGTCATTCTTCCCAAAACTAACCAGCGTGGCAACACACCAAGCCTGGCAGAAAGTTTCAGTCCAAATTCAACCCCCCGGAACTGACAAATGAAAGGAATCTTTAATGAACCGCAGAAGTTAGCATCGTTATTCCAGAGAAGTTAGGAATAATCCTTTTCGCAAAACACCACTAATACAAATACATTCTAAAATAATATTTGAAAAATATATATTTATGACATGGTACAGGTCAGATACTAAGAACATCAGCGACACCGCGATGATCTGTGCAACAGACCTGGCCGCACATTATACCCGAAATCCCTCCAGCGGATTAGGATCCCTCCTTTTCGTGAAGGTGAAAGATGCCAAATTGGTAACGCGTCAATTTTAAGCAGCCTGCGTCCGCTTTAACATATTATGCGGAGCGCTGTGATTTACTGCTCCCACCTTGGGGCTGAATCAACGGGCAATAGAAGATGTCAGTTGTGATTAATTTCTGTAAAAACAGCTTAAGTGAGAGGAGTATCTGTTGACAGACAAGGGCATTGTGTTACAGCTTTCATCTGAAGGTTGCGAAACATGAAACGGAAGATAAAGAGGATTTTACCCTAGCTGATGCTGTGCTTGATTCCCAAAATGTTTATCGTAGGCAAAGGGGAAAAGGAATACCTAGCGACATAATTTAGTTATCAGATTGAACCGCAAGAGGGGGTATCGCTGCGGCATATTAATCGATCAGTTTTTAATAACCACTTAAGCTGTTCTGGGCTCTTGGGGACAAATGCCGAGTGGACCCTGGGTGGGCAGCGGAGACAAAGCCCCGGGGAGAAAATATGGGGCGCTAAATTAAACGCTTAGGATGCATCTTCGATGACATATGCATAAATAAAAGTTAAAATTAATTCCCAGAGTAATTCAGCAATTGTATAAAAAATAGATATGAAGTCGCGAAAGGTTTTATCTTCCAGAGAAAAAAATAGGCGATGATCGAGTACCGCCTTTCGGTTATAAAGCTCACAACTAATCACTGATGTGTTTGAAAGTCTTGCGAAGTCAACTTTAATTTCAACCTCATATACGGTAATTTCGAATTAAATTTAATTTAAGAACAAAATAATTATTTTTCTTGTTTGACTGATTTTACATACAGCTTCGAATCTCCCTTGAAATAACCCTCGCATTGGTTTTATTAACAAACCACATAAATGCAAATATGTGGAGATGTTAATAGATTTACAGCTCATTTTTTGCTGCATTCCTTGAAGGTGTACCATTTCATTCCTCTGTTTCAATGGTTATCTAACGAAGGTCTTTAGTTTTATTTTTTTTAATAAAATTGCACAGAAAAGCTGGTCTTTCTGGTTATTAATCATGCATAACGCACGCTGTATTCAGCCCTTAAATGCGTATCTTTAAAATCAAGCAAAATAAACAGTCGATACACCGAGTCTTTACCGATCTTTACCTTCAAGCAATCTAAACACCAGAAAATTGTTCAAAAATACTTAAACACAAAATCTTTTTATATTGAAGGCCATAAAAAGATGGTCTAGGCCTACTGGAGTTGTTTTGTCCCATAAAGGTTGGAGCTCATTCTTTTTATGTCTATATACTTTGTCTTTGAAAGAAAAACTAAAGACAATTACAATGTAGCCTACAACAACAAATATTTGGTTAATGCTCTTTGCAGTAATAAAGACAAAATAAATAAGATATAAAGCATATTTGTGCTGTCAGTTAATTTTTCTCCATAGGCACAGTCTGTTATAGTGGATAGTGGATTCCGAACAGAAAATCTCCCAGCATGCACTGTGATGGTGAACCAACAGTCCTACAGGGAAGAGGCTGGAAAACAAATCAGTGAAAGGAAATTAAAACAGGAATAACAGGAATGACAGAGTGATGTTAACTGGCCAAGTACAAGTAATCCAAATTACCTGTAGTAGAAAATGAATAGTTTATTTTGTTTTGCAAAAACCTAATAGTGTATTCAGGAACCAAACCATTCATTAACCAAAACCACCTATAAAATCAGTGTGATATGACCAACCTGGTCGTGATCTTCAGATTTGTTGTCCTTCAGCCAAATTATTTCAGTCGAATACAAATTTTGCGCAAACTAGAATAAAATGCCTTAAGATACCATAAACAAAGTGATAACATTGTTATTTTAGCTTAATTTTCATGATACAGACCACCAGCTAATTTTGGTCAGCAGCATTCCATGGAGATTTGCTTGCCTTCCAAGGGTCACAGGAACTACAAAGACTACACAGTGGATGTGCTCTAAATGAGAGCATCTAGCACCAGGACTGTGATTTTATTGATATATACCTGAAAAGATAATAAGAGCATTAGCGTGAAGCTTTTTCAGTTCTCTTAAAAAGCCATGTGGTCAAAGTGAATGACCGAAGATATTATAGTTGGGGAAACTCTAAAAAAAAAAATGCTGCAGAGTTTTTCAGTGTTTAGTCCAAAGTCATAGTCATTTTCCCTAATCACTCACAGGAAGGTGATTATAGTATTAACTGAGGGAGACACATTGTCGTCTAAAGTCAGCAGAGATGTTATGTGCTTTCCACACATGAACTCTACAGCACGGTTAAAGTGTATGTTCATTGTTCTCACTTTCATGGATCATTCTCTCCGGTATCTCGCTTTGGCTCCATTTATCATGGCCCACAAGGTGTCTCCACTGTGGCAGTCTCTCCATCCACCAGGTCACTTTTTCAGTTGTCATGAGCAAAACTCTCAAAATGTTAATCCAGCACCTTCAGAATCATCTTTGCACCACCAGTAGTTTGTCTGTCCCCAGTTCAGTAATGGACTGGGATACATTATACTTTAAAACCCTTTAAGTACTACTAAAACATACTGATAATCCTAATATCTTCATTGAAAAATCATGTGAATGTTGCTACTTTCTGTTGAAAAATGTAAACCTATCCAGTGTCTTTATTCCTTCCTCCTTACTGGTGCAGCTTGGGCCATTGAATAGATATCTTTCACTGCACCCTACATCTATGGCGCAATGTCACATTTTGCCCATTGTCATCAGACTTCAAAGGTCTATGAAAAACAGCCTGTATGTGCAAATGGTGACTTCATTAAATGACACACAGCCCAACCATGTTGTTTCGTAACATGGAGCGCCTTTAATGAAATCCCACAAATTGTTCATGCTTCTTGTCTTAATGCTCCTATCGATCCCTTGCCAGGACAGCTTCATACACAGGAGATGGGGCTCATCACAAACAACAAACACAATCCCTAAGCCAGAGTCTCTACTCTGCATTTAATATGGTCGTAACTGTTGTAGGTCCATGGTGTTAATGAACAAATAAGACATCTATACTCTGTACTCAAGGTGTACTCTGATGGACATTTTGCTCAAAATGCAATTTTTATCACAAGCACGGTATTTAAACACACATCAAAACATTTGCCACAGACACAGTCCTGCCATGGACAGGTGGACAATTCCTGCTCACATCTCCTAATCAGTTAGCTTCAATTCCTGCCCCTTTGTACATTTAGTTCAATTTGGTTTCCTGCACATACTCCTGCAGTCTGACAATATGAAGCTGGGTGAATTTCCCTTAGTGAGTGTGTGCTCTGTGCATCTTGAGATTCTAGGTTCACCACGACCCTGTACTGAATAAGCAGTATGGAAAATGAATGCAATTAGGCCTGCAGTCTGCTCTTTGTGAGACTATTTTGAGATTACACATTTGCCACAGTCTCTGCAGTTTTAAGATTTCAGATTGCATCATTTTTTCCCCAACATGAAAGAGGACAACTGATAAGTTGCCACCCAGTCTACAAGTGCAAGTGAGACAAGGCTGTGTGGATTTTTGAAGTTATCTTTCCACAGGGCTGTGTTTACCTGGCACTTGGACTGACAGCAGAGTGATTGGAAATATCCACCATTTGCCAGCACGAACCCCTGAGTGCCTGGAAAGTGCTTTTGTAGTCTGGCTGTAATGGGCCAACTTTGAATTGCTGGCTGTGGGGAAATAGCCCTGCTCCTTGCCCACTCAGAGGGGAACTGACATAGCACAAATGGCGCTCAGCTGCAATCTGGTGAATCCTTTATGTGCCAGGTGTCATAAATGAGAAGTGTTCCACTGCATAAGACTGTATTCCTAAATGAATGAAGAACATTAATTCACTTCAAAATGTATCTTCAAAGAAATTGAAGGAGTTCTTGTAGCTTAGACAATTAGAATACAGGGCTCAATACAGATTTAAGATCGTTTCATTTTTTTTTATCCTTATTGCTCTATTGTATACTTCATTTTATCATGGTTGAGTCTGTAGTTTCTTTGACTTTTAGGTAATTAAACATTTAGTTTAACCATAATCTAAAAATATTCGCGTGTGACTTTTAATCCAGCGCATTTAGCAGGGGAATCGAAATATACGAATACTCTTGCTGTGTAAGACAGGCGGCGACATTTCGGAATTGCGTATTTAAAATTGGATGATCGTCGCCTGAACAGACCTAGACAATTCAATAACAAGTATATTTGATTCGTAGGCATCTTGAAAACGAGACTACACATGATTTGTCCCTAACGTAAATAATCCATCCCCATATTTATGAAAAGATGAAAATTTCATAAATGATGCTAAACACAGGACGACACACCTGTGAGGTATAGTCTTGCCACGGGGGATTGGCGGCACGTTTTACCGTGTCACTAGATCAATTTGCACAACATAATTCTCCACAGAAGACATTTGGTCCACGAGAACCTAAAAAATCACTGTAACAGTAAACAAAAATTCTCCGGCCTGCTCACATTTTACTGGTGATAAACAAAATAAATGTATACATTGTTTCTTTGAAATCCATTTAAATCGTAAACGTGGGATATATCTTTGGGTCAAGTAAAACTGACGAATTAACCAAAAACATTATTTTCTTATAGTCGAAGCCGGGAAAACAAAAAGCAGCGTTAGCCAAAAATTTGGCTACATCAATATAATGCAAGGAGTGCTAACGGCCGGATCCTCCGACCATTGTTACTTCCTGGCATTTCACGACAGTTCCAACATACTTTCCCAGCTACTTTGTATCTCCGCGAGTGAATAACAAACAGGAAACGCCTCGACAAAGGGAATGAGTGACTCGGCGTCCAACCAGTGGCGAATCGGCAAATCAAACCAAGTAGCCAATCAGCCAAAGGGAGAACGGCGGGACTTCCGGTGCATGACGCAAATTTTTACAGTCAAGCCTGGAAGCCCCACCTTTTGTGTTTCCCGCACCGTCAATCAAAATAGAAAAAATCGACTCGAATCACCGATCGCAGCCCGCCTTTGATTAAAATAATCATGTTTGGCGTTTAAATAAACCGAAACTCTCCCGATTTAAATATTTCACGCTATGACTGGTACGTAAAATTTAGCCTGATTCAAGCATACCGTCACCGGTGAGTTTGTGCAACCCGCAGCTAGCAATGTCTTCACCTAATCTTTTTCAGCTCAGCCAGCAGTTAGCTGCCTGCGCTGTAAAACACTAAAGTGAAACCTTCTCATTTTCGTCGAAATCCTATAGAAGCGCCGCTAACGGGAGGCGATCTGGGCGTTAAGCGACTCGCGGTTTAGCCGGGCGTCTGTTTAGTCGCGTTTTGCTGAGCGGAAACTGGAGATAAACGGTCTGTTTCTGCCCCGTTTCCCCTGTCGCTGTGCCTTTCTGTAGCCCCTGAACAGCCAGTGAAACAAGAGGAAATGGCTGCCTTAGACGTGGACAGCAGTCAGAGCGACTATATGCAGCACGGCAGCGGCGGAGGAGACCAGGTATTTTTTTTACATTTCTTTCCCCTTAAGACATCCCTCCCTCGGTTGCTCTTCTCCGCCGGGTTTGTAAGTGCATGGTGTTTTTTTTATGAAGTTCACACGTTTTAAATTTTGATGTTTCACCAAAAAAAGAGGGAAAAAAGTCGTACTTCCTGTGTAGCTCCGGACTAACGGCCACCCACTTTCTTCTTTTTAAACCCGCCCATTGTGGGTAGGACACTCAGCCGTCACCGCTCGCTCTGCTGGCAGCTACCTGTAGCAAGATCGGGTCACTTTTGCCAGAGGAGGATAACGGTGGTGCTGCCGCTGGCGTGGTAAGTCACCACCTCCGGTAGCGACCGCGGCTTTGCGCCATGTGCCAATGCAGTGCAGCGGTGACGGCAGAGCGGGCCCCCCTCCCCCGGTGTCCATGTCGGCCTCCCAGCCTGATGAGATCAGGCTGACTTTTATTTTTCAACATCACCCCGACCGATGTTGGGAAATAGTTCACGGGTGGCGGCGGTTCCGTAGACCCACAGACGTCCGGATGCTCAAGTTAAAAGTAATTTTTATTTGCATCGTGACTGAAACGCTGACTCCAAACAGCTATCGAAAAAAACTGGCACCGTGTGAACTGATAAATACTCATATAGGCCCCCTTCCTGGCGTGGTTCCGCACCACCGTTTCTCAAAATCGTTGCCTAACGTCACCCCCCCGCCCCCCGGCAGTGAAATCTTTAAAAGTGGAGCCAGTCGTTCACAGTGCCTAAACTGACAGGCCTGGTTTAAGATCTACAAAGGTTTCACTGGTTTAAAACGTTTTAGTGGTGAAATGATGCTCTGCAAGCTGATGGTGGCCATGTAATAGTCTCCCCTTAATCATGTGCCTGTGCTTCGACCTAGAGAAAAATGTTTATTTTTACTTGTGGGGAGATGTGATATAGCTGAGCTTATGAATGATATTGATAAAATTATTTGCTTCTTCCTTTAGACCACAGACCTCACATCCATACAGTTAACAGGGACGTCAGAGAGATGGGAGGTATTGGCTCCAAGCGTGCCCATAAAAGAGGAGCCAAGCATAGTGCATATTCCCAACACAGGGATAGTGACGTCAAATGGACAGTATGTTTTTCCTCTCCAGAATATGCAGAGCCAACCGATTTTTGTGACGTCGGGACCCGACACGTCCGCCAACACAGTGCCTAACATTCAGTACCAGGTGATACCGCAGATCCAGACTGCAGATGGACAGTTGGGATTCGCGGCCTCCGCGGTGGAGGGCGCCTCCCTGGGACAGGACGCCACAGGGCAGATCCAGATCATGCACAGTGCCGGTCAGAGTATCGGCGCCGCCGGAACGTCCCCGGCCGACATCCTTACCAACAGCCAGAACCTCATATCTCAGACTGGTCACGTCCAGCAGATCCAGGGAGTCTCAGTTACTGGCTCTGCTTTCAACAGCCAGGGTCAGGTGGTCACCAACGTCCCTGTCGGGTTGCCCGGAAACATTACCTTTGTACCGATAAACAGTGTGGACCTAGACTCCCTCGGACTTGCTGGGGCTCAGACGATAGCGACGGGGGTCACGGCAGACGGGCAGCTCATCATGGCCGGTCAGCCCCTGGACAGGTCCGAGGGTTCCGATAAAGCGGGTGATCATATCTCCCAGACGCTCTCCGTTGGCGACTCGAACACTAACCAAGACATGTACGTGCCAACGACATCGTCGTCGCAGCTGCCCGAGACGATAGACGGCACGGGGGTGTTGACACAGGCCACCGCAGTCTCCTCAGCAGCCGGTGAGCAGGACGTTGCGGGCCTCCAGGCGAACTACATTAGCCAGAACCAGGTGCAGAACATCCAGGTGTCGTCGGCGCAGCCCGTCATCCAGCTGCAGCCAGTGCCCGTCAGCACCAGTGACGCCCAGGTGGTCCAAGGCCTCCCACAGGCGCAGTTGTCCAGCCAGACACTGCAGAACCTGCAGCTGATCAACCCCGGGACCTTCCTGATCCAGGCACAGACGGTCACACCCTCGGGGCAGATCCAGTGGCAGACTTTCCAGGTGCAGGGTGTCCAGAACCTGCAGAACCTCCAGCTGCCCAGCACTGGGGCGCAGCAAATCACACTGGCCCCCGTGCAAACACTCTCACTGGGCCAGGGGGGCACACTGAGCTCCAGCCCCGTCAGCATCAGTGCCGGGCAGATTCCTAACCTGCAGACGGTGACCGTCAACTCTGTGGGCCAGGCGGGAATCCAGTTCCAGCAGGTGGATGACACGGGCAGCCCTGGAGGTACGGCACATCTCATTTTCTTAACCAGGTCGGTTTGGTCAATGTCTGGCCCACACTAAAATTGAGGCTGTGTGACCTCAAGTTCAGTCGACCCAATGAATAAACTGGAACTGTCAAAACTTTGGACTCGGTGGTAAACTTAACTGGTGTGAATTGAGCTTGCAGTAGATCCAGATCTGAAACCATTTGCCGAATCGCAACTGTGTCTTTAAAACGACCAAAGAGTTTCGCCGTGTTTCTCAAGGTGTCGTTGCTATGACGATTCTCGCACGCACCACACTCCCTGGAGGGGAGATTAGGGTTGATCTGCGTGGACGTGCTGCGCGGAACAATCGAAGTCTTTGCTGCGCTGCCGGGTGCCCGCAGCCGGGGGGGGGGGGTTATTACTTTTCCCGGAGGCGTCGCTTTATCTTTGGGTTAAAACGGGAGCTTTGATAGAGCAGATTGGCTCTCTGCTTAATCTGGAGTGCTGGGGTAGGGGAATGATTGGAGCGTGTTTCTCGCCAAAGCGCAGGCGCACTCTCACCTGAGCACCCTGGCCATTATATCATTAAGGCTCACTCTGAAGAGCGTGAATTGTGTTCTGTGGCAGTTAGCATTACACTAGTGTGGCTTTTCAGCAGTGCAGGGTTTTGCTGGAATGTCTTTGCAAACTTCAAAGTGAAGGTATTTTGATTTTAATTATAAGATGACACATACTGGCATCCCTACTAGTGTGTCTCCTTGTCTTGTGCCCAGTGTTTGCTGGCATATGTTACAGTAACCCCCCCTCCTGTTTTGGATATGTCGCTTATGGTAGTGAGATGGGATGGATGAATAGAAGAGTTTTCAATCAGATGGTCATTGTTTCACTCTGGGTGATGTTCAGCCCAAAGCCGGAATGAACCCACGGTCCGTCGCTGGCCTTCAACCAGCTTTGTAACACAGAGGGGGTCATTCAGTTGGTCTCTGGGCCCAGAAATCTTGTAAACTTTCTGTGAGGCGAAAGCTGTGGGGGGGGGGGGGGGGGGGGGGGGGGGGGGGGGGGGGGGGGGGGGGGGGGGGGGGGGGG
>JAODKC010000038.1:10495840-10509159 GCA_026777985.1 Mormyrops attenuatus
CAATTTTTGTTTTCCCCCCCCCCCCCCCCCCCCCCGCCGCCTCCACATCCCAGCGAGGTGGGGCATGGAGTGGAGGTGCCTGCCGTTCTCAGTCAAGGTGAACTCTTACCTGCGGAGAGCAGATGTGGCTATTATGCAAACTTACTGCTGGCGGGTGGTGAGCAACCTTTTGTGTGTCTCCGGTGTTTACCGTCGCCGTGACGTCAGCTGGGAGGAGCACAAACCTCACAACCACAATTGTTCCATGTGTCCAGTCTCAGCTTACACTGGTGCAGTACTCCTGAGATCTAATTAAGTGTTAAGTCTTGTTTGAGGGAAAAGTCGGGTTTGTTCTGCAGCGCCTTGTAAAGAGGAATGAATTGTATATAGTATCGTAGTCTTCTTGCATACCTTTTATCAAGTAAGCAATAAATCTAATTTGGGCTGTAATGTATGTCTTCCTTGTCTATCGGCATTCCACAACGGCACTGGAGTTCCAGACTGACACTTGACACCCGCTTCCTGCTGAATGACACATTCTGCTAGTAGCGTTGCCCCCCCCCCCCCCATGACACACTGCGGCGGTAGTACCAGGGTGCTGATTATGTCATTGTGTGTTTGAAATGGTGTCAGCTGAGGAGTGGGGGTTACCATGGAGACAGAACTTTTCTGTAGTCGTGGAGATGACTCTAAGCCCAGCCACCCCCCCACCTGCCACCCATCCCGCAGACTGCGGTCAGTCAATGGCAGGTCTGACTCAGGTAATATGCATGCTGGTGTCTGGAACTCGTGTCTGGGGTGATAATGTACATATCATTTCCCTCACTTACCGATTAAACACTGTAATCTGAGGAGCATCCTCACTCCGATTACACTCCTTTCACGGTACAATAACAGCGACTCTGCTGGAGAAACAGGACAATGTGGCCAGATATTGAAAATGCCCTGAGACGCCCTTGAAAGTAAGTGCAGTTTGCTCCCTGCATGGACATCACCAGACTGGGCAGTTTAGGTTTCTGTTGGATGACCTCTGTCATCATAAAGGTCGTTTCCTTTACCCCTTCCAGCATACACCCTCAAATAACAAAAACCCTGCAACTTTGTGTGCGGTTTCGGTGGCCGATCATCCTGTGAGCACAGTTTAAGGCTGCTCTTTTCCCTGTTTTGCCCAGTTTTTCCAGGCCCCCAGGTTACATGTGTTTATAGTCCTTTTTGACATGTCTGGGTCACCGACTGCAGCCCCTGGAGCTTCAGCTCGAGCCACAAAAACGTCAGCACCTTGCGGGCATTGTGGTTGTGGTTTTGAGCAGAATAAGAACTTTTGAACATTAATGACAGAGCTGTGAAATAATAACTATGCACAAGATTAAATGCTAGCCAATAATTAATAGGCGTCATTGTGAAGAACTTACAAGAATACGAGACACCATAGGCCTTTCGGTGGTTAGTGGCTCAATTGGAAAAGCATCTGTGCTAATAATCAGAAGATTTCACCTTTGCAATGAGTTAGTTGTGAAATTTCTTCCCTGCTAGATATTCCACGGTCACCTGTACAGTAAGTGATCTTATTGCAAAGTGGAAGCATCTAGGAACAACAGAAACTCAAGTATGAAGTGACAGACCACGTAAGGTAACAGTGTTGTTGAGTGCTGAGGTGCATAGCGCATAAAAGTCACCAATGCTCTGTGAATTCAGTAACTGCACAGTTCCAATCTTCCTCTGGCATTAACCACAGCACAAAAACTGTGTGCTGGGAGCTTCATGGAATGGGCTTCCATGGCCAAGCAGCTGCATGCAAACATCACATTACCAAATGCAATGCTGACTGTCGGACGTAGTGGTGTAAAGCACACCACCACTGGATTCTGGAGCAGTGGAAACAAGTGACAAATCGTGCACAAAGCAAGGTCCATAAAGACATGGTTGGGTGTCTTTGGTGTGGAAGAACTTGACTGGGCTGCACAGAGCCTTGACCTCAACCCCATCCAGCACCTTTGTGATGAACTAGAGTCGGTGTCTTTCGATGCGGTTTTCCTAATTCTGGTGAAAATGAAGTAAAATGCTTCCTTCTTCCTGCTCTGCCAGATCATTTGTCCCTCTAAGATGATTAGTGTTAACTTTACGTAGTTAACAGTTGATTAATTATGCTAGAGCCTTGATTAGTTAAGTAATTGAAGAGCCGATTGTTTCTTGTTTAAAGGCCATGAAGTAACAATGAAAAGATCCTTTTCTTTAGCATTAAAACAAATATTTACGGCAACACAACCCACAGAGAACCTCCTGAATACAATCAATAAGTCCAGTTTTACTTGAAACAGCACACCCTTACAAGGAAGCCCTCACAAAGTGCTTTAAGGTAGGCGATCCAGAGGGAATCCAACTACGAAAAACCCAATTTCCAATATGGGGGAAGCTGAAAATTATTCCCTGACCCCTTAAATGAAAGCTAACTGGAAAGGTGTATGATAGAGTACAGTATTCAATTAACCGTTCAATTAAACCTAATGAATTAAGAGCTCAGATGGGACAAAAAATAGAATAGACAGTGGGTCCCCCCTACTATGAGAAATGACAGGCAGGGGGTTAACCTGTCCCATGAGGGATCCTCTCCTTCAGCTCATCAAGGACATGATGCTCTGTTCACAGTTGTGTGTTGACTGGCTTTCGGTAGCCTAACATCAGCATGTTCTTAAGGATGGGGTGCTTGTGCTCATTTTCGGGGGCTGAGTTAACATCATCTGCAGGTATTAGTGTCATTTGTGAAGGCTGAGCCTCAGTAGGTCCCTGGGGGTTATTTGATCTCCTAACCTCATTGTTCCAGACTCCTCATGGGCTGCTGGTTTTTTCTCTGCCCCGTGGGGGTCGTTAGGAGAAGGAGCCGCTGATTTGTATCGCCTGTTCCAGCACCGTTTGAAGGACTTGACCTTGAAATCAGCAAGTTCAGTGCCCTGATGAGAATTAGGCCCCTTTATGCCTCCACCTCCGTCTCAGCCTGCGGAACACGAGACCCACTCCTCTCACTGTTTAGTGTGACTGCGTTCAGAAACTCGGAGGCCAATGAAGGGCTGCTGGTTTTGAGGAAATGTGTAGGAGATGAGATCAGTGAGATCTGGAGACATCTGCTGTTTTTGTGGAGTTTTACCATAGTTTTGCTGTGCCCAACTCCAGGACCTGCGGGCTGATGATCTCATTCAGCTTTGCCTATGTTGTTATGTTACTATGGTAAAGTTCCACCAGTGGCTTTCTTCATCTCATGCTGAAAGGTTAAAAAGGGGTGGGGGGGTGGCACTTACTACCTTGAAAACTCATGCATATGTTTACATTAAATATTTTGGCCAAAACGGGCAGGCGCTCAGACACCCGCAGGCCACCTCTTCTGTATGTACCCGGCCCGGCCCAGAACTAGTGGTCATTTCATGAAAGAATATTATTTATTCCTTCAGGAGGGCTGCAGTCAGATGTTACAAAGTGTAATGTGTTCTCTTACTTATGCGGTCACCCGGACTTCCTTTTCCAGTGTTTCCACGGCAACTCAGTTTCCCATTCACAACCACCTGTGGGGCAGTAGCAGATCCAAATCCACATTAGTGTCCTTCTCATCCTCTCCAGCCGGCATGGTGAATGCATGCTTTAGTGTCAAGCTTTCCGACAGACATTAATAAAGTGACAAACACTTGGGAAGTTGTTCACATGAAGTTTAGAGGGTAGTGCCCTGCCTGGAACCAAATGGGACACTTCTCGGCCGTCCACACTTTTGTAGTTAAGGACTGGCCCATTCCACATGTGTGATTTAGTGATGTCATTTCCTGGTAATGCATGGTATGGGCTTCTGGCTTCTGTGCACCAGGGCTTCGGGTCACGTGTCATGGACATGAAGCAAGTGGCAGGTTGCCCACCCTGGGACCGGTGCCGCTCCTGATTTAGTGGAGATGGAAAGGTCCTGGCTGTATCCGTGGAAACCTTCTGTCAGGGAAACCCACCGTGGGATTGAACGGGGTTTGTCTATGGACCTGCTGCGCTGCCATGTGCAGAGGGCAAAAACCAACAAGGACATGGTCCAATAGCTAGAAGGCTAATTCATCCACAGGGTTCTGGAAGAGAGAGCAGCCAAATGGATCTCAGCAATATACTGGAGAGTCTCAGAGAAGCGGTTCAGTGGATTCACTGGTCTGGCTCAGGCTGGTTCTGCTGATGTTTTCGACCCAGCCCAACTCAGTCACCCTTATGTTGACCTGGATGGAAATGTACCTCTTGAAGACAATACCATGGCACATCTAATCCAAAATAACAATTAGTGGTTGTGCTTTATTCATGAATTTTATAAGTTGAAATTGTCCAGCTTTGTGGTTGAAATATCTACAAATATCTACAAAATAAAAGCAGGCTTTGGAGACCCCACTGCACTGCAATGTATCTGTCTGCATTTGAATGGTAAGCTGACCTTAATGTCTATGAATGTTTGTAGGGTTGTGTGTGTCCCCACAGGTCGCCTGTGTCATGCATCGCTCCCAGCTCTGAATCAGTTGGAAGCATTACCACCCATGGAAATCGCCCAGACACCCTGGGTTCACCCTGCCTTGGGAATAAGGTGAGCGATCATTTTACCATGATACCAATCAACGGGAAATCACACAGACTCCAAGATGTGTCAAGTGTTTGTGTACATCGCTCCGTCTTTTGTCTCCTGGCTGGGATTTTCCGTGCTCGGGGTGCACGGCTCGGAGAATCGCTGAGAAGAACTTTCCATTGTGCCGGCAGAGACATGCAAATCGCGGACAGTGTCGGATAATTAGGCTTGTCTAAAGAGACATGTTAATAACAGACAAAGACGAGCAAGGCATGTCACTCTGTGCCCAAGGTGACAGACTCGCTTCGCTCCTGATGAGCTGTTTAGGGAGGAAATTGTTCCAAGCAAACAGCGTCATTATTATGAGCTGGCGTGCAGCTTGTATGTGTTCCCCATCCAGCTTGAACTGACAGAATACAATTGACCGCGACGTATTCATGCACTTTATTTCTTTTATTCCCGTGAACAATGTGGATAATTGCTGCAGTGTGTAAAACTGAAAATAAAATTTCACAGTGCACAGTTCATGGGAAACAATACCAGAGCTGTCACGGTAAACATTTCTCTGTCTCCTGCTTTGGCAGTAGATGGAATTTAGGTTCTGTCAAAGATGGCGTGCCGTCGTGCACCTCCGGCGGAGCTTGAGGCTGCTAAATTTCCATGCTTCTCAAGCGTGGTATTTAAAACCTGTTGCCAAAACTAGATCCATTTGTTTCACCTGAAGCCCAGTTTCAATCAACCCACGGGGGTCCACAAAACTGCCCTTTTTCTTGGTTGGAATTCTGTCTACCGCACTTGGCTGACCATTTTTGGCCCAAAGAAACATGACCCCCCCCAGTAACACTTTTATTTTGTATTCAGTGTCAACAGAAATAGAAGTATTGAACGTTTAATGGTGCAATGTGGTTTCACAGTGGTTCCTTTACTCATTTGGTGGAACATGCCAGGAGAAGTCAAGTATAAAGTTATTTTTAAGGTCATCGACTCCTTAACTAAAAGCTCGACTTCTAAGAGCAGACATGTGTGCATCTGAAGATAAGAGGTGCCAATTTTTGGTCAACGTCTGAAGATGAAATAGCAATGTTTGACCAACAGACCTCTGCAACTTATTTTATTAGCTATTTGAAGTAAATCTTTACATCAACTACACCTTCATAATGCATTCATAGAACCTTAATAAGCAACATGTATTTCTTAAAACATTAGATTTGTAACAATTCTAATGAAAAAGACTTGACTGTAATATAGATTAATATACATTAATAACAAACATTATAATTGTTAAATCATATGATGTGTATTATTAATGCATATTAAAGCTGTCATATCTTGTTCATTGAAAGTGTTATGCCTTTTATTGTGAGAAATTCCCCAGAGTGTGTGACTTCTGGGCTTGTGTAACCTGTTTAGACGATTCAAGAAACATTAGTCTGTTTATTTCAGAATCAGAATCAGAATCAGAATCGCGTTTATTTCGGTACAGGCCTCACATAAACGCTCTCTAGAGAGGAAGGTTTAGGAGAGGCCAGATGTCACGGTGAGTCGCCATGAGGTCGCCGCCCCACAAGCGTGTCCGGGGGGGGAGGCTTTCACCCTTGACCTCCCCACTTCTTCGTCTTTGTTCTTCTAACAAATTCTGCACAAGCTCCAACGAAGCAGGAAATTGTGAACTCTGCTGTATGGTCATGTGGAAAGATATCAGTTTGAGTAATGTCTGCAGCAAATCTCGCTCGGACCTGCTTCCGAAGGGCAGGAAAAACGTCTCCTGTTTGTTTCGTCCTGTGCTTCTGCTTCATTCAGACACACTTCAAGGCAGTCTTCCCTAGATTCTGCTGCCTGTAACCTGTTTGCTGTGGTATTCTTCATGCCAGCCTTTATGTCAGCTGCTGTTTACTGGATGCAGTGCTGCATGAAGAAAATCTCACAACACTGTGGACCTCCGGCCAATTTATAGAGTTTAACATACCATGCAGTTACTCACCGTCCAAAGTTTTGTCTTCAAAGGAGTCAATTCAGATGATCAAGACTGAATATGTGGGGTGGTGTGACTACTGATACACAGACTATTTTCCAATGAAATGCAGACCATAATTTTATTTAGACTGACTTTTTCTAACAAAATTCACACTCTTGTAACAAATAATAACACTACACTGGTACCCTGGCTGATTTCCATGAAATCATATTTGTGTACTTAGAATATTCAAACAAATGCATCTTGACGTTCAGTCTTTTGATGGTGGGGATTTCTGAGGAGACAAAAACAGAAAATGACATCCTTTGCTGCCTTTACCTGGGTTATCAAAAAGTACAGCATACCCAGAAGAGTAAAGGTGGAATATTCATGTGATTCTGCTTCCACCAGTACAATCTGTGGTTTAATTTCCACCAAGTCGCCTGAAAGCTGTTCCAGCACATAGCCAAGGCTTTTTCCATAAAACCAGCAACTGGGACTCGTCAGCAAACTTGTGGAGCCCAAATGAAGCTGTCAGTTACCACACGTAGTCTTGGAAATTACATGTTTGTTAGCATGCTGAAAAAATGCGCTTTCACATCAAGCAGCAGGAGCTTGGGGAACAATTTCCTGCTGAAATAGTCTTCCCGACCGATGTAAATGATCCTCATAGGCTCATAAACAAGATAACCGTTTTGGCACCGTCTTGAAATCCATCGTGCGCACGTAACCTTGGAATGTTCTGGAATTATGAATCGCACCGTAAACGCAGGCCATTCCTTTAGACTCGATTAGCGAAGCTCAACAGCCTTATTCGTGATAATTAGGTCATGAATGATGTGTAGCGCTATCGCGAATAAAACGGTGTCTCCAAGAATGGTCACCAAGAATTGTTAGATAGAAACAAATGCATGTCATCCCCTCTGCTCGCAGAATAGCATGTAATTCACTTTGCATGAATAAATCCATTCAATAAATTTTTTTTTATATTAAGGCATTACTTTAAATTTAGCTAATAAGCCCCCAGTGATGGACTTTTCTTTATATGATATTTCTTTTTGCTCATTTTTAAATTCTTTGTACAGTATCTGTAGTTGACACCTATTCTGCTGGAATAATGTGAGACTGAATTTGCCTTAATTGAAAATTACACATAAAATAATTCAGGAAGTCAAACAATCATTCAGAGGTTGCCATTTAATTAAATGTTCAGTGATATATTTCCACAAATTTCTGTTTAATCTGCCCAAAGAAGTCTCTCTCTTTCTAACACCTGTATCCCACACTATATAATTCACATCCTTACACAGAAGTCTGCACAATACAACTGTAATTAAAGCCTGTTGCCAAACCTAGGTATTTAGCTCTTGAAGACAGCACTCACACAACTTGACTTCGCCTTGGCCATGGACTTTTCAAAAACGGTTTCCAAGGGAACGCTGCTTGAGCTGGTGCTGTAAAAGCAATTGCAGATGCTTAAAGTGGCTGAGTGGGTCTTCAGGCATCTGCAGAACTGATCTCTGAGTTCCCAAAGAATGTGGCCCTGTGAAGCTCAAGAATTCAGTATGTTTTATCTAACCCAGTATTTTTCAACCCGGTCCTCAGGGACCCTCAGACAGTCCACATTTTCACTTCCTCTCAAACGTCGAAAGAGCTCATTGCTCTCCCTTGTAAACATTACCCTCACCAGACCGTTTCTCCTCCCTATATTGGCTAAACAGGCCCCGGTCCCTGTGAGATTCCCGCATCTATCCCAAATGTGATGCCTCCCACCCGTTGCCGTGGACAACTGCCACCAGTCCATGACTGCTCGAGACAGCGAAGCTGGTCGCGCGCGGGGTAATTGTCTTGAAGCAATTAGCCCGCTAATGCGTTCTCATAAAGACAGAGAACGAATGAGTCATTTCCTTGTTAAAAGGGCATCTTCTTTTACTTGTGTCAGCTGGCAGCGACATGTTTTGATTTTTTTTGCCCTTTGAGGTGAAAAGAAAAGGTTTTGTGCTTCGTACTGACAGCAGACTCTGTTCGACAACATGGACCGGCCTGACGGGGTTAACTTTTATCCGCACAGCACATGCATGGCTATTAATGACTTGCATGCTGGTAGGTTAGCCAGGTGGTGCCCTGGTTGGTACCACTATTGCCTCACCCCACCAGGGTTGGGGGGTTGTGCAGCTTCTTCTTGCGTTGCACGGCTTTTCTGACTTCCTGCTGCAGCCAAATGACATGCAATTACATGAAATGGTGCCTATAAACTGCCCATAGTGTGCCCAAACCGCATGTAAATTGCCCATAGGGTGTCCAAACCGCATGTAAATTGTCCATAGGGTGCCCAAACCGCATGTAAATTGTCTATGCACCCTGACATTAGCTAACATTCTCTCAAGGGTGTCTCCTCTCTTGTCCCCTGTACTTCTTGGCACTGGCCCACAACAGCCCCACCCTGTGTAAGTTGATAGTAGCTGGATAGTTAGTTAGTCCTTAACCCCCAGAGAGTATTTTTGTTTTGTTTTTTAGTTTTTGTTCCTCTTGTTTCAGTCCCAGTGTTGCCAATAAATGGTCGGAAATCTCGTACAATTTTAAGTGCGCTCTGAACCCATGACCTTTGCATAGTTAGCACAGCACTCTACCTGTTTTGTTATATTGCTACCTGCATATGGCTTCATTCCCATGGCTGTGGCATTGACTGTTAGATCTTGAGATGCCTGTTCTTGCTGTCACGCTGTTTTAGTGCCCTGGCGGGCGGCTGCGTGGGGAAGCACACTGGATTGACTTGTCTTTCACACCAATATTCCTGCAGCTTGGGTGGCTTCTGATGGCAGGTGCACCCAATTATCTCGTGCAGCAAACGTAAGACGATGAGACTGACATGCAAAGAGGATCAGAAATTGCGATTGTAAAGTAAGGAGGTCCACTGTAAGCCCCAACAGGCGGAGATAGTTATGAATTCAGCTGCGAGGTGAATCTGTGATCATGCAGGGCTCTGCATGCTGCCTGATTCACCCTGTCATTCTCATGTTCCCGTTCTTGCCTTTATTTTGTGCTTCTTAGCTGTCAGCCGTTGGTCTTCAGAAAGTGCCTCTGCCTGTCTTTGGTTATTATGTGAAACCACAAACGAATACACTCACTGGTGTGGGTTCAAATCCCATTAGGTAGGTATAGGCATGAATCCTCGGTTACTTTTGCAGGTGTGGCTTCAAATCCCAGCTTGTTGATGTGGTGTGAGTTTGAATCCCCAATCATTGATGTGGCTTCAGATTCCACTGGCATAAGTGTACATTTGAATCTCCAGTTTCTGCTGCAAATGTAGGTTTAAATTCTCAGCTGTTTTGGCAGACATGGGTTTGAATCCTTGCTGGTATAAGTGTGGATCTGGATCCCCAATCAATGGTGCAGGTGTGGGTTTAAATCCCCTCCCACTGTTGTATGTGTTGGTTCATCAATCTGCCACGTTACTGCCGTACGTCTCCTTAATGTGCTGTGTGGACAGCTGTGTTCATGTGCTTCAAACCCAAATCTGAATATCATTCTATGTTTTGAGGCTCTGCTCTCCCAGGAGACTCTCGGGACAGCACACGGACAGCCCTCCTGCAGCCCCACGCTACGTTTGAACATTACCGATGGTCTCGGCACGTGCGAAGGCCTGTGGGTTCGTGGAGCAGATTGGGTTTAACAAGCCAGATGGGTAATGGCTGCCATCTGATGGGGGCGCCGTCTTTGCATTTTAACGCCTCCGGTTACGGTTTGTTTTCTTAGCATTTTATGTCTCCACCCTGCCGCCGCTTATGGGCCTCGGGTGGGTCCCGATCCCGTCCGAGATCACCACTACCGCAACAGGCTTACTGGGCCGTGGTTAGTGAGCCCACCCCCTCCCCCGTGGGAGTGGAGAGCGCGGCGGTCTGTAGACAGACTCATGGGAGGGCTTCGCCTGTCAGGGTGGGGCGACTGTTCCACTCCGTCGCCGTCCCGCTCGACGGTGCCTTCAATGGGCCCCATATGGCATTGCCTGCACAAGCACCAGGAACACATGGGTAATTTCCCCCTGCTTACAGACTGGGGGGGGTGTTTATTTCCAGCTACCCTGGGGAACAGATGTATGCAGCACAATGGCTCGCCGCATGGATACAATGCAGCGCCTTACAGCCAGGACTCCTGTAGGGATGCCCTTCATTACATGTAACTATGCGCAATTTGTTTCTTGTTTTACACTGTAATTATTGCCGTCTCTGTCGGCTTCTCTGCATATAGGATTAGAGATGCATCTCCAAGATGTCTAAGCTCTATTTAAATACGGAGGCAGCATCTGGGCTACGCATTGCCCCCCCCCCCCCCGCCATGTTACAAGCTCTGCCTAACCGTATGAGACTGACGCACACGCTTATCGGCGGTATTACCGCTGCACCTTTCCAGACACGGGGCACAGGATACGAGTTCTGCTACCGGTGATTTTATGGATGTTATGGACACAGTGTGTGACGTTAATTTTAATGTTTTTAACAATGGTTTCACAGATATTACACAAGACAGACAATTTACCACATTGTTTGCTAGTAATGTTTTGACGACCCACTAAAATACCAGTGTAAATTAAAATCATTACATTTCATTACATTTAAATGTCTACCAGGAAGTGATACAGGATACTGGAAAAACTACTGAATAACTACAATATTTTCCTTGGAGATAATACAGAAATATCACAGCTATGTTTCATCTGTAACACAGAGTTTTGATTTGTTGGATATATTTCCTTTTTCATCTCTATCTCCACGACTCTCCATATCAGGTGAATCTGTCGACGTCTGACCGTGAGCATCATTCAAGGTCTCAACTGCTTCCTTTCAGATATTTTAGGTGTAAACATCATCCCCACATCCATAACAAGCCTATGTGAATTGGGACGTAATGTAGAGCTTCCTGTGTACAGTGACAATGGTTTGTATAAGCCATAACCTGTCTCCCACGGTGGCCCAGACCGAGCAGATTGCATCCATTATCGCAATCTGGCTTCGGTGCCGTTGAGCGCCGAAGCTGCAGTGAAGGAGTTAATCAGTCCCGGTCCCCTCCTTCCCAGGCTGCCTGGCTCTGTCGTACTGTGCATTATGTCAGTAATTGAGACTTTTCAATCTGGCTTTTGTTTCTTTTTTAGGTATATAACAAGCTGAATTGATACTCGACACGCTCAATCAGAAGGAGCTAATCTGACTATATTGTTTGAAAAGTGTGTTTTTTTACAGCATTTGGTGAGGGAGATGTAATCTGAAAACAATTACACCAATTCCTGAAAACAGTATGGTGCAGGTAAGTAGCGCTTATGGTGTTTGTCAGGCCTAATTTCCCAGAATTACGTTTCCATTCTGCGGGCTCCCGCCTGAGTTTAACTCCTTACTTCGGAAGTGAGGATTCTTGTTAGTAAAAGTTCTATTAGTTCTGTCTGATTTCTTCATGAAGTTTTCCAGTTGAAAAGAGAGAACGTTTAGCCGATCTTTCCCACGTTTTAGCTCCTGGCTGGCGGCGTGGACTTCAGTGGAAGACTGAAGATTATTACATTGCTACACATGGGGGTCAAGGGTCAGAAAAATGAAACATTTAGCGGCCTGTGGGGGGGTTTGATGCCGCCAGTGAGGGTACCTGAGTGTTTTAAACTTTCTCCGTTCTTGCATTTAAACGATGGTGTCCTCTGAGGTCTCTGTGGGATTCACTGCTCGCCCTGGAGAATGTGTCAAGGCACTTAATATGTGTTTTATTCTGACCTAGAGCTGCCTGTGGCTTTGTACAACCACAGGTGTGCCTACGATTGGTGGCCGGCCATGAGCGTTTAGCGCAGCAACATAAAAGACGGCCTAGCTGGGTTTCAGACCAGCTGTGGCTTAAACCTCTGCTCAGAGTTAATCTGTCTGACGTCTTTAAACCTCTTTATCAACGGCTCCGGCTTCCTGGGCGGACAGCATAGTTTCATTTTAACTATTCAGACAGTGAACTACTGGTCAGATCTGCAACACTCTGAGCTCCTCGCCTTTAAAAATGGCCTTTGTATTCAAGAAGACATGAAGTCAGACTTCAAGCTACCGGGGTCCAGGCTGAGCACGCTCTTTTAAACCTCTGCGGGGCTTTTACATTTTATCAGCCCCCGGTATTTGTTCTCGGTGACAAATTAACAGCCGTCCCTCTGCCACTCGGATCCTTTTCCGAAGACGGGGGCTCAAATTCCATATAACCACCCCCAAATCAACCGCATTCGTATAACGGGCCCGAGGAAGAGAAGATAAAAATTTATGGTATCTCGCAATTTAATGGTTGAAAAGATGCAATTTGAAAGATCATAAATTGCAGAGGAGCACATGCTTCATTGCCCTTGATTCAGGGCTGGCTGTCAGTGGTTGATTTGCGGATGTCTGCAAAGTGTGATTAACGAGGCGAGCAGCACACACTCGCGGCACCATTGCGCTATTCCTAATGCGCTT
This sequence comes from Mormyrops attenuatus, assembly GCA_026777985.1. Lineage (NCBI taxonomy): Eukaryota > Metazoa > Chordata > Actinopteri > Osteoglossiformes > Mormyridae > Mormyrops > Mormyrops attenuatus. The sequence goes on from JAODKC010000038.1 coordinate 10,508,805, forward strand.
CATTAGAATAAATAAAATTAATTGACTGCAACTCTGTGAAAACTCCGTAATGGTTAAAAATCAGGGAATGTCATCGCTTAGCTAGGATTTAGCTCCCCTCTGTCACCTGCTTCCCGACACCACCCCCACCCCCCCCCATGACATGCTGGGACTCCATGGACCGCTACAGGCCTCAGGTGGTAGATGCCCCTGTGGAGAGGGAGAGAAAGGAGGCTTCTAGTGCACCCCCCTCCACCCACTGCAACTTCTACAAGTTGCGTGAAATTCATAAGTCAGGGGTCCTGATGCAGATGGCGGGCGGGCGGGGGTGGGGTGGGGTGGGGTGGGGGGGCGGTGAAATCAGTTTGCGAAGTAC
>JAODKC010000038.1:10516450-10531346 GCA_026777985.1 Mormyrops attenuatus
GAAACAGCAGCATGCATGTCATGTCTATTGGTTTTCTATTATTCTACTACACCTACTAGCAAATTATTTGCCATGTAAAAAAGGTAGAAATGAATTTCTACCAAAAACAGTGATGGATCAGGTTAGTGATGTTGGACTGCTATTATTTTGAACAAAACTGTATGTATGAATTTTCAAGACAACCAATGTTTGCCGTTCCAAGAACATGATCGTTTGCCTGTCACAAGGCCTACAAATGTTTTTTTTTTTTTTACTTTGCAGCCTTTAAAAGCAGATTTTCAAAAATAATTCATTTGTCTTGTGTGCAGTGAATATGCTATTCCAAAAATTGCAGTTCTTAATTAAATTCGATTCTCACTTGTAGTAGTATCGCTGGGATTTGGGGTGTGTGGTGATGTTTCAGAGACATGTTGAGATGTCTTTGTTTTCTGCAGTGTGCTGTGGTTTGTTTCTCTACCTAGATGTCATATCCATTAGGTTATTCATTGACATCATCACATCTTCATTAATTGAAACATGAAATTACTCCCGTGGTCATTTTTCTTATAGATATACAACAGCATCTCCTCTCTAAATTGTCCATAGTGTGTGTTTGTGATGGACTTGCACCTCATCCAGGATATACCCCACCATGTGCCCTGTGCTACTTTGGATTGGTCCCACCGAGAGGTGGGTAGTTCAGGTCCAGAAAGTAAAAATCCAGGCCATGATATTTTTTCAATCAACCAGTTAAGTACTCTGTGACCGCAACTCTTTGGCTGTGTCCGGATTCAGGGGCTGTGTGCTTTGAAAAATGCTGTCTATGAAAGAGTGCCTTTTGTAGGCTGCGTTCTTCGAAGGTCGAACGGAAAGCGTTGTTAAATGGGACAGTCTGGCCTAAGGATAAGTTCCTATTTGCGTCACCAGCTGTTCCCGCCTTTACCCTTGAGTCACAAAGTGCTGCTCCTATTGCCTAGGTGAGACACGCCCACTTTACCCCTGTGCAATGAATCTTGGGATATGCTGGACTGCGAAGGATCCATCGGGTGCATCCATTGCGAGTCGACAAAAGACCGCATTTGAAGGAGCCTTTGAAATGAGACAGCCTTGTCGCGCCGCTGTGACGCTTTTGGTCTTCGAATGCAGCAAGTTAGAATGATACAGCCCCTGAATTCGGACACAGCCTTTATAGCCAACCGGTTAGTTGAAACAAAATCTTGGTCTGCATTTTTAGCTCCTGGACCTCAGCTATCCACCTCCAGTCCCACCCCCTCCCCCAGTGAGCCTGATTAGGATAAACAGTTGGAAGATAGATGGATAGATGCATCCATCAATCATCTCATCCTTCTAAGGTCAGCAGAAAACACCCTCAATCATAAAATCACTATTCATGAAAGTCGGTCATATCATATCATATGACAAGAAACTGTAAATTCCACAAGAGCAAATGTCACCGTAAAGGACAAAATCACAATCATCAGAGGTAAACAGAAAAGAGGCCGAACACATCTACACTAACTCGAAGCCTATTTAGTCCAAATGTTGGGTATGGGGCAGGCTCCACACTCAAACTCTAGCTTGAAGTTTACCGCATCCTCCATTTCTCAGAGACTTACAGCTACACAAACAAATGTTTACTCATAAGTAACACTAATGTGAACATACTCAGTAATTACACGTTTGTGTATCTACTGCTTTCCAGTTTTTCATTTCTGTTTCCTTAGTTATCGCTCTTCCGCCAGTGTCTAGCAGACGTTATTGTTTAATCTCCCTCCTTATATAAAATGGTCTCTCATCAGAGATTTCTCCACTTCATTTTATCTGGATCTGTAGTGTGCGGAGATTTGTCCGCCGTCAGCTCGCCAAAGGGCCAGCCAGCTCTATTTTGAATATGTAAAAGGGTTTAATTTGAAATTCCCTATAATATGGATGCTAAAGTAACTTTTAAGACGAACATGGTGATTAAGAGGAAATGTACCGGGCATTTATATACCAAGACTGCGAGCTAATTAACCAACGAGCATAAAGATTCATGCTTTAGACCAAAATTTTAATTTCCCACATAAATGTGCCTGCTGTAGGCAGCATTTAATCACCTTCCTGACAGGAGTAACTACTTTCATTTAACCTTGTCTGAAGATCATGAATTCTAACATGTTTAATTGGATACATCATTTAACAGAATGAACAGAGCAAATTTCCTCAATTCAAAGGGTCTGATTGACAGAGACCAGTAGTAAGACCTGCCACAATTAAAGTGGATTCGTGGCTCTGTCGCCCATTGCCATAGCGATGTGCCTTCATTTGATCACAAAGAAGCCCCATCAAACTTCGCTTGGCTTCAAAAACTTGCCTTTGCTCCACAAACTGAGATGATTCTCTGATCAGGAAATACATGCACAGACTCCCTGGACTCAGGACACAATGACAATTATCTTACATTTACGTTAACTTATCTGACATTTATCTGAGTGGAGGGAAGGGTTACCATTTATATGCACTCCTTAGGATTTAAACATATGACCTTTGCAATGTTAGCAAGATACTCTACTTGTTGAGCTACCTTGCAATTCCATGTTTGTTGTTAATAGTGCCGGACTAATTAAAACATTTCAAATTGACAATGGTTTCTTTTGGTGGCTTTCAAAGTAATTACTTTGTCTTTCACCCTTTCGCAGATGTTTCCCGCTCGAATGTGGAAACTGTGTCAAGCAGTGTGCCGTAGAAAGTGTGGCTGGCACTTAATTGTTTTCGCGCCTAAACGCCGACTCCAGAGAATGAATTTAATCATCGTGCCAGACTTCTCCTCTATGTCGAAATCGAACCAGCTAAAGGAGGTTTGGTTAAGCAACCAAGCTCCAGGCTTTAATTTAATCTTTTGAATTACATTTTTTTTCTGAAACAAAATTGAATATGTTATTTAAATGATCTTTGCTGTTGAGAGGCTCGTGATTTCTCGGCAAATTGCCGTCGGGACCAAACTTCTATTCGAAGTCCCTCTTTAAAGCAAGATGAGTACTCCCAGGATTTACGATGTTGATGACATGCATATAACAGTATAAAATTATCGGCTGAACAATAGCAAGAAAGAACAAGACCAACGAAACCACTTGAAAAAAGCCCCACAGTTCTTCATCAGGAATCATAAAATATTCTCCGACGTAAAGGATTCGGTATTTTTCTTTAGCTAGAACCTTCATTTCTGCAGAAATGCTCTGAAATTTGCCAGCATCAAGAATTAAAATGTGTTTGGTTTTGTATGACCGTAATGTACAGGGTGTAATAGTGCACAATTTCAACAGTAGTTAAAAAAAATGTTAAATAAAAACACCCCCAAAATATCCCAAAACTTTAAGGAACTTTGTTGTATAATTAGTTGCAAGGGTAGTAAACAATATATTTTCTTACATCATTATTTAATATTAGCCTTTCCGATTATATAATTGTCAGTGTTTCTGCATATATTATAGTCATGTTTTTAGAACTGATTTTTTGTAAAATACTTTCCTGTGGTGCTGGAATAAGAGACACGGTGACACTTAAAGGCGAGATTGGTGTCTTTAAATGTTGTCAATCTGCTGTGAGATGCTGTAGCCACCCGGGGCTAGATGTCTAAAAATAAACCCAGAACCTCACAGCTCTCGTGGGCTGTTTTCTCACACGATGACAAAGAGTAATTATTTTTAAATTCCAGCAAAATTTTAAGCGAGTCAACAGAGGATTAGAAAGTCTTTTATAAAAGTAGTCAATAATGTGAATGCATAGCAACACTTTTCTTTCCTTAATTCATCTTCAACGAGGTTTAATTAAGTGTTTTATGTGTGTTCTTTTGTGTGCACTTTGTTCGTTTTGAATTATTGTGTAGCCAATGGAGTGTTAAAGTAACAACATGGAATTAAGATGTTCTCTACAGTCTCCAGACATTTTGATCTGATCTCAAGTTGATCACAAAGGCCCCTCTTAGAGATTTCTCTAGATGTGCCAAAGAAAGTGTGTCCTTTTGAGACTAAACGTCTGAGGATACCACAGTCACATTCGCTTTCTTCAAACCTGATCAGAACTGTAGAAAACTCCTACTCCCTTATGCTTGACAAAAGTCATTGAGAAGGTTTCCAAAGTTATGAGGTTGGGGCACCACAGTTCTTTTCAGTCTGATGCCATTTCTTGGTCCCAGCACGATGTCACATGCGTGAGGAGACACTCAAGGTCAAAGGGGTCATGCCCTAACCCTCACAGAGCCCACGTCCTCCCAAGTCTGTTCCATAGCCTGACATATACATTGCATCTGGAATCACATACCTACACAGTACATACTGAATTTCCTTAGCAGCCTACTATTCCACCATTAATGTAGTGCATGCAGTATGTTTGCTTGAAAACACTACGCATGTTCTCAGACAAATGGCAGTCATCATCTTGCATATTTCTGGACCCGAATATTTACCAATGATGTAGCTTGATCCCCGCGAAAGTTAAACACTATAAAAAAACTATCAACGATAAAAATACATATTCAAATTTGTACAAACATGGTACTTCCTTCACCATCTTGAAAAAAATGGACACTTTGTCTGTGGTTGCGGCTCCAGCAGACTAATTGTGCGTTACATTTATATAGCGCTTTTCAAGACACCCAAAGCACTTTACAGAAACAGTGGGGAGCCACTTTAACCCCCACCACTGTTTTGCATCCACCTGGATGATGCGACGGCAGCCATTCTGCACCAGTGTGCTCACCACACAGTAGCTAATGTGGTGAAGGGGCAGGAGAGAATTCACCAATTAGATATAGGGGATGATTAGGAGGCCAGACTTTGATAGGCCCAGAGCAGGCATTTTTAGCCAGGGCATCAGGGTGCCACCCCGACTCTTTCAAAAGATGCCCAGGGATCTTTTATGCCCTCAGAGATTCAGGACTTTAGTTTTACGTTTCATCCGAAGGACAGCACCATTTTTACAGCACAGTGTCCCTGTCACTACACTGGGGCATTGGGATCCACACAGACCACAGGATGGGCTAACCTGTTGGGCACACCAACACCTCTTCCAGCAGCAACCTAGCTCTCCTAGTTGGTCTCCCATCGGGGATGGGATAACGCAGCATCTGGGATAACGCAGCATCCATTGGCTGCACGCTTCACAATATCACAGAATGTAGTTTGTCATCCAGGTACTGGCTGCTTACTGTCTCATCCACCCTGAGGATTTGGACATACTGCTCACTTCATAAACTATATTTTGCCTACTATATAGCAAACACACATGCAATTTCATAGTCAGGTGTCACAACAGATTGATGTCATTTTGTAAAATATTAGGCACTCAAAAAGGACAATGATCTTTAAAATACTGAGGTTTGTTTACAGAAAAAAAAGATTTTTGGAGCAGAAAAGCTTGTTTGCGAACATGAAATTTATTACCACTGTACTTCTGCTCGACAAATTGAAACTCCACATTTAAACGACACAGTTTACCTAGCTGTTTAATTGCAAAAAGGGTTTACCCAGGTAGTATGTAAAACTTAGTGTTAGTTCACCTTTGTAAGCACTCATGTGTGGTATAATTGAGTACCTATCAATCTCTTCACTAGTGTCAGTTGTACTGGGTTACCAGTGACCAGTGGCCAGTATAGAAGATCCCAAAGGCAAAAATTAATGAAGTAAAAATTAATGAAGCACAAAAGCAGCGCTGTCCCATGGCTACGAGTGTCTCTGCTCTGCCCCATAATGAATGAGCTCTATAAAATCCAGCCAATGTACCAGTTTCCCACTTTAAATCTTTTCAGATTTCATTTATGCATAAAACGCTTGTGCCACCCTCTACCCTTCACTCTGCAAGCTCCAGCCGTATGACCCCCCCACCCCCCAGAGAGAGGGTTTGTGCTTGGGAAGTACGAAGGTACTTTGAGGGTGTAGGTTTTTCCTCAAGGTTGCACACAGGTTCCTGTGTAATCAATCACAAGCTGCAGTGCTTTAAGTGGCCATGCCCGTGAAATCCCTTAAAATTCAAAGCCCCTCAAAACGGATGTCGCTTCCTGAACTGCTGGGGGTCTTGATCATGCCACGGGCTTTAAATTTAAAGTATTCCCAAAACCACAAAGCAAACCAGCGTCATTTTAAAACGTCCGCGCCCTGCCTTTAAAAAAGCACGTTTGAGTTTGTCTTCCTCTACCGCTTTGTACTGATTATCATTGTCCCCGAGCCACTCTTCCCCGGCGTGACGGCGAGTCCCTGGAATGCGACACCGCCAATACCGTTTCTCCGCAGAAACGTCCTGGAGGAAAAGCTAATAATTAACCTCACAGGGGGGGCACGAGCCTGAGCCTGCAGAATAGTTCAGCGACAGCGGATGTGGTCCCCATGTGCTTCCTTTCCATCCCCTGGCATGGATCGTTTGCAAGGCGAGGAGTCCCTGGGTAATACAGCAGTTACTCGTTCCCGGGGAATGTTGTGCAATTAATTAATTGTCTTAATGAACTGCCGGTGCGGTATGTAGGCAGCCGCTGTGGTTATGCAAATAAGAAGATGAAAGCACACAGCAGTATGATCATAGAAGTGGTTCCGGACTACACGGAGTACTGTCGCGTTTGGGATTTACTCCTATGACTAACCCGTTGAGATGTCATTACGGTATTTCAATTATTTATTAGCATATTTATATTTGTAGTGAAGTAGACATATTTTGCAGCAACCCCGTTGGATTTAAAAACAACACAATTAAAACGGCATCATTAAAATAGGCCTATAATTCGCAAAATGTGCATTGTCATATGAGGAGGGGGAACAAGACAAAAATACGTTTTATTTTGGCAAATCACGTGGAAAGGTACACACTTAACGGAACATTAACAGGATTTGTGTGCAAGTGAAATCATTTAGAAAAGTACCATTTTTTACCATTTTTTGTGTAGCAAGCATAAACCTTCAATATATTTAAGATGACATACCACGTGTTTGTGACTTATTTTTGATAATAAAAACTTGCATTCGCAATGTGTATTTTTTTATGTGAATGTGGTAAACATTATTTATACTAGCAAATAAACCTCAATAAATAGCATTTTCACTTTGATTCTTGAGACTGAGTGCGCCTTTTTTTTAAAGACATACCCTCCCCTTATTTCCCGAAGCACCGAAGTTCAGATTTCACTGTGTATTAATCTGATGGTTCACGTTTGAAGGACTGCGTGTCCAAGCGTATGCAGACGTCATTCTGCCATTTAAGCCTGTTATATGGAATTTTAAATGGTGTCCACAGTACTTGCAAATAAATTGAATAAAACAATCTGTACACGCATGATTTACTGGCATGACATTTAACCAATTCAGCCAAATCCCATACAGCAAAACCGCAGAGCATCAAGTTACTGGAACTTGAATCTAGCGTCTCAACGACACGCAAGTCTATGTTGGGGCCATGGTAAACAAATTAATCTTTTAATTAAACTTCAATTACCATGACCAAATTTTGCGTTAGACCGTGAAACGGATACTCTGATGAGGCTGAACGACGGGGTGAGTTCGTGAGATTGTAAGACGCAGTTGTTTCATTCCCTTAACTGAGATTTATTACCAAAGTAAGCGCAGCGAACTCCAATTAATGGTTGTTAACTGCTTTTTTCTTCCAGGGTAGAATACATAGGAAATATAAGGTGAAACCCCAGTCTGTGTCGTATATTTTACAAATAAAGGGCGAGACGACACTACCATTATAGAGCTGAAAGCTTCTTTTCAACCTAAACATAGAACGTGCCTGGCAGTCCTTACACGATCCCCCTTTATACGTAGTATACCAGTCCATTATATATCATAATGACAGGTTTGTGCCACTTTTGCCTAAACGGGGACAAAACGGGAAAAGTTTGACACCAGAACTTAGGATATTTCTCTGTTTAGGGCTGCGTCTGAGTGCAAAGAGGAGCATCGTTTCATCACAATGTGAATATGTACCTTCTGCCTTCACAGAACAACTTGATTAAACACTCAAAGTTACTTTTTAAAAACGCTTGTGGTCTTCCGAGTCGTTTGCATTAGAACTCCCCCTTCTGGAACTGCGAAGGAACTACAGTTCATGGGTTTTTATCGAGATTGATTTTCCTGTGGGCGCTTTTTCGTTTTGCATATATTATTACACTTAATCCTCGGTTTAAAATTGGTGCACAGTGACCACAACCTATTGTTAAAACCATTATCCATAACCAAACTGCACTAGTTTCATTGTATGGATTCATAACTGAACATACATTGATATCCGAATATTAATGAATTCGTACATTAATATTACTCAATACAGCAGTTACAAATTATGACAGTGTCTTCACAAGGGCTCCACAAATCTATTAACACATTTTGCAGGGGATCTTTAGAGAAAATACCACATTTCTTAATGAAAACGGATTGTGTCAGAATTTAAATTATTTCAATTTAATACCCACTGTGACTGTTATTCATTCTGCTTTTACTTGGATTACGCAGAAAAACAAAGCTAGAGCACCAGAATTTAGATTGGTCTAAGTAGTGGATAGATACAGCTAAATAATGCATTATTTCCAAAATACCACTGTAAACAAACTAAAGCTAATGATGAATTGTAATTAAAGTGGTAATTGTAGAAACACAACATCGGGCTGATATACCTGCTTTGACTGTCGGCTTCCTGGGACTGGCTGTGGGTGATGGATGAATGACTGGACAGTAAGGTTCATGGTAACTTCACCATCATTTCTGAGTAGGATGTAGCCACGGAAGCATAGCAGGCAGTCTTGCTGAGGAGGCCAGCCAGGCCCTGATGGATGCCCAGGAGCCTGGATGGAGAAGCTGGGCCCAGCTGTCCCACCTCATCCACAGGTACTCCGGTGCTCCACAGCCTCGGCCCTCACATCTGGAGCCAAGTCCCCACACGGCAAGTCTCTCTGCTCTGCCCCAGGCCCAGCCTCACAGGTACCCACCCGCAGCTTGCTACTAATTTACTGCTACAGTAGTTTTCATAATTAGCGCTGCGAGGCCTCATTAAATCCGCTCTAATGAATAAATATTGTATTTCATAGCTTGATTACCAGATCAGCTCAATGCTTGAGCGTCGTAAACAATTATTTCCCTAAATATTCATCATCCAAAAGTGGATGATCATTGGTATTTAATGCTGGTATTTTCAAGTGCATCTCTATTATGCTAATAGTTTTTCAAGCATTTGTTTTTGAAGGAGAACTGGGGCAAATGTATCCACACAAATAAATAAGATTTTACCTTTTGAGGTAACATGTTGAAAATGACATATTAAAAGTTTATTCATATACAGTTAAAATTTTACGTTTTACTGGAATACAGGATTTTTTTTTTTACGTCTTCACCTTTCAAATCCCTAGCTGGCTTTTTTGCCGGACTGAAGGAAAAATATTGGATAATCCAGGATAATCAATTCTACACACTGATTGGTTTAGCTCACATGTGGGCATATGCAGGCCAATGGTGCTGCTAAGACTGGCATTAGAGCCTGCCCACTTGACCTCTGACAAAACACGAGAACGAACACCACTGAACGCCACAACTAAAACCATTTCCACAGGAAAGAACAAAAGAAAGGGGCAAAGACATCGTTTAAAAAACGAGAACATGATTTACAGGTATGAGGCCCCCATTAGAGGTTGCTAATTGTTTCCACACCATTAGTGACGGTTATCCAATGAAGTATGCTAACAGGCACCGTTGTAGGGCACTCAGATCCGATGTCATGGAACAGTTTCGATCTGTGGTATACCCTCTACTCCAGATAGCAAATCACAGACACAATTATCAGGCTCACCACACAGGTGCAGTCAATAGCTCACTGTCCATATCTTGACAACCTTCCGTAAGGTAAAAACCATTTTCGTTAAATTTTTGCATTCTCAGCTCTTTCAGATTAAATGAAATATGTTAATATTTTCAATTGTCAATATTTTAAAAATATAGGCTAATTATGTGCACTTTAAGACAGTGTTAATACCATTACTAAAAAGTTTTGCATGAACGTTGTAACTGTTCAAAATACTGGAATTCCTGAAATCAAACCACAGTTCGAGAATTTCTGATGTTCAAAATGAGTATTTGAGACACATTTCAGCAATAATGAAAATACAGCAATATATCGAAGAGTCTAATCAAGCCCAAAAGCACACATGTGGGTAACCAAGGAGCACAACTATAACAATGGAGCCAAAATTTACTGTAAATGTTTTTATTTGTTCACTTAAGCACGCAGTTCATACACACAAATCCCTCAAAACAACAATTTCAGAGAAGCCTTAACATCTAAAATCAGAAACTATCATCTATGTTAATAGATTTCCTGAATAATGCATGTGCAGACAATCAGTTAAGGCACATCTCACAGGAAAGTTCATACCTTGCCAGAACAAAACACACTGACCCTCTACCACAGTGCATGTGTACTGAAGCAGTAGTAATTCAAAGCAATATTTCGTATCTTAAGACTGAACGCAAAGCTCTTTTTTAAGAGTGCCATCTCACAATGGAAATTATAACAACCTTAAGTGGTTAAATGACTGATTCATGAGTGGAACACTTAAAATGTAAGGCGCAAGACCGAGGACGAGAGAGACTTCAGCATCAAAATTTACAACTCAAGCATACTAGCTAAACTGCTGACAAACAAAAAAGGACTTGACTTATAATCAAGAAGAAAAAAAAAAAATAATGAACCGTTTTCTATGGAAGATACACAGGTATCCCAAACATTTTCCTCTGATTACAAAATGCCACCACAGAAATCAGAGCACATCTGTGACAATGTGAAAACTACTTACGTTTCAAATATAAAACACGGCACAACTATTTCAGCCCTTTTCAACATTTGATTTTTTTGGAACAAGGATATTTCTTATGTGGTATATCATCAACTGCTTATTTTATACATTTAAAACAATGTAATTAAGGGAAGCTTTTTCTCTAGGTCATTTAATGGCCTATTAAAAAACTGGGACTTACATATGAACAGGACGCAAGACCATGTGCGTTTAAAAATATGAAAAAGCCAAATCGAAACTCGAAGCATCAGCTTAGGGAAACGGCTCATGCGGAAAGGACACAGAAGGGCTCCAGGTGTTTATTGGTTCTGCTCCTCCTCCAACTCCCTTTTCAGGCTGCAAACAAAACAAGAACAGCCATTACACTTAGATGCTGACACATTATTATTCCTCACATCAGTAACAATACTTCCGATACCATCCACCCGCTTTAAATTTTAAAACTTATTAGCAAGATGGCGGCACACAAACACCAGCCCAGTGCTCTAGTACCAAACCGTTTCCCAGTCATATTTCATTCCACCATTTGTGCCGCCACCGTCACACAAATACCGCATATATATTGCTGGATTCATCTTTTTGTTGTATATAGCGTATTTCCATATCTGTTGCTGTGTTTTTCTACATTTTCCCCCCTCCTGTACTGTGTATGCCAAAGGTACTCATCTTTTCTCCCTGGGTCCAGATTCCATCAGGGACACAAAGCCCCGATAAATTTATTTTTTAGGGAAGAATAAATCATTCATTCTAGATTTAACTAGCAACTGAGTAGCCCTTGTATATGCTGTATTGCTGACTGGAGTGTCACTAAATGACATTTCACAACTCAATACAAAATGACTGATTCTTTGAAAGAGAAAAGAAAAAAACCAAAGCATGGGTAACCTTTTCAGGTAGGCGTGCACATTGTCAAAGCCGTGGTACTTCGCTAGGTAGACCAGGACGCCCGTAGCACAGCGACCCTCCCGGGCCCGGCAGAAGCTACAGTTGCATATACCCCTGCAGGGGGGGCACTGCCAGTCCTGGAACACAGCCCGGTTTCAATATGCTTTTCCCTCTCAATGGCACCACGTTGTGTCAAGACATCACAGAGACGGGCCTTTTCACAGACTAAACTGGAGCAGAACTTTGCAGAGCTGAATGAAGTTGCAGGACTCACCGAGTCCAGCAGGGCGTTGCGGACCTCCTCTCCATAGCGGTTGCGTAGGCACGGCCCGCAGAACTGACCTCTGATCCCGACGCACTCGGGGTTGCGGCAGTTGGTCTTCGTGTCTGTGGTCTTTTGGCGGCACTGATGGCATGTGGAGCCCTGGGAAGGACACGACCAGTTTATAAACGGGAAATAGGAGACCGGGGCTGAAGGTGCAGCCAACCACTGGACAGAGATACCGGCGGTGGGGTGGAGCGGGCACACTCACGGTGTAGCTGTTGTACACTTTGTCTTTGACGACGAAGCAGATGTTGTCCAGCTCCTCCTGGGTGACCTCGCTCACCGGCCGCACCACGTGGGGAATGGCCAGGGCCCCTTGGTAGCTGCGCCTTCGGGGCTCCCTCTGAAACACACGCAAAGTCCGGTCACCTGATGCATGGGTGACAAGAACCTTCCATTCCAGGTGAAGGAATTCGGCCTGCTCAGGTGATGCGACCCATCTTTCATAAAATACTCAAAGCAGATTAACCAGCTGATTTTTTTTATGAGAACATTGACAACTGACGGTCGTCAGTAGGGGGCAGACACTGTGATGCTTTGTGGTGTGACAAATCCCAGCTCAATGGCGCCCCCTCCCCCCGAAAGTACGAATAAATAAGCATATGGTATAAGGGGAGGAGTAACCTCTCCCCCACTCACCGGTTCGTCATCCTCCTCATAGAAGCGGCTCCTGCGCACCAGACTGAACCGGTCCTCTGGCTCCTCGGGAGCCGGGCTGGGCGGTCCATCCACAGCAGAGCGAGAGCGTGTGTGCGGTCGCGAGACACGCTCCGGGTTCCTCCGGCAGGGTCCGACGGCCTCCAGAGATCGGCGTGGCATGCGGCGAGGCTGCGGGATGACGGAGTACCACACACTGAGTATCCACAGGTCCCTACTCCAACCTCCAAGTATTCCACCCTTTGTCACGCAGACTCCCGAGACACTAGCCACTCACCGAGTCCGCCGGCTGTGAGGAAGGCCTCCGGGGAAAGAGCCCGGGCACTTTGTTCAGCTCTGCCATGAGCTTCGCCAGCTGAGGAGACAGAACCACCACGAGAGTGAAGACCCAGCGCCCATTGCTTCACTACCCTTCTCCCGCCTGGCGCTGCACACTCACCATTGCCTTGTTCTCTTTTATGTTAAGCGCTCGCTTGTCCAAGAAGTTGTCCACCTCGTCTGAGTCGGACTCGGACCCTCCATGCTGTGGTAGGGGCTTGGCCGTGGGCTTCAATTCGCTCGCCTTCCTGACGGGGAACTTCAGCGCCACCTTAAGAGTGTGCGAACGCCTGTTCCGGCGCTGAGGCCCAGAAGCCTCAGAATTGGAGTCCACTTTCTAAAAGAGCATGCAGAAACAAGTATTTCATTCACCCTGGGAGACACAGGGGATGCCATCTCATTGTAACTGGAAACTTGCAGGAGTGAAGATGCAAGGGAAAAAAAGACGGAATTCCAGGGACCCATCAAACGGAAAAGTCACTGTTATTAACAGACAAAAGTGCATCTGTAAAATGTCTTCGGTGCATTTGGAGGCGAGGTCTCGTATTAATCAAGACAGCAGTTTTAGGTGACCTTTCAGTAATGGCATGCTATTACCTCAAGTTGCCATTTACAATAATCATTTTTAAAATTACTTGAAGTGTTATTCGGCAGCGAGGATCTTTCTTGTTGCATTTAATCTTTCGCCCTCCTCTGCCTGCGACCCTAACATATTTCGTTTAATGACAGGGAATTTACATCTTAATTGCAAAAGAGATACACTGACATTTCAGACTAAAATACACAAAGGAAAATGAAATTCCTCTGCTGTAGTTTAGGATGCAAAAGATATTAAAGTAATGTGTGGGTCATTTAAACACCTGAATGAGCTTTTGTTCTGGCGGGGGGCACTCACCATAGCCTCCATCCCATTGTCGAACTCTCTGTCTTCAGATGAACTCTGCACCTTGTCCTCCACGGGGCCCCTGACCACCTTTGTCACCTTGGGCTGCTTTAAGGGTTTCTTCTGCAAAGAGTTAAAACTCTGCATCTCTGCTTGCCCCTCCCATCAACACAAGCCCACCCAATTAAGACTTTGTGGTAAAGTAACCCTTCAAGGCATGCTATGAAACCATTACCAAGAACCTGTCATAGATGAGATCGGGCAGCCAATGTCCTGTGGACTACTTACAGTGTTGGCAAAGCCATCTGAGCCAAAACTGTCACAGCTGTCATCAGAAGAGGACGAGGAAGACGAGTCCATCGGCACCAGGGCAACATTCCGATAGCTGCGCAGGCTCATCCTGGTATATGGTGACTGGGGGGTCAGACCACGCTAAACCAAAGCAAAGGGACACTCAGACATCGACCGCAGACACAAGAGTGTAACCCAACATGCATTAGGACTGTCAGGCGGCAAGATTCACGATGCGGCAGCCAGACGGCAGATCTTGCAGACTGGAAACCAAACATCCTGTCTGGATACCAGCCACACCTCATGCTCGTGAATTTAATCTAATTTAAGTTCCTTCGGGTGTCAGTTGTTTTTAAGCGTGCATGCAGAAAACTGGGGCAGTGTAAGCGATCGGGATTAATGGTGATAATTAGGGCAGAAACGTTTGACCATCGCGGCAGCGTGAGTCTCCCTACACAATTAGGGCAAATGATGTTAGACATGCACGTTTAAATACACGGCGGACCGCGATCACAATGCACTTAGAAAAATGAAGAAAAAATATCAGCGAAACATTTCGCCGACTTCACCTGGGTAGGGAATTTTACAACGTAACACATTAATTACCCGTACTTTATCAAATAAAGTGGATTATGCTAAAGTAAGTTAAGGGTACTGTAGCTCGTGATCACACTCTTTGTGGGGCATTCAGAAAGGATAATACTTCGCTTTGCGAAATATGCTTTACACACACACACACACACACACATATATA
>JAODKC010000038.1:10531446-10564746 GCA_026777985.1 Mormyrops attenuatus
ATAAATATAGCTTTTAGAATTAACAAGTTAATACACATTTCACAAAAATCTATTTACAACTTCAGAAGTACTTCACAGAGCATGCTATGCTGAGTTACTCAAAATAGTTCGTGCAAATTTATAATAATAGTAATTAGTTTACTTCAACCTCATTCAACTTGCAAGTGCGAATACCGTTAAATTACTTGTAAACAGGTTAGTACTCGAGTTACCATTAAGTTATTCCAAAGTATAACTCGATACCATTGGTGAGCAATCACAAAAATGTACACAAGAGTATATTTACATTACCTTCGTGCGAGACGGACGCATTTTTAAATGTTTGTAGTTGAGAATTTCTTTACTGCTTTTCCTTCTCGGAGTAGCGTGCTGCTGGTAGTACAGCTTTGCACAAAGTAACTCCGCGCCACTAGCAGCAGTAAATCGCGTGCACAGATTTCCCGCGCCGACAGTCCTTACAGATACATATACATATACACTTAATTTTTATACAAAACTTGTCAAATAAAAGAAAAATTCCGTACATTATACTCACAAAGAAGCATATTAAGTTATATATGTATGCCTTTGAATCCGTTTTGCTGTTTTGTATTTTTAAACATCGTTCACGTATTACATACTTTATCATTTTATAGGCACTCGTGGCGCCAAATTCTACTTTTTTGGGGCGTGGAGAAATTGCCTCAATAGAGTTTGGGTTTAGAGGTATTAGGGTGGATTTCTATGTATTAATTAATAATGGCTGCTTGAGCTGTAACAGCAAATCATAACTTATTTCCACAGTATATTACATACATGCCATTGTGTTGTTTTTCTAAATACAATATAAACTTTACAACACAGTGAACCTTACGAATGCATCCGCCCTTTGTTTGTTGAAAGCACTAGACCAACATGAGGTTAGTCAAGAAACATCAAGCTTTTCTGAGCTATAATTAGCTCGTAGGCTGAACAAGTGTAAACAAGGACAGTGTGACTGCATGCAAGCTAAATGCGTTTCAACTGTTAGAATTGGAACTTTTCTCCATGTTAAACGTGGAATGACAATGAATACATAGAGCAGTAAGAGGAATTCTGTTTCAATCCTCAATAAATATGACTGAAATCTTCTACAGATACGGTACAAATACAGTTTTGAAGTCGTGCTGTTTTCTGATTTTTAAGAACACAATTCCAGAACCCTGAATTAAAGAGCAAAGGAAACGACGGAGTTACACTGTTAAAAATCCCCAAAGTACCCCTAGAGGTAATTTTCCATGATTTCATATCCTGCGTACGTGAAGAGGCGTAAGCAGGGTCTTACAAACGTGATATCGTAGAAAAAACCTTTCTACGTTTCTTGCAACATGAAGCTTTAATACAAGCAGTACCAGTTCAAGCCGGTGTGGCGCCCTAGGCGAGCACCGGCGCCCCACGACCGAGGCAAAGTGAAATTAGCTGGCAATTGGGCGCTCAAAGCTGTCGCCCGTGTCGCTCATAGGATTGGCCGGCCCTGAATGCAAATGATTATTTTTCTCTCATTTGTTACCGGCTCGTCGCTCATTACGTTAATTTCCCGTTTTTTCCCACAGGTTCAGAATCTGTGTGTTATCAGCTGTACGGAACAATATCATATCAGACCGAAGGCGTGGGAGGGCTGATTCATCGCTTTTTATTCACGGCCCTTCCTGCTCCACACTCTTCTCCAATTTTTCACGTTGATAGGAGGGCTGAGTGCCGAGGTGGTGAGTCTTTTACCAACAGAGGTCCTTGTGTGTGACGCACTTGACGGAGCAGCGACTAAGGAATGATCCCAGCCAATTACATCCACCTTTGGCAGAAGAATGCTTGTTTACAGCGCTGCTAGTGACGGAAGACAGTCCATTGTGATTTAAGCTGCTGAATAGATGAAAACAGCTTATGTGACTTTGAAACTAAAGATTGTAAGCAGTTCATCCAACATCCAATTGTGCAATTGGACATTTACTATTGCAGTACAGTAAAATAAAGCAAGACACTTGTTTTGGGAGATTTACCAAAACACTTTGGTCACAATTTAAGATTCTTAACCCCCCAGAATACTAAGCTTTCTGCAGTGGTCCAGGAATAATCAACAGACTCTTAGCTCGACTGCCCGAAAATCCTCAGTAAAACACTCAACTAAATAATTGCTGAAGAGTGACTGTCCTCTTTGACATTACGCATACATCACAGAGTTCACAGAGACAGGTTCATTACTTCGAAAGGTACAAGAAGTCAAAGTGGAAGTAGCAACAAGATCTTTAAAATTAGAAATAGCTAAGGGGGTGGAGGGTTACAATTATCTGACGTGTCAGCCATCAATTTCCATCTGCCAAAAACTAATTAATTCAGTTTTGAATAGAGAGAAATCCAATAGCCTCAAGGAAATGCCACAGAAATCCTCAATATCTTGCAATACTGTGTTTTTTGTTTAAAAAATTATAGTAGCCATCTCAGTCGTGATTCATAACTATAAAATAAAATACAATTTTGAATCATAATCCTAATATTTCCATGTCTTACAGGGAGATTTGCAATCATAATACACAAAATGTTTGAAGTGTAATAATATTTACTGAGCATAAATTCCATCCTCTGATAAAAATAACAACAGCAGTTGCTTTGCAGAGAACAAACTTCAGAATAACTCCAGATTCATGAACTTAATAAGAAATCTCTCCATCCCACATCTTGTCTACTAACAAAGGCCTTTTTATATATCTTTTTCCCAGCTATAAATCCAAAGGTCACCACCTAACCACACTTGGTTCACGGTCCGGGTGAGTCTATTGTGTGTGGATCACAGTAGACGAGATCACAGGAGTGGCACTAAATACATTTCCTGTGAGGATTGAAGACCGGCTCCACCGTCCCATGGGGCTCACAAAGGGAAACATCGGTGAGCCTCGGGCTCGGGGTGTACGCTAACGACTCCGCTTTGGCCCCCGACGAGCGGCACCAGGGACCGTGGTCCGCACCAGTCTAATCACTCTGGCAGAAACAATGTCTGGTAATGATGCACAGGACCGGGGCACTTTTAATGACAATTCATACATAATTCAGCACCTTTCGCTTGGCAGTGTGGCGATACCCTCATTAGCGGGGGCCCTCGGTGCCGTGTCAGATGGTGGCCACACAATCGCAAGCCTTCATTTCGTCTTTGAGGAGTGCAGCTGCTTCCATGACACGGCCAGCAAAAGGGGGTGCAAAAAAAACCCAGCACGCCAGTTTGTTTTATTTAGTGCAAAAAAAAAAACCTTACAGTTTGTAAAAACAAGGCTGACACGGAACCTGACACCAGGCAGGGGAAAATAATTAGCTCTCATTTTCTCAGGGCCTTGTTTCCTTCTTCCCGCTGTGTTTCTACCCACTAAAACCACCACATGTCAGTGGAAATGGGAGGCAATTAGCGGGCTCATTTCAGCCCTGCCGAACGTACTGAAAAGAGACTATTTATGATGGGACAATGAACAGCTGAAAGATTAAATAACATTTGCCTTTTAAAAAGAAAATGACTTCTGCCTAAATGGGCCATTTTTGATTATATTCAAACAGCAAGTGGAGGAGCAGTCGTCTGCCACCCTTTAAGACCCTAACAAAAGACC
The DNA here is from genome assembly GCA_026777985.1 of Mormyrops attenuatus. NCBI lineage: Eukaryota > Metazoa > Chordata > Actinopteri > Osteoglossiformes > Mormyridae > Mormyrops > Mormyrops attenuatus. The sequence continues at coordinate 10,535,052 of JAODKC010000038.1, forward strand.
TGGAGCAAGTGGGAATGAATTTAAAGCGTTGCTTTAGATGAAAGGCTCTTTTTTCCCCCCCATCTCTTTTTAAGAGCAATACATGCCTTGTTATGAAAGAAACACACTTAGCATGATAGTGGTCAATATGTGAGAAAGTGGCTGATACGGGATAATGATGAGTACTTTTACACAGTGAAATGAATATGGAAATTGGATATTTCCTAGATAAAACATGTCGCCAACCTAGACATTGTTAAAACGCCAAGATTTTAATTAGCAGTGACAATAGTATATTTTAGAATGAGGATATCAACCTAGATGTGTTCAAAATAATTAACCGAGAGGAGATAAATCACTCCGACCTGGGTGGATGGATAAATCTCACTTAAAAGAAGAAATGGATTGCCCGGCATTAACACAGGGAATTATTTTTGCTGTATTTGATATATGAGAGCAATTCCTTCAGCTGATTTAACCATAATTCTTACAGCTGTCCTCATAAAGGCTTTGAATCACACCACACTACCAGGAGGACAACCTGACTTGGCTGTCCAGTGGTGCCACGGCGGCGGCTGCAGATGTGACCCTAACCTTCTCCCACGTATCTCCCTGCTCAGCCTGCAGGAGGGAGACCTTGAGAGTGTTTCTCAGGGAATGAGTGAAAAGCAGCAGTGTGTTCATCTCCTTTTGAAAACGGGCATTCACAAAAAAAGCTTTCATAACAAGATAGCCATCCATATCAAATTTAAATCACTTCTGGGAAAATAATGGTTATAATAAATTGTTTCTTGATGCCTCTACTGTTAAAAAATCTTTTTCTGAAGAATGGGCCATATTTGCAGTCTGATTTTACCTTGTGTGTAACTCTATATTTTAAATAGGAAAAAAGTTACAATGTTAAAAAAAAACCATTTTGCTCTTCCTTCAGGTGAAGGGACCAGTAGTTAATAGATCTGCATGCTAAGTCATGATTCTGTTGTGTTAATGTTATTGGGTCAGTATGACTTTCAACCTTACTTTTGTCCTGTTCATTTTGCTGTTACCAGGCGAGTCACAGACAGCTTCATGTCGCGTGCACATACTTGGCTTAAATCACGGGAGACACACGCGCATGCAAACGCGCAGAGACACGTTTGAATTGACTGTCTTTTGCAGGTACGTGTTCCATGCAAGTCGGAAGCGAGTTGCTGGCAAAGTTTAGGGCTGTTAAGAGTTCGGCTCTTGGTTTTAAATTTATGGTAATAACATGTATATAAAGGAAAAAAGTTCAAGACCCCCCCCCCCCCAAAAAAGACTAACTAAGGAAAAGAATTACTGCAGGACCTTCTGAACGATGTTTCATCCATTGCTGTTACATTAGCAATAGGCAACACTGAAAAATGATATTACTGAAACCATGTTTAATTACTGAGATTACAACCAGCGGCATAAGGATACATTTATACATGATAAAATGCATCTATTTTTTAAAAAAGTGATTATGAATCAAAAAAGCGCGTAATTTATTTCCCCTTTTCCAAAAAGATTTGTGCATTTCAACATTCGTGTTTATAGCTTTAAGGGTCAACGGTGAATACTCAAGAATCTCTTTGCTTGTGTTGTTTTGCATTATAAGGCAAAGTGACAAATACATAAACATTTAAAATATAAATACTAATGCACTAATTAGGACATCTCTTGGAAAATTGAAATCATTTTCTTTTACTGTAATGATTTCTGAGATATTGCATTTTTGTATTTCAAACACCTAGCTTTTGAAAACGGCGAGCATGAATTTAAACTCGTTTCAGTCATGTCTGTTTGTCGGCTATTAATGTAATCATGCAGAAACTCCCCAGACAAAAATAATGATTTCACCATTGTGATGAAACGCATAGCAACTAGATAGATTCAATGGCGCCTTTAAGAGACAAAGCCTTAAATTATCCGTTTTCATTTTGCAGCTGGTAATATCTGTTAATCCAGCATCCAGCTCTGCTTCAGAATAATTTCTATTAAAAGCTTTCAGCGCACTGAAAGCGTCTTTTTGCCAGTCTCATCCCTCTTCGGCCCAGCTGCTCGTCCCACTTAGAGGGTCGGAAGTAAACAACATCAAAACCCACTCCTAGCTGCCAAGATCCTATTACGTACATCATTTAATTAAAGTGACAAAACATTGCGCTTCGTGGAGCCGTATTATATTTCGCAAATTGCTTGCATCGTTTATTAAATTCCGACGCATGCTGTTGACAAAGGGAATCAAATCGGTACTACAGGAGGAAAGGCAAGTCAGCATAAATCGTGCACTAATTGAGATTCCATTCAAAGCACATAAGCGCGTTTGGCTCCCTGGAGCGGCCACCCATTCAAAAGATGCCGCCCCTAGTGGCGGAGTGCGTAATATCAGCCTTATCACTGTGTACATATCCATTCTACCCTTGCTTCTTTTAACCTTTACACTACGGAGCAGTTCATTAATACAGATATATAGAGTAGCCAAATTCGTGTCCCAGTAGCGTAAGTTTTAACTTCAGAGGTTTCAGAGACTGGTTTCCGTTTGCTAATCCTAGACACGGCTAATACAATTCCAGGTAGTATCTTTTTATATAATGACACACAAATATATTATTTTGTATTACACTCTGAAAAGCTGCATGGTTAAGTAAAAACTTTCGTGAGCAATGTCATGCCGTCTTTAGGTTCCCCATGGCGGTTTTCTGACCATTACCACTAGAGGGCAGACAAAACCAAATGAAAGTGAGCACAGATCACGTCAAAAGTTTCTCAGAAATTATATTGGAAAAAAGAGTCGTGTACAGAAGAGAAAGAAGCAAAACAAAATTCACAACGCAGGGTCACAGTAAAAATCCAAAACCTAGTACTCATACAAACTAAAATTACGAGAGCTTTAAACAATATGTATGAAACTACAATCGTAAATATTAAATATTGATAATATACACGTAGTTGACTTTCACACTAGCATGGGTGCAGAAAACCAGCTGGTACCGTAATAACTAACAAATATGTTCAGAGATCACCATTAAATAAGCAATAAGAAAAATAACAATTATAATCAGCAACCACCTCAAACTAAATGAAACCCTCCTGTTTTCCAGATACGGCTTTCCTAATCAGGTGTGAGCTCTGGCACATCTTAGGGTAATTCTTGCCTAAGGATAAGGACACCAGGCTGAGTTTAAATATGGAGGGGATAGTCATGAGGCTCTCCTGTGTTCAAGCCTGCCTGGGGTTCTGGAAGTTTCTCAAACACTGATCAAATACAGTCGCCCCTGCAATCTCTAAACATAGAGATTGCATACAAAACAAAGGGGGACCAGCAGCCAAAAACCCACGTGCTGGTCTGTGTTTAAAAGTGTCCCTGGGCACCCAAAAGCACAACATGGCTGAGGTCTGAGCAAACATCTGACAGAGCCAGTATGATAAGCTACTCGCAAGTTTAAGGTGCAGCACGCTGGACATTTCCCAGAAGTAGATTTTTTTAAAATTTTTTTAAAAGGGTAGTAAGAAGAGCTGCAGAACATCCTTTGATGGGGTTGGCCAACCCAATGAGCCATGACAGCAGAAGACCAACAGTCCCTGAGGGCCTGCATGTGTTCTGACCCAATGGTGACCTGCAATCAGATCCCACAACAGCAGCCCCCCCCCAGCCTTGTGAGGCCTTCTTTTTAAGGTTTAATATATGCTGCACGTGATGTAAGGGTGGGAAGAGCATGTGATGAGAGGACTCTTCAGGGGCGCCGTATGGGGGGGGGGGGGTGTTAGGATGAATCTAAGGTAAAAGATATGGAACATAATTATATTGGTCTGGATTAGGGGTCTCAGTATGATATGCTTTCGTGGGGCCCAAAATCTCCAGTGATGCCCCAGGGACTTGGGGGGTCAGTCAGGTTTGTCTCCACTTTATCTCAATGGCGCCCCCCACTGACACCCCACCATCAGCAAAAAGGTGCATCATTGTGTGGCGCCGCGACTCGGAATGCCAATTTGCCATAAAAGCGTCTGCGCCTCCCCCCGCGGCTTCCTCCGTGGCTTCCTCCTCCGGCTCTCTGCTCCCAGCGTGATGCACTATACATTCGCAGGTGGCGCGTGAAAGTGCCGGCGGGGGCGAGTCTCTCTGGCTGGGTCGCCTACGTGCAGAGCTCAGGCGGGGCCCTTTGACGCCCTGCTGCAAATGGGCTTTGTGCGACAGCATCAGCGAAAAAAAAGGACATTAAACAATTAAGCACCTTTTCTCTATAAACGACTGAAACGGAAAACTATTAAAAATGTACTTGATTGTTGGTGACTACAGGTGGCATAGCGGAAACACAGACCTCCAGGGTCGGGGGTTCAAATCCTGCCCCTGCTTCTTTTGTGTGACTTTTGTATGTTCTCTCCGTGTCGCATGGGTTACCTCCGTGTGCTCTGCTTCCTGCTCCGAATATGCAGGTTGGTGAATTGTGCATAATTGCAATAAATTGATCATAGTGCATGTGAGGTGAACTGGGGTCCAGTGTGGGGTGTGCCCCCACCTTGTGCCCTATATGCATTCTGGGAAAAGCTAAAATGAAAATGTGTTTGCAGAGATGGAAAACAGGATCTCCAACTTGTCCAGGGCGGGATCATAGGGGGCTGGGGGGCTGGAGAAAAATTCCAGACCAATGGGGACAGGCATATGCATTATGGACAGTTTGGAGTTACCAATTCAAAGAATGTGTTTGAACTGCAGCATGAAAACCATACACCTTGGCGATAAACATGCAGATTCCACACACTGGGTGGGATTCAAACCCACAATCCTTGAGGAAGGGGCACTAGCATGACCCACTGAACCACAGTGCCAGCCAAGAACAGGATCTCTTTAATGCAAAACAGTAGCTTGTATCTAAGATGTGCATGAGTCTTATCTATACATACTTAAGGGAAGTTACAGCATAGTAGACAGTTTACTTGTGACCACAGTTAAAACACAGGCCAATGCAGGGTGAGCAACGAACCTCCCCACAAGCCACACCAAGAATCAGACTCTAACCAGGGGCCTAGTCGCTGTCCTCGGACCAGTCAAAGTCCTCCAACTCCATAGCCATATTGATCTTCCTTCCCTTGCGGACGCTGCAGGACTTGGTGGAGTTCTGCTGGGCTTGCATGTTGACCTGCATGCCTGAGTGCAGCACCGGATTGGCCAGGTCCAAGGTAAACATGTCCCCGAAGCCCTTCATCATGGCCTGCAGGCTCCGCCCATCCACCTCGCCGTTGCTGGAGGCCGTGATCTGACAGGACATCTCCGAGCTGTTCGACTCCTCCATCGTGGACTCGAAGAAAGACTCAGCACTGATTTTTGCAGCAACAGGTAAGAAGAGCTACCAAAGAGGAGAGAACAGAAAAGTAAAGAATGATGGAAGGATGGATTCGGGACAGTCCACACCTTCATGAGGAGAACGGTGAAACGGATCATTGATGTCTGTACTTTTAAACATTTTCATGCTTGCATATATTAAGCAGATGTCAAATATTCAGGAACTATTCAGTAACTACAATAATGATTTATGGAGGACTACCAATTCCAGTTACAACAGAATAATTTCTGTTTATAGTATGGCGGTAGATGATATTTATAATACAACACTTTGGAGTTCTTGAATCTGATTGGTCAGAAGAGTGTTGACATATTTTCGTAATGTGAAAATAAGGTCTTTATGTACAAACGTGTAAGCCAATTGTATGGTGACTGGTATAAGTGGGTTAAAACTCTCCCTGTCATGCATAATACCTTTTTAAATGCACGGCTGCAAAGGCAAAGAGCCACTCGAACTCTTACATTACACATAATCCTGAAAGTGCTAAATGCAGAGAGTACTCAGTTAAATGCAGACAGTTTTCAGTGTATTACAGGAAGAAGGTGCTCAGTATGTGACAAACAGGTAGTGCTTAGTGTGTTAAACGCAGAAATTGTTCAGTGTGTTAAATAAAGAGTATTTAGTGTGTCAAGCACAGACATTGCTGTGTGTGTGAAATACAGAGTATTTAGTGTGTCCAATGCAAGCATTGCTCATTGTGTTACATGCAGACTGTGTTCAGTGTGTTACATAAAGAATATTCAGTGTGTTAAGTGTAGTGTATTAAGTGAAGATGGTCATCAGTGTGATAAAGACAGCGTTCAGTGTGCTGCATACAGACAGTGCTCAGTGTGCTGTTCAGTGTACAGGCAGTGCTCAGTGACTCACCGGGGTCCTGGACTGCTCCATCAGCTTGCGCTCCCAGATCTTGAGACGCTCTTCTCTCTCTTTCAGCTGCTGCTCCTTGGTGCTCAGGTCCCTCTCCAGTTTCTTCAGCCTCTCCAGTGTGGCCTCGATCTCACATCTGGGGGGCACCGTGACTCGCACTCAGTCCCAGGGACAGGCTGCAGGGCTTACACTGCAACCATGTGCCAGATAAGCAGTACGGAAGATGGATGCATGGATGTTTAAGAGGTCTAAATTCCAAGAGACTGATGCTGCATTGCCATATTTGACCACCAGGTGGAGATGTGAAGGGCATAGCAAGCAGCTGTGCTAAATCAGCGAGCTCTAGCTATGGTTATTTATAACTAGACATGTGACACAGGGCCAGGCTCTGCACCCCCCACCCCCCACCCCCCACTCCCAGCCACAGTTTTTCCACTCATGCTCCAAACTTCACTCATACCTGTTTTCCTTGCTTGCCACTCTTCTGACAAACGCTCTCAGAATTTCCCGTCCTCCTTCCATTCTCTGACCGCCCTTTCTTTTTCTGATCTCACATTTCCTCTGTCCATTTTCACCCTCCTTCCCTTCCCCTACCCATGTTTTCTTATAACCCATTAGAAACTCCTCCTGGATTGTTTCCCAACCCGCTTAAAATAGAGTGCAACACGAGCCCCCGGAGTCGGAGCCCCTAGGGGGTGAATGGGCCAAAAGGCCCTGTTTTCCACCCTGGGCAGGCCTGTCTCTCGGGATAAACCCCTGGAGGGTTATTGCCCTCGAGCGTCTGAGGACATTATGGCATTTACTGAGCTGGCAAACCCCCAAATGTCTAAACATTACATAGTTTTTCAAAATCCACTCACCTCACACAGTCTTTCCCTGGCAAGCATCCCATCGGAATTTTTAGCCGCCCATTGAAGTCTGGGGCCATAAAATGCTTAATTTCCAGAGAAACAAGCCAAACAACTCCCCTGTTCTCCCGACGCCTGACTGCTGACAGCCACCGCGACCCTGGTAGTTGGGTGGCTGTTCCTTTATAGCCCCTTGCAGGTGGCTCCGTGTGGGGCCAAGAGGTCTGCTTGTAACTCTGGCTACAAACTGGTGGCATCTTACAAACAACAACAGCAACAGCATGTAAGATCAGCTCCGCAGTAACACCTGCCAGCTGACTATAGCAACCAACTGTCACCCAGCAGTGTCCACCGTCTCCAGGTGCCAACGTGATGCGTGTTAGCAATGGAAGAGACTGGGTTTGCTGCGAGAGCGCCATCCCCTGTCAGCCGAGTGATCCTGCCGCTATGAGACCTTTCCCATGAACACCGAATGATCCTGGATAAATGTGAGGGCGCCACCATACATCATTTCCACAGGATTCACCCACACGCTGCAGTACTTCAGTCCAAGTACCTGACATATGATCGGATAGTGAGCTTTTAAAAGGCCATGAAACTGACATCAGAATCATTTTTTTTGTAAGTGTGAGCAGTTGCATGCTACGTATCCACCCCTTCATCCATCTTCCAACCGCTTATCCTGAGCAGGGTCACTGAACATCACATATACATATATCTAAAATGTATGCTATACATTTACCTACACATTTAGAAGCACACATACACACATACAAACATATATGTTTGTATCTAAATATGTATTTTTTTCATACATACATACACACACAAACATATACATACATATATTTTCATTTCATACATAAATATACATACACATTCATACATCCATTATATATTTTATGCACACATACACGCACATTTTATATATGAAAGCTCTGTTCATTTTAGTGCTGAATTGATTCCATTGCTGTTGGGGGACAGTACCTCCATTCTGCCTTGTTGTGTAAGAAGGAGTTGCACTGGCCAGGAAGCTGACTATCGTTGTACATGACCTCCAGGGTCATCAGGATCTGCTTGAACATGGGCCTTTCCTTGGGTCATAAGGCAGCACAGTCAGATGCTACATTCCACGTTCATGGATGCAACAATGGTCAATTCACCCAGGAGGTACTGAATTTCCTCAAGAGATTTTCCATAACAACACACAAGCTGGTTTTAATGGGTAGCACTCAATCCCTGCAATCTTGACTTCAAGTGCCTGCAAATATTTACTGTGTGTTTCTTGGTCTATAATGGTTTTTATTCAGCAGTGGGACACTAAATGTTTGCACAATAAAATGAAAGTCTTAAAGCTATATTGTTATTTTAACTCGGTAAGCGGGGCTTTCATCTATCATACAATTAAACCATTCCTCTAAAACACTGTGTAATTTAAACATAGATCCAGCCCTACTAAGCTGCAGCTTATCCAATCAAGTGGAGACTTGCTCATTGGCAGATCCAGCCACACAGAACAAGGGAACAGAGACAAGTTCTGCATGGTGGACAGCATCCAACCTCAGGCTCCTGGGTCCCGTAACTCACATTAAAACTGGTTGAAATATCACACGCATTACATAATAACAGGCTCATATGATGTGAAAACTAAAACGTCACAATCCTTCTTCTACTTATGCTGCTAGCAAAATTCTTGGGAAACATTAAATCAAAAGTTGTTGATATAATCCATTCAATAGACATTTGATGGAGGTATGTGATAATTATTTCACCTTCTTTTCATTTAATAGCATGTATCGAGCCTAAATATATTCGTAATGTTTGGTAATGGTGATGTGAACCCTCTGACCCTCTAAGAGAGATGCCAACATGATAACCACCAGACTCTTCATAGGCAAAATCAAACCTTCAATCCCATGACCCTCTACGAGCGAGTCTCTTACCCATAATTCACCAGGCCTCTTACCTTTGGATCTGTCATCCAGCACTTCCTCATCAATTCAGCAAAACTAGCCGGGCAGCTGGTGGGAATCGTCAACCTCTGCAACAGAAGGGGGTTGCCTATGTCAGAGGCGGGCCCTCATTCCCGTACTGGCAGCGATTCTCTGCTTTTCTCTTCCATGTCTATCAAACTGGTAGAAAATGATGATGCTCCTTAAGCTTCAGCACTTTCTGCAGGCTGTCGCCTGGCATGGGGGGGCAGGACAGCCTCATGGAGCGGAAAGCCTGTGATGGCTAATTCCTCCCAGATCTATGATGCCCGTTGACTGACGAACGCTTCTGGCACCCCTGCAGGGGCTATTTATGGAGTGGTCCTAAGTTTGGGCTGATAAACACCAACATATCTCATCCCCTGATCAGAAGTGGGAGAGCTCCTGGGGGGGGCTGTCCATCAGCCGACGCTTGGTGCTGGAATTAAACCCACTAAGGTGCTGTGAGGCAGAAACTGCTCTGCAGACGTCATGTCCCGGCAGTCCACTGCACACTCTGGCTTTTATTCCTGCCGAGCTCCTAATTAATCACCCTTTAAATCAGAGCTTGTTATTCAGTGAACTGCATCGTTCAAAATCGCATTAAAGGTTTGAGCTTCATGTTTTCAGCTGCAGTCACACTATTCAACAAATTTGTGTCAGTCAAGAAATACCTCCAAAGACTAAATGATCACTGTATTTTTTTCTAAGCGCTTAAAATACATTATTCATGTTACTTATTTTGACTAATCAATCTAAATTTAATTTAGCAAACTGGAACAGGTCCAGTCTGGCAAAAGAATAGAAAATGTTCTCTTTAATCATTAATGAAGCAAAGTACAACAAAAATATTGCGTTGAACTATCATTAATCAAGCCTTGAGTTTCTGAATTGTTTTAATTTTACTTGTAAGAATAACAGTGCAATCAAGCCTAATTAAGAACTGAGTTGAATGCAGACCCAGGGCACTAGGGCAAACAGTGGGAAACCCTGTAGCAGTACAGGAGGTCTATAAAAGCAGACTGTGTTTCACAGCTGTGTGAAGCTGACGTCACACCTCTAAAAATAGCCACGAGCACTTTGCTGCGGAATTCACGAAGGGCATCGCATTGCACATTGTTCCACCAATGAAGTACAAGTAAAGGTTACAAATCAGGGCATCCAGTGGGCGACAAGCTCGTTTATTAAGCCGAGAGTCACGGCTCCGGGGGCTTTTTCAGAAGATGAAGTAGGAGAGGTGCTGACCATACCTCGTGCTTCTCCACCACCAGCCAGGCCACCTGTAAGCCCTCGAGACCTTTAAAGGGGACCTCCTGGGTGAGCATCTCCCAGAGGACCTGGGGGAGAGAAGGTGAACTTCAGGCAGAATCAGAAACCGGCAGAATATCTGGACCAATACATGGGCACTCTCCAGCTAACCGGGCCATAACATGGGTGGATCCAAATACACTTCCTGGTCACCAAACACCCATCACTGACAAATATCAGCATTAGAAGAAAGAAATGTTAAAAAGGACATATTGCTGTTTATAATGTTTCTACCTCAGTATATTTACAATTTTTCATATAGCTGGAATGTTTTGTGACAGTTCTTCAAAAGGACCGAAAGCAGGACCCCCCCACTTCCTGCGAAGCTGCAGACACCATAGTAAAAACACTGGGTGGGGGGGGCACGCAGGCAGGCCAACCCCGAGGCTTCACAGACACTCTTAGAAGCTGGCTCCCTGAGTGACGGCGATCCTGGTCACTCCAAGTTCTGCGATACCTCATCTCATCTCCGAGAAATGCAGACAGGCAGTCAGCGGGGTCAGAATAGGCACAGGCAGTCAGTATTTACTGTAATAACCGAAAGCAGGTGTCAGGGCTCGTCGGGCCTGTGCATTGCATCATGCACTTCCAGAACAATTCTTTTAACCGGCTCTCTAACATGGCACAAAGTGAGCCAACAGCAACAAGACTCTGTAACTTTGTTGTACTCTGTAATGGTAAATTTTTACCTTTGAACTTTGAACTTTGTTGGATGTGAAGACCGGTTACAAAATATTTTCCCTTAGCAGATAATAAAGTTACCCAGTTGAACCCCCCCTGGAACCCCCTGGAATCATTGAAGCAGCCAACGGTCAGGCTCTGCCACTCACCACTCCGTAAGAATACGTGTCACAGGTCTCTGACACCGGCAGGCTCTGGATCACCTCAGGCGCCATCCAGGGAAAGGTGCCCACCAGGGACATGTGCGTGGTGTGGGAGTGGAACTTTGAGGCGCCAAAGTCGCAAATCTGGGACGCATCAGAAGGAGGTCAGACAAGTCTCCAAACTAGGCTTGTAAAGTTAGCGGTGCCCCAATTCATTCAGTATGGCAAGTGAGTTACTCAGATATACTGTACCTTCAGAACTCTGTCCGCAGTTACAACCACTAGAAGAAAAACAACCATTAAAACTGAGTCGTTAAGATAAACTGACTCTTCTGTGCCCAGTATCAACTTTTCAGTGGTTGTGATTTAAAGCCAACCTGTTTCATGACTACAGAAATAATAAACACAACCGCAACTAAGACATCAACACAGCATCTCAGGATTTAAGGCAGGGGTAGCCAATCTTATCCGCAAAGGGCCGGTGTGTATGCAGGTTTTTGGGATAACCGTTAGGTCAGCTGTTCAAACCCAGGTGTGAGGACCTTTCAGCCAATCAGTCCTCTAATTAGTGACCTAATTAGGGAGTTGCAGTGAAAACCTGCATATACACCTGCCCTTTGTGGATAAGATTGGCTACCCCTGATTTAAGGTGTTGTGTTAACCTAAATGCACCATTGTGGTGGATGTGGAAGGTTCTGTATTTACCATTTCTGGATTTCAGGTCCCTGTGGATAACACGCACAGGAGCCTCAGAGTGTAAGTAGTGCATGCCTGGTCAGAGAGGGAAGGACAACATTGTAGGAAATGTTACACTGTGAACTGGCTGCAAGTTCTGTATCTCAGGCTATGAACATCTACCCTTCAATGTTCTTGATGCAAGTAATTTATCAGGGTGAAGCATCTTGTCTAGGTTATTGATCACCTTTGTGAAAACTAATTTGAGAAGAATTTCGCATGGATTTTCAGCATACAGCACACAAGGCTTGATCTACTTAATCATGTTGGACATTGGAATCAAATCACCACCAGAATTTATGGACATTAAGTTAATGACGTGTAGCCAGGAGGAACTTGGTTCGATCTTCTCCATAGATCAGCCTGACCTTTTGCTATGTCCGTGGCCCAGGTCATGATCTGCCCCATGTCCATCTCCTCACTCTCCTCACTGGACAGGTATTCATAGAGCGACCCTCCACTGGCGTATTCTGAAATAAAGACACGGACACACATACACCCACCCATCCGAACCCTGAAGCATCAGCAGTACGCTATACTCCGATTCTCTCTTTATCTTAAAAAGCATTTTTATGAGACAGTTCCCCAAGGAGAAACCTTTTAACAGCGTGCCCTGAAACCGGCAGAGTGCGACACACCTTGAGTAAAGACTGATCGATGTGGTCAAATTCAAGTCCACAACAGCTGGCAAACACTTTGTTCACCCACAGTTTGCTCATGACCAGAATCAGCAAAATCCTGATTTAATTATGAAGATAAAACCACATGGGAGGCTGTCTGAGCAACAAAGAACGAAAGTACAGACTAATTATCAAGTGTCCAAATGGAACATTCTGGAAATTTTATCTATGTCCAATGGCTGTCATTACACAGCAAAATGCCGGCTGGCTCCCTTTACCAGAATATGCAACAAGGCCCTCACACGCTTGATTTTCACTTACCAGTGTGCAAACACATGGTTTGTGGTTATTATTAATGTCATGGAGGGACAGTATGTGAAGTGATGAAGTTGAATGCTATGTTTCACCTTCTCATAAACAGCACCCAGGGCCTTGCCAGGAAAAGCAGTGAAAACACTGGCATCAGCGGGACACTGTCATACCAGTGCCGGGGGGTGGGGGGGAGGTGGAGAGCAGAGAGATATGCCATTACTCAAAAGGCCTCACTACATCGATCCCTTGTTAATCACTGGTTGGGCCAGTACCTATTTCCAGTGTCTAGCCTCTTTGTTAGAAGGTATGCGACCCCCTCCCCCTCACAAATCTACACAGCCGTCGCCCTCCCAAGACACTCCTAAGCCTCCAATCCCAAACTTCCTCTTATGGTCTCCATCCTCACCCCAAACTACTCCAGATCACAATAATGGAGTTCCAGCAGCATCCAGACCCCCAGGTCGGGCCACACACCTCCACGCCAGCTGCTCAATCTCTAACCGCACCACCGATAGCCGCAACGGCTAGTGCGATACACCCGGACCAGGTAATGCTAGTCAGCATGCAATGAGCAAAATGCGGACCACCTTAAGAACTGAAGCCTCCTTTTTTGATTTTCATTGCTTATGAAGTTGACATATGTTTCCCTGATTGAATAGTTTTGGAGACAAAAATCTGCTGAAATTAGAGTGTTGCTGAAAAGTTATGAGCAAAAAATGCAGCATCCATTGAGTTTGGCGGCTGTCATCCAGCTATCCAGACACCTTTAGTGATTGCGAACACATCAAGTTAGAGAACGTCAAGGAGAGGCAGACACCGAAAGCATAATCCTGGGCTGCACCTTTCACATTAAACACGCAAGGAAATACATCATAGAAATTGGAAATTGGCCAAAACAGCTTAAAGTCCATCGTTATTGGTTTTTGATTCCAATACACAATAGATGTTTGACTGTCTGGCGCTCAAAGTTAATATATACAAGAGTGTATTTGACAGACTGATTTAAACTCTGATGAAGTAATTAACCAACAGTGATGTTAATTATCATCTGCCAACATTACCTGACAACATGAGTAGACAGTGAAATACTGTTTTTACCCACTTATAATGTATTTCATGCAGTACTTGCATGTATTTTATTAATCAGGGTTAATACCTATTGGCTAAAATGCATGACATGCAAACTCACTGTAAAAAATACAGGCTACTGGTAGTTGGATTCTTGGATGTAGTTTACATCATTTTTAGCAAGCTGTGGTGTTAGCAACAGCTACAAGGTTAGCATGGTCCCTTGGGGGCGGGGTGGTGTTCCATAGTAGACATGGGGCTCTACAGAGAATACAGGAGGATTTACAAACACACGGATGCATCTGGAATGAATAATAATGACACCTTTATTGTTCCACGTGGGAAAATTCTCTTTTTCCCCTACCCCATCTTGCTGTCCATGACACACAGATGTAGGTGACAGCAAGTGTGGGGGCCACAGCAAGCGTGGGGGCCACAGCGAGGGGGCGGCCACCTGCAGCAGCGCCCATGGAGCTGGGGGTTAAGGGCCTTGCTCAAGAGCCCACGGACATGTGACTATTCTGCTGAAGCCAGGCTAGAACTGACGACCTTCTGAACAAAGGCACAGAGGCTTAGCCCGCTGGTCACACGCAGCGGAGAATACCGCGAAATATGGTGAATAACAACTATTCACATCCCTGCCGTCATTCAGGAAAGTGAATTAAAAAGTTCAGAGGCTTTGTTCAAGCCCTGGTTATGCCCAAAATATAACCCGAACAGGAGGGACCATTTCTGCAGGGATAGCAGATTAATGGGTCATCCGGGGGCAATTCTCAAATAAAGCCCTTAGAGGGGCTCAGCCCCCATTAGGGTTGCAACCTCCCCCTTCCCATTCGGGTCCCTGAAGTTAAAATTTACTGAGCATGGGGAGAGGGATCCAACTATAAAATTTGTATGAAATGTAGAGGAAAATTCTAAAAGTCACTTCATTTTTCAGGGGAGACTGAGACAAAAAGAATAGGCAGGGTCCAGAACTGCATCCTGGATGAGCCAGGAGGGATTTGAGAAAACCTCAAAGAACCGCCTGAGTCCACCTGTTACGAATGGTGCAGACAAGCTGAAGTGCACTCCCAGTCATGCTGGCATCACGCTCAGAGTGTAAAGTGAGCCGGACCTTCACAGCCCGCGAGAGCTGCTGCCCTGCTGATCGGCCAAAGCAAATACACAGCCATCCCAGATTACACAAGCAGAAAATGATACCAAAGATGTTATCTTATATCATGGAAAATCAAAACCTGCATCTGTTCATTTAAAAATCTAAACTTCAGGTGCCCTGATCTTCTTTAAATTATTTAAAAAAATATATAAACCGTGCTGTAAGATATTACAGACTGCTAATCCGGCTCCGTACTCGTGTTCAGGCATGCCGAATATCCCAGCTATTTAATATTTCCATATTGTATGTAGTCTCCTATTTTTATATCAGTGGCAAAAATGTGGAGGAAGCACGAGGCATTTTGTGGGATTCCCAGGCAGCTGGGCTCCAGGCGCTAATGCACCGTCCGGCAGCAAGACACAGCGTTCAGGGTAAAGGCCAGAGAGGGCTGTCCCAGCTGTCCCTCTGCTGCATCTCTGTCCAGGCCACTCAGGACCCTGCTATCCCCTCCATGTGCATCCAGCCTGGGAGAAGGACCGGCTTTACTCTCCCCAATGGAGACACGCACATGGCCTCTCTACAAGCGCTGCAGAGTCCAGCTCATACTAAATTAACAGCAAATGTGTTTGTCTACAGAGCTGGTGTTTACTGCCTGCTGTAATACTTATTTTGCTGTAAATAATACGTATTTTGCTGTATTGATTGACAGCATAGTCTGAAGGCAGCATACAAAAATTTCATTGTACCATGTTCAACTAAAAGTAACAATTTTGAAGCTTTGAAGCGCCACAATAAAAAATAAAAAGCAGAGAGGTGGTGTAAAACATGGTAACGGCTGTCCAGACATTACCACCAGCCAATGGTGTGTGAAAATAAACCTGCAGCGGGAGTAATATCCCCTCCTCAGTAATGAAGGCAAAATCTTACTGTAAGCTTACCTGTAACAATGCCATAGTTGGGTGCCTCCAAGATTGCCCCATAGAACTGAATGATGTTCTTGTGACTCAGGACACTGAGGATTTCTGCCTGATAAGAGCAGATGAAGATTATGCAAATGATTCACTGCCATCCATCTATCCATCCATCCAGAACCGCTGACACTGGGCTATAAGACTGTAAATAATGCTTTAATGTGCCTCAATTATGTTTCCATTTAAAAAAAAATTAACAGAGAGACAGTGAAGAATATACATTCAGTATCCCTCATTAACGTCACAGTCGGAAAAAGTCTTCTGGTACATAACAAATCAGGCTTGGTGTGTAAACCACAAACGACAAAGAGGCTGAATTGCTTCTGGTCTTTTTTAATTAAAAGAATTAGAGCTTTAATAGTGCGTTATACGGTCTTTCGGGAATAAAATGTCGGGATAAAGGCCACCGTGACTGCAGGTGTAAGTACATAAGAAACTGTCAAAGACAAGCCAGGGGTGTATAATGACAGTGTGCCAGGCAGCCACAGAGATCACTTCAGTGTGTTGAATAGGGAAGCAATTAAAGCCGTTATCGCGCATACAATTAAAGCCATATGGGAAATGCGTGCAATTCCGCCTCCTACCTCGGTCTCTATTTTCAGCAGCTTCTTCACCGCCACCTCCTTGTCCTGTGAGATCCACTTGGCCCGGTAGACGCTTCCAAAGCTCCCGCCGCCACAGTTCTCGTAGAACTGGATGTCGTCGAACTTGATTTGCACGAAGGAAGCGCTGAGAGACGACATCTCATAATGGCACGTGATACCACTTCGATTCCGGAGGGGAGAAGAAGGTGGTTTAGAAGGTTTAGAAGGTGGATTGGAGACCTCTGATCCGTCTCCTGCCCATTCACAAAACCCGATGAGGTCAGCTTTCCCCCTGCCACTCGCTTGGAGACCAGTTCAAAATCTGCAGCAAATCCCAGCAACCCCAGTAGATGCCCTAGTATTACTGCCAGCTCTGTTATACGCATAAGCTGTACCAAGTTGACAAAACACAAGCGTCCAGCCTGCGATCTACGCCAGTGTGTCACCAGAAGCGCAGAGGGGACCAGGTTACTCAGCTTGTGTAACACTACAGGAATGACTGGCATGCATTCTGTCATTTACCATTAAAAAGCACATCGCTGAAGTCACCAAACATTCAGGTCCGTGGCAGACTAGCTTAGGTATGGGGGGGACATCTGTGATTTATTTATTACTTATTTACTCCATGCTTATGAAAAGGAGTTATAGCAGGGGCTAATTTGGTTAATGTTTTCATTCCGCATAGAATAACATTAATCTTTCAGATGTTTACATAAATTGAATGTTAATATATTCAGATATGATTGTGGACAGGGGTCAATGATAACCCTTTAATACTGCAAATGCTAATATTAAATTACAGACAGGTTTACTGCGGTTCTATGCTTAGGTTAATAACATTTTATGTTGTTTTGTTTACCGTCGGGCTTATAATGACATGCAAATTGCTGCGGACAAAAGTTACAGCTGACAATAGCTGCCCCTGATAGCACATAGCTCGAGATTTTGTATGTTGCAATCCCAGTTATGATGTCTCAGACTTCACAATTTTATTTATCGTTTAGTCTGGTTTGTCTTTAAAAATGTATGGCTCGTTATAGGCCTTGTACAGGAAATGTTGCCTCGTGCTACTGGAAATAACAGCGTTGTCAGCAAGGGGGTCCCAGTAACTCCCCAACGATCAGCCACCACTTTTTGCTCCATCTTTAACCCCACGTTGACCTTCTAGTCACGCACCCAACACAAAAACATTTCAGCCGATTGCAAATTTTGGGACGTGAAACGGTCCTCAGTATTCCATCAAAAGTGTGTCACCTCCCATATTAGGCTTTTCCATTCAACCCTAAAAGCACACAGATAGGCCAGGCTTGGTAAAGGCAAACTGCTGCGATTTCACATTTGCAATGCAGTGAACAGGAGTTTCTATACTGAGAAGTATTTGTTAAAAGATCCATCCATTACTGAGTTCATTTGTTAGATAATTCAGTTAAGATCCAAATTTTTCCAGACCATCCAGGTTAAACAAAGCATTTGTTTACAAATGGGGAATGTAAATGAATACTAAATCTTCAGATAGTCCTTTGCTACTTTCTAATGATATTTGTTATTGTTAACTTAAGTTTGTTAAGAATTAAATTTTATATACAGTGCTCAGCATGAGAGCACCCCCTTTGAAATCAAAACTTTTAATCATTTCTCAGGGATTATGAGGACGATTAGCTGTATTTTTACAAACCAGTTTTATTAAACATTTATTTGTATCAACATACAAGCATGATCACCTTCTTTACTACTTTAGGATTAGAAAAATCATACATTTTATTCAAATAAGGTTGGCTAAATCATTAGAAAGTCAAACTGGGGTGAGTGTTTCCTGTGACACCCTAAAACAAATCCTACTAAATCTAATATTTTGTATGGCCTCCTTGACTTTTAAGAAGAGCAGCAACTCTTCTAGACATTGAATGAACAAGTTTATGACATATCTATGCCCTACATGTCTATCTTTCTCCATTCTTAAAGGATGAACTCTTTCAGATCCTGTAAGCTGGATGGAGAATGACATGCTAACTTGTCTTTTCAGAACTGCTCAGAAGTGTTCCTTTGGGTTGAGGTTTGGTGACATGCTCAGCCACTGAATCACTTTCACCCTGTTCTTCTTCAGAAACGCAATCGTAGCCTTAGATGTGTGTTTTGGATCATTGTCATGTTGGAAAAGTGCACGACGACCAAGGGCACGGAGTGATGGTCACATTTTCTCTCTCAGTATGTCACAGTACATCTGTGAATTCATGATACTATCCAGTGTACAAAATGCCCATCAATATTCGGGGGGGGGGGGGGTCCCCATCACCATATTGTTGCGCAATCCCGATTTAAATTTTCTCTTTTGAGGCTTTCAGAGTGTCTCATGGGTTAATCGGGGGTGTCGCGCACTGATACTATCTATGAAATGCAACTCCCCGACACCTGCAGCACTCATGCAGCCCCACGTAGGGACACTGCCACCACCATGCTTTACTGTTGGTATCATGCATTTTTCGTTGTACTCCTCACCCTTGCGATGTCATACAGTTTGGAATCCATCAGAAGCAAAAAGATTAATCTTTGTCTCATCACACCAAAGTTTGGAGTCCCAGCAGTCTTCGCCTTTGTTAACATGGACCCTGGCAAATTCTAGACAGGCTTTTTTGTACATGGGCTTCTGCAGTGGCTTCCTTTGTGGACGATAGCCATGCATGCCCCTCCTGTGCAGTGTGCAGTGTGTGTCATATAGTGTCACAGGAAACACTCACCCCAGTTTGACTTTCTAATGATTTAGCCAACTGTGTTGAACTTGCACGCCCATTTCCTTCAACTTCTCTCATCACAAAACGATCTTGACAATGTGTTCGGCCTGGACGTCTCCGCAAGCTTCCCAAAAGTCCAACTTATTAGCAATGTCTTACTGATTTTCTTTTAACCTTGACATTTTTTGTGCATAGAGATTATTTTATTTCTCAGATATTGTGACATTTGTTTTCTATGTGGCGCCATTTTGTCAGTATTGAATGGAACTAGATTTTATGTCTTAAATACCACATTTAATTATCAGTTATACTGTGGCCAGCAGTGTGACAATTGATTAGATTCATCTGTTGGTGAATTCCTGATAATTACAATTTTATCAGGTTTTTCTCCTAAGACATTCATTGGGGTGTACTTATTTTTGCATCACCTTACTTGAATAAAATGTATTTTTCTTATCCTAAAGAAGCAAAGAAGGTGATAATCCTTGCATGTTGATACAAATAAATGTTTTTTAAAAACTGGTTTGTAAAAATACAGCTAATTGTCCTCATAATCACTGAGAAATGGTTAAAAGTTTTGATTTCAAACGGGGTTTACTCAGTTATGCTAAGCACTGTAAATCATTCATAAAGATGCATAATGAAGATGACGGTTATTTGAAATGCACCCCTTTTCTAAAACCCTGCTGAAATCGTCCAGCCCCTCAATGCAGATGGACTGAACCAAGACACTCACTGTTATAAAAAATAACACACGTGTCACGGAAATTGCTTGTAATATAGAACAGACAATACAGATAACACCATGCTACCACTGTATATGACGTTTGCGTGGGACCCAAATAAGTCTAACACGGCTTTTTCGGTCGGTTACCGTATTATACTAATATCAAAGCAAAAATCTTAACGATGGAAGAATTGACTGTCTTTTTCATGTTTTGCAAAGTACAAGGAAACTAACAAATGTAACGTATTACTGCGTCGTTAAGCCACAGTTCTCCCACCTGTTTATCTATCAAGATTTGCCACCAGTGCAAAATTTGCACATGCATATTTCCATTTTTTCAAGTTTCTATTTTGTTTTGCTGTTTATTATAATTCTGCTCGCAAATTAGTTTAACTTAAAACATAGTAAATTTAGGCCTACCTAGAAAGGAAAACGCAAAAAACTTTATAAATCTGGCACCAAATTATCATCCAGGCTCGCGTCAAAAAAAAATACGGACATTTTTAGTGTACTGCTACGTCACTCAATTGTTTCAGTCATCCACATTATCATGTCGAATTATATCATTTGTACGTCAGTTACCCAAGTTGAATCAGTTGCCAGGCAAACCAGAAAGATTATTATTGCCAGCGCTTCACTAAGGCAAAGGAGGCAATAGCGCCTTGTTTATTTCTTAAATTGTACAAATCTTATGGGGATAACCCGAAGAAGTAACCCTACTATCACACTGTAAAACGAATGTCCGTGAAACGTTTCAACTTTCTGTTGTTATTTCTGCAAACCCATTTGCCTAAGCAATGTTACAAACTACACTTGCTAGTATCTATTGAAAGAAAACATACATACCTTCAGTTTTCCCACGGCTCAGCTCCCTCAGTCGCGAGACGAGTATCTGCAGCCCTCGCGCTCTCTGACGTTTTCTTCCCCTTCGCTCCAGCAGCTTCTTCCTTAACAGGACTGCCAGGCGCCCACAGAGCGCTGCGGGGGGGAAAAACTTTAGCAACTTCACACAAGAGCTCCACTCAACGGACGGCAACGGGACACTGCTATAATTTAACCGCCATGTATTACGCGTGTAACAAAACGCCTACCGGCCTAAAATATCAATACCACCATCCCAGTTTTCTTTTTGTAAAATTGAGTATTGGGCAGTTCCACAAAGCGGCACTGTTTAATGGCATGTAAGAAAACGAATCACACATATTTTAGGGAGAATATCACCAATTTTCCCAAACCCCCTATAGCACAAACAATTAAACTAATCAGTTTCACTGGCAACATAATTTATTAATAATTACTTCATCTGACTAAAATTACAATTAAGCAATACAAGACGTCCGTTTTGTCATAAAATAGGCTATTACAATAAAGGCTTTAAAGTTGGGGGCGCTTTAATGCTTTATGTGTTGGAACAAAAATGTAATTTAACTGAAGTCAAATATTTGTGTTAATTTGAAAGTCAGTACTAGGTCAGGAACTATATAACGATTATCAAGAATCCTCCTAGACCACAGTGAATAAAGAGAAAGTATCATATGAAGTGATATTTTATTTGTTCATTTACTTACTTAAACATTAGATTGAGTTTGATCCCCTAGAATGACAAGATATGGCACATTATATAGAAAAAGTACAAAACTTACAAATAAATATCCATGCAGAGACACCTTATATGGTTTCATAACTTCATAACTGATCTTTCCTGCATAACTGCATATTTCCTTGTTCCCTTGATCTTGCTGTCCTGCGGTCCCTTGTGTCACATATTTTCTACCCGAGCCCCGCAGTGTTCCTTTATGCCCAGGCACAGTAGCCTTAAAAATAAACTAGCAGCTGGAAAGTGGTGTGTATGACCTATGCCTAGTTCAGAAAACACATTTATTTTCTGTAGTATTGGTGGAGCAGAATACACATATTTACAAAAAAAACATGCCTGAAAATTTCCTAAATTAAAGATAAATATTTATAATTAAAACTCAAGATTTTTTTTAAAAACCATTTAATAAGTCTGCTATATTTACAGAATACAGTGAAATACAGTGGCTGGCAACAACAGATAGCTTATAGAGAACCTCCGCTCTAATAAACTCTGCAGCATGCTGAGGTCAAGAGTAATAAAGTCAGACATTTCACATCGTACATAAAATAACCGTCACAAAGAACAAAATACTTTTTATTTAATTTACAAAACTCTGTGAATTGTAAGACAACTAGTAGTACTGCAGCACCAGTTATGAAAACTTGGGCTTTATTCTGCATCTAGAATACCTCTACATTGATATGCCCAACACAATATCACAGTTAAAAAAAATATTAGGTGCACTTTGAGAGTTATATAAATCAACTCCTGATGCCTGCTGATAAATATTATATTTGAATGGCTTTGCCTGTAATCGATTTAGGATACAGTTCTTTTTTGTCTTAAAATGGATGATGGGAAATAGTTTTATTCTGATTACATTGTACAGTTGTGAACACAGCAAGGAAAAATTCAGCACTTTGAGGATATCTTCTTACTAGGAGCTGCTAAAGAAGTAAAACTGTAACATAAAAGGAAAATACATTCAGAAAGTTTTTGGGACAGATACATTCTGGTATCTATGGTGGTTGACATGCGACAGCACAAGGAAGACAGAAAAGAATGGGAATATAATGGAGAAAGGAAAAGAAAGGTGAGGAAGTGATGTAAAGATGGAGATGGCATTAGTGCTGCCATATCCGGCCTGCTGTTAGTGATGCGGAGAGCTCTGATTGGGTGCCTCGGATCCAGGTGCATTCAGTGCTTAGGCTGGCAAGGCTCAGGTCCTGCGTGCCTCCAGTCTGTGGGACAGCTGGGACAACGTCCTTTGGTTGTCGATGACAGTGAGCTGGCGCACGCAGCTCCGCACATCCTGGTGGTTCTTATTGGCCAGGGACACGTCAGGGCCTGAGGCAGAAGAGGACAGGCCCATATGTTTAGAACCTGCTCTGCTTCTTAACGTGCCTCTGATTTGCTCCCTCGAACCAAATCACAGACATGCAGTAACTGACGTGTTTAATCTGGCCACCCCC
Organism: Mormyrops attenuatus; assembly: GCA_026777985.1. NCBI lineage: Eukaryota > Metazoa > Chordata > Actinopteri > Osteoglossiformes > Mormyridae > Mormyrops > Mormyrops attenuatus. The sequence goes on from JAODKC010000038.1 coordinate 10,558,083, forward strand.
CAAGTTCTCAGCATGAGAACCAGGATGAAAAATGAATGGTTCACAGGAAGTGGGACCAAACCACCTGACTGGATGGTCCTGCCCCCTCTATTGCTTGGATCCACCTCCTCTACAAACTGATTGGCTATCTCTCTCAACCAATCATGTTTCGTTCTGCCCACAGAAAATGTTTGCGTAAGTAAAACTCCCAAGAGTGTGATAGAAAAATCAATGACAATGCTTATGTAATTGTAATTCCAATCAGTAATTACCAAAGAAATTCATAATGACACTGTTAATTTAACTACAATGATTATAGTGATTAATTGCTGCTTTGAAATAGTTATTATACTAAACATGTAAAGGAATAATGCAAGCTGGCTTAAGTAATGGGTTTTCACTTTAAAGGTAAGATGAAGAAAGTAATTGAAAACAGCCTGTCGAAGCGGGGTTGGGAAACCATAAGAACAATGGGCTACTAACAGGTTGACCTAGTCTCGTACTGATAATGGGCCCTGTCTGCAGAAGCAGCTGGTGTCCAAGGATACCCAGCCCCTCCTCAGACTGTCTGTAAACTGTCGTGTTTTTTTGTTATAAAAGAGGTATGCGATTGTTGCTCGGGGAGCAGATCACGAGACGCATGAAAGACTGCTGAGTGTCTGTTCCCCCAAAGCTCTGTAGTAATAAAGTGTTGTCAGATTCTTAAACAAATCGACTTCAGCAAATTTTCTACCACGAGAGCATGCAAGTCACTCCACACAGCCAGTAGTAAGATAGAATGTCACACTTACAGAGCAACACAGCTTAAAGGCTCCAAAATCACTGACTACTCAGAATCAAGAAAGGCAGAAACAGGAGGGAGGGCAGTGACTTACTGAATGGCCGGCTTCGGCAGTATCTCACTATCCTCACCGTGTTAGCGATCATTCGCTGGAAAAACAGGGTGTTCTTAGCACAAGCAGTTTCATGACTTTTGCAACTGTGACATGCTGTCAGAAGAGCTACGTCAGAAAGGCTCACCATTTTCTCAAAATTGACTAAGTTGTCAACGAATGTCTTGTTGCCTTCATGACTAAAGGTCATATCTGTAAATATAATGAGATTTCATTTTATTTTTGTGTCAAAGATAAAAGGCACAGTGTCGTGGAAATGGACAGAAATTGCTGATAACTCAAATCTCATGACTTCAAAGGTGTTTTTTCTGCTTTACAAAATTTGCTTAAATGATCTCCTGCACAATAATGTGACCTTGTCATGTTGCCATATGAGTTCTGCCATTATGTTACAACAAAAAACTCAGTTACTATAAAATCATTATTCATAAGCGATTAATTCAAATTTCTTTAGGATGAACACAAGGTGGTGAATGCGGCACCCATGTAAACCACTTCATGTAATCTGCCCACGTGTGAGATGTGGGCCTGGTCACTGCAGCGGTGTTGATTTTAGTCCTGGGTCCAGCCATGGGTCTCTTTAGTCATAATACCTAACACTTTGTTATGTGAGACACTCAGTACGTTTACATGCACTCTAGGAATTATTAATTTTCAAGATTATCTAGTACATGTTTAAAAATCAATTTAAAGTTTACCTCTGCTGCTTTTACATGCGTTCACTGAGACAATCATAATCATTTTCATCCTTGCTGTTTAAATCACTCCTAGACGGGTTCGTGAGAAATTTATGTTGAACTCCTTTTCTGTTTCATAAATACCCCAATATTTATTACAACAAAATCACACTGCAATATCTGAAAAATTTCCATTACCTTGCTGTCATAGTATATTAAACAAAATACTTTATTTCTTCTTATGCTGCCCTGATCTTGCTGGATCTGTTCTTCCGACCAAATCGCAATTAAAGCTTGTATCACTTCTTTTCCCACGCATCCAGTACTAATATTTTTTACGTATGTGCCGCAATAGGTCAACCCCCAGTGCTAACAAGCTGAGAGGAGCCATATCGCCACTTATCGTAACGGAGTCGGACATACTTCAGTCAATAAATAGATTCCCCTCCCGTGCATGAATACTGGGACAAGGACAGTAGTCTGATTAAATGGTGTAGTCGACCTATAACCATAGCTCGACTTAGCTGTGCATGTAAATGTACTGACGGAAAACTGATACAGCGGGTGTAACTGAACATGAAAATTTAGGAGCGTTGGAACCAACACAGCTCATTGAGGAAACAGCAGGTAAGACTGTTGGCGTGTTGTGGGCCCTCTCTGCGTCACCTTACCCTTAATGAGGAGGGGCATGAAGGGGATGAGGGGGGTGTCCAGTTTGGCCACAGTCAGCCTATAGGCCCGATGGTTTCTGGAAGGATCCTGTAGACACAGGTCACCCAAAGCATTCACGTAACAGATACAAGAAATCTAATCCAGTTGCGGTTGTGGCACCCTTTAAAAATACATTTCCTGTAGCGTTACTGTAACAGCCGTTGGATTGGCTTGCCATCCATCCACATCACAGTTTGTAGATGTCAGAGTGGGTAGCGGAGTTGTCATGGAAATCCGCCATGGCCTGGGCTGTGGCTCCTCCTACTCACCATCAGACTTTCAAACTCTCCGTAGAACTTCTTGAACTTGCCAGGCAGTTTCTGCAACAGACAGCAAAGTGAGGACAGACCTGCAGCACCTACCCCCGCCCCCCGCCTCCCGCCTTAATGATGCAGGGTCTCCCACCTCCCATGTCTGGCTTAGCCTGCTGACCGCCGGGTTGCTCATCCCCATAATGATGGCGAAGAAGGAGTTCAGGTTCTTGTACTCCTTGCAACTGAAACCATGCAAACACAACCCACATGTAAACATCGAGTGTGAGGCGAAGACACCTCCATCAGCATCAGGATAGACTGGGGCACAGCTGTTCCTATTTCGCCTTTTCCCCCTGCCCTTTCCAAACATTCTTCTACCCAAAGATGTGCATAGATTTTTCAAGGGGCAGGTGCTTGAAGGAGGGGGGTGGGGGAGGGTGGCCGAACGGTGCCCCTTCAGGAAATCGGGGGGAGGTCCCATCATGGTACCCTCACACGTAGTGTAGTGTTTCTCAACCCAGTTCCTGGACCCCCAGATAGTCCACATTTTTGTTCCCTCATACACACCTGTACCAGGTACTCCATTTTCTTGATAGCTTGGTTCAGGTGTACTAGGAGCCGGGAGGGAGCAAAAATGTGGGCTATCTGGGGGTCCCTGAGGACCGGGTTGAGAAACACTGACATAGAGGGTCATCAATGCAGGCAGAATCAGCATCAGATGGTATCTATTATGGCTGAGATACATAGGAGTAGGCTGCTTAGCTGGATGGGCAGTTACGGTAGGTTGCGCACTCACTGGGCGGCGATCTTGATGAACTTCTTGAGGAGCTGTACACGCTTGCCAAGCTGGGTGCAAAGGCACACCTCGGTGACTACCCACAGCTGGACCTCATTAAACCTCCTGAGGAACAAGTCCAGGTTGGCTGTGGTCTTCTTGAAGTTGTGCCGCCCAAACGTGTGGTATATGAGCTCGTGCTGCCAAAAGAGAGGAGCGATTTGTCAAACCCCGGCTCCACCAGAGGGGGCCAAACCCAAAGCACCGGGGAGGAGCCAGAAGGGGGGGCAGAGGATGCCTCTCACCTCGTGGACACAGTTGAAGAGCTCCCAGTCGTAGAGCGTCATTTGATAGGCCAGGTCTTTGGAGCTCATCAGCTCAAAGGTTCCGAAGGACCCTGTGGACGGCCCTTCCTGCTCTGGCAGCGGAGTCTGAAACGCGGATCGTACGATTTCACTTCAGCATGCCGACCACGGACACAGCAGACAGCCATTCTGAAACACAATTACACTTGTGAGGCATGTCTTAATAAATCTTATTAGGTGCAGGGGCCATAAAATAGATAGAAAAGTCAATTAAGTGACTTAGAAACAATAAACAAATATATTAAAAACCAATCATGGCCACACGGTCCAGAGAGCTGCATCTGGGAATTAGACAATCTGATTTCGTGCTGGTTTTTGAGTCGTAGGAACGCGCTGGCAAATGTGTGATCACACACCAGTGAATCCAAGAGGTTCCTGGGGCAGGCGAAGAGACGTCCATTGATGCTGAGCGTGGAGAACACTGAAATGTCATTGGACTTCAGCACCAGCTTGTCTGGGAAAACACAGCAGGTTACGTGGTCACCTGGACAAACTGACGCTCACATATAAAAACAACTCCATGAAATCAATTGCAGTTACTCCAGCACAGGGAAGCTGCCATTTTATACCAAAAACTCAATGATCTTCATGAAGAACCCCTCCTAACATATATACTGCCACCTATACACATATACAAATGTACACAACACTATAAAAGCAGAAAAAGCCAGAAGACAGCGGAGGAATTGGAACAAAGACCCGATAGGTTGGACTAGTAGGGGAAGCAACGTCAGGGGGTCAACTGGCTGGCCAATCGTCTTGGGCCTGTGGGTTAACAGGATGCACAAATATCAATTACCAATGAATGATACATTTTAGTAACAGCCTCATAGGGCTCTCAGTTCCGTCCCAGTCCGCTGAGGTTACTGTGTAATAGTGTTTCAGGTGGTCTAGATAAGTCAATTCTGGGGCATGTAACTCTTCAATCCATTATAAATTTATTTGAATTATTCAGGTCCTGTGGTATGTCAAAGGAAGACAGTGAAGTGCCATCTCATAAACAACGGCGATATTTCTGTCCTGCGCAGAACTCTGCCGCCTGTTTGTGCAGAGCTAGCATGAAGGAGGTAGAAGTCAAACACAGGCCATATGGAAGTGGATTCATGGGCTCTGGCAGCGTGAACGGGATGGAGACGCCCGCAGAAAGGCTCGGAATCTTAAACGACACTGGGATTCTCCCAGGGCCACACTCCAGGCTTTTCATCACACCCCAGTAATTAAAACGGACAAATCTGGGACAAATCACTTTGGAACTGAGTCAGTGATTAATTAGCGCAGTGGGCGCTACGCCACGCTCCGTCTGCTCTGGCGTTCGATTAGCAAGTGGCTGTGGTCCTTCTCACCTCCGGCTGAACTGAGGCAGACCAGGAGCAGGTCCTCAGCTGACCCCAGCTTGTCGGCCACAGCAGCAGTGACTTCCCGCACGGAGCCTGCCACTGGCACCCGGATGGTGGTGTAGGTGTGGTCCATGCAGTAGACTTTGAACAGGACTGGAGAGAAAGACAGGTTAGTTAGAGATAGGTTGAACAGCGGTAACACTCAGGGGACAAACAATATGCCTCTATCACCACTCTTCCTTTACTGAAGGTACCACCACTAGGGGGCGCTGTGTAGTTCAGTGAGTCAGGATACTGTGACTGTGATTGGAAGGTCGTCGATTCAACTCCCAGGCTTGGTTGAGTGACTTCATTGCTGGTCCCCCGAGCAAAAGGCTCCTGGGACCGACTGACCCTACATTCTCAAAATGTACATCACTTCAGATAAAAGTTTCTGCTAAATGAATAAAATATGTTTTTCATGTCTACAAAAAGAGTCTACCTACATTGAATGGTATCCTTTGTGTAACTGCATCTTTACTCTAATGATTTGCACGTTTATAAGCATTTACCAGAAATGTTGCTGGGTTGTGTTCTCGGAAAGGGTCAGGGGGTGACCATTGATAGCGTACCGCACATTAATTTTACAGAGAGCTGATATCAGCTGCGCCATCCAGCAACAATTAAAAATGAGGTCAGCGCGTGTCAGTGCATCCCCGTCACATACTTTCGTCAGTGCTCCTGATTGGCTGTCGCTTCTGGAGCCGCTCATCGCCCATGCTGAAATGACGCAGCAGAACTTTGTGCTGAAAGAGAGTGGGTTGGGGGTCAGCAATATATAGGCGGGGTTGGGGGGGGGCATTGTGCCCTCTGTGACCCTTTGTTACCGTTAACAACTAGCAACTGCTGTGCCGTCTGCGTCATGCGACGAGCCAATTCATCAAAACAAATTCAGCATAACAAGAGGAAGGATGATAATCAGTGACTGACCTTTTTTTGAGAAGATTTTGCATCATCCAAACTGAAGATGACACACAAAATGAAAAAAGAAAATATTATGAGATTACACAGTCACTGTTCGGAATGTCTGCAAAGCAGCACCTGATCGAGTTATTATGATATATTTCTATTAATATTTATATATTTTCCATTCATTTAAAATTTTTGTAATTTTATTTCTAGGGATAGACTGAAAGTTGTTGAGCTATTTTATAAGTCTGGTAATTAGACAAAAAGATTATATACTAATGTCCTCAAAATGTGCAAAACATGATCCAGGTGTTATTAATGTTAATAAAGGTAGACAAATCGTTACTTTAGCTAAATGGTATTTACAAATGGTAATTGGTGTTTGCTTTTATTTTATTTCAGTTAGTTTTGGAAGCAACATTTTGCTTTTGTTTGATTGTAGTTTCTCATTTTATTTTCACATCTTATTAGTTTACGAAAATGTTTTCTTATAGTTTAAGTTTCTGCTAATGATAACCTGAGCCGATCTCTGGATTTCACCGTAAAGACCTGATCAGCCCAACCCCAACCCTAAGCCATCACGCTCTGCACCTACTTCAGTTTCACCACCTTCTCAAATTCAGCCAGCTCCTCCTTCAGCGCAGGGAAGACCCTGGAGTCGTCAGCCACTGTTACACGCAACTCCTGAAATAGGCGAATTGCCATATGTTGCTAGGCCTGCCAGC
>JAODKC010000038.1:10564770-10588006 GCA_026777985.1 Mormyrops attenuatus
GGGTCAGGATAGTGGGGACTGAGGGAACCATACTGACCTCCAGGAATGCTAACGAGGCCTCTTCTTCCTGGAGATGGTCCCCATACAGCGAGGCCCAGTGCAGCGCTAGGCGTACCACCCGCCGCTTGTTACCCAGGGTGTAGTCCTGCTTCTCCTGCTCAGAACCCTGGGATACCTGGGCGTGGTAGGTGCTGGGCCATTAAGGGAGCCAAAGGAGCAGACACACGGCAGACCCTGACTCCCCTGCGGTCCAGTCTAGACTCGACCGAAATGCTGTGACTCCAGGAAAAATCATGACACTGGAATGTTAGAAGAATCACTCTACCAAAGGAACTCTGGTCAGAGGACAATTTAGCTGAGCGGATGCAGAAAAGAAGATGTCTGGAAAGGCAGCTGGGGTGGGGAACTGGGAGCGGAGGGTGCAGGGTGACAAGCCAAAAGTAAAGAGTGAAGCGAAGGAAGAGAAAGATGGAAGGGAGGAAGGGTGAGGGAGCCGAAAGGATATTGTGCCATTAGCATCGGGCAGAGCTGGCTGTTGGGGATGAAGACACAGTGCATGAGCACAAAGTCATCCAGGACTGGGTCTGCAGGAACAAAGCAGGACCGTTAGTGATGTGCTAGGTCCGTTAGCTTTTCCCAGGTCACGACCGTTAGCTCTGTCCAAGGTCAGGACCGTTAACCCTGCCCAGGTCATGACCGTTAGCTCTGTCCAAGGTCAGGACCGTTAGCTCTGTCCTAGGTCAGAACCATTAACTCTGTGCTAGGTCAAGACTGTTAGCTCTGTGCTTGGTCAGGACCGTTAGCTGTGTGCTAGGTCAGGACTGTTAGCTCTGTGCTAGGTCAGGGCCGTTAGCTCTGTGCTAGGTCAGAACCGTTAGCTCTGTCCAAGGTCAAGACCGTTAGCTCTGTCCTAGGTCAGAACCATTAACTCTGTGCTAGGTCACGACCGTTAGCTCTGTCCAAGGTCAGGACTAACTCTGTGCTAGGTCAAGACTGTTAGCTCTGTGATAGGTCAGGACCGTTAGCTCTGTGCTAGGTCAGGACCGTTAGCTCTGTGATAGGTCAGGACCGTTAGCTCTGAGCTAGGTCAGGACCGTTAGTTCTGTGCTAGGTCAGGACTGTTAGCTGTGTGCTAGGTCAGGACCGTTAGCTCTATGATAGGTCAGGACCGTTAGCTGTGTGCTAGGTCAGGACCGTTAGCTCTGTGATAGGTCAGGACCATTAGCTGTGTGCTAGGTCAGGACCGTTAGCTCTGTGATAGGTCAGGACCATTAGCTCTGTGATAGGTCTGGCAGCCCAGGTGGCTGGGGCCTGAAAGGGTTCACCACAACATGCAGGAGAACCTGCGGCTAAGGGCACTGTGAGCCCCAGCAGGGCGGTTCGGTCTGATCAGACATAAAAAAAAAAAACTGGTTGTGAGGTGAAAGAGAGAGGGATGTAGTGGAGACAGGGGCACACGTCTTAGCATGCTAATGCTGCTAATGGTCGTATGACATTGGCCTTCAAAGAGCTAAAGGTGTGCAGGGACATGAGGGCAGCCAGGTGACAAATCAGACACGTCAAGGACAAGAATGGCACTCAACAGAATTCTTAAATAGTCCCCAAATGATGTTTTCATAGTACAGTGAACTCCATGAGAGAGTGACACAATTGAGGTCAGTACCTGGGTCAGTGATGCTTGAGTCCAGCCTCACGGTCTCCAGGACGTGCTCTAGGATCTTCTCTGGTGTACCAGACATCACAGTGTATCTGGAAAAGGATCAGTGGACTTCCATCACCATTCACACAGCTTATCTGCGATTCATCCACTATTCATCTGCCCTGCTGTCAACTCCTTGGCCTCCTCTCCTTTATTTATGGGGATCTATTCAATTCTTTTTTTCACCCATTTCGTTAAAGAGCCACTATTACAGATGGAACTTGGGGCAGGAGATTTCCCAAAGGAGAGTGTTACTCTAGGGTGTTTGTGATGGACAGTAACTGGGGGACTCTAAGACCATGAGGCAGTGGTAGACTGAGGGACCTTGGCTTAGGTGTTGGTGGCTGAGGTACAGGACACATATGGCTTTACTGCTGACGCTCACATCACTTTCCTCTCAAACCTAACCTGCTCTTTGCAGCAGTAGGCAGAGGAAGCCAGAAGAAGTGACCTTCAAAACTCTGGTAGGAGTGGAAATTAATGTCACACATGTGATGTCATTGACAGGAGACATATCGACTGCCATCCAACACATGGAAATTATGACAGGGATTTATGGCAGTGTTCACACTCAGACGACAGATACTTGTTAAGTGTCAAAAGAAATATATGCATAACTGTCACACTAAAGTGTGATGGTAACAGTCACACTGTAAGCGTGAAGGCTCAGGGCAGACAAGACAATGCCGTTTTCATGCCAGCCGTATCGCAGCAACAGCGGAGGCTGAGTGAGCGGCGCAGAACAGACTCCCCAGTCCTCCCAGGTGCTAATGCTCATTACAGGCTCCACTGTCAATTCCTTCCTCAGTGAGGCTGTATGCAAATCAAGTCCCCAATACTCCCATAAGCCCTTACAGTGTCTTAGGATTTGTTAGGAGGACACTTTTGAAAAGCCTGCTATAGCACCATGCCATGACAGTGGTAAATGAGAACTCAACCACAAGAATGTAGACAAGCTGTGGACAGCTTTAGTAATTATGCCAGTACTCTGTGCATGCTGTAGTAGGAGGGTAGGCTGTCTGAGGGACAGTATTTATAGTGTGATGGCCATGTGATTGAGAGAGAGAGTACTCGTAGTGTGAGGGCTGGGAGACTGAGGGACAGTACTTGTAGTGGGAGGGCTGGGTGACTGAGGGACAGTACTTGTAGTGGGAGGGCTGGGTGACTGAGGGACAGTACTTGTAGTGGGAGGGCTGAGTGACTGAGGGACAGTACTTGTAGTGGGAGGGCTGGGTGACTGAGGGACAGTACTTGTAGTGGGAGGGCTGTGTGACTGAGGGACAGTACTTGTAGTGGGAGGGCTGGGTGACTGAGGGACAGTACTTGTAGTGGGAGGGCGTGCCTCCAAGGCTGGAAGTACGACTGCTGCTGGGGCTCTTCTCCAGAACCAGCACGTCTTGATGGTGCTCTTTCAGACGCACAGTGTTGGCTTCCACATCCTGTCAAGCCCAGAACATCCCACAGTGAACCTCACAAGAGGGGAATAAGTTAAGGCCAAAATGTGCTCTGTGTTTAAAATGTATTATAATCATACAAAAAAATCAGATGAAATTTACACGCTAATGCATTGTTTTCATCCAAAATGCATTCAAATATTTATTTGAAGGCATTCCCTGGGACCAGTTTATCTACTATTTTTATTTCCAGTTATGTTGGTAATTCACCACAAGATCACAGCACACATGTAATACTGCTTTTAAACCAGTAGAGGGAGACTAACACCATTAAAACATAAAACGTTTTCTACACTCAGTGGAATTCTTCAAAAGACACGGACAGGTAAAACCCCCATTCCAGCTCTTCTACTCCAGTTATTACTGATATTGATTGGAACTAATATGGAGGGCTATCTGAGGCCCAGGGCAAGAGGAGGAGGTCTGACTGACCCTCAGGATGCGGTTGAAGTCTTCCTTGTCCACCCGCAGGAAGTGACAGTTGTCCTCCCGCAGGACGATAGAGGCAGCCCGTGGGGCATCGTTGACTAGTGCTAGTTTGCCAAAGTCATCACCCTCGTGAAGAGTGCATACAACACCCTGAAGAAGACATGGAGTCAGCAGTGCTTACGGTCACAAACTGCCCAGTGACAGCCTCCCCCCAATCAGACACAAGGCAGTGGCACCTTGCCGTAGATGACGACGTTTACGGAGCCCTTTAAGATGATGTACCACGAGGTCCCTTCCTCTCCTTGATTGAACACTGCAAGCAAAAAAGTTCAACTTTAGTATCCCACATCATCCACAAAATGCAGAAATTCTGCAGTTTACAGCAGGGGGCATAATCCAGGTACACCACTCAGTCCTGGGGTCATGTTCCAGGTACACCACTCAGCCCTGGGGTCATGTTCCAGGTACACTACTCAGCCCTGGGGACATGTACCAGGTACACTACTCAGCCCTGGGGACATGTACCAGGTACACTACTCAGCCCTGGGGTCATGTTCCAGGTACAATACTCAACCCCTGGGGTCATGTTCCAGGTACACCACTCAGCCCTGGGGTCATGTTCCAAGTACACTACTCAGCCCTGGGGACATGTACCAGGTACACTACTCAGCCCTGGGGACATGTACGAGGTACACTACTCAGCCCTGGGGTCATGTTCCAGGTACAATACTCAACCCCTGGGGTCATGTTCCAGGTACACTATTTGGACTAGTGTGGTGCTGAGGTATCACCCACTGCACGGCTGCACTTAGGTTCTCATCCCTGAGGTGGCTTGTTGTGTGGTGGGTGTGCCAACATACTGTAATTAGCGCACAACCCTTACCTATATTCAGCACCAGGGCAAATTCTGGACAATTTTTCATCAATTAGAGCAATATGCCACCAGTATAAAGATCATGGGTTCAAATCCCAGGGAGCACACAAGCTTATGATCCTTCACTGTCAGTCACTTTAGATAAAAGTGCCAGATAAATGTAAGAAAAGGCTGATGATCCCTGATATTAAATGGCTGGCAAATTCCTCAGGGGAACTGAATCCAAAGCAGGATACTTAACAAAAAATTCTCAGGTTAAGTACCAGCAACTTCCTGTTTATGAGTCGATGTCATCAGCTGTTATACAACCTGTGACTGCAGCATGGGTCTAGGGTGCAGATATGGTGTTCAGCGTTGATAAATTTGGAGTAAAATGTTTTTTTTTTTGCCTAGTAACCAAGGAGCGCATTTGTGTGCATCAAAGAAGAAGCAGATTTCACTCACGCACTGTCCCTGCCTTGGCATGTGACTCAAAGATGAGCACGCCTGCCAGCTCCCTCTTCACCTGCGGGGGAAACACTGGCGGATGAGGAGTGCCAGTCACATGGGGGCAACTCTGAAGCAGTGAGCGCGGCGGAATACTCGCTGACCGCGGTGGAGAGGTGAGACAAGGCTTTAATGTGGAGCAGCTCTTCGTAGACGATTTCCAAGTCATCCGCTGTCCTCTGGCCCGGCCTGCAGAGAAAGTGGAGTGCGATTTAAGGCAGGTGACTAGAGACAAGTTATGATTGGTCTGTTTGGCCAAAGAGGAGACAGTTTATGTCATTATGAGCTGACAGGCCAAGAAGTCTCTCAATCCCCCCCCCCCAACACCAACATCAGATGTGACTCATCACAGCTGATTGCTAAGATTCAGTCAATGGGACCAATTATGTGAAGAATAGACTCCTCAGAACATTCCGGAGGGACCAAAAATAAATGCTCAATTTACATTTCTATCCTGCACTATATGTGAAAACTTTTGACGGAAGGTGAAGACCTTCTGAGAATAATGCCTGGCAAAGCATCGACGCTATGCTGGAGAGCATCCCTTTGGGAAGGCTGGTGGTCGCTAGCTGGAGACTTCCGGCATCCTGTTCATGGTGGGGGGGAAGGGGGGGGAAGCTGGGGCGTCTCCGGCCCACACTCACAACTTCCTCAGGATCATGCGCATGTGGGCGTCGGGCCCAATCTGGGACAGCAGGAGTAGCGTGTCCTGCAGCCCCTCCTCGCTCTCCTTCTCCTCCTCGCCGGGCGGGGGCACGTCATCCTGCTCGTCGTCGAGGAAACGGTAAAAGAGGTACTTGTCCTGGAAGTGCAGCTCCTGGTCCACTGGAGCCCAGAAACACGAGACACACCAGAGGGCTTTCAGGTCAGACAGACTGGCAGCGGCCACAGCACGGCATCCCACAAGGCATTCACAAAACAGTACCTTTGGCTTGTTAAATACAGCCCATTGAAATCTGCTGATATCAGCTTGGCTATTTTTAGACCCATTTAATCCAAGACTTTGCTGATGAAACTCTATTCTTTTGCCTATAAATAAGCTTGGACCCTTAAAGCTGTAGCAAAGCACTGGATTATCATCATCGCATACAGACACAATCTATTACTTTTAGGAATCCTCGGACCGCCATCCTGCAGAGAATGTTCTTATGGTGATCAGACATGTACGTCGTCGCTGCCAGATGAAAATCACACGTCTCTAAAAATCCATTATTTCAGGAGCGTGAAAAAAAATGCATTTTCTCAGAAATTTCTTTACAAATGAAACCTAAAACAACATAAAGACACCCTTAGCACCTAGAAACCTGCCTTTACACAGGCACCACTGAAGGGTTTAATGTTTTATATGGACTTACCTGGATTGTTGTCAGAAAACCATATATGTCAGTGTCAACAAGATACAAACTAATCTCATTTTATATTCACAATTAATAATGATGTTAGTCAGATAGCTACAGTGGGGGATATAAGTAACGTGTCAACATTTTTTCCAGTAAATACATTTCCAACAAGGCTATTCACATGAATATTTCTCCAGGCACTGCATTTAACTCAAGAAATCCACAAAAAAAATCCACAACATTAAAATCCATAAATAAAGTTATGTGTGATAAAGTGGAATCACATGATAAAAACACACTAACTGAAATTTAATAGTGGAGAAGCCTTTGTTTGTAATGACAGCTTCACGACACTTCCTGTATGAAGAAACTAATCGCCTGCAGAGCTCAGACATGGTTTTTACCTATTCCTCTAAACAGATTGTCTTTAAATCTTGAGGATTCTGGGTGGGGGCCTCTTGTGAACCTTTATCTGATGTTCCTTCCCCAAATGTTCAATTGGATTTAAGTCAGGTGACTGACTGAGCCATTCTAGCAACTTGATTTTCTTGCTCGGAACCCAACTGAGAGTATCCTTTGCTGTTTGCTTTGGATGGTTGTCCTGGTGGAAGGGCCGCCCACGTCATCATCCTGGTGGAAGGGCCGCCCACGTCATCATCCTGGTGGAAGGCCGCCCACGTCATCATCCTGGTGGAAGGGCCGCCCACGTCATCATCCTGGTGGATGGCAGCAGATTCATTTCAAAAATCTCTCGGGACATGGCCCCATTCATCGCTCTTTCACTTATATGAACTCTGCCAGTATCATGAGATGCGAACCAGCCCCACACCATGGTGCTTCCCCCCCAAACTTGGTACAGTGTTTTTCGGGTGATGTGCACTGACATTTTTCAAACATGTGTAGTATGACAGCCAAAAAGTTCAATTTTGGTTTCGTGTGACCAGACTACATTTTCCCATCATTTCATAGGCTTGTCCAAATGTTGTGTAGCAAACTTTAAATGAGCTTCAACATGCCTTTTCTTCAGTAATGGAGTCCTGCGGGCTGGGTGTGCACGGAGACCCTGCTGGTGGAGACCATGCTGGTGGAGACCATGCTGGTGGAGTGCATTCTCTATTGTTTTCTCTGTTTTGTTTGCTTCCAAGTCTTTCTGGAACTCTTTTCTGAGTGGTCTCTTGGTTCTTGGGCTGATCTTCTCACTATCCTTCTGACTTCCTGGCCCGAAATCTTGCAAGGAGCTCCTGTGCATGATCGGTTGGTAGATTGATGTTCCCTCCACTTGCGGATGACGGTCCCAATGGTGCTTACTGGAACATTCAGAAGTTTTGAAGTACATCCATAACCAGTTCCATTGATATGTTTTGCAACAATCAGGTTGTGAAGGTTTTGGAATTTGGAATTTGGTGATCAGTGGTCACTGTTGACACACCACAGCACACAGTGCACAACAACAAAATGTATCCTCTGCATTTAGTGAAGAAAAACTGCATCACGTGACTTTGTGACATCATGACATAGCAGGGGGCAGCTAATTCAGCGCCCGGGGAGCAGTGTTTGGGGGCGGTACCTTGCTCAGGGTACCTTTTGGGAGAACTCTTTGCTTTTACCCATCATGAGATGCTTCTTGTGTGACACCTTGATAACAAAAACCCTTTTTATAGCCCATTAATAGTCTGTAGTGACCAGGCTGATGTTACTCTGCACAGATAGGAGGGAGAATTACTTTCTACCTATTTATGGACTTCAGCTGGTTCCTTGCCTTCCCTTGTCTTGGTGTACTTCTTTTTCTTAGTGTGTTCAATACTTTTTTTCCTGTGTCATTCCAGTTTATTACACATAACTTTATTTATGGATGTTTATGTTGTGAATTCTTCATAGTTGTGGATTTCTTGAGTTAATATCAATACCTGGTGACAATTTCATGTGAATAGCCTGGTTGGATATTAACTGAAAAAAATGCTGATATGTTCAATACTTACAGTATTTCTCCCATTGTATCTAGCTATCAACATTAAATACTTAATATTAGTGTTATTAAGCACACAAATGACCATCATGAATACAAAAGTTAACTAGTGCAAAAATAAATACCAGTTAAATAAAAGACTTCACAATAAATCTTTTTACTGGCAGATTAGCTGTCAAACGCTATCAGTAGACAGAGGAGGATGGGTATATTCCAACAAAACTGTCAGAAAGTGGAAAAACGTGGTTTTCTTCAGACAGTGATCGTATGCTGGCTCCGGATGTGTGGTGCCCTTACCGTGGTTCAACACTCCTTCTTCGAGCAGAACCTGCCACATGCCCACGGCCTGCGTGCGTGAGTGAACACAAGGGCTCTGCTGGGTCAGCCAGTCCACCATCTCGGTGCCCACACAGCACTGCCTGCATGAGACGGACACGCACACAGTGACGTTCACTGTACAGGCCGTCATGCCACCACCAGGACCCACGCACGCCCAACACTCGGATGGACGGGCAGACATGTGCTCGGTGCAGAACCTTGGACAGTGGCCATCTGTATAAACCTCAGGGCCGGTGTTTGGGACGGCAGGCCGGCATACGGCACACAGACACGCTGACGTTGACGCACGGCTGGGGGTGATGGATCCTGCCAGCCGCCACTCCTCTCCTGGCGTCTGTGCTCCCGTTAAAATAACCACCCAGATTATTTGGAGTGATCCTTCTAGACATTACTGCCTGAATCACTGGCCATCGTCTTTGACTGCTTAAAAATGAGCAACCCATTTAAATTCCTTTCACTTCTGCCTTTTTGTTAGATTTTTCACTCTACCTTTTGTGTTCATTTAGACCAGCGATCGCCCACAAGCCACGGGTAGCTCAAAGGGAGCCAATGAATAGTTCCCAAAATACTTTTGAGAAATAGGGTTATTCCCTGTCTTGCACTCATAGCTTCCAGGATGAGGACTCCTCAACCCAACAAAGAACATTTGGGTATAAAAAAAATGATGGATGTTAACTGAATTTTTTTTTTTTTAATTTTGCCTAAAATAATCAAATATCTTTATGGTCACCAGCCCACCCGCCCCACCCCCATGACTGATATAGTCTTGTAGTCCCCCAGATCACTTTCTTTGTAGAAGTAGCTCTCACTGTAAATTAGTCTGGACAACCCAATTTCTGAGACCCGTCCTCCCATTTATGCCAGTCCCAAGGTCTGCAAACTCTCCCCTGCTCCGGACTTCGTGTGATTTATTATTTTGCAAACACCACCTCTTTATGGCTTACACTCCTACACAAGTCGTGTGCTTCCAGCTCGAACCCGCCACACTGGCAGAAGATGTGGATATTAGCAACGGTTTCACGAGCCGCTCGAATCAATTAAAGCATCCATCTGTGTCACATTAATCTGGCGGCACGGAGATGGAAGAATGGGCCAAATTCCCAGCGGAACAGACAGCCGCCATTGCGCAGCACATGGCCGCCCCCGCAGAGGTAGCGAGGAGGCAGCGGCGGGCTGCGGTGAAGTGGATCCCCATGCCAGATGGGCACAGGAGCGCACATGGGCCCCTCATGAAGGTGTCGGAGCATAGCGATGTGGAAGAATCCACACGTTTGAAGTCGCGGCAGAATGGGAGGACTGCAATATGGGGAAATGCGTTAACAATCTCACTCCCTTTCTGATCAGGGACACCCACCGTGCATACAATAAGGTCCTGGCAGCAAAGATCATGGCTTTCCACGCCATGAAGATGGAGGTCCTGTTCTGGATGGGCCACTGCCTTACCCATGGCCCAAATGTTGAGACTGTTAGTACCATGCTGGCTGAGACCAAGAGTTCACAGCCATACAGCTAATGCAGAGAGTGCTAATGGACGGCCAGACACCAGCCCTGTGTTACAGCTTGCATTGCCCCATCAAACGAGCTGGCCGCAACTTACGACGGCTTAAAACCACCTATACCATTTCAGTTTCTTTACTTTTATTTTTGGCTTGTTTTGATCACCCTCATGCTTTCATTTAGTTCATCAGCTGGATGTTCGATCAGTTTCTTTTTCAGTAAACACCTCTTCAGGGCCTGTGCTCAGGCTTATTACAATAGACACCCTCAACATTCAAACACGGCCACTGTTCCTCTCTCTCACATACAAAGCCAATGGTAATGCTTTACTTGAGGGGGCACAAATACCTGGTGGTAACTCAATTACTGCTGAAGTACAAATCATGAGCAAATACAGTCGCTATTTGAGATAAAAGATGCTTCAGGATTCATTTATGATGAACAAGCATGAGATCAGATTGTGATGATTGTGTTGTTCATTGCTTGTTCCTTCAGAAGTTCCTTCAGTAGTTCACAAGGGTTCACAGAATTAATTAACAGATATAGTAACAAACTAACTAAAAGTTGAATCATAATTCCTTAATGATGAATTAACATAAACTCAGTATGTAACTAACACTTAGTGTGTGGTTAATCAATAGATAAGTAATGGCTTAATATTGCATTATCTGTGCCCCCTCGAGTAAAGTGTTACCAAGCCAAGATAAAGAGCAATCTGGGAAAAGTGAAGGACAGAAGAGCATCAGAAGGACCTAGCAAGGGCGTCAGAAAGGGCTGTCCATGCACTCAGCCCACCTGTAGGTCTTCAGGTGGTACTTCCTGTCCCGGATCATGTGTGGTGCCCTGGAAAGGATCGCATGGCGAAGGACCTTGCCTGACCTCAGGATCTTCTCGGACGGAACCTATGATGGAGGCAGGGAATGTGCAGTGAGTGGCGAGCTCCAGACAAGGGCAGCGTGAGGCGGGAAATCTGGAAAACTGCACCCTCGCACCACGTAGCGTGTCCGAATACCTGGATAATGGATTTAGCACAGGGTTTGGCTCGGCTGTCAACGAGAGGAGTCTGAAAAATAAAATGGGAGTGCAAATGAAGGACGAACGGAAATGGAAGTTGGAAAAAAACAAGAGAACTAAATGGGCTGGGATGGAAATGAAGTGAAATGTTAAAGATAACATGAACACACACACACACACACACACACAAATCAACAAAACATTCTATGAATAAGTGAAAAAAACTGCATCACGTGACTTTGCAAGACCAATGATATTTTTGCACCACAGAAACTAAATTTCCTTCTTTAATACAGAATGAACTGAATAAGTTATTCAGTTTAGTTAATAATTCATCCTCAACCATTTTTTCTGCTTGGCAGGTTAAAACTATTAGTATCATGAAGACTGCTTGTATCTCTGTGAACGACTGGATGAAGTACATTAGTAATCAACCCAGTACAGGGATGTTTAAAATAGAGAACTAAATAACTAGAATGTTTAATGCCACTTTTACGCCTGTGGGGGGGGGGGGGGTATCCTACATCCATAACAGATTAGAGCAGTGATCTCGGAGGCACGGAATGGTGATGTCACGATATTTGTGTTCTCGGGCATGATATGACTGATATATAAACACACGTGGAGATAGGCTTTCCTTCCTTCCTCGTGTTTTTTTCCAGGATGTCACATGTTTGGCCTGCTGCCCGCACGCCCACTCCTGTCAACAGAGCTCTCTTCTGCACTTGGCTGTTAAGCATGCGCCGCTATTGTTCGCTGTTGACAGGGGGACGCCAATAGGCCTAGGCAACTGAAGGCGTCACACCAACATCCTCTTGTTTTGCCGCCACGTTCACAAATACACCTTCACATCTGCCTCGGTCGTCAAGGAAACAGCCCCAGTACTGCCCAACACCCCCCTGGGAATGAAAGTGCACCTGGGTTAGGGGTTTCCAGGGTAACATGACAGCAAAATGGACATGCTAATCCCTGGGGCATGGTGACGGGCATCCGGTAGCCTCTACGGGCTTGAACCTGGGGACCTGAGGGGAGGCCACGCCCCTCCCGCATCATCACGGCCACCGCGGCCAGCGGCTGACCCGCTTTCCAGCAGCTGCTGTTTAGCATGACAAACGAGGAAGCGCCATCGACAGGCGCTTTTATGCACCGCTGTACCGTTTCACGGCAGCCGTGAGCATCTGCATAGTGAAGCGATTCATGGCTGACAGCAGGAGAGGGGCTCACGGTCAGACTGTATGAACAAAGCGCCATCTGGCTCCATGACCAGCTTACTGTGCATATTGGACCTTGCGCCAGTTTTTTGAAAACTTAATATCTGGCACTTTGGCACTGGAAGAATAGACAGCTGACCAGATCAATCGCACTTGCCAAATGAATTTCCTCTCTGCTTGAGAAACACCTGACAGTATCCTAGTTGATAAAAAGTTAAAGAAGATACCTGCTGCTTTACTGATCAAGCATGAGGTTGGATATATTACACTAATTGTTTCTCTAAGCATGAGAATAACATCTTCTTAAAATTGCACTGCTGTTTCAAACTGATTCTGAAATTAATGTATTAAATCCTTAATCAAGCCAATTAGTGGTCTTGGATTGATATTATCAAATTGAAGCAAAACTAACTAACACTGAGAAATGTTCACATCACCCAACACAGAAGACTGTAAAGCCGTCCATCCTTCACGTAACTGCCCAAAAATCTCACTGCTTTTTACAGTGTGTTTGCTTTCCAGGGCTAGGATTGATCAATGAGGTATATTTACAGTATCTACTCCATTAATCATTTATTATCCTCCTCCAAATCTTAACAGTAAACAGCTTATTTAAACATTCAAAATGCACAAGTGGTCCATATTAGATTATTCCAGAGGCAGATTGAATTCTCTGTTGGCCTTTGGACACTCTTTCTTCAGAAAACGTTTTACAATGATTTCATGCAATATCTGATAAGGATACAAACCACAAGATACAGTAACTGTGATTCTTATAAGAGGTCAGGGTCTGAAATAATATTGTCAATCTTCGCAGGCATCTGGCATTACATTATTCTAGCAAGATTTTCCCTGAGCCCTGTCAGGATTGTCGAGGAAAATCTGTTAACTCTTTGCTTGATGGGGCACAAGTAAGTTAGTAACTCAGTTACTACTCAGTACAAATCCATGCATGAATGCAGCCAACCTATTATGTTCATCCTACTCAGGGCTGTGTGGGTCTGGAGCCTATCCTGGAGGCTACGGGCTCAAGGCAGGGAACAACCCAGAATTGGGCGCCAACCACAGGGCACACTCACACACCATTCACTCACACACCATTCCAAGTGCATATCATGAGCAAATATAGTAACTGCATGAGCTGCATGATAAATGCTGAACGAACATGGGATCAGTACGTAACTAACACTTAGTTTCTGGTTAATTAATACATTAAGTAAGCGTGGACCTTTACTGCCCCCACGAGTAAAGTGTTACTGTTTAAAAGACACAGGAAATACACAAGGTGCATTTCTTCAGTCAAATGAAGTGCCAGGGGGACAATATTCCTCACTGGCATTCTGTCATAACACAAAATAGCTGTTTCCAGCGACATTGCATGTGGATTCATACGCGTAATCTGGGTTGATGTGAGTATTCAGAAATGTGATTACAGGCGTTCCACACATCAGTCAGAAAGGGGTTGGTTTTAAGTCACGGAGAGCGTACAGACACAGTGACCATCTTGTACTGTAGTTAATTATAGATGTTTTGTCTAGATGTTGGCTTCTCATCAGGATGACTTCCAGAACAATGTACAAATCATATTGCTTCAGAAAAATATTTGGAGATGGGACTCTGTCTCTGAAGGGGTCACCAATCAAAGTTAAGAGGTGGGACAGGATCTGCTAAAAATGTCCTAGCAAACAGGCACAGAAAATCAACACTGTCTTATTTACATTTCCTCACACATAACAAAATCTCAATTCCCCATGTTATTTTGGGTTATCTTTTCTTTGAACATGTGTAAATATGCCTTCCGCATAAAAGCAACAGGATACAACTCCTATTTCTTTAACAATTATCTTTGTAACCAGACAGCATTGCATCTTAACCCGTAAAGTAAACACATAAATGCCGTAAGACATGTTAGCTCCGAGTTTAAGGTAAATTCTGTTTTCTCTACTGAAACTTCAAGGCTACGGTGTCTTTCTGTCTATCATTCATAAATGTAACCATATTGTTTATGAATAATAGCAAAACAAAGTTTCTTATGGTCGCATAAACATTTATAAATTTGCAGGAAGCCAGTTAAGAGTGGTTCACATTTAAAATGGATAGCTTACCTTACTAAGATTTTTCAGAGACCCATAGGTACTGTTACTCAAATTCTCTTTGTCCGGCATTCCT
Source organism: Mormyrops attenuatus (assembly GCA_026777985.1). Classification (NCBI taxonomy): domain Eukaryota; kingdom Metazoa; phylum Chordata; class Actinopteri; order Osteoglossiformes; family Mormyridae; genus Mormyrops; species Mormyrops attenuatus. The sequence continues at coordinate 10,579,249 of JAODKC010000038.1, forward strand.
AAAGAAAAAAAACAAAGAGAATTCACAGTGATCTTGTATTTCAGGACAATTACCATATTGACAGTGTTAATTAAATACAATTAATTACAACAGGAGAGAGCTATAATAGTTGAATATGAAATAGTCAGTTTGTTAGTAGTATATTACAATCAATGTCTGCAAATCTGCTATTTATGGTAATTCTACTGGATAGGTGGATGGACCCAGCTTCTATGGTATCTTGGATGAATAGACCCAGTGTTTATGGTAATTCAGCTGGATGAACAAAGCATCTATGGTAAATGGGCTGGTAAAACTCAGCCGGATGGACCCAGGGTCTATGGAGCCAGGATCCACAGTTTCAATAATGTCCAGAAACCAAGAAAAAGCAGTGAATAGGTAATAAATAATACTGTGGTTGATATGATTGAGGGATTGTTGAAAAAATGCAATGATACTTTTCAAAGCTTACATAATCCTCTTGAAAAGTGATCTGCTTTCATTTAAAGGTCAGTTATTAGTAGTTTGTAACAAAGGCGGGATTATCGCTTCGGGATTTTTACCCCCACTTTTTGAATATCAGCTTCTGTGCCCGAGTCTTATATTCTGCTAATCCCTCAAACGAAAAGGACCCTCAGAAGCAAGCATCCCTCCCAAAAGGCAAATTCTATTTATAGTGGGGGCACATTATATCACTCAAGCCTACATACGTGGAATAGAACTGAATTTTAATTTGCCAGGTAAGATTAGAAATGTATTTAGCACGGTTAGTGTAGGGAAATTCATTAGTATCAGAGAAAAATCCAAAGAGTTTAACAGGTAAAACAGAAAAGACTCAATTAGCACTGATTACTCACTGTCATTGCTGGGTCCACTTTCCATTACACCGTACGGCGGGGCAAGGAGTCCAGCCATGCACTGACGGTACTTCTAGAAAGACACAGGAAACCAAATCCGCTGAAAAACACACTTCTGATCTGGACTAATGGTTTAGAAAACAAAAGACACTAGTTAGTAAGTGGATTCACTCATCGCACAGAACAGGCGATAACTGTCTAATTTACTTTCCACCAAAATGAGCACTTTCTATTCACTGCAGTTACGCTTACTGTCATAAGAAGCAACTCCCAGTAATATTTATTTTAATGTGTGTCACTGAAATCAGAAAACTGCCGATAGTTGCGGAGCACATTGTATCTGTCCTATTCTCCTGCCACTGCAAATCCGAATGCAAATTTCAGCCCGGTTCCTTCCATGGGCCTGTAGGCTCTGTTCAAGGTGCATGTGCAGAAATTTCTTTTGGATGCATACAATACTGGGGAATGACCACAATGCATACAGAACATGGACGAAATTCAGCTGCTGAGCGTCTGCCTGTTATTTCTGCACATGTACAACGGCGCTGATGACAATGAAGGCTCAGGGTTATATAATTGTGCAGCTTGGTCTCACAGCTGGCGGTCAATAGCTTTTAGGGGATGAAAACCCACAGCATGACTGAACTTAGACCTCCGGCTGCTGTTCTGTCCCTCACGCCCTTCCCACCGGCTGAGCAAGACACTGACATGTACTGTTCAACCAGCGAAGACATTTACTCATTTTTTAGTCTGTTCTTTTTTTACTGCCTAACAGACCTGCTACATTAAAAAAAACACCCACAGTGGATGACATCAACAGAACGAGGGCTGGTTTGAAACCATCTTCAGCAGAATAGTCACATGTCAGTTGGGCCCTCGTGCAAGGCCCTTAATCCCCCAAAATGCACCAGGGGTGCCAGATCAATGGCTGACCCCAAGCTTCACTCTCATCAATAAATATGACTCAAAAGAGAGACATACATCCACATACATTACTCATGCCATGCTTGTGAACAGTGGATTATGGGAAAACTCCAACAGACTGAGTAATAGCAGAACAAGCTGGGGAGCAGGACGGGATATGCCATAACTACAGAGACTGTGGGTAACTTAAAAAGTTAAGCCAGCACTAAACCTTTGCTCTTGAGTCCTGCATGAATATCCAGAACAGTACCGGCAATGTAGTCTCAAGCACAGGGATTCCCTGAAGAGTGTAAATGTAACCTCCGCTTGAGGAAAACCACATCTGCCATTGGTCTGAGATGTGTGAAAAGTAGTATCGGAGCAGATTAAAACTGCATTTCCAGCTTTGGGTTTTATTAGAACTTGACGAAGTAGCTCAGACCTCCGCTTCTCGGAGTCTAGGGATGCACCGATACTGTCATTGGGTATCGGGCCAATACTGCGCTAATATGCTCATACTCGTAAAAACCGTCCGATACCAAGAACCGATAAAATTTCATTGCAACATTTCATTGCATCTTTTCTATTCTTTTTTTGCTGCCCAATCAGATTCTGGCATCTGGCGAGAGATTTGTCAACCGGAAACATTTGGTAAGGATAAATACAGAGAACACCGGCATTGTTCGTGAGTATACCTGGGTGTACGCTTTCTTCGCTCCTATAAAAAAAACGCTACCAAGCGGAGCAGTCACAGTTACATTTCTGGGGAGGGGCACCTCTGACTATGGCAAAGGGTCCACGGCTACGTCGCACTTACGGCATCGATTCTACGCAAAAGTATGAATCAGCCTTTACAGTCAGGGTTTTGTTCCTCTGTAAAGACCTTTCAAACAGAGAATTGAAAATTCAATTTCAAGTAAGTTAAATAAGCCTACATCTTATTAAACACTGGTATCAGATCGGTACTCGGTATCAGCCGATACTCTAAGTCCGGGTATCAGTATTGGGACAGAAAAAGTGGGATCGGTGCATCCCTATCGGAGACAAACGGCGATTACATCAGATAACACCTTAAGAGCCAATCCGGGCTGAGAAACTCACTGGAAAACAGTAGTTCACAATAAGGTAATGCATATAGAACTGACTGAGTCTGATGTTCACATGCATATAGAGCATTCAGGAAACATGAGAACAGTAAGAACACACTGCTGCATAAATGTGGTATGCAGAGCAGAACATGACACTGTGCAGCAGACCATGATGTGCTCATCTCCATTAGGGTCATAAATGTAGAATAAGAGCCATCTCAATTCATCAAGATAAATGATTTAGGTAAGAGCCAGCAACATATAAACCAATTATGTTTACAAAAATTACTTTTTATAGAAAAAACAAAGCCCCAGCTGAAGATAGTAGAACTTATCTCTCATCTAGAACTTATCTCATAGTGGCCAAGAAAACAGAATCAGATCAAATTCAGAGTAATGTTTGGGGATGATTAAACAGGCAACATGCAGACTTGAAATCGCAGCACACCACAAGAGTAGATCACCTTATTCACATTGATGCTTGTAAGCAGGGGAATATAGGAAAACTACAGCAAAACTAACCTGAGCAGACCAAGGACACGAGACAGCGAAGCCACGGCTGTCCGCCAAGCAGCCCCACCCCCATGGCAGGGGCACTCATCCCAGTGAGGGCAGGGGGGCTTGTGCAGAGGGGATTAAAGGGCAGGTGGCAGGTACAGACACACGGGCAATTTTCACAGTGCCTATCACATCACGTGCAGCCCCACCCCCACACTATCAAGAGCTGGGCCACACTATACACAACACATGCTGCCTCAACTGAGCCAGGGATATGCTGCTGTACATTCAGGATTATCATATGCACAGTAAAGATTCATCTCACATTTCATTTTATCACTGTTTTACACATTATTGTGAGACTTTTATTGTTGATACTTTTTTTTTATTGTGGTTTAATTCTGGATCTAAAAATGTGGTAAATATTATCTTCTCCTAACAGAGCAACCTGTATTTGTTTTCTTGATTTCAAGCACTAATCCTAACATGGACTGACTGAATGTTAAAAAGTGACTTAGTACCTGAAATGATCATCGAAAAGGCAAAAAGGTAAGGGGAAGTTCAGTTTGGGGGGTTTATGGCCTTGACTAACCGACAGTCCTGCCCCAAACCACAAGAGGCTGCCCGGGGAACCTGAAATGACCCTACATTTGATTTGCTTCTCCAACAGATCAGATGATAAAGCAGCATGAGAACAGGAAAACAATCTCAGAACAAGCTAATGTGCACTGCCCTTCGCTACACTATCAGATAGTGGACCCACCATAACAGTTAAGTCTATTTTTAAATGCTTTGACTTTGACTGCATCCCAGTAACTGAACACCGGTGCTCATAGTCTGGCCATGAAGGCTCCTTTAATTAAACTCTATCTTCAGTTTATTCAGCAGTATGCAACCTTATCTGCAGATTCTGAAGCTTTACCCGTAATTCTATTTTGAAGTCTTTAAATCTCCTTAGTATGCTTTGTAAGGATTAGGTCAACTGGTTAATTTTCTCTGAATGGTGTGTGAGTGTGCCCTGTGTGTGACGCCCCATCCTGGGTTATTCCCTGTCTTATGCCCGTAGTTTCCGAGATAGGCTCTGGACCCTGCGACTCTAAATAGGACAAGCAGCTGTGAAAAAAACGGTTGGACGGATGGATGGATGTATGGAAGGAAGTTACTTTTCTCTACTGTCTGGACAGAGGATATTTTTTCATGTGGCACCAGCTGTTTAGGACAAAACAGAATCTTTATTCAACTCAGCTTCACTGTAGCCTACAGTTTCTGGAGTCAATAGCCGAACAGTGACAGAAATACTCAATAAATACAGACACTCCTCTACTTGCGAACGAGATACGGTCCGAACGGCCGTTCTTAACTTGAGATGCTCGTAAGTCATTATTCAACATCATTTTAAGGGCATACGCAAGTACCAAGAACTAGGATGCCGGGAGTACGCACGCTACGCTGCTGCGCGGTGGGAGTAGCGGCTAGAAGTCGTATTAGGTGGAACAGGAGCGCAGAAAAAAAAATCTATGTTGCGGACAGGAAACGGGAGCCCAATGAACACAGTTTGGACTTACAGTTCTCTTCGTTCGTATGTCTGAAAGTTCGTAAGTTGAACGTTTGTAAGTAGAGGAGCATCTGTACTCTATGAATAAACTTAAACTCATGACTTTCCAGACAGGAGCAGAGATCCCTGAGCTGCTGACCTAGACACCACCCAGGAGAATCAACTGTTAGGGTACCATCTTTTGCATAATTTAAACGTCAAAACAATATTATACCCTTAAAAACACTTCACAACATGGAATCAACATGACATCGCCAAGCCTTAACGTTACAGGCCTACATTAAATAAAACCAGAGTGTTATCAGGAACAATGAAGAATAATACTGAAACACCCCCGTCACAATATAAGGGGGTCGTGCTTAGAGACACTTTGGATTTATTTTGATTTAATGCAAGGTTCTAATGTGAAAGCAGGAAATTAAAATAACCCACGGAATGAAAGGAGCAGTCTAACGGCAGAGGCTGAAAGCTGAACACGTTCAATCGAAAATAATACCTCATTAGAAGCAAAACTACCACGGGGTAGGAAAAAGATAATAAATCATCACGGCATGAGGTACTACAGCTGAGCCATTGATGCAACTGGTGCCATGTTACTAATGATACATTCAACACCAATGTCTACTCTAAATACCTGCATTATAGTTAAAAATCAAAGGACACTGATTGTTTCTCAGCCCCTCGCTGTTTCATTTTTCTCCGGTAATTAAGTTCCCTTTGGTACAAAACAATGCTTACCAAAGGCGCTGACAAAATATAATTTGAATCTCGTAATCGTGGTGGAAAACCGATACAGAAACTAATATGTATCTATATAACAACAACAACAATAATAACCATCTAGTTCGTCCCGAGGGATCAGGACAGCGCTCCCAGTTGAGTAGGCAAGTGACCACATTCCCCGTCAGTTTCAATATTAAAAAACAAGATTCTCTATATTTGTTCTCAATACCGTGCAATGAAGCGATCCATGCTGTCACCCCAGTCCTTTAATTCGCTTAAATTAACCATTAAATCACCGCCCTCTCCGTAAAGTGCACTTCAGTTGAAATGGACCCACGACTTCGACATATTACAAAGCGTGATGCTCCCTTGCCTGGGTCTCCTTATCCCGGCACTGGCGCCGACTAATAAACCCGGGGATTTTTACTTAACACTCGAGGCTCGTTCGCCTGTGCATGAACATCGCAGGGGGTTTTGAAGTGTCATATGTCTTGTGGTATCCAGGGCATATATTTCTTTCAAAAATGTGACATTCCTGTGACATTCAGCGGACACACACAGCTACCCACCTTCCCCACACCTGTGGCTGTACTCACGATATATTTATCTAACACCATTCATTTCCTTAACGTTATTTTTAGTGGATAATTCTGTTACTTTTAACGCCCCATTAAAACCGGTCGATTTGATCACACATACAGTTTGCACGGCTGCTTTATAATTCATAATTTATGTGTAATAATACTGCTGAAAACACAGCAGAGTAGATATGTTATTATCTTCTCAATGCAAGCCCCAGCGTTCATCGTGACAATATGTTGCATAATTCGTCCAGGACCAGCATGTTCCTAATGAACAGCTGCTTCTTATAATTTACCGAAGCTCAAGCAACATCCTGCACTTTCCGTTATCGATGTTCCATAATGTGTGGCACGAAAAACGGCATTTGCATGTAAACCGCACCCCCCCCCCCCCACCTCAACAATTGACAGTTTAGGCACACAGATACCGTGTACTCTTTAAAGATATATCTATTTAAAAACCCAGGATTTAAAGGGGTTTGAACAGGAATTGTTTTAAAAAAGCAGACTGATAAATGAAAACTCACCCCCGATGCCCCAGTGTGGATCGGCACTGTAAAATCCCAGAAAGCTACGCTCCACTGTTCGCTCTACCTCCCAAGTCCAAACGACATCCCAATAAATCCTAGGTAAGACAACAGTTAAGGTCTCATCCTCCCGATGCCGAGGCGCGCACACGCCGAGATCATTGCACGGCCAGCCGGCCGGAGCGCCGGAGACCCGCCCCTCCCGCCCCGAGCGCGCGGCCCGCGGAGGAGGATCACTCTAATCATCCTACTCCGCTCAGTGCATCTGCCTTCTCTGCGTCTCCTCCGTGACCCCCGACAGGCAACGATACGGGACTACACCACCACTATTAAATAACTGCTAAATGGATATTTACATTTGGGCGACCGTCAAACAGCCAACACCCGAAATGAAATCCCATTAATAGGGTATAACATATTCAACAGGGATAGTAAAACTATCGTTAATTTATTGGTTTTCGAATGCAGTCATTACATTTAATTTAACATTAGCAGCGAGTGCACTTATCACATGCAGGCAATCAATTTAATCCATTTTCATAATAAGACTTCGGTATCTTAAAAGCATTGGTGTAGATTTGGAAGAGCAACTCGGTTTAAAATTGCTGAAGGTAATTCAGCACTTCCTAAAAAGTGACTCATGCATAATTCCGTGTTTCGGCATTCATCACAGCAGTATGCCAGGTGGAACAGACGTAGATGCACTCAGAAAGCCAAGGCAAAGCCTATAGACATTCTGGACACATATAATAAGGATTTATATGGATTTAATTAGTGAACATATTGGTTAATGATCGCTCTGCACCTGCATTCAACACACAGATAATGTGATGAAATATTGGATAATATGGAATAAAATGTGTATGTTAATATAAAGTCTAGAGAGTTTATCCTTTATCTTCTCAGAAATGTTTTCACATCCACTGTGACAAATTACGATAGAATCAAACCCGTTTAATCTGGTAATATTTAAAACCACACCCAAACAGCATAACTAAAGCTGTATGACAGGTCTGATCTATTCGTTTAACAATCCCCATTAGCTTTGCTAAAGTATTGGGAGGGGCTGTTGGGATATAGACCGGTGCACAGAAAAACTATTGGTCTACTGGTCATGGTCAGACAGGTCAGTGGTTCCCAACGAAGGGTGGAGGAACCAGGGGGACAGGGGAATGTGTACCCCCAATATTTATTTTGGCTTCACCCATGCCCCCCCCCCCAAAAAAATACACCATTACATATAAAGGGAAAATGGTGGCACAGGAGGTAGTGCTATCGTTCAGCAACCGGAGGGTTGCAGGTTCGAGCTCTGGTTCCTCCTGACCCCATCAAAGTGTCCTTGAGCAAGACACTGAACCCCAAATTGCTCCCGGTGTGCAGGTTGGCACCTTGCATGGCAGCTTTCGCCACCGGTGTATCAATGTGTCATGTATGAATGGGTGAATGTGAGGCATAACTGTGAAGCGCTAAGTAGCAAAAATGCGATACATAAATGCAATCCATTTACCATAAATGATTAAGTTGTGCTCCACCAATATCAAATTCTATCCTTTGTCATTGCTCCCAACATCATAACTACAGAAATATATCCATCCGTCTTCCCTCTGCTAATTCGGCTCAGTGTCACAGCGTGGCCCCGCACCCTCTCCCACACAGGATGCATACACACTCACACAGTCATATGCTGCAGTCTATTCAATGCCCCCAGTAAGCTAACTGCATGTCTTTGGATTATGGGAGGAGACCCACATGACACAGTGAAAGCAAGCAAGCTCTTCATACACAAATCAGATGCGATCAAATACACCAATAATGAAGGCAGACTTCATGTACAGTGCTGTGCAAAAGTCTGAGGCAGTCAAAAAAATATAAAGGTTATTTATGTGGGCAGTAAATATATAATTTATTTAACATTAAAACATATGGAAATTAAGAGTGAGCAAATAAAAAATAAACAAGATTTTCTTCTATTCTCCAAAACGTTACTGATATCTAGTTGGATGGCTAGATGAACACCGCTTCAGTTCCCAAACCTCCTCAGGGACAC
>JAODKC010000038.1:10588187-10593187 GCA_026777985.1 Mormyrops attenuatus
GGGTTTGAAATGGCTAAGCTGACACACTTGGACAGACAAAAACATCATAGTTTTACACCAACATGAAGATCATTTAAGGATAATTTTCTGTGACTGCCTAATACTTTTACACAGCACTGTATCTAATGTCAAACAAGCGTTGTCCACATAACAGAGTGAGACTCTGGTCCAGTGTTGAAACACAGCGTCAATAAGGCACTAAGCTTTTAAAGGGGCGTTTTGAGAAGCTATGATTGCTGGATATTCCATTATGGGGAAAATCTGAGTGAACAAGTGAGTTCAACACTGAAACTTAACACCCTGGTATCAATGGGGTGCTCAAGTGACAAGGGCATTTTCAAACGTACAGCGTGCAGCCATTTGGAATGGGGTCACAGCGTGGATAAGACCCAGAGGTTGCAGCAAAGGCAGAACCTGCGACTCCGTAAACCACTGTCATGGCGACGTGGGCGGGGCACTAACCAAACAGACTATTGCTGCTCTTGCCAGTGTCACTGATTGGCAGAGCTGTGTTTTTTGACACAGCATTTTGACACAGTTCCCTAATCTGCCCAGGCCGTCCAAGATGGGCGTGCCCCCCAGCAGGGGGATATATATGGGTGGGGCCATGGGGCACTGACCCCAGCTGAAAGCTGATTAGTCCACTCCCCTATCACTCACCAATTCAAAACATACGGTTGGCCCCTTTGCATGACTTATTGCCCCTCTTATGCCCACCATCATAAAAAACACCTCAAATCGTCCCTGTCCTCGATGGTGAAAGTATGTAAAAGCTAACCGCTTGTGTATTGGCCACACAAACTGCCGACGGGCACCAAGGGCAGCGGAGCGGAAAGGCAGGGAGGCCGTCTTTGTGCCGTCTGATTGATTCTGCATTTTAAGTGGCTGAAGCTCATTAGATCCTGGCTTCCCCTCCCGGGCCCGGTCACATGCTGGCGATTTGCAGCCTCATTCCACGGACGCCATCAAAGCGGTGCCGCGCACGGTGCCCTGCACGGTGCGCGTGTGTGGCTGTGGGCGTCGGTCATCTCGTCTCAGATTGCTGTTCAGGTCGTCTTGAAGTGTATCCCACACAGCTGGGGCGAGAGGACAGTGACAGGTCTCGCTTCAACATAAATAAACATGCAGGCTACCAAACGGCAAGATCACACAGGGAGAATACAGACTGCACTCTGCTTGCTTCACTGGGAGGTCACGAGACCATTTTCAGTGAGTTGCAGAGTGTGTGGTTTTAAAAAAGAAAATATTAGCACCCCCTTCCAATTTATCATGAATCTGGGTCATGGTTTAGTGACCAAGGAATAATGTGGGTGCTGGGTTTGAGAAATACTGCTGTAGATACCATTTGGGCCCCCCCACAATGTCGGTACAGGAATTATAGGTGATGGGGAGGGGCTGCTACGATGGGCTGGCCCCCCATCCTGGGTTGTTCCCCGCCTCGTGCCCATAGTTTCCGGGATGGGCTCCGGACTCCCCGCGACCCACTGGGATAAGCTGTTTGGACAATGGATGGATGGATGGGGAGGGGCTGTGGGGGTATAGAACAGTGCATACGAGGGGGCTGAGCTGAATAAACAATATGTCTGATACCTACACGATCGCTGCACACGCCCGGCGCTGTCTGTAAGAAGTAGGATGCCGTCTGCCCTGTAGACCTACATGTGGCATCGTCGCTCCCCGTGAGGCCTGGCATGCCCACCCTACTTCCTCTTCGCCTCCGTCTGCGATCGCGAGGCCGCCTGCCAAATCGCCGCGTGTCCCCACGGCATAGTGTCTGTAGCTGCCACCCCCCCGCAACGAGAACCACGCCTGTCCTAACAAACCCCACCTGCCAGTCGTCCACTGATGCTGGGAAGCATGCATGGGTGACAGGCTGGGGGGGGGTTGTTTCCCTCTGCCGCCCCGCACCCCCAACGGCTGCCCAAGAACACTGAAACGTGAGCCCAGCGGACTCCTGTTATGTAATTCTCCCACTACCCCAGAGGATTGTGGGAAAGAAGCAAATGATAAACAGATTGCCCCCTCTGGGCCTATGAGGGTGCTCTTGTCCTTTCTTGCCCTCGCAGCAGAGAATGTCTGTACCTCGTCGGTCTCTCTCCACAAATGACTGCGTGGCTGCAGCCCTCAATGCACCGACAGTCTGACTGGGATGACGGGGACCCGAAATCCTGCTGTCACACAGCTACCCAAGCGCTGGCAGATTATTTCCATTATACACAAAATAGGACTTTGTGGAAGACATTAATTTTGGATCATTTTAACTAGCAGACTGTGGAATGGTAAATTCTGAAATGTTTATTTCATTCGGCTCTGGTTGGCAGTAATTCAGTAATGTGTTCTAACAATTTGATTGCATTGAATTATTCATTATTCATCCTCAGAAAATGAAATCTTCAAAATCCTTTATCAGCTTCTTCGATGAATAGTTTCACAGGGGCAAACTGAAGGTCTAAAGTTTAGTTTGCAGAAAAGGTCAATGGTCTAAACAGCAAGAAACAGCAAGAAACTTATTTCAAAGACGATGTTGCACTTCTGCATTACTGCTTCCCCGCAGTATGTCGCATGTGACAAATGCGGTCTTCAAGTGTACCCCAGAGCATCATTCCAGATTGGGCCAGAACCTGCAGCTCTTCAAAGAGTCACGTGTCGCTGTCTGACGTCTGAATATTACCCAGATGCTGTGATCATAGATGCGTGAGTCGCAGGCTGTCACAAGGGGACAACCCCCCCCCCCCCCCCATGCATGACTGCAGGCTTCATATGGCCCAGATCGACAGGAATAGATGAGTCCAACATCAACAGTCTCTTTAACCACTGGATCTTGGTGCACTTTTTGTATATTCTCAATTGTATTAACAGGAGAAAAGAACAGCTTTGAAGAAAAATGTTTCTGATTTGCAGACTTTAAAGATAAAAATTGCATTTGCATGAAAACTCATTATTTTGACTGATCTTCAGCACAGAGGCTGACAGAGCTGCTTTGAAGCTGGAACCTCAGTAATGAGTGGGAGTGGGCGTTTCCCGGCCTAACTACGGCTCCTGGCAAATCGAGAACCCAGACCCCGATCCTCGCTGTACGAGGGGAGCACCTTCTGCTAACTGCTAATGTCTCTGCCTCTCGTTTTGGCCTCTTCTGGAGGGTCTTACAATTCAAATTTTCTCAACCCGATCCTCAGGGACCCCCAGATGCTCCTCAAAAATGTGTACTCTCTGACAGGGAGCTGGGTTGGAGCAAAAACAAGGACCATTTGAGGGCTCCTGAGGACCGGGCTCAGAAACACTGTTACAGACCATGAAAGAAATATCACTGTAGAACAGCAGCAGTGCCGTGGGGAGGAAGCAGCTACCAAAATAAGATTCGCCAAGAACATCAGAAGAGAACAAACATCTACCCTCCCATCCAGCACAGGGGTAACAGTGGGCGGGGCCCTAACACCAATGCCAGACAGCTCATGGAATACAACAGGGGCTCACCATCCCAACGCAGGGCACACCCAGTAAGGATCACCAGCCCATCGCAGGGCACACCCAGTAAGGATCACCTGCCCATCGCAGTGCACACCCAGTAAGGATCACCACCCCATCGCAGGGCACACCCAGTAAGGACCACCGCCCCATCGCAGGGCACACCCAGTAAGGATCACCAGCCCATCGCAGGGCACACCCAGTAAGGATCACCAGCCCATCGCAGGGCACACCCAGTAAGGATCACCACCCCATCGCAGGGCACACCCAGTAAGGATCACCAGCCCATCGCAGGGCACACTCAGTAAGGATCACCAGCCCATCGCAGGGCACACCCAGTAAGGATCACCACCCCATCGCAGGGCACACCCGGTAAGGATCACCAGCCCATCGCAGGGCACACCCAGTAAGGATCGCCACCCCATCGCAGGGCACACCCAGTAAGGATTGCCACCCCATCGCAGGGCACACACTATGAGCAGTTCATAGGCCATTTAGCCTAACAGCATCCACATTACCTGGAGGAAACCCAGGAGAGATGCAGCGAGAGAACATACAAGCCCGTCACATACAGAGCGGATTTGGGATTCTAAGCCCCAGCTTGCAGATATGAAGCCACGGTGCTGCCCACTGAACTACCATGCTGCCCGGTAAAAAGCACGAGAACATAAGAACATAAGAAGTTTACAAAGGAGAAGAGGCCATTCGACCCATCAAACTCGTTTGGGGAGAAATCAACTAATAGCTCAGAGTTGTTAAAATCTTATCTAGCTCTGATTTAAAGGAACCCCAGGTGTTAGCTTGCACTACACTAACTGGGAGTCTATTCCATACTCTAACGACACGCTGTGTAAAGAAATGCTTTCTCAGATCCAGTTTCAAATGTTCTCCCGCTAATTTCCACCTATGGCCACAAGTTCTTGTATTTGAACTAATATTAAACTATTTGGTTGAACAGTTATTGCAATTATATTTCAATATAAGTGCTCTCCTTAGAATAATTAATTTGATCATAATGAGACTCACATCTACCACACTATCCCACACAACCTGTATCTCTCATCTCCACATAGGGTGACCTTTCCATCATTTTAGGCTGTGTCGAAATTTTCTGGTTCAGTCTCTGGATCCAGAAACGAGGCACAGAAAGGTATGGCACTGGCAGTACATCCCGCATGGGGTAGAGTCATTCTGAGTGCATGGTCAGCATATCAGACGGCACACTCAAATCACTGCAGGGGGATGGTGAGCTGCACCCTGGATGGTGAGCTGCTCTTGGGGGGTGCCCCACTGTGAAAGGATGTGAATCCCTGCTCCCGGCCACACTTTCTCATTGTTCTCTCTCCACCCCAGCCCACTGACACAAGTCTAACGTCCTTCAGTACTGTAGGAATACACTGCAGTGCCCCCTAGTGGCAGAAGTTTGGGACAAACGGAACATACTCAATTGGGGCTTCCTGGCTGTTATCTTGAGGCTCTGCGTTCTACAGCAGTACTCACTAGAGATGGGCGATTTGACCCAATACCAAGGTTGG
>JAODKC010000038.1:10598187-10601635 GCA_026777985.1 Mormyrops attenuatus
AAAAAGTAATTTATTTCTCTTCCTGAGTAACTTGCCCAACAGTGTTCCATTTTGAAATAATCAAATAGCTACTGTGAAGATAAAGAGGAAATGCAAAAGAGTTCCAAAAGATCTGTTTTCATCCTGAAACATGTACGCTAATGGTTAGCTTTCGGAAACACCCGAGTGCACAGTGGAAAAGAGGCCACCTCAACGTTCCTGTTTGTCATGGAGCTGTAACCTCCTCTGATTGGCCCGCCAGTTCAGTCTGAGCGAGGCTGCCATGCCCACGTTGCCGGGCAGCAGAGGGCTGAGGTCACCGTGTTGGTGAGCAGCGAGACGGGCTTAGGTGCCACCGGGCACAGCCTTGTAAGGAAGAAGAGTGAGCCACAGTCGGGCCTGTGCTTCGAGCTGTGTCACATCAGGCCAAAGGAAGGACAACAACTCAGAACAGCGGCCCCCAAAACAACACAGCTCTGTACACTGAGACCTACATAAACCAAGCCAGAGGGAAGCTGCACAGAGGACTAGCACAGTTGATCTGTGCATTAAAACCATTTTACCGGTCAAAGCAAACAAATGCCAAATGAGAGCCATTTCCACCATCAGCAAACACAAAGGCCGGCTCGGCGCAGGAAATCACGGCCCGCTTCATGCCGCAGTAGAGAGGAAGGCTGCTCTGTTTTTTCCCCGAAGCCTGGGTAATGCGACGGGGGAAGGCTGATTACGCAACACAGCTTTGCAGGCACTGCATGTTTGCCTGCAGGTGGGGAACAGGCTGCACCCAAGGGGGGTGGGGGGCCCAAGGCAAAAGTGATCTAAGTGGCTGCTTAGGGCCCAGCAGCCACCAGCCCTCCTCCCCCTCCCATCTGATCAGCCTGTCAGAAAGGGATAGAAGATGACAAATGACAAGTAGGTTGATCAAATTTTGCTTAGGGTCCTGAGAACGTTAACTAGTAGCTGCTGATATTTGCTCAGATTTCCCAGCTCAAACACACCTACTAAACCTGATATTTAGCTGATTAAGATGTGTTTGAGCAGGGAAATCTGCAAACTGTGTTGGACTCTCCCCACCCAGGACTGGAACTGAGATACTGGGGAGACCTGCTCTACAGATACATGCTGGGAACATGGAGGATGGGGCCTGGAGGATTACAATGGACCCCCCCCCCCCAATACCATATGCACTGATGTGGGGATGGAGGTCTGGGGCAGAGAGGATGGGGTATGAGCTACCTCCATCTAACTTGTGCCTAGAAACACATCGGGAGTATGCTGCTCGTCATCACACCACACTCAGCAAAACAGCGATGTTTTGCGGTCGGGACAAAATGGCCATCATCTCACACCTGCTGTGTGCAGCTGATCCCCGCAGATACCGCGCTGACAGATCCGCCGCTTCATCCCTGCACTACACCGCCTCCTTCTGGAGCTTCATTCATTACAGACTAGGTTTCTGCCAAATAACTCGTTGGGCGGTACGTGTAACAAGGGTCCCTGCTTCAGCAGATCAGACACCGTCAGTGGAGCGGCCAATCTGGCGCGCCTGACGACCCCTGACCGATTAGCACCGTACCAGTGCAGATGCCCTCAAACTCAGGTGCCCCCCCCCCCATTGACATGAACAAAAGAAAGGCGGCTGGATTTTTGAAACCTGAAAACTCTCGCTTTCTCTCTTCGCCGTGCATGTTGCGTGTCCCATTAAAAGGTTGCCATGTGTTGCCGTTTCAGTACCATTAATACATTATGAGGCAATCTGTTACCACTTCTGATTCCGAAGGCGATTAGTTTCAGCGCTCCATATGGTGCCGTCTGGCTGATGGAGACTGCCGTGTCTGTAACGTGACTAGCAACGGAACCTGTTACATTTAGAGTAAGAAAGGAGGATAAAAATAAATAAGTAAATAAGATAAACTGAAAGCACACCAGAAGGGGCTGGAATCCCATGTTGCTGTAGGCTGTATTTGTTAAATTACTTAAGGAACCAAGTAAGGTAAAGTAAGGTAAAGTTTATAAGACCTCCTCGAGTAACACGCAGGTTCTCTAATAGCTACTCATCCATCCATATGTCACAGGTAGGATTCCGGAGTTTTATAAATTAACCCAGCAAAATATATAATAAGGAATCATTCAAC
This sequence comes from Mormyrops attenuatus, assembly GCA_026777985.1. Classification (NCBI taxonomy): domain Eukaryota; kingdom Metazoa; phylum Chordata; class Actinopteri; order Osteoglossiformes; family Mormyridae; genus Mormyrops; species Mormyrops attenuatus. The sequence continues at coordinate 10,600,302 of JAODKC010000038.1, forward strand.
AAAATGTGTTAGTATACAGCTGTGTGTACTCGTCAAATGACAAATACACACCAGGTGTAGTAATTCGGAGAGATATTAAGTAAATGTCTCCTGGGCTGAAAATTATTACCAAAAACGCTGAAAAAACATTTTAGTAGTCAGCATACATACAGTGCTACTTTAACTCAGTTAGGAGAAAACGTTTATAGCGGCGTCCAGGTAAACTGAGACAAATAACGCCAAAGCCTATTCTCGTGTTTACAAAATATTGTAATGACTGTCAAATGTAAATATGAAAAGTTGCAATTTAATCGCAAAGGGTAAATTTAGAGGAAAGAGACATGAATACCACGAGGACAGAGCGAATCGTCAGGGAATAAGTGCGGCAGTCTGATTCATTATTCTGCACCAAAAGACGACTTGGTCCCCCAGGTAATATTAGCTTTATTCTCAGTTGTACTCGCCGAATTGTTTTACCGCTATTTGTGCCAAATAATTGCGTGGATGTATTTAATTTTTTAATCGCGCGTATATTGCTGTAGTAGTCGAGCAGTCAGGATAGATTCGTTAGTTTAAAAAATACAATACGGCAGATGACATTGCCTTTCCATAATACCATATTTACTGGCTGCATGCAAAAATCAAAGCGATATCATCTGTATTTCGCCGTTCCTTTATTCTGTGTAACTGGTATAATAAAAAAACGCCGGGAAAATAAATATCCCACAATATTCACAGGTGAAAAGAGCCGGCAAACGATGCTACCGAGCAGGGCAGGCTTTAGACGGTATTCGTTTATTGCGTATGCAAGGTGTCAAAAAGAGAAACATTCAGCAAACGAATACATCTGTTCCTGCTCACCTTTTGTCGAGGCAGATGATCCATTCTGCAGATGCAGAAGACTGGGCAGAGGTGTGCGCCGCTACCATCTTTGGCGAGATCATGAACCTGGTGCAGCTGGAGCCGGACTTACATCATCCTTGTTTTATCATGGACTCTCCCCTCCTTTCGTTCGGAAAAAGGAGTCGTTTGGTCCAGTTTCAACCAGCAAACGTGTCGAAAGCTAGGGGAATGACGATTAACAGTGGTGACATTTCTTCGTCTAGTTGGGTATCTTTAACTGTTGCCAGGGAAATCGCCCATACAATTAATGAAACATGCTCCTATGATGAGTCCTCCACAATTTGCCAATTTCCCATGATATAAGTTCTTAGAAACCTTTTTCCTCATTTTGGAAACGATGGCCTATAATGTTCCATATCCTCCTGAGACCCAAGAAAAATTTCAGGTTATTTGTGATTTTCTATGTCTTTGGAGGAAATAAAACATCTTACAATTTAGATTTTTTCAAATTT
>JAODKC010000038.1:10601735-10621705 GCA_026777985.1 Mormyrops attenuatus
GTGAAAAGATAGATGCAAAAACAAAATGTCCACTACAGAGGACACAAATGAATGGCCCGGGTCTCAGGAGGTTACACATCCTCAAGGGTACTACTGCTTCCGTCTAGGTAAAGATTACATAAACATGATTTTAAAATCAGCAAATTTCATGAAGAAACCACCAAAACACCTGGGCATTACATTTCGCACTACGTTGTGGTAGCATAAATATTGAAACTACTAATAGAGGTTAATAAATGTGAATCCTTAGTGAAATATGTTATTGCTGAAATGTTATTAAAGCTGTGAGACACTTCTTGCCACTCCAGTCTGAGCTTGGCACATCGTCAGCAGATCTGTCACTTTTGCAAGCTGCGATCTGCCTTCCGTGAGGTGTGACAGATGAAAAGACGCTTTTCTCTTCTCGGTCCCGATGGATGCCTCCATCATACTCCATGACATCATACCTGACATGACCTCAGCGTGGCGAAGGAAGGGGCCACCCCGAGTGAAGCAGGGTCTCCTCACGGCCACGGGACGGGTACACTGCGGATTGCCGGTGGGCTTTCGCTACAGCAACATGAACCTCGAACGTGCAGGAGGTGAGAAGCACCGCACATCTCCATGGCAATGTTATGCCCCGAAAAGCTCCAGGTGATCAGGGAGTTCCCCCTGCTGGGTGGAAGCTAAGAAGGGCTGTTAACATGGCTTACAGGCTGAGAGGGAGGCATGGGGCTTGCACGCAGGGGGGAACACCAGGGAGGAATCAGCTCAGTGCACAAAATGGCTACAAGCAGGTTGAGCTAATCTGTAACATACTGAAAGCACTCAACTCATCACTCATTGAAATAGACATTTGTGATTAATCTTTACTGAAAAAGCAGAGTGGGATAGAAAATTGATCTTTTATGGTTTATGGAAGCCCAATAAAAGTAATCAAACTATGTTTGTTATCTTGGGGCTGCTTGTTTCAGTTTAGGGCTAAACCAAGAATGCAGCTGTTTAACCCCAGCATTGGTACTTTGCTGTAGCCCATGCTGACTACATTTCCCATAAATCCACATGGCACAGAGTCTGCCTCTGCAATTTCTAGCTACCTGTTGCGCTTGGTATGAAGGTATTTTGAGGAAACGGGGAGGGGGGGGTGTTTGCTGCTGTGTCAGCAGGCGGAGCTTTCCTGCCGCAGGGGGAGTAAACAACACCATCCTGTAACAGCATATTCTAGTATGTAGTCTCTGTGCATCGGCGGAAATAAGCTCCATAGGAAGTTAGCATGCGGAGCGAAAACAAAACTTGTCAGGTGTACTGGGGGCCATGTCCAGCAATGTCATGAGGTAACAACCATCACGAATACAAAATCACAGTCTTGGGTACCACAACAAGCCATTTTGATCTCAAGTATTCTAAAAACGTTGTTCTAAAAAGCAGCAGTAAGTCATGTTATGTTAAAGTGAGGAAAATGTGGGGATCAACACATTTTCTTTGCTGTATATTTAGAAAGAAAACATTAATGAGTCAGTATGATACCACAGTCGGCAATTTCTTCTGTATCACTGTTTCCCTGGCAACAGCCTACAAAGGCCATTTTGAAGTTGTGGACATTTCATATGTTCTATTCACAGGTTTGTGGGCCTATTAAAATGATGTTTATAACCAAGCATGTCTTACTCCATCTACTGTACTAAAATGACATGAACATACATTAAAAGTAAGGTTTCATTTTCACTTGGATAAATCCAGTGTTGGGCAGTTCAGGTCCAGAAACTACAAATCCAGACCAAGATTTTGTTTCTACCAACCAGCTGAGTACTCTGTGACTGTGACTCTTTATACTCAACTGGTTGGTTGAAACAAAATCATGGTCTGGATTTGTAGATTCTGGACCTGAAATGTCTGACACTGGATAAATCATAACCTCTTGAGATGGGGAGGGGGTCCCCTTACAGATCTATAGAGTGTCAGATGACAGTGAATTTCGGGGAGTCCTCTCTTCACCTGCACTGGTTCCTCATAACAGATTAAATCACCTGCTGTGCATTGCTTTCAGTTGCCTGACCGGAAATCTCTATGTGAGTCTGAAGTGTGTAACAACCAGTTACCAACCTCCCCCATGACCCCAGTTGTTTTCTTCCTGTTCCCACAGAAGGAGTGCTTTTATTTTTGATGCTAATTTTTTGTCAGTTCTGCCGTACCTGATTCCTGTTTCCATGGAAAGGGAAACACCGTCAGTCACTAATCCATTCTCTGCTCATGTATTCCATTGGTTCCCGCAGATTCCAAATAAGGTGGCTTCCTCACATCATGCAACTCTGTTTACAGGTGTATCACATTAGTGCGGTGACTGACTCATCATTTATTTTAATACATTAACACCCTTCTTGTCAATCATTTATTTTGTTTATTCTGAATTGGATTTTATTAAATCTTTGAACAAGCTATTCTGTATTTTATAGTGATGGTAATTTGATTCTATCAGTTTTAATCTGATAATTATTAAATTCTGCTCAATCTCTTGTTCTTTGACTATGCATGTGTCCTTAAGTAAGTATTATGTTTGTTACTTTTGAAATATCTTTATTTTGTGGGCAAGGACACAATGTGTTAATTACTTATATTTCACACTTAGAGTGAGGGGTAAACTACACAATTAGATAACTGTAATAAACTTCATAAGCTTTGACCAAACTCCAAACTGTGACCTCGGAGCAGTTCCACTAGCTGTCTATAGGTGGCACCTTGTTATCTGAGCGTCAGAATCTGTAAATAAAGGTTATGACTGATTGCACACAAGTAAAATTCAAATCACATATGACACATATATTTACTAAATGAAAATGTAATGTTTTGGCACTGATAAAACAATGGTTTCATTTCACAGTCCGTCGTGTCTTCCACTTGTGATAATTAGTAAAAATGCTAACTTCTCATGCATTTTTCATCATATTCAGTATGCTTTCTTTCACCAAACTGACTGTGTAACTCAGTCTCAAAAACAGCACCATCATTTCTCAAACCAAGTTTCCACAAATTAGATGTGTTTAATTAATATGTTGGATGACACATTTATTCAGTTACACTGGCTACAGTCTCTTGCCTCTCTCATCAATCCATTTTCCAGCCACTTATCCAGATGAAGCAGGGGGATGTCTTGGATGGGTTGCCAGTTTTTTTTTTACAAACCCAGACATTAAAAACAATAATGAATCTGCTGTAACTCTCTACAACACAGGAACTGCAGAAAACGGGTGTGTTTTCAAATCCCTTTAGAATGAGGGGGTTCTGCTTTGCATGCCTCACTGCATTCTTATATGACATAATCATTTGTGCTGCAAACAGGCATAATTTCCCTTCATTCACTGGCATTTGCACCATTCTTACGGTCCAGTAATTGATGAATATTTGCCCAACCGGCACGAGAAAGCAGGTGCTATACACATATGACCCAAACAGACAGAACCCTTTGCTTTTCCAGCATTATTCCAGAGAAGTTTGAGTCAAGCCCAGAAAATGTAACCTCTAATTGTGTTAAACCAGGTTGAAGGCAATCATATCCAGAAATGGCCGTTGTGTGTGCAGGTTTTCACTGCAACTCCCTAGTTAGATTACTAATCAGAGGACTGATCAGCTGAAGTGTCCTCACAGCTGGGTTGGAATGGCTGACCTAAAGGTTATCCCAAAAACCTGCACACACAACAGCCCTTTGCAGATAAGATTGCCCACCCCTATGTTAAACTGCTACACTGTCTGAAAAAATGAACCAATTTGTACCTTTGAGGGTACAATTATTTATCGCTGGGGCTGAACCCTCAAGGGTCTGCTAATTGTACCAAAGCTGTATGTAAGTGTACCTCTTAGTCTAATTTATGGTACAGAAATGGACTCTGGGGGTCATATTTCTTCATGTTTCTTGTACCTTGGGGAACAAAACTCTACCAAGGCTGTACCCTTTTGTCTGACAGAATAATCCCGTGCTGATATACCCAGTCATGCTTCTGCTTCGTTGTTCCAAAGAGCAATAGATGAATTACACCATATGTGTATTTAACCATTATACAGCTGACATTGTCAGTGGGGAGTAGATGGGCTGGATGGGACCCTGGCTCAAACCTCATAGAAACCTTGGCAACCCAACGTGAGGTGTGGACATGACGTACTGGGGCTCATAGGGCTCCCTTCATATCACGTCGTGGGCATTCCAAAACTTCTTTTGTTCATCCAAAACCTTCCTAAGTTTCTAAGGGAACATTTGACATTTGTTGGGCCAGTACTATAAAATCCATGAGCATACATTGTTTGTCAGTTTTTGTGTCCCATTGCAAGCTCAGTGGGAAATGTCTAAGCATTGCAGTTCATTATCAGGCGAAATCGTTACCAAGAGTGGAATTCAAACTGATTGTGATGTTTTCAGCTTTAAAAGCCAATGTGTCTCATAAAAGTGATTCAGATTGGGAAACAAAGATGGGAATTGTGTGTTTCATCAGTGAAGACCAATTGGTAGTGAACAGTATACCGTCAAGATACAATCACTTCGATGGTAAACAGGAAAAAGTTCAGTTCAAACAGGAAAAAAATTTGTCAACATATTTTCCTCTAAGAGACAGTTGATAACCATATAAAGAGCCTGTAAAGAATGACCACAAACTCTGTAGTGTAAACACAGGCTGTTGCACAATCTGGGACGCGGGCATAGAAATGTTTCAGCGTCCGTGGAGAAGGAATTATCAATCCGAGCTGCTCTCCACTCCAGCTTGTTAATGACAGTATCGTTCTAATGGGTGTACTTGAAACAGTGAACTGCACTTCCTATAGTAATCGCTTCACGGAAAAAAGTCCATTGTAAACAAGTTCCGTCACACTCTTTTACATAAACACGATTATAAATTGCAGAATGGTTATGGTTTATAAGAACACAAATTTTTTTGTTCAGCCAAGGTGAAGGATGTTGACCAATTATACAGCTTTGTAGAACCGTCTATTTTGGTATGTCCACAGTAGTGAAAAAATGGAGCATAATTTGAAAAACACACACACACACAAACCCTGTAATCATCGCTGTCTTGTGAGTCACTGATGAGAAACCATGAGTGATGAGATTTGTGTCACACTGAGGTCAGTTTATTCTCTGCAAAACAGGCAAAAATGTATGTAAGAATATTATCAAAGCAGCACTGAAAATCTAAGAAGGCATTCAAGCTATCTTGCTTAATAAATTGTTTTTAGGCCAACATCTCTGATCAGTTATAAGTTTGAGAAACTTCCTGAATGTTTGAGTTGTGGAGTCTTTTATCTGTTTAAAGCTTTTAACGTTAAAAGGTTTGCGGGGAGAAAATGTCTGGTGTATATTCTATGCTTTCATCTCCATCTCCTGCTGCACTCTTCCACAAACAAGATTGGATTATAGTGTTTTTCTCTTGCAGATTTGAGCCAAATCGCATAGCACCCACTGATAAAAGTACACTCGTTTAAAAAAAAAAACAAAAAAAAAAACATGGGGTGCAGTGAAATCCAAGAAATTCTTTTGTCTACAAGTCATTAAAGAAGCTGTAGCCCAAAATCAAGTAATCGTTTCACTCATAAGGCATATTAAGACTGAAGGATTCAGTGTTGTATCTACTTTGTGTCACATGACAGAGTAAGCTGGGCTTTTATATAAACAGAGATAAACAGAAAACAGGTAGAACTCTTCTTCAGTTATTCCAACCAAGGTCAGAAGGGCAATAAACGCTATGCACCGTGTCAGTGATTCCTCGTGGACAATGAGAGCGACATCTAACCAAACAGAAAACTGAAAGCTTCCTTTTAAAAGTGTCCCCAGGACAAGTTCCCCCACAATGCATATGGGAAGCAGAGCACTGCGGCACCCCCGCTAAAGCCACAATATTAGAACTAAAGGCCGGCTGTATTTAACCTAAAACTGACTTTTAAGAGAGATGGGCTTTTCTTACTGGAAGAGAATGCATTTTGGGTTTGTGTCTGCGGTCACATCAGTGCCGTAGTAGTTCCCAAGCTGTGGGAGCAGTGAAGGCTGCTCTGAAGCCTCAATTTACTTGATGAGTAATCTGTTACAGCTGCCGTTCCTCTCGGCTTGAGCAGATGCGATACACCAAAGTCAGAGAACAAAAATGACACGTACCGTGCCGGCGGATCTGAGCTTCAGATTGAACTGAAGCATTTCCTTTCGAAAAATCTGTGTCACCGCAATAAAGCTGATATCAACGGAACTTGGGAAACAACACGTAGGACATTATGTGATTTATTTTAGTTAAAGTAACGTTCTTGCAGATTCGAAGTATTTTCGTCACAGTTTAAGCAGGACCAGCTGTTTCCTGCTGCAAACTTGTGTCTGTTCAGCTGCACCACCTGTCACCCACAAGTCCCACAGGTACCACAAGCCAGGCTGAAGCTGGAACCTGTTAACCTCTTAATAATCACGGCTCTGCACCTTGAGCCCTGAACCAACACAGTCCAATGACGAGATTCTTGGGCCGGTGTTTGACGATTATTATCTTTTCCCAAGCTATCTGACAGTTTACTCCTCTAGTTTTCCTCAGTTATGAAGACACCGAATGGAAGGGAATAGTTACAGCAGTCGTCAAGGGAACCGTAAGCATGACGATGCCCTTTATTGAACTCTAAGGTGAAAAATCTAAGCAGTAGCTGCCTGATTGCCCTCAGAGCGACGGTTGCTAGGTGATTATCCAGCATGGTCGCAACAGTAAACACAGACGTAGGTATCAGGCAAGAACTGATGGCATTACATGCAGGAACACTGTTGTATGTGGTATGGAGCCTGGTTAAGAGTAACTAGATTTCCTTCTGTCGCTGTTGTTTTTCTTTGCTAAATCAATGACATCTTGCTGCTACATGGCCAAATGTTAACTTGAAAGCGCTGGTATTTTCCAGAAAGTAAGAAACAAGTGTAACTGGGGCAGAAACAGAAACTGGACTGAGATCATAAATCAGTTCCTGCATTTCATTACAGTTTTCAAATATTGTGAATCTACTTGAGATCTTTTAAGTATGTTTAGCTGTTGCAGGCTGAGCCCACAGACATACGTATAGCCAAGTCTCTATGTATTGTTTCATTAAACAATGTAGGGGCATGTTAGGTCCGATGAAGAGCCGAACGCCCTCACTCATCAGATAACCACTCGTCTAATGAAATGTAAATGCAGGAATAGAGCAACACTCCAGGAAATGCCTGTGGACCAGGACTTCTGTCTGAAAAGCTGTGCTTTTTCAGTATTGCTGAGATGCTTCTGCAAGTAAGTGTCTTTGGAAACCAGCTGTTTTTGCGTTAACATCCTTAGAACAATTGTCAAATGCAGTAAAGAAGCTGAGTATCACAAATAAAATCATTTACCAACAAAAGAGGCTATAACATTCTGGAATTATGAACTGACTTTATTTTATAACACAGGAAATACAGTTCAGTTGATGTTAAAAGGCTGATCTTTCATGTTCATAACAAAATGTGTTGTCGGCTCTCTGGAGTAACTGAGATTACAGAAAACACCTGAATGTGTCGATCTAAATAAAGAGCCTCCTGTTTAGACATGTTGCATGCCATTTATTCAGGCATGAGAGTGCTCTGGGTGGGATGCTAGTTCTACCCAATGCCCCATGGAAGCCTATAGAAACACTGCAGAGAGAACATGTAAGGTCCACATACACAGAGCTTGATTAGAACCTTTAACCGTGTTTGAGTAAAGCTTCTAAGACAGCCATAGAGCCACGGTACCATCCATCTGTCTTCCAAAGACCCTGAGCAGGCTTACGGATCCACAATGGCGAGGTACAACCTACTTGGGATGCAAGTCCGTTACAGGACACATAAATGCATGTTTGCACACTATAGGAATATTTGAGATGTCGATTAACCTACCAGCATTTCTTTAGACTGCAAGAGGAAACCGACAGGAGCTTCACACAGTAGAGGGCGGATTCAGCCCTCAACAGAGTTGCGTGGTGACAACTTTGCCATTGTGCCGGCCCTCCTATCTGTTTCTGTGTAACTCACTCCTTTATTAAATGATTTGGTAAGAAAACAAAAAAATGAAAATGAAGCAATCTTTCTAAAACTTTAAGTTTTCATCAGATTTTTAAAAACATAGAATAGTGGAATATTCTCAAACTTTACTTTTCGACAAAAATCTTTTGACAAAACACATAATAGAAAATGATACCGTGTACATCCATTTAAATGAAAACATAGACGAGTTAAAAGAACGGTGCCAACAACAGCACCCGTTGTGCTACGTTTGAAAGAAAAAAATTGTTAAAAAGGACAAAGGCTTTTCAGGACTCCAAAGCAGTGTATCTATCTCATTAAGTTTAATAACAAAGTAAACGATATGCACAAAGTGCAGTTATTTTAGGCACCAAGAGTGTTTACCTGCCACTGAAATAAGCTTTGTGTGAGCGGACCGTATGATTATAGAAATACTAAACAGGGCAGAACGTACTTACACCCCGTCTGCTATCCTGGGGCTCAGCTCCGCAGTGCCGCTCACCCTTCTGCATTTGGAAGTTGTGTAACTGACGGAGTAGATATACAGTACTGTATATATACTATATACAACATATCACCAGTCAAGTATACCTGTGAGTAGACAGCACATACTATGGGCAATTTAATGTCAGTTAGCATTCATAGATCTTCGTGGGGACTTGAAAATTTGTCCCCACAACAGCAAAACAACAGGTTTGTATTATTTTGTGAGGGACATTTGGTCCCCACAACGTAATGTAAACCTAATCCACACACACACACACACACACACACACACAGAGTCCATGTATTCATACCCTTATTCATTTCTATGGGCATACCTCTGGTCGCCACAAAATGAAATAATTACAAAAACAACTACAGAACAGGGATGAGATTCGAACCCACATCCAGGGAGAGGTATGTGGTGACAGCGCAACATATTGTGTCACGCTTCCACCCGACAAACAAACCTCTTACTCAAAAAAAAATCCATTTTATGCGCCAATACTTCAGCAAACACCAGCCCTGTATGAATCAGCAGGCCAGAAATGCTAACACCCTGCAATCCCTTTAAAAAAAGCTGGCAGTTGCAGATATGACTCCCCTGTAGCCAAGTCCACAGCCACACCCCTCAGACTGATTCATGGGCCAACATGCCTCATAGTCTCTTCCTGCTACGTGAATGGACATGGGGCTTTGATCTTCGCCAGTCCCATTCAGCAGCCCCGTGCGCTACCTCTTTGATTGGGCGATATTTTTGAAATGTAGGTCCCCAGGCCACATGGGAGATACCACTAAATTTGGTCCAGGAGAATCTGTAGCTGATCTCAAGGACATCAGAGATTCCAAATAGGTCTACTAGAAGATATAATACCTATTAATGCCAGTCACATGTTATTTCGGCATTTGAAAGGCGTCACTCAGGATGAAACCGAAGATATTAATCATTCTGCTTGCGCTTACTCCAATCTGTCGGAAGTATTGCTTCCTGGTAAGTTGTCCCGATTTTCTAAAATTTTATTGTGTTGGTCATGTAACTTCCTCATGTCAAATTATGGTTTAATTCACGGCTGAGCTACCGTAAGAGACAGCGATCTCTTGGATCCATGGGGAGTTTTGTTTTATTCAGAACATTTTCAAAAATAACCCATCCCTGTCTTAAGACGATGGTCCTCTTCAGTAAGGTGATTAACTGTCAGATGCCTGAAGCTGAGAGCAGATTGCAGGCATGAGGTACTTATAGTCCACAGCCAATTTATGGAAACTAAAAACGATCATCTGCTATATATTACCTTCTATCAACCCACATAAGGAAATATACAGAAGATCTATATACTGTAATGTATTAAAGAGCACATAAGCGTCGAACAGTTTGTATGTTGTCGTAAAATCTGACAACTGATCGTTTATATTCTGTTCATTTGCTTGAGGTATATACAAACCTGAGTGAATCGTCCATTTAATTAACTCAGAGTGCATGCTGTACTCATGGTTCATGTGCAGAGTTTGTAGATGCTTAAACATAGTACAAAACTCACAGTTTGTGCCATTGTGGTGAGCAGTCCTCCCCTTAGGCTGACCTCAGAAAGTTACACAGTTAGAGTAGGGTTGCAGTGATAAGTACCATTCGGCTCTCTGTGCTCCTCAGTTATCCATGTTTGGCTCTGTGTGGAGTCACTGGAAGTAGATCGTCCCGTGTATACAACATTCCCTATTCAAGTTTCCATCTCCGTATTGAAAATGAAAAGCAGGCTCTTTCTCAGTGAGGCGCCCCGCACCGTCCCGGCGCACAGGGAAACCTGTGACTGTGACCTACTTGCAGTTCTTGGTGAAACAAACTACATTCTGCTGCATAACGGTTCAAGGTCTGACTCTGTCCAACTCGGAGCTTCTGAAGGGAAGAAATTTCTCCCATTACACAGCTGATATCCCACTATCAGCTCATAGCTGAGTGGGAGGAAGCAGATAGTGCCTGGTGGCTGGTGTTACAGAGTCGGTGATCGTGAGAGGAAGTGGAACCACATCTGAATGAAAAGACACACACAGGTCTGGAAGACGACTCAAAAAACGACTCAATTTTGAGCCTACGTAGCCTTGAAGACTGTACAGATCAGTAGGCCTACCTCTTAATGAGGAGGTGAATTTTAGCCAAAACTTTAATTTAATTTAATTTAATATGAAATTTTTTCTTTGGCTTTTAGGTAGCATGTAGAGTTCAGAATAGGCACCTGTGAGAAATGTTATATATAAAAATATAAATTTTATGTATAAAATTTCTCACAAGTGTCTATTCTAAACTCTACCCAAAAGCCAAAGAAAAATTTTTATATATTTCACATATATATATTACACTTGCCACATGCACAGGGAGTTGCCTGAACAATGAGGTATTTCTTTCAAAAACAGACTGATGCACACTCGAATCCAAACAAACAAAAGGGACTTTATACTATTTCTGGACTATGTACCCCTGTTCCGTTTAGGACTCGAGTTTTCCATCTCTGAGATTTGGCGGGAGTATCTCGATGAGACTGAGGTCTTTCCCACGACATTCCCATGCTTTCCCCTGTGCCCGCGCAGCCGCGAGGAGCGCTGCCTGCCACGGAATGCGCTCGCGAGCGCGCTCCCCCCGTGCGCGTTCCAGAAGCGGGCCGCGCGGGCACGTACAGAGGGAGGGGGGACCTGTGTGTTTGGAGAGGGAGAGCGCGAGCAAGAGAGTGAAGGAGAAGGAGTGAAGGGAAAGGAAACGCTGGAAAAAGGGGAATGATGGCGCTGACAAGTTTGGGAGTGTGATTCAAGGGAAGAGCACTTAGCGGGCGCTCCAGGACGCAAAAGCAGGCAGTTGGAGGTGAAGCGCTTAAATGTTTTCAGTACCTACAGCTGTTTACTGTTGTTTTATTTGCTTGTGACTTAAGTAACTTATCCAGAAGTAAATGCCCGATGCGCTAAAGAGACTTATTTGAAACAAAAGATCTTTTAAAATGATGGTTCTGTTTTTAGCTTAGGGATCGTTGCGGACAGCGATTGTGCATAATTGTGCAAGTGGATATTTTTCCTACAATTATTTCGGACAACGGACAGTATGTTTGCTGTCTGGATGTTCCTCTTATGACAATAGTCATCTCGCTAGCTCCATAGCTAACTGGTGCGGGACACCTAATTACAGTTAAGGCGTTTTCAGGAAATGTGCCTTGGTGAAATGATTATTTTGAGAAAACGCAGTTGGGCAATATGAAGTTGTAATAGTAACTGCGAAAGTAACTTTGATTTCCCATTGTAATTACCGCAGTTGTTAAGAACACGCTTGTTACTTTTGCGAATCGTATTCGGAAGTATGTGCTCAAAATCAGTCACGATCTTGCATATTGATTGGGCAGGCGAAACACATAGAGTCTTTCTGTATATACACTGTTGATAATAAGCTGTCTTTGTGGTTGGTTTGATACTTTCTTTTTAGATGCAAGCAGTCTGTGTAATCTGAGGAAAGGCGCCGGGACTAGCTCATGGCAGAGCTCAAGTAGGAAAACGGACTGCGCATCAAACTACAACGGAACGGGAAACCGAGTTTTGAATCCAGTTTTTTGCCATCTCCACAAACGGCCCGAGCTTGTTCTTTTACTTAGTTAATCTTTTTCATCTCCGAAAATGATGAAGGCTGAGTGCAAAAACGACCGATCCCTGAGGAGCGCTTCCCCTCACAGAAACGCGTACAAATCGGACTTTCATGCGATTAAATGTTCTTTTGACGGAACGAAGGCCGACAGGGCTAACAAGTCCTGTGCAAATGGCTCTAGCGAACCTCGCGAGGACACCAGGGGGAGATCATTCGGAAACAGAGTCCATAAAATAAAGAACATATTCCTGCAGATGGATGGCCAGCAGCAGGAAACCCAAGAGGCAAAAGTGTCGTTAAAAAGTGACATGTCCCAGGTTTCTCCACCAAAGCTGCAGTTTGCAGGTAGCACAAACAGAACGGGTTTGGGTAGTGTCACCAGCCCAGAGTCCCTGGCGTCAGACAAAACTACCAAGGGGGAAGATGTCGAGATTGACAAAGTTGCTCTGGCTGAGAAGTTTTCTGTGACCAGGAAGCTGTTTGAGAGAGGCGTTAAAGACCCGCCAGCCACAGAGAAATCTTCCCTAAACAAGGTAGTGGGCCGGGCCACACTGGGCAGCATGTCTGATGAGGCAAAGAGTCCTAGGAGATCTTTTGGCTCCACGGAGGGCAGTGTTGATGGCAATAAACTGGAGCAGAGCACCACAGCACCGAGCAAAGGTATGCTGGAGGAAAAGGACAGTGTGGAGGAAGCGAAGCAGGTGACGAGGTCACCCCTAAATGCGGGGCCTATTTCCAGGAGGCTGGAGAACTTCATGGTGGACAGTGACAACGAAGAATCGAACCACAGGGTGACGGGCAGGGGACCAGATAGCCCCCTCAAGATGAAAAATGCCTCTGAGCGCTCATTGCCTTCGGTCCCATCTAGCGATGGGTCTCCTAAGAGGACCTCCCCCGGTGCTGGCAGTCCTCTTAGAAGCCCCCCTCTGCTAAATGATGTTTTTTGTAAATCTGTTACATCCCCTGTTGGGTTCAAGCCTTGTAGTCCACCAACATCCCCCATTGGAGCCAAGGCTTCTAGTCCACCAACAAAGGATCATAAACAGAGTCCCATATTTGACCGTTCAGACCAAGCTGTGGAAGGGCACATTGTCCAGAGCCCCACTAGGGAAAAGCCACCGGGACAGGCTTCTTTAGTGGCTCAAGCTGGTCAGGGAACGGTCCGGGCAGAGCTAGTGGTTGTCCAGAACGAGTCATCCGAGAGCGACGAGATTGAAGATGATGTGTTTGAGGATCAAAAAGAAGAGCGGTCAAAAGAGCCAAGGACAGACTCCTCAAAAGGGAGTCCCTGTGAAGCACCTGTAAAACCTCCTTCAACGCTGGAGATGAGCGGGCAGCTGTCAGATACGCAGGTGAGGCAAGTGGCTCAGGAGAAGAAGGTTGGAGTTGGTGGCCAGCTACCGGGGTCAGGATGGGGAGCAGAGAGCCGTGTGCTGCCTAAATCACCTGGTCAAAAGGTGGACTGCAAGGAGCTGGGGGAGCCCAGGAAGGAGGACTTGGAGCCGGAGGAGCCGGCTGACCGCAGCTTGAAGGATGGAGGGTCACCCGTCATTTACGGGATCGAGAACGCGGCCTTTGTCGACGACCGGGACGCGGACCAGGAGCACCATGAGGAGGACGAGCCCACAGAGGAGTACGAGGAGGTGCCAGGCCTGTCTGATGAGGAGGAGCAGTGTCCTCAGAGGAAGATCAAGTTCTCTACGGCACCAATTCGGGTATGTATTCTTTTGAAGAATTTGTGTTTTTTTTATTTTAAGTAAAGATCTTGAGATTCCAGGCTTGACGCAAGTCGTTGTGCACTCTAACACATCTTTTGAATGTGAGATCTTTTGAAAAATTGTATCTTGTTTCCTGTTGCAGCTGGAGTCCTTTACCAGCAGGTTTTATGCTCAGGGAGGCTTTGTCAAACAAATCTATATCGGCTGTATCTGGGTGGTTGTGTTTTTATTTTACTTTCTCAGCAGCACAGTTTGGGCCGGGGAGATGGGATGAGTTTGACAAATTGTTTACTGAACACGTGTCGACATTTTGGCCTGTGAACATGACCGTGGCGTGTTGCCAAGTTCTAGTACTGATATAACCTCATAAAAAAGTGACATTGCTTTTGTGCTTTACGCTGGACCTGAGTGAGTCATAGATTGCCAAAATGTTCAGAGGAAGGACTTTTATTTCTGGAAGTATTATAGCCATCCCTGTCCTTAACCTAGTTTTTCTTCATACATGTCAAGAGTAGAACTGGGGCACAGCCTAGCCAACAACTGTATGACTCAATACAGGAGTGGCACATTGTCAAATGAGGACGGCTTGCTGATGAGATGGATGTACCGGCACTGATTTACTCCTTAACTAACTGGTAGAAACTTAGATAAACTAGCTTTAATTATTCATTGAAAAGCATACCATAAAATATGTTTGAATGTAATTGACTTGCTGTTTCAATGCTGATGTCAGTCAATTCCAGATAGGTGAGAGGCTTGGCTTTACCTGTAAACAGTAGCATTCCTGAGTCCATGATGTCACCTCCCCGCCCTGACACCATCAGAGAAATGCAAACACAGTGCTGGTTCTGTCATCGTATCTATTCATCGGTACGACTGTGACTGTAGAGAACAGGCCGCATTTTTTTGCCTCGGCCTGTAGACGCGTCCATGTTTAATCAAAGCTGAGGCCACTCATACAGACAGTCTGTCAGTAACGTAGGGCTGTCCGGTCCCATGGCCAGGGGTCCTGGGAGAGGTTGGTGTTCACTGCTCTGGGAGCAAGCTAAAGAACATGTGGAAGTTGCTTGTGGTGGAGCAGATATGATTCAGTCTGCCTCACTGGGGCCTGGCCCAGGGCTAACCACAGAGACTGCTCACAGTCTGTTGGACTCCATTTCCTTCATCTGCAGATCCATGGTGGACATTGCTAGTTAAATTCAAATCAGTCGGTTAGACTTATTTACCAGCGTATCTGGAAGATTGGTTAATCACTGGATGTGTTAATAAGGTCACTTATGTTCTGCTGGTCTTAGAGGCAGTGGTGTCTGACCTGTATTTTGGTGACTTCCTCGGAATTTTGACCTTTCATTATTTCAGCGTGAAGCAGAGGGAGAAAGCTGAGATGATGGGACTTGATGTTGGTGTTTTGTTTCTGTGTAACAACATCTAAGTCTCCAATGTGGAAGCTCTCTTTAATTTTCTCACTGCTGTCTGTGAAGGTGGGCTGTAAATTTGTTCCTGTGAGAATCTGTTGCTCTCTTCTTTCATACTGGTGTCCTTCATAGTTTAAATGGAGCAGTTTTGGTCATAACCCTGGGCTCCTACTGCAAACTAACTAGACAGACTTTGGTGGTGTGTTGCTCTGTAATGCTGTGTCTGTAATCAGAATTTTGTCGGTTCAAACCACATGGTTGGCAGAGTGATCCCTCCATTGGGCCCTTGAGCAAGGCCCTTAACCCCAATTGCTCCAGAAACTGCCTGACCCTACTGTCTCAATTCTACGTCAATCTGGATAAAAGCATCTGCTAAATAACTAAACGAGTTCACATTCTCAACCGATATGTTGCCCGTTTTCCTTGTCTGGATATGTCCTCCCATTTTGTCAGCCTCACTGTGACACCTCACAGGGACAGACAGTTTTTGTAGGAGCTTTGACGTACTTGGTCTCCTCCTTGCTGTACTCTCTCCTTCTTTCTGGCCTCTTCCGGAAGCTTCCTGCAGCTGACTGAAGGATAGTGTTATTTCAGGCTCTTCCCTGAGCAATAAAAGCAGGGACGAGGAACAGTATTTCAGTTAAGCTGTACGAGTTGCCCTAGTGGACTACTTCCTGAAGTAGGACCTGAGAGTGACCTCGTAGACCTCCCCGAAGTTGTGCGAGGGGTCATGCCTGGGTTGGGATGTGTGCAGCTGTTCGCCTTGAATAACCTGCCACAAGTGTCCAGTGTCCCATTGCAAGTGACCACTGGCCCTTCACTCTTTTCATTGTCTTTTTTTTTTCTACGACCCACTGTATTGTAACCAATAGGAAGTAACCGAATTAAACAAAACACTGCTTGTTAAATATATTTGTTTTAAGCCCTGAAAGGCTCATGTTAAAGTGCTTGATGGAGGACCCTGGAGCAGTTTGGATCGCTACCGTCTGCGTGGTCCAGATCCCCCACCAGTCAAGCCGTCCCCTCCCCTCCCTCTCCCTCTCTAGCGCAGCCATGTGGCCCAGCCAGGTCTCTCTCAGGGGCTGCTTCACTCTGTCACGTGACATATTCTGGCAGAACTAGGTCTCCCAGAAACCGAGGCTTTGGGAGGGGAGCCTCGCTAAAGAAGGGCCCTCTTTGTGCCGTTCGGGGACTGGGAGGGGGGATCGGCCCTCTATTTGGGTCCGGCCTCGTCACCTGCACAACGCGCCACCCTCGCTGGTGCAGTCATGGATGAATCCCGCCTTTTCGGATGTCGAAGATGGCAAGTCGTTAACTCTTCCTTCATGGTTGCTTTTGTAGGACGGAGCAGAGGCTGGTGGAGTCAGTCTTTTATCAATCCCACATCGCTTTTTCTTTGTTTCACTTCCCCCTTTTCTGTGAGAGTATCACTTGTATCTGGCCGCAGACAGCCTCCATGTGGTCTGGAGGTCCATCTCAATATCTATTTCTTCATTTAGCAGATGCCTTTGTCCAAAAAAAATGTACAATTGAATTCAGGGTCAGGCAGACAGTCCCTGAAGCTGTTAGGAGGTAAGCGCCTTGCCCAACGACGAAATCACTGCCAACCCTGTGATTTGAACTAGTGACCTTCTGATTATGGACGCAGCGTCCAGACCTCCTGAGGTTCACACTGCCCCACCTCCACCTCCTATGGCCATGCGAGGTTCTCTGGTCATGTTTTCACCTGTGCCGGGGGCAGGTGGGTTTGGCCAGAGAAATGTCCCATGATCCTGTCTCTGCAGCAGTTAGACTTCTGGTAGTGCTGGAATGTCTTTGTCCAGGGGCAGGAAGCCGTTTAACCGTTAAGAAGCATTTTGAAGAGGTCCTCAGGAACAAAAGAGAACCGCAGAACAAACTGAGTAGGTGTGTGAATCTGTCTCTTGAAATGTGTTAATTAAACTTTAATTCAACTGAATGTGTTTTTTTCTGTCTGTTTAATCGTGCCATGAAAAAAATGCACACACTCGATAAATTAATAATTGGTGAGTCCAGACTCTCAGTTTGTGTCCAAGGTCACTCTGGCCCAGCAGGCTGCTAGTAAATCTCGCCTATTGTACGAGTGAGGGCTTCTGGGGGGGGGTTAATCATTACTGGTTCCTGCCCCTGCCCCCACCCCCACCCTCCCTATGCCCGGGCATCTCTCAGTGGTGCGTGTGACGAGTGGCTAATAAAATAAACTCCACCCTGATTTATTTCATACACTGCTGTGTGTGGGTTATGTGTTGCTATGCTTTAGTTGTCCCTTTTTTAGGGGTTTTAATGTTATCAGTCTTCTGCATGCCCCCCCCCAGCTCACTGCATGGGCCTTTCTCTGTGTCCCCGTACCCCCGCCCTGAATGCTTCTGATGAAACCCGGATTACTGTGTTTGTCTTGTGGCTCCCCTCCGGGGCCTGTCCCTTGTTATGCTTCGGCGCCGTGCTTTCCACTCTCCCATGTTTTCCGGAGGCTGGTGGAATGTGTCAGGCCCAAATTCCACGCCCTCTGTAATCAGAGAACCGGTGCCAAGACCTGAGCCCCTCCCCCGGCACCTGGGTAAACTTTGCTCCTCTGCTCTCCATTGACCCCATTCAGAGTTTCTCCTCCTCCCTCAAACACATTGGCCTCTGCCTCCTTCCAAATTCATTTGTGTAGAATACGCTTGAAATATGGATTGTGAGATTAGGCCCCCCCCCTGGGGTGCTGAGAGTGGAGAGTGGGGCCTCACACACCACTACAGGGGTGTGTCACTTCCTGGATGGGTGGTTTAGTCACCGCTTTGCGAAACCTGTGCAACCTGTAGCTCAATGCCAAGGGTATCTGCTTACGACTCGTACACGTCTGCTCAGGGCTCCGCTCCCCCGCCATTAACGCGTGACTTTTCCACCCCTGCACCGGCATGTCTGATTCAGCCCCTGCTGGGGAAATGCCTTCAGTATTCAGATTCTAAAAGAAGGTTTTTAAACAAATAACCTTCACTCAGTTATACACTTGTGGAAGGAAGAGCTGGTAACAAAACCACATTGCCCTGATTATTACTATTTATTCTGTTAAGCTAGGAGCTGTATTTAGGGTAGCATGAATTGTCAACAATTTAAAACTTATTTTAAGGTGGATCTTTACTGAGATTTAAGTTTAAGTACCTTCCTCAAGGTTAAAGTAGGTGTGCTTGAATTGCAGTCCTCTGGTCCAATGTAAGGCTTTGTCCTCTGTCATTTTTTTTTCTGTCCCCTGCATCAAATTCTATGGTTTTCGGGAAATACGGCCGGTCCTCCTTTCTATTTCTGCAGCCCTGAATATCTTGGCATGGCGCCCCCGTCCTGATTACAGTGCGATCCCTGGCCGGCCTCTCCCCTGCTCCTCGCAGCCTGTTTTGATTTGTGGCCTTTGAGGGGGGCAGCTCGCGGTACGAAATTCTCCCACTCTTGAGTCTTCCCAAAAGCTCCCGGCATGGGAGGCGGGCAGAGGATGAGTTTTCCCCCAGTAGAGGAAGAGGAGTGGCATAAATAAAATGACTGTTCCCTCCGTCAGTGTATCCAGGCTGGACTTAGAAGCTGAAGCTGTTGTAGAAGCTGAAGTCCCTTTTATCACAGTTCTTGGAATAAAAAAACAAAAAGCGGTTGCCTCCCGCGTATCCCAGGACTCACACCAGTCAGCAGGCGGGATCTCACGTGGGAAGGCGTTTGTTTAGGTGTTATCTTAATTACGTAAGCCCAAGTCAGTTTTTACCTTGAGGCTTTTGAAAAATCTCGCAGCATAACGCCAAAACCTACTCAACGAGTCAGCTTTCGAGACCCCCCCCCCCCTCCCAACAGTGACTGGACCGGACCGTTTGTCCTGTGATTATGCACCGGCTGTGTATATAACAGGCTAGATATTAGATTTCGGCAAATAAAAGCACATTGTTCGAGGTTGCTGGAGCGTTCCGTGCCATCAGATTTTGAGCGGGGGGGGGGGGGGAATGGTTCCGAGAAAATGCAGGCGTTAACTCTGCTCTGTCTTCAAGACGACCGCACATCTCAAGCCCGTGTTTTTTGTGGCTGTGGACGACTTTGTAATTTTATTTCTTGGGATGGCAGACCAGATGGTTTATTGCATTTAAAACCCACTAATACACAACTGAAGCAGCATTAAATCAAGAATGGTTAACTATTAAAAAGAAGTAATTCACAGCAAGAATCTGGAGTGTATTAGGCTGGTGATAGCAGGGGTGCGCAGTCTATCCATGACACTGAAGCTCCTGTTTTTAATGTTAATAACTGATTTCAGCGTGTCAGCATGGCTCCTGAGTCTGCTTTCAATGACAAACCGCTCCTCTGGTTTGCATTAGACATCCAGTAGCACTGAATGAATGGGAATAAACCAGACTTCATTAAAATGTCTCTATGAAGCTATATGCTGCTTGTAACGAGAATAGCTTGACTTTAATTTGCATATATTATATAGGAATTACTTTCAAAAATAAGCCATCGCAGAAAATAAATGGCAAATTGGCTATTTTTTGCTTTAATTGATTTTTAATTCTGAATTCAAACGTTGAGCTTATCTACTGATTATATGCTGATCAGTTTCTTGTACGACTGCCTGCGTATCCGGGTGCAGCGTGGATGCATTGTGTGTACAATGCTACGTTCAGCGTTAGCCATCTTCCTATGTGCTACGTTCAGCGTTAGCCATCTTCCTATGTGCTACGTTCAGCGTTAGCCATCTTCCTATGTGCTACGTTCAGCGT
>JAODKC010000038.1:10623070-10648150 GCA_026777985.1 Mormyrops attenuatus
GGGGTAGACATCCATTCCAGTGGGTTTAATCATGTATTAGGGACAAGCACAGGCAATTTCCATGGTTTCAAAGTCAGTTTTATTATTGCTAGGACAGCGAGGTAAACTCCTGGCAGATATTACATCATTCAGGGTAGCCAACTGGACGTGTAGATAACTTAAAAGGTTTTTATTTAATGTTCAGTCTTCAGCTTAGTGGTGGTAATTTGTTTTGATTTTATTTACCAGTTTCTTTGAGGCAGGGTAACTGCAGGGGTCAAAGGACCCCAGAGCTGATGGCTGATGGGAGTTGTAGTTTTCTTTCTTGTTTGAGAATTGGAACCAAGGAATTGTTGCTGAGGGGAGGGTCCCTTGTTACAACTGTATTTTGTGTGTTCCATCAAGTATTTTTCTTTGTTATAGTAAGAACCTATTTAAGATAAGTTTGAGGGTTGGTTGGTTTTGGGTGTGGGCTGAATCCCCATGCCATGTTTAGAGTGGCCATGTTTCCCACCCTAGTGGTAGGTTTGTGAATTCCTCCAGGGTTTTTTCTTTTGTTATTACCTTCCACTGCATTTGGGGAAAATAAATCAGTCACCTCATCCTTGTCAGAATTCTGCCCCCCCGCATGTCTAATGTAAGTCCACTAAATTATTCGTAGACATACTGGAATTTTCTGTTACCCGCTATGGAGTTGCAGATCAAGGAAGTTGAGTGTTTAAATCATTTTTATGTAGATGGGGTTGTGAATGAGGAAGGGGTGATTTTTGGGGGTGGAGGACTCATGAATTTCTTGTTTAATGGGGATTTCTGTGTTCTGAGTTAAGCGTGACATAGCTGTAAAATAGGTGCAGACGGGTAGTTAATGTTGTCTGAAGCGGCTGAGGTGTAGAACCTGTCGATCCTCTGCATCCATCTTTGGGACAGATCCATTTGTTTTGCTCCCAGCCGTGGCCTACTTCACCGCAGTGTTCCCGTTTGCTCCTAACAGAGGGACAGCTTACCCAAACTTCTGGCGAACTTCCCTTCTTGTGATAGCCCCTCAGTAGTGGGTCAGAGGTATGTGTGTTAAGGGCCGGACACAGAAGATCATTCACCAACGGCAGCACTTCTTGCTACCAAGCAGCTAGACGGGCAGCCAAGACTATGTGATAATCTGTTCTTAGGCTTATTAATTTCTGAGCTTGTGACATTGTGAGGTCTTATAATGGTGTATATCATGGTCTTGTGTTTTCACCAGTAGTGACTGAACTATGCCAAGTCTCTGGGGTGGGGGGAGAGGGGAGACAAGCCATAGCAGCTTTCCAGTAAAATAGGGACATTGTGGTATGCCGTCGTAATGGTTCACATGGCAACCATGTTCGAAAACTCCAAGATGGAATCTGGCGTACGTAGATACCTAAATGGATAGTCTTGTGAGGTCTGTTGCCATCCTCTTTACTTGCTGGTCTTCGCATGTGCTTGCTGCTTGTTGGCTTTGTGGCCACAAAGTAGGTGTGGGGTGCCCTTTTAAATCTCATGCCAGTGGCCGTGACCCCCCCCTTGCAGGTGTACAGTACGTACTCCAATGAGGACTATGACCGGCGCAACGACGAGGTGGACCCTGTGGCGGCGTCCGCCGAGTATGAGCTCGAGAAGAGGGTGGAGAAGATGGACGTGTTTCCTGTGGAGATTGTAAAAGGTGAGTCTGTTTCTTGTGGTCATTCCATTCATGTGTTCTTTGCTTCAGTGTTTCCCAATCCAGTCCTCAGGCACCCATAGGGCAGAAACGTGGATCGTCTAGCAGGGAGCTGGGAGGGAGCAAAAACATGGTCCCTGAGAACCGGGCTGGGAAACACTGCTCTACCTGAACCAGGATATCCCGGATGATGACCTGTGCATGATGCTCTTTCTTGCATGCAGGGGACAAAGGCCTTGGCATCAGCATCATTGGAATGGGAGTGGGGGCAGACCAAGGCCTGGAGAAACTGGGCATCTTTGTCAAGACCATAACAGATGGTGGGGCAGCAGAGAAGGATGGACGGTAGGGATAATCTTTCAGACCCTTTCTAACTTCCTGCTCTTGGCCCAGTGTGAGGTTTAAAAACGCTAGCATCTAACCTGTATTCAGAGTAACACCTTCTGTGTCTTCAAGGATCCAGGTCAATGACCAGATCGTGGAAGTGGATGGCATCAGCCTGGTTGGGGTCACGCAGTTCTTTGCTGCTACAGTCCTGAAGAACACCAAAGGCACAGTGAAGTGAGTGTCAAACATGCATTTACTAGCACCGCTTCTCCGCTTTCGGCCATGTTATCCGAGTTGACTTACAAGGCCAGTCCGGCAGGTTGCAGTAAATTGCATACATCAAGGGATAATGAGAAAAGGAGAAACTACAGCCTCAGATGACATCAGATCCAGATCCAGACCTGGGCCCTATTGTCTGGACGCATGCTCTGGAGAATTGCTATCCAGGCTAGTGGTGGATCTGTTCATTGTTTACTATAGCACACACCTAGCTTCCATTGTTTGTTTTCCCTGCCCTGCTTCCTCTGCCTCTGAAGACCAGGGAGTGTCATCAGCAGATGGGAAACGGGACCGCTGTCGCCCCGTTGGCTGTTTTGCACACTGACTCATAGGTCTCATTATGTGCAGCTTTCTGATTGGGCGGGAGAAGCCAGGGACACAGAGTGAGGTGGCCCGGCTCATCAGCGAAACCCTGGAGCAGGAGAGGAACCAGCAGATGCGCCTGGAAGATCTCTATGAGCAGTCTACAGAAGAAGTGAGCAACTGCACGTATCCACCGAGCAGAGGAATCTCTCCATGTCAGCCAATCCCAACAGTTACCAACCAAGCACCGCTTGTCCCTTGCCAATCAATCACATCTTGCCCCTTACCAACCAATGCTAGCATGCAGTTCACCCTCAGTCATTCCAAGTATGGAGTCAACAGCAAATAACTTTGGTCTCAAGTAGTCAATAACACAAAGAACCGTCGCCCTCAACTGCATTTGTGCAATAGTGTGTATCTATCTCACAGCCTCTGGAAATGAAGTTTATGATCTAGCCGACCAGAGATGCAGGAGCTGTTCATGCCTGTTGAAAAATAACAAGCAGATCGGTCACATGCAGGAAGTCTGAACATGTGTAGTAGAATCATTGCACCATTTAATATTAAATCAGTGTTTCTCAACGCAGTCTACGGGGAGCCCCAGGCAGGCCTCATTTTTGCTTCCTCCCAGCTCTCAGCACACCTGAACGAGGTATTCTGTGTCTTTTCGGCTGGGAATTGGTAAGGAGCAAAAATGTGGACTTTCTCTGGGTTCCTGGGGATTGGGCTGAGAGAAGGTATTATGGTGGGTGTTTCATGTATATAAAGTTCCTACTTAGGAGCCCATTGATAAACATTTTAGTTGTTTTTTATTTGTTCTAGAGACAAGATAAACAGTTGTCCATGGGTGTGGCCTGGGTTTCGACTGTGATTCCCTTTTCAGGATGAACACTATGATGATGAAGATGCTGACGAGGTCCTGGGGTCCAGCTTCTCAGGAAGGACAGTAGAAGTGTTTGACCTCCCTGAGAATGAGGACATGTTTCTGCCCTCCAACATGGATTCCACTCAGCTGGGCTTCAGGTTTAAAGAGGTGTGATCTTGGGCAAAGCTCCTCAGACATGGTTTTAGGACTGAAATGTACATCATGATTATTGATAATAATGTCCCCAGGCTTTATTTGATATTCAGTTATTTCCAAATGTTTAATGCCTTTTTAGATTGTCGCGGGCATCAGGACATGTCACTACAAGATGGAATACCGTTACTTTTGTACTGTAATGTTTTTTTTCTTCTTCAACAGCTTCAGCTAAAGCACAGCATAACCACAGCTGAGCTCATCCAAGTGAAGCAGAGGGTAGGTCATACCGGAAGGGTGTTGATTTTTCTAGGGTCTGGCCGTGATTTTCTCTCTAGAATTTTTTTGGTAACACTTAAACCAATCACCATGATGAATTATAGATGCCTTCATAATGCATTATAATGCATTCATAAAGTATTATAAACATAGCTGTAACTATTTATAAAAAGACATAACACTTTATAAAAAATGTAACATTTCACTTAAAGCACTCATGTATAATGCATTACAGATATCTTCATAATGCATTAAAATGTATTCATAAAGTAGTATAAAGACGGGTATAACTGTAAAAAGGCATAACACATTATAGCCATGTTTATTATGCATTATGAATGCTCTGTGAAGCTCTCATCTAAAATGCCCTATAAATACGCATCATGATGCATTATAATGGCTTATACTGACCATTATAATATGCTATGAAGATATCTGGTGCATTATAGATGAGAGCTTCATAGAGCATTCATAATGCATAATAAACTTGGCTATAACGTGTTATGACTATTTATAGTTATAGCTGTCTTTATACTATTTTATGAATACATTTTAATGCATTATGAAGGTATCTGTAATGCATTATACATGAGTGCTTTAAGTGAAGATTTTTTTTAAATACGAAAGTAAAAAAACATAGAATATATCAAAATTGATTATGTCTAAAAGCTGAGCACGCAGCCATACAGACACAATAGCACTTGGGTGACAAATTGCAGATTTCATGTCTCCCAGTTGAGCTGAGAATTTCCTGCTCTGTAGTCTGCTGCCGTGTTACCCCTAAGACGATAAATACGTGCAGTGCACTAGCAAAAGGAATTTCCACAGTTTAGGTTTGATTGATAGTTGCATGTCCTGTTTTTCTCATCCTGTATAAAAACATCTTGGTGTCATACTAATGATATTATAATTCTGTTTAGTTTAGTTTAGTTTAGTTTTCAGTATAGTTTTATTAGTTTTTAAAGATATTTCCGTTTAGTTTTGTATTTGTTTTAGTTTCAGTTTGAGTTTTAGTAATTTTACTTCTAAGGATAGACAAAGTTGTGGAATTTCTTTGTGTCTGATCTTTAGAGAATCCTACATGAATACACAGCACACATTATATACTAATGTTCTCAAAATGGACAAAACATGTTTCAGGTATTGTTAATGATTATCTAAGGGAAATATACTAGATTACATTCAAATGATTTCCATCAAGGAGGAAAGATAAACAAATTACTTTAGCTGAATAGTATTAAAAACGGAAAGTATTTGACACGTGTTTTATTTTATTTTTTTCGGAAGCAATATTTAGCTTTCTGTTTTCGTGTCTTAATTCTGCTTGTGAAAATGTTCTTTTACTTGTAGTTTTCGTTAACGGTGAATACCTTGCGTCATACTGTGACATCTTTCCTTTGAATGGCTTTGACTTCGCCGCTGTGAATTGTGGATGTAAGGTAACTAGCACCACCCAGCTGACATGCCGAATTATAAACACTTATCTGTTTGTCGCCGCTAAGCTGAGGATGTCAGAGGAACAGCAAGCGGCACAGGACTCCAGGCAAGCACAGCTGGAGCAAGACTTGGAGAAGAGCAAGGAGAGGGTCCAGAAGCTGGAGGAGTACTGGCTCGAAGCTCAGGCGCTGTGCAAGACGACCAACGAGAGCCTGATGGAGAGTCAGAGTCAGTTTGAGGCTCTGGAGAAGAAGTACAACAAGGCTAAGAAACTGCTGAAGGACTACCAGCAGAAGTGAGTCTGTTCTCCATCTTAATATCACCTGTTAACGAAAACCCCGGAGACAGGCAATTAGAACGTCATAGACGTTTGTGGTACTTTTGGCACTTCCCAAATTATCTTGGCCAGTTATGGAATTACCATGTTGAGCCCAACATAAGACAGGTTTTTTTCTCAAAATATTTCTGAGAAAGTGGTGTTTTATATTCAGGATCCAGACAAAAAAGGGAGTAGATGGCAACAAATATGAAGTTTTTCAATGAGTGTTTTGAATTACCGTAATATAGATTCGTCACATTACGTCATTTTCATGTGGGTCTGCTGCATCAAAAACATCCTGGGCCTTCAAAGGTTGTAGAGTTTGTAATATTCATTATCTACCCCCCCCCCCCCCACTTCTCGATTAATCCATTTGTTTTTTGGAATGTTTGCTGTTTAATACATTTGTAATCAGACTGTCTGTGTTTGCTTTTTAAGTTGTGGTTGCACGTTAACTTATTATATGTTCTTGTCAAATAAAATTATTTTTCTTTATAAATTTAAGATTTGGTATTCCATAAAACTTTTTCCTAAAAACTGTTGCCAAAAAGTCGGGGGGAGTCTTATATTCAGGTCAATACAGTACTGTGATTTTTATCCATGTATAATGCTTCCATCCCATGTCTCCAGGGAGATTGATTTTGTGAAGAAGGAGGAGGAGCTTAAGAGAGCCCTGGATGAGAAGGAGAAGCATCACAAGGAGGAGCTGGACAGACTTCTGGAACAGGTATGGCCAGATAAGTGGGTATTATGGTGAAACCAGCCAGAGGTGATGGTGGAGATGCAGTCAAACGTTGGTTAACGGAAACCTCTGCTTTCAGATAGCAGAACTTGAGGCCAGAGCACCCACGGAGCACATTCCGGAAGGTGTCGAAGAGAGTAAAAGCAGCTCGGACCCGGGAGACTCTGTCAGCAAAGCACAGTCCTCCGACATCCTGCAGTCTGGTGAGCCGTCCCGTCATTACAGTGCATGAGCTGGTAGTTGTATTCAGATTGCGTGCCTCCCTTTGTTTACTTCAGTAAGTATCTATTCCAGCTCCCCAGACCTACAGTGAGTGTGTTTTCTGTTAAGGGAGTTTAAAAACGTTGCCACCCTATCAACTGAAGATAAACATACATGGTATTTTAGAAGACCTACGTTTTACAGGCACCAGGAACCGGGTGGTGGGGAGGCGATGTGTCTGAACTGTATGTGTCTTCTTCACAGACGCAGACTGGAATGATCTGGTTCCGGTGACGGAGAGGCTGGACACCAGTGCCCACCGGGCCCGAGCCCAGCTTTCCCAGAAGGCCAAACGGCAGCCTCCTTCTCGCAGCAAGCTAAGAGCGTCATTCACGTCTTCAACCACGCCGGCACAGGTCGGTTCGGAATGTTCCTTTGACAGATCAGAGCCTCGTTCCTCCTGGAATTGGAGGCCTCCTTTCGGTGCGTGCCAATCTCGGCGCATTCGCACGCTGGTTGGACGCAGACATTGGCCCGTGACCATCTTCCCTCCATTTTGTTTTCGCAGGACGATGGTTGGGAGGAGGCCTCTGCTCCGCCCAGAAGGAGGCGTTCGATCCAGGAGAGCCTGTCGCTACCCGTAGCCATGCACTGCCCCGGGAACGGACAGAAGGAGGAGACACAGGAGGCGGTGGAGCATGCAGGGAGCAGGAGCGAACTCTCCAGCACCCCCTCGCTGCTGGGTGAGGGACTGCACCCGAGAGCTAGCAGTGAGAGCAGCCCCAGCCTGTCGCCCCCCCAGGACGCAGCCTCTCCACATGCCAGCTTCCTTTCAAGCGTCAAGAAGGGCAAGGGCACCAAAGGTACGGCTTCTGTCCACATGACATCTGTTTGCCAAGCAACGCTTCCTCTCGGGGCTGTTTGCCACTTCCCTGCTGAGGCTATTACTACTCACCTTCATTCAGAGCATAGTGCCGTAATTAGGTATGTAGAGATGTGAGGTTAAGCACCCATGCTGCACTTTGATCAAGTGGCCACTCCTGCAGTCAAGGGGCATTTCTGTATCACCAAAGCTTTTTGACCCTCAAGGGCCTTTGTACAATTATAAGTAATATGTAGCTGTGGTTCACTGCACCTATAAAGGAGATTACACACCATTCCTCTATATTTAGTTTAATTCATTAATTTACTTATTTGCTCATGAACAATTCTTTCTTTTTGCAGAAGAGGCGAGTGATAGCTCCTCTACAGGGAAACCAAAGAGAAGATTCCCAGATTTTGGGTACATTTTCTTTAACGCCTGAATTTTTTTACCTGTTCATTTGTCTGACGCTTTTATTCCAAGTGACTTAAGGTGAGGGAAGGATTACGATTTACGTGTAAAGCAACAAGCTTTGCATTGTTAGTGCAGTACTCTACAAGCTGAGCCACAGGTGCCATTCTCTTAGCTTTTTAAATGAAACTGCTTTCTGTGTAACTGGGAGTCTCTCAATTTTGACAGAGGCCTTCGGAAATCTGGTGGCAGAGGGAAGAAACAGGACAAGGAGGCTCTGAGGGCATCCATTGGGAGCAGGTACCCTAGTCCTTTGGGTCTCTGGCCGTCGCTGCCATGGTCAGGCGCATGGTGGTCCAGGCCTGGTCAGTGATGGCTGATTTTCTGTTGCCTAGGGGATCTGCCGACTTGCTGGAGGAATCCGGCGGGAACCTTTCACCCGCAGGGTCTGTGTCCTCCATTCCTACCTGCATGCCTTTCTCCTGGTTCGGGGACAAAGATAAGGAAAGGGACGACGACCTGCCTTATATTCCTGTGGAGTCCGGCAGCGAACTGAGCCAGGACCGGAAGAACAAGGTGAATAATGCAGCTCTCTTCCATGTTCTCCCGTCAAACGGTCATTAAGAAGCTGGTCGGACCACCACTGTGGTCATTTCTGCTGCAGAGGGTATCTTAACAACTTGCGTATCGCCCTTCGTCATTCCGGATGTCATGCGGGGTAACGAAGGCCAGCAGCGGCGATGCAGTTGCTCTGTGAGGGACGTCAAGGCTCTGGGACTGAAAGGTGATACATGAACGTGTGAGTTTCTCGTGAGAGATAGGAGTGGAAGGACCTGGTTTTTTTCAGCCCCTCCCTCCAGAGACCAGCGGCGTTTTTCTCAGGTTACGGTGGGGGGGGGGGGGGGGATAAACTTTATTGTTTTGCAAACCGACTGTGTCTGAAACCGGTCCAGCACCCATGATCATCATGAGAACCTCTCCTGGATCTTCAGAGCTGTTGTAGGTCAGTGCTTAAGTTGGCGGCTTAAGTTTCTGCGTGTGGACTGGATGTTTCCCTTACCTAAACAGAAGCCGTTTTTTTTTTGTATAGAAATACACTATATGGGCAAAAGTATAGGGACATACCTCTCAATCACTGAATATAGGTTTTTCATTTAGACCCATTGCCACACTGTGTTGGCTCAATAAACTGCAAAGTTCCAAACTCCCTCTGGCATTAACCCCAGCACAAAATCTGTGAGCCGGGAACTTCATGGAATGGGCTTCCATGGCCAAGCAGCTGCATGCAAGCCTCATATCAACAAGTGCAATGCCAAGGTCAGATGCTGTGGTGTAAAGCACGCCGCCACTGGACTCTGGAGCAGTGGAAACGAGCTCTGTGGAGTGAAGAATCACGCTTCTCTGTCTGGCAGTCTGATAGATGAGTCTGGGTTTGATGGTTGCCAGGAAAACGTTACCTACCTGACTGCATTGTGCCACCTGTAAAGTTTGGTGGAGAAGGGGTAATGGTATTGGGTTATTTTTCAGGGGTTGGGCTAGGCAATTTAGTTCCAGTGAAGGGAACTCTTAATGCTTCAGTATACCAAGACATTTGGGACAATTCTATGCTTCCAACTTTGTGGGAACAGTTTGGGGAAGGCCCTTTTCTGTTCCAGTATGACTGTTCTCCAGTGCACAAAGCAAAGTCCATAACAACATGGTTGGAGAGGTTTGGTGTAGAAGAACTTGACTGGGCTGCACAGAGCCCTGACCTCAACCCCATCCAACACCTTTGTGATGAACTAGAATGGAGGTTGTGAGCCAGGCCTTCATGTCCAACATCATTACCTGACCTCACTAATACTCTTCTGGATGAATGGGCAAAAATTCACACACACACTCCAAACTCTTGTGGAAAGTTATAGCTGCAAAGAGGGGACCAGCTCCATAGTGATGCCTGTGGATTTAGAATGGGATGCCTTAAATGTTCCTGTAGGTGTGATGTCCAGGTGTCCCAATACTTTTGTCCGTATAGTGTATCTCCTTGTGAATGAAGCCGCAATGTTCAAGTCTTAAATTGTTTGTGGCATGGTGTTTCTGTCAGAGACGCAAATGTTTCAACTGTTGGCTGCTCCTCGGCTAATAAAACGTGTGGGCTGACCGATGGGGCAGCCCCATCCTCTGTCAAAATGAAAGGGCTCCATCTCCTAAGCCACGTGGACAGTGGAATTCTCTGGCATCCCAGAAGCTCAGGAAGAAAAACCGTGTCCATTGGTTGACCACTTCCGAGCACCTCTTTAACCGAGAGCTTCTCCCAGTCTTTTTGTAGGCGAGGTTCTCTGCTAATCCCCAGAGGGATTTAGGCATACTTTACATCACCCTCACCCCCTTAAGACAGATGGGTGCCTTCTCTGGCTAATGTCCCTGCTTCCAAACAGGCAGTCCTTTCCTGGTCTTCCTTATTCACTCGCTCCTTAGACACGGTACAGTACACCTTGCTGCCCCCAGTCATGCCTTTACTAATGTGTGCTTGTCAAACTAATGAGCCACACTGGCAAAGTACTGATGCATATTAATGAAGCCACTAATAAAGAATAGCATTTGATTAAAATGAAAACATGCATTTTTAATCTAAAAATGTTAGAAAACACTTCTTTGCGGCTGTCACTTAACATCCCCAGGTCCTCTTAAAAGTCAGGATGGACGACCTCACATTTTCTGTTGATGGAGAATTTGTGTAAAAGGAGTTTTTTGTGGTGACTTTTTTTTTTTTTTTTTTCTTTCCCTTTTTACCCAACTAGAGCAGTGTTTCTGAACCCAGTCTTCAGGGACCCTCAGTCCACATTTTTGCTCCCTCCCAGCTCCCCTGTACCAGGTATACTATGTTCCTGGTTGGTTGAGAGCTGGGAGGGAGCAAACATATGGACAGTCAGGGAGTCCCCAAAGACTCTGCTGAGGAACACAACAGAGCCAAAGCTGAAACTGGTGCGGCTCGACTGCTCTTAGGGGGGACATGTGGAGATACACACAGGCTCTAATCACAGCCACCCTAGACTCACAGCAGTGCATGTATGTGTACCTCTGCCTGCGATTAATTCACATGGATGATAATTAAAAGGAATCCCAAAGGGGAGAAGCCTTGAATTTCGGGGTGGAGGCGATGGCCGTCTTCCCCCCAGTTTAGCAGTTTGCTGTGAAATGAGCAGTAATTGTTCGCACTGCGTCTGATCTGCTGAAATGGGTTTGACTGAAACCCTGGGGCGGGGGGGGGGCGGTAAAGAAGCCACATTACTGCATATCTGCTCTTTGTGTACATTTGCTTTCGGATCTACTCGTGTGGATGTTAAAGCCGGGTTCATTGTCATGTGCTCTGATCACTTTTAAAACCTTTAAAAGCATCTGGATGTTTTGCCCGTTTGTGGGTTTTTAAAACCTCACCATAATTATGTACATTTACTATCAAATGTTTCACTTTAATAAGATTGAACTTGAACTCTCGGTGTGATTTCTAGTCTGAACCATTTAGTTAAAAATTGATTACATTTGATTATTGATATATTTTTTTTTATTTGTTTATGTTACGCTGAATGTGACCCGGTAAAGAGGATTCGGGGAGGGTGTTTGTTTGGCTCCCAGTCTCTTGATGTGACCTACATTGCCACATTATCTATCCACCCCTGGGCCCCTGCCATATTCTGGACCCCCCTTTGGGAGTAGACATGGTATGTTCCTTGAGTCTCTGTCCAGTTAATACATTCCTTGTCTCCACTTGTTCCAGAGTTTGTCTGTCATAGACGATTCAAACGCTGGAAGTCCCAGTTCAGACTTGACTGGGCTAGTTGCAGAGCCCAGTTTTTCTGGGCGATCGCACACTTTAACCTTCTCTTCCAATGAGGTGAGTGGTCGGCCCCTCCCCCCTCCCCCCCACATGGCCCGCCCCGTGCACCCAGCATGCCTTGCTCTGCCCGGGGCATGGCCTCGGCTGGCTTTATGCATGGCGTGGCATGGTGCATGCGAGGGAAGCTTTTCTGGGCTGCTGGATGTCGGGGTGTCTGGAAGCCTTGGAAGTGGCGCAGGCTTCCTCATCTGTGGAGAGTCCTGCTGCTGCCTCTTGCAAACACCCCCCCCCCCCCAATATTAATTTGTGCATCCCTTTTAATGGGGGGGGAGAGTCCTCCCTCACAAAACCTCACATTCTCACTTTCTCATGCCTGCCTGTGAGGTAGTGCCTGAATTCTTCACTCTGACCACTGGGTGAAGATTTCAGGGCACTTTCAGATGATGCTATGTGAGAGTGTGTGAGCATGAGGTGACCGTCCTGTCCCTAGCACCTTCTTTGGCTGGTGGCCTTCAGATGCCACACATTTTAAGTGTCAACATTTCAAGCATGTCAGCAGTGGCTTACAGCAGCTCTACAGTCCTGTTTGGGTTACAGTCCTCGCTTGCATATTAACCAAAGAGCCAGTTCACTCTTTATAATGTGCTGCCTGGTTTGTGAGAGGCTCTATTTTTCTCCTTCATTGCTGGAGAACAGAATCTCAAAAGGTCTGCCTCAGAAGTGCATTCCATTTTGGGTGTGGTGTCACATCACCACGTGCTGCATGGGCT
This sequence comes from Mormyrops attenuatus, assembly GCA_026777985.1. Lineage (NCBI taxonomy): Eukaryota > Metazoa > Chordata > Actinopteri > Osteoglossiformes > Mormyridae > Mormyrops > Mormyrops attenuatus. Next base: position 10,635,493 of record JAODKC010000038.1, read on the forward strand.
TGTCATTAGTCACATGGGCTGTATGGGAAAAGTGCGTGTTTTTCTGTTTGCAGACTCTGGACGATGACCCGCTCCCCCCGGGCAAGGAGCACCAATGGCAGAACAGGCTCATTTCCGAGTGGACGAATCAGCAGGTCTGCCTCTGGCTGATAAGCATGAACATGGACCAGTACGCACCTGAGTTCACGGCCAAGGGCATCGACGGGCAGCGGCTCCTGCATATGGACAGCGACAGGCTCAAGGTGAGGATACATCCATCCTTTCACGGCAACGAAAGAATTGCTTTTGGGATTCATCTTGGTAGACAAAAAGGATTCATTCTCACCGATAATGTGGTATGGCGTATTTATGGGGCCTTGACTTCCACCTAGTGGTGTAAAGTCTGACGTGATTGAATTTCACACAGCTTAAGGTTTGTGTTGCCATCGCTGAGCCAGAAAGGCGGCCATTGGAAGTCATTAGAAGCTGGAGTTTTAGTGCCTGTACTTAATGACATGCCTGCAATTACCGACCCTCACCTCTGCTGCCAGGACTTGGGCGTCTCGAGTCAGAGCGACCGCGCCTCTATCAAGAAGAAGGTGAAGGACATGAGGAAGGCCCTGGAGAAGATGGAGAAGCAGCGGGAGAAGGAGGCGAGGCGGAGCGGGAAGCTGGCCGCCGGCGGTGACTTGCACTGTTGAGACTCAACAGTGACACATCAAAGCACTGACTCTGAGTTTCCCGCTGTCCTCCCCTTCAGGTTAAGCTGCTGCATAACACGGAGTCGCCACCTTTACATTTTCACATTCCATTTCTGATTGGTCGGAACTGGAACCATGCATCGTTGGGCGTTCAATCAGTAATGCGTCTTTTACTATTTTTCTTTATCCAGTTTAGGAACAATCAATGAATTGGTCATGAATACTGTAAGCTGGGATAAGCACAAGTTCTGCTATATATCCTGCTGTACATCCTCACACTTGCTGCATAACACGGTGTCGCTATCTTTACATTTTCACTTTCCATTTCTGATTGGTCGGAACTGGAACCATGCATCGTTGGGGGCCTAATCAGTAACGTGTCTTTTACTAGTTTTCCTTTATCCAGTTTAGGAACAATCAATGAACTGGTCATGAATACTGTAAGCTGGGATAAGCACGAGTTCTGCTATATATCCTCACACTTGAGTACTAGACAAGCTAACCTGCAGATGCCCCGAACTGGTGGCATTTCTGACTTGGAGTACACAAGCAATGCGTCACGTGTCCTGTTGCATCTGCATCTGTAGCGCTGGGGGGCCGGCCGCCCCCCCCCCCCCCCCCCCCCCCCCCCCCGACCCCACCCCCCCGCAGCACAACCAACACCCCCCCCCCCCCCCATCCCACTCAGCCTACCATACTATTCATCATCCGCTCACTTAACACGCTTGCTTACGAAACCACTTTGCCCTCTGTACTTGCATGCAACAGGAGTGACGTGACAGCGGTTCTCCTGCAGGGGGCGGGAGAATGTAGGCGTGTGTTAGTATGGCAGAGGCAATCTTTCCTGCCTGAATCAAAGGTGTCGGCTTGTGTAAATGTTGGATTACTGGGAGAAAGGTGCTTCGCATTTTAAAGATAAATCAGGCAACCATGACATGCATGAGTTTAACATCAGGATGATTTTAATAAGTTTTACTTCACTCCAAGATTGGGAAAAATTATACCTCATTCCTGAAGGCTTCGCAGGATTAGCTGACGCGTCACCATCTGCATCAGTGCTGAGTGAATACAGCTTTTTAAATGTTTTATATTGTATTTTTCGAGGAATAACTTCTATAGCTATGTACAGAACTTTTGGTACAGGAATTTTGTACAGTTATTAAAAGCACTGTTGTCTTTTTAAACTATGAAGGGTGATGAGGTTTTGCTGTATAATACTTTTTTATACCTATTGGCCTAATAACTGCATAACTCAAGAGAAAAGGGGGAAAAAACTTTGTATCAGCAAAGTAGGGATAAACATTTAAGTGTACATTTTCTACTGCGTAGAATAGCTAGTAGTGCCAGATAATTTTTAAATACAAAAAATGCGTTTACAGGGTCTTGCTGCTTTCCCCACTAATAGTACAGAGCTGTGGTTTGGGGATAAAATGATTACCTGTGGTCCAGTTTTTTAATTGGTATAATGGTACCCAAGAACGCACTTCTTTGTAAGAGTCCTTTGCTTGTACATGCATTGCCTTGTCGACAGAGATTGGATGTAAAGCCTTCTGTGGTATATCATGTGACGCTTCCTGACATTCCTCATTGGCCAATGCTGGTCACATGGTGAGCCTGACTGCAAATCACATTTCTAAGATTTCCTTTCCTGTCTTGTATTGCTTGATCAAATGGATTATCGGATATTAACTTGACATTTAGACAAAGGGAAATTTTAGTTCGATCCCTCCTGCAGATTCTGCAAATACCACCAGGATCATTTTCCCTGTTCGTTGTATATGGTAGAACAAATAAAACTTCCTCTGGTGTTCAGTACCATTTAGAATTTAGTGATTAATTGTCATTGTTGACACACCACAGCACACAACAACGAAATGTGTTCTCTGCATTTAACCCATATGTGACATAGCAGAGGGCAGCTAATTCAGCGCCCGGGGAGCAGTGCCTTGCTGGTCGGGGATTCGAACCTGCAATCCTTCAATTACAAGTGCGCGTCCCTAACCATGAACACAACACTACCCACATATACCATTTATGTTCAGTTTGTCAGACACAGCTACTGTTATAGTACCATGATGTTGAAACAAGACACTGGGTGCCAAGGTGGAAACACTTTATACCTTAAAATGTCAAAAAGAAACTGCCAAGAAACTACACAAAGGAATAGACAAACTCCACCGCCTACCAATACTGGTTCTCTTTTGAGCTACAGATAACTGATCTGTTTCCATGTTCCTCCATGGTACAGTTCAACAGCTATCGTGCACCTGATTTTTAAATGAGGGGAAATAAATACTGTTAACAGCCCAGTAACAGGTTGGGCATCAGCCCATCCGACATTCACCTTCACCCCTAGTGACCAGTATGCAACATGCCAAGAAAATCAGCATTTTACAATAACACCAGTTTTTCACAAGCAATGTCAATTGTACAGCAACCTATATCCTTTGTAACACAAACACAGATTGTACAAAGTCATACTTCTTTTGCAAGTTCTGCTGAAAGTCCTCTGCTCATTCTCAAAGCTGCCATCCCACCACTTAACAGGGAGAACAATGGTTTCATTGGAGATGGCTCACCGGGCAGAAAATTACCATTATCTGTTAATATACAGTTTCATAAACATTAAAGAAACACCACACCATAAAAACTGCACATTTATAAAACTGGTTTGAGGCAGCTTTTTGAAGACCATCTGACAAGGGAGCTAAACAGAATTGTCATTAACAGACAAATTCAATCCATCATTTCAATTATGCGACTACAACCTATTTTAATTCCAAGAACAAAAAAAGCTGAGGTTTACTGGGTAAATCCTGTACATTTTCCACACATTAATGATCTCCAGCAGGCAAATTCACTGTCTTACTCGCTATGCCCAGTCTCAGAAGTGGACCCTGGTCTAGATCGATGTGACGCCCTTCGGCTCCGGCCTGGGCGTGCACCAATCATCATCGTCATGTGCTGTGTTGTAGTGTTTCCAGGCAGATTTGTTGTACACAGGAAGCCTCTCTATTGACTCTGTGGACAGCGCCTGTACAGAACGGATGGGCAAAAAAAAAAACAGGAGGAGGAAATAAATTGGGACAGTATCTGGAAACACTGGTCATATTTTTTGGGATATATATACCCCTGCCACAAAAAAAAGCGCTAAATATTTTGGAGATGCCATGTAAATTCCTGACCATTTACCCGGATGTGTACAACAGCATCCGTACCATATCCTTCCAGAGAATACAGCTTCAGGTCTCCCTGGAAGTACCAGGCATACAAGCGAGAGATGGGAAGGCCATAGCCATAGCCAGCCTGCAAACAAAATTAGCAAGACACACATTACCCTTACCATATAAAATGGATATTGTGTACGTGTGTGTATGTAAGTACAGATGCTTATTGACTCACCATGGGATTATGTTCCAATCACAAGTCAAATATGAATAAATTAATACTGCCACTAAGTAAAAAACAAATAATGGTCGCCCTCATGCTAGGCAGTTATCTTAAGCTTTATCTCCAAAGTAGTTGTTTTCCTTTTCTCACAAAAACAAGAGAAACTCTTAGGCATTTAGCAGACATAATGGGCTTGCGAAAAATTTGGTTAAACACAGAAAATGTTAAAATACGACATATTGCTAGCCTGGGAAAACTTCAAAATTCAGTTTGATGACTACTGAACGTGCATCCCTATCGCGCCATCGAAAATATAAGTTGAACCATCGTAACATGCGGAGCATCTATGTATTGGGTGTAGTTGAACAGGTTCATAAAAGCGGCAATGTTCTGATTAAGAGCGTACCAGAGGGGCTCCCCGGGCAGTGTCCGTGTGGGGTAGAGGGGCTGTGGAATAGGTGTAGGTGAACAGCCTGTCAATCTTCCTTAAGGCCACGCCCCCTCCGCGGTCCTTGACCTATCAGGAAACACTCTTTTACAAACTCTTAGAGTCTGACATGGGTGGTCAATAAGGGTGCACCTCACTAGAAAAACGACCTTTATAGTGAGATCCTCACTGCCAAGTGCCACCTGGACGTGGATTGGGGGGTAATTCAGGGCGTCGCCATACAGCTCCATGGTGGCTCTCATGGCGTTCTGAAGGAGCGTGCATAATATTCAAAGTTACACCACTTCCTTTTGTAAAATTGTGTGCGTATGCATGTGCGCGCACCCTTCAAGATGCCAGGTGTTTTATTTGCTGTGTGACATGAGAACATTGGCATGCTTTTGTATGTATACAGTGTGCGTGTGTGTGTTTTTCAGTTCGAGTCATTTGATTTCCAGAGGTATAATTAATGGTCATTAAAGATAAGTCATTACTTTAGCTAAATAGTACTAAAAACAGTAATGTATCTGACATTTTTATTTTGTTCATTTTTGAAGCAATGCTAATATTTTTTGTTGTAGTTTATTTTCATATTTTATTTCAGTTTACATTAACGATAATCCTAAAGCAGGCTGATATGCTTATAAGGAGAACAAGTGACAGAACACCAGAACCTACCTTAAAAAGCTCAAATATCATATGGTACAGGTGGGAGGGAACGTACACCACTGTTACAGGGCTTCCTTTTTCTTTGGCTGCAGATATCAGGCAGACATGCATTTATTACCCACGGGACCTTTCTCGGTTCTCATTATTCTGTAAGAAACCATCCACCTTCCAACTAGGTCATTGTGATGAAAGACCATTTACGTTACAAAATTCACAAAGCTAGCACTGACCATTTATAACAGTAAGTCACCCAATACCACATAAAAATGGATTATTGGTCCAGTTTATTTACCATTGCATTCTTCCAGTATCAGCTCCGGCGAGTTCATATAATAAAGATCGCAGAGGTGCTTGGCACTTTCATAGGCATCTGAAAGATGTGGGTGTGAGTTTAAAGGAAGGGAATTTCACTATTGTTTTACAATTTTCACATTCCGGCGTATGGAAGCAAACTGGCCCTAATGCATCTGTGATGGAGTTTAATGTGAATTACTAGGTAGCCAGAATGACTTTATGAGCCAGTTTACAGTTGTCAATATAAAAACCCCTGTGTATAAACTCTTGACTACTAAAAACAGAAGACACAGCTCTTTCTATGATGGGTGAAAACTGATGGTTACGATTCTCTGGTGACACAGCGATAAAGTCATCAAGGCCAATGGAAAACTCACCTTGCACCACCTCTGTGACCCGACAGTGCGGATCAATGCTTCCTATCTGTTTAGGGTGAGCTGGGTTGGCCCTGACCGTTCCACCAAAGAGCAGAGCTGTGGGGGTGGGGGATTCTAGAATGAATCAAACAAGTCTTCATCTTGACACTAACTGCCACATACAATATGTAATCAAATGATCGCAAGATTGCAGATTCCTTTTTTTAGCAAATTTATTTGGCAGACGTTTTTATTCATGGCAGCACAGAACTGAAAGCAGGATCAGACAGTCTCTGCAGCAATTGGAGGTTAAGGGCCCTGCTCAGGGGCCCAATGAAGGGACCACTCAGCCAACCACGGGATTTGAACTGACGACCTCCCGATGACAGGCACAGTGTCAGTCATCACCTGCTGAGCCACCCCCCATAATTTGGTATCACAGTGCTACAACAGCACAACAGCGTGGGGTACAAGACATGACTTTCACAGAACTATAAAAGATACAACCAACAGTAAAGACAACTTCAAGCATGGGGTGGCTGTAGGTACTGAGATACAGAGCAGGTTTGGCCAGGATCAAAGAGTCTATAACTTTCCATTGCTCTCTGACCAAAAGCCGGAGACTCAACTCCTCCTCTAGAACATTTTGGTGTCCTACTAAAAAGGAACTCCTTCAACTTGCCCAATTTGGCTACTTCACTTACCTCAAAGATGGGGGCAGTGCCATCTTGCAGTACTACGTGGAACTAACTATACTGCTAAAAAAGCATTAAATCTATGATGTGCTGCATGATTTTTGTGTACGATAGCCTTATAAACTCTAATTTTCTGAATTTTTCGATCCAAGCCAGGTTTGAAAAAAAAAAAAGGCATATATAAACTTTACAATACTATGGGCTGTTTTTCCGGCCAGCCTTCTAAATATAGCCATTTGGTACTAGCATTTAGGATTAAGTTTGCAAATTGTCCGAAACTCACTGTGCTGGTTCAGAAGCATCCTAATGGATATGCGGCTCATATAGAAACGATCCAGGAAGTACTGCACGTTCTGACTGGTGACCGGGTCAATGCCGTGTAACTCTTTGTACTCCACTACTCCCTGGGCCATGGTAGGGACCACGTCGTTATGCCGGTTCCGGATCTTTATCAACGCGTCTGTGAAACTTGGCAAAACAAAGGCACATGCATGAAAAATAAATGTTAGAATAATACCCATCTGTGCACGCAAATAGATCAGTGCAGCAGCCACCTACTTACTCATAAATGACTCTGTCATCATCGGCATTTTTGTCCTTAAAGTCAAGGATCTCATCAAAACTTCGCATATACCTAAACAAACAGTGTTCATTAGCAAGCAATGCTGTGTTTATGGAGACTGGAAAGACCTCTGCATTCAACCAGTAAGAATATCATTTTAACTTCCAGAATTCCACTTCCAGATCCAGTTGGGGATCGGTAGGGTTAGGACCAAGGGCATAACTTTGGGTTGAGGATTCAGGGGTGCTGAGGTCTCCACCAATTTAAGGGGGGGGGGGTAGCATTTGCTGGTTTTGATAACTACCAACACCACCCACCCCATAATTTACACCTGTGGTTGGGACTACAGTTGAAGTTGTTAGCAAACTTACCAGCTCTGGACCAAGCGAACAGATGGTGTCTTTAATAAATTGTCCGGAAGTAAGTTTATTTCCTTCATGATGTTTGCCAGTCTGACGGGCAGTTCCTGTCTCAGGAACACAAACGAAGTCCTCTCGCAGGCATTTTCCGAGCCTGCAAAAGCGAAAAACGGGACGCACGGCCCACTTTATTAATGCAATTTAGCTTTTATGTAACCTAACGTACCAAACAGCATCAGGTGGAAACTCACCGAAATCTAAAAACTGCTTCATAGACAACGGCGACGGGGAAAACCTGGAGTAGTAATCGACATGCTTCCCAAGGGAGCAGCTGCTCAGCAGGGACCGTAAAAGCCGCATGGCGACGCGCTCCGTCCAAAGTTCAGCTGAGTGGCTTAATTAGCCAGCTGGTCCATGGAGATCATCTACTCAGCAGCGATCCACAAACCACGCGCGTTAGTTAGCTAGAGGAGACCCAAACAGCTGGCGCATTAATGTAGGCACTCAATAGCTCGATTACTGGGCAGTGGATTTAACGTTACTGTAAGCCATAGGTTTGTCAACAGACACAAATCGGTCATCTGAAGATCTAAAACCACCGTATTTTAGTTCCTTACGCTTAGGCCCACCTTTGTTATTGGAAGTGCGTGGATACTGGATAGGGAGGAGACTGAATATCCGGTACTCAAACGCCAGACACCTGAACACTGTCACCTGGTGCCCGATCCTGCGGTGCAAAGGCGCCAGGTATGTGGTATTCGCCGTAAGAGCCTGAGGGCGAGTAAATGCAAGTATGCCATTTGTCCGACGGACTTGACAGTTCATAAGCATTTATGCAGGTGAATATATAATTGGAACAGTTAACTTGCAGGACAGTACCTAGTTCGCACCAGTTTGAACCAGCAGTGTCATGAGTTTTTGTTCTTGCTACGCCATCTGCTGACCACTTATTTGATTTATTTTGCAATAACTTGCGATAAATTTCTGACTCAGCGTGCGCATGATTTTCAGAAATCGCCGTTATGAAGAGTATAAAAGTAATTAAAAAATTATTGAAATGCATAAAGTGCATTTGAATGTGTCAATGTATACATTCTGGGGAGATGTGTAATGTAATTCAATGATCAATAAGGACTAAGGATGTCCTTTTGTGTCTGACATGTACTTCTTCTAAACAATCACATTGCCTTTGATTTTGTGTTTTCTTGACATAAATGTGTCTATATGTATATCAATTAATTAATATTTCTTGTAGCAAATTCTGTTATAAAATAAAATGTATAACTGGGGTAATTTTCTGATTAATAGGACTAAGCCCCTGGTAAACAGAATAAAAATAAAGCCAACAAGCATTTTGTTCCTTTATTAAGTTTCTTTTTAAAAATCCACAGCTGTTCTCAAGAGGTCTTGCAGGAAATGTGTCCATTACATGCATCAGTGGTGGCCCTTCATACATTTGAACAATTCAACAAACAAATGGGTTGACACGTGTAACTATGTTTTTGTGACATTCATGACAATCAATGTGGAGCCTTTTGTGAAGCTGTACTTTGTGAGTTTCTTTCCCTTTGATGTGTCCTCCATCGGAAAACATATCAATGTTTGGATAGTTGTAGCCTTTCAAATTGCACTAAGAGTGAGGATATTAGTCCAAACAGATGAGAGTTAGTAAACACAGTAAATTAACATCGATATTGCATAGCTAGTTACTTCCAAAGAGTCTGTAAAAATACTAAAGATTAACTGTCTCCGCCATGAATAAAAAAAGTGATGTAACTGTTTACTGACTGTTTGCTCTTTTCTGGATCTAAGCAGGATGTCAGCTTTTCTCTTTTACACTCTGGGAGAATTTTGTAGGTGATCAATGCTGAACGCTGTTTGTTCAAATAACAACCCTCATAAAATTATTAATTTTTTGCTTAAAAGCCTTTCAAAACCGATAAAAATAATAAGCAGCTTTATACATGCAAATTGGTTCCATGTTGTAAACATCATGCCCAGAGATGAGAGCTACAGTGGTAGAGGAGAATTCCTCTGTAAGCAGTGTACATATGCAAACATAATACATTACAAATGTCTGTTTTAAGGAATGAATTTCCTCCACCTGAAAGCTAAATGTAACATCCATCCAAGTAATAAACACAAGACAGGAGATACCCTGGAAAGGATGGCAGTCCAGCACAGGGCTTATACTCACACACCCTACAGGTAGTTCAGATGCTAATTCAGCTAACTGCATGAACACGGGGAGAACATGCAAACTACACACATGCACACAGCAGGGTGTTGGGGAATCAACCGCATCCTTGCAGGTGTGAGACTACATTACTAGCTACTAAACCACTGTGCCACCCCACACCAATAACAGATAAAAAGATATATGACTAACATTTTTTTAAAGAAATGTTTTATTGCACTTTGAGTGCATCCCAGACAAATTACTCAAACTAAGTAAATATTTACATTCATCCAGACTAGTTTTTAGATCTGACATTAAGTCTCTGCTATTGAAACCTATTTTCTTTGTTTTCCTGAAAATCCTCAGAAAATAAAACACACGTTTCTTTGGTCTTAGGAACATCCATAGAATGAAGTCTATGAGAAAATAAATACACATTCTCCAAAAATATTTAAATATATACAAATCCTACAAATCATTCATTCCAAACATTTAAAAACTGACGATTGAAAAGTTTTACCAAAATGCACTGAAAGACAGAAATCCTAGTGTACACTTTAGTGACAATATTTTGAAATGTTATAATTAAAAAAATAGACCTAAATCTTTACTTTCTTTTACAGTCATTGTTATTGTGCAAGAGTTGAGTCCTTTGAAATTGACCTTTGGAAGAATGGTGGGTTTGTCTATAGTAAATCGGAGATGTCTCAATATATACAGTCAAATACTTTGGCGGTGCAAAACAGCCCCTGGCTGGATGTGACTCTGAGTCTCTGGCTCCAGTCACTGAAGCCAATCAGAAACAAGGTAGCTTCTGTGAACTTTTCAACGGTCCAATCGGCTTAAGAGTAACTCTCATTCTCTTTCCAGGTAGTCATCCATTGTTTTTTCTCTGGGGTTCCAGGGTTTCGTTCTGTTCTTTTTATCCGTACCGCTGAGTATTTCGGAATGTCAGTGTACCTGGAACGCTTAAAAAATCCACACTGGGAAAAAGAACAGTAAAAGATCATTTCAAATGAGGAAATTTTGACATTTCACCAGTAAAATCCATTACAAGGGAGAAAAAAAGTAAGTCAGTGAAGAATCACAGGAAAGCGGCCCTCTGGTATTTGCCCACGATCATTGCCCCACAGGGAAAGAAAATCCCTCCATGGAAAATATACAAGGTGCCAGACTGGTAAAGCAGAGACCTAGAAACCCAAAAGAACCTCCAGGATTATTGACAGGAAGTAGATGGAAACCGCAGAAACAACACCGTCAACCAAAGGGTGGGAGGCTGCTAGGACCGAAATAACGAGAAGCAAGCCAGAAACCACTGTGTACAAACAGTTAGGGTGAATCTCAATATGCATACTTGACCGTACTTGTGTTCTTGTGTACCCATTTTACATCATCTTCCATTGCCGAAGACCAGTTCCCATAGTCAAGAACAGAAGTACAGAGGACGGTAAAAATCCCCGAATATTGATCTTGCTCTGCCCCAAATATCAAGGATACATTGTTTGCATCCTTGCCAAACTGGACCAATCCCATGATTCCTTGAACCCCAGGTTTGTTCTTGGCAGGCAGATTCCCAAGACCAGTCTTGCCAAGACCACAAGTGTGATCTTCATGTTCTTGTTATTGAGATTCACCCTTATTCTTATGTATTGCACTTGCTGCACTGTATCCTCTAGTGAGGACTTACAAAAGTGGAGAAGGTATTTTCTATTTAAGGCATGCATCAAAGCCCGTGCTTTTTCCATAATACGCATCACTTCCTTTTTCAATAACACATCCTGTCAGTTACAGCAAGGTGCGGGCCGATGAGCCGTTCTCTATTAAAGACCCATTTAACAACTTTAGCTGTTCAGCTTATGGCCTGATGACCAGAGTGATTAGTGCAGTCCATATCAGTGCAATACATAAAAATTACACTATTGACACCCATGTAAGCCATATGGACCAGGCCCATACAACCACTCATTGTCAACAACTTATTATTCAATCAGGGCCCCATGACTAGATGCCATTTGACATAAAGTATGTGCTCTTTGCCAAATGGCTGTGTAAGGGTCAGCCTGGTGTTCTGCGACTTTAAATACTATCCTAAATCAAGTATTTTAAATGCATTAGCCCACAGAACTACAAATACCTGTTTTTTATACCAAGCCACTTGTATCAGAACACTTTTTAGAGTAAAGACTACAGTGAGGGATGACAAGCCAGTCTTAAATCATTTCCCACACTTTCAGGCACACATTCTGTCTGAACACTATGTATAAGCAGAATTTTAGGCATCAACTGTAATGTCTGGGACGCTGCTTGATTCAGCATTATGCTGTATACGCCATGCCGACTCTAAAATACCCACAGGGACATCCACGGGGGCACGGCAGTCAGGCCTTATGCATCGGCCGTGAGCCTTTCTTTGGAAACATTGAATTCAGCCTTGTGATACTGGTCTTTTTTGGATTTCTTGAAGAAACCACACTAAAAGGGAAAAACAATTATTAATTGTTAGGTCAGGCCAGTATATGCATTCAAGACTTCTGGGAACACCAACAATTGACAAGGGTACGGTTTCAAAAAGAAATCCGGCGACGCACAGGACAGTGCAGTTTGAGTTTAAGACACTTCATATCATATCATGGCACTACTAAGGAACAAAGCAGGAAGGTCAGGTCGTTGTGTCTCCCTTTGTGGCTGCAGTCAGGGGGAAATGAGCAGAATTTAAAAACAGAGGCTCAGAGTACAGAAGGCTGACTTTGCGATTGTTTACCTTCCAGAGCAGAAACACCAGCAGAGAGAGTATCAGGATTCCAGCCAAAATGGCCACCAGGATGACCCACCAAGGGACTCCACTGTATCTTGCCACCTTCTTCTCTGGGAAGACGGTGACTCTCACCTGCAAAAGCAGAAGCACAAGAACTGATGCTCTTCTGATCCTGAAGATGACCAATTTTTACTGAAAGTAACTTTCAGGAATCCTCTATACACTCTCAGAAAAAAGGGTACGAATTTGTACCTTTGCTTGTCACTGGGGCTGTACCCTCAAGGGTCTGCCA
>JAODKC010000038.1:10648250-10686583 GCA_026777985.1 Mormyrops attenuatus
AGTCCATTTCTGTACTTTAAAAGGTACAATTACCTATATATAGCTAAGTGTACCATTGGCAGACCCTTGAGGGTACAATCCCAGTGACAAGCAAAGGTACAAATTTGTACCCTTTTTTCTGAGAGTGTATGAAGAAGAAAACATGTGACTGAAGAAGGAAAATCCCAAGCAGTCCCATTCCCAATGCAATATAACAATTAAATATTTTTTTTTATGGGCAGCGTGTGGCTCAGTGGGCTAAGCCTGTGTGCCTACAATCAGGAGGTGCCCATCAACCAGTTCAAACCCAGCCTCAGCACGTCTGTGGGACCTTGACCAAGGCCCTTAACCCCCAGCTCCCTGGGCGTCCCAACGGGTGGCTGCCCTTTGCGGAAAGCTTACACTACAAAGAGCAAGTCTAGGGAGGCATAAAAAAACAATTTCCCCACAGGGATCAATAAAAGTATTAATTATTATTGAAAGCAGACTCTCCCCTTTCAAAAGGAAAAGGAAATACAAAATGAATGGCCCAATGATTATGGAAGTGCACTGGTAATCGAAAGATTGCTGGTTTGAATCCCCGACCACCCAACTACCACTGAGGTACCCTGAAAAAGGTATGGCCCCCAAGTGTGCTGAATTAGCTGCCCCCTGCTATGTCACGATCTGAAATATTGGTTAAATGCAGGACACATTTAATTATTGTGTGGTGTGATGTGTTAACAATGACAGCAAATCACTTTCAAGATATTACAGTACATTAGGAATGTGCCTTGATGACTAGAATGCAAAGCGATGCACAAAGTAAGGCTGGGGAAGCCGGAAATTACTAAGGGCATTTATCTTAAAGTGATGGAGGTGAGCGACCAATAGGCTGACAGGACAGTAACATGTGACCCGCTGCAGCTCACCTGTGTCTCAGCGTTTGGGAGAAGAGTGTTCTGTTGAGACACATCGAGCTGGAGGGAGGCTTTCACAATGATGTCAAGATAGTTCAGGTCCGAGAAGTCCTGTTCAGAGGCAAATGGTAGAAACACACTGCTTTTGGCATCAGAAAGAAAGTGATCCACAGTGATCCATTTTCCATTAGTGTCTTTCCCACGCATGTCTGCCATGGGTTTGGAGCCTATCCCAGGAAGCTCAGGGTGTAGCCATGATGCCAGTCCATCGCGGAGTAAGCACATTTACACACAAGCACAGGTTATGAATGATTTAAAGACATCAAACCCCCTAAAACAGCATGGCAGGACTGGGGGAAGACAGAAAACCCACAACAAACACGGGGAGCACATGCAAACTACATAAACACATCGTCCATCCATCACCCCACCGCTTATACTCAGCAGGGATGTGGGGGGGGCATTAGGTGATGCCTAGCTGGATCAGGGTGCGAGGGGGGGCACACCCTGGATATGGTGCCCCATGTGGTACAGGGCATATACATGTGCACACTCACATACTTACCATATTTATATATATTTGACGCAAGAAAACTTAAAAAATAAAACTTTATCTGTTGAGAAACTCAGGGACTAACCTCAAGGAAAGTGCTGTTCCAAAGTCGGGACCGCAGAACAATGACTGCATTACTGTCTAAGTCCTGCAGGGGGCACCGGATCTCCACACAGGTCACCTCTTCACCGCACATCTGCGAGAGAACGTCATTGTCAGTGTCTGCATTTCAGCCTGTATTAAGTACAAAGGCGCACAATAACACCCATATAACAGAATTACCAGAATTTTGTATTTCCTTTTCCCTTTGAAAGGAGAGAGTCTGCTTTCTGATTTTCCTTCTTCAGCCTCACGTTTGCTTCTTGATTTAGAGGATTCCTGAAAGTATGTTGACTTATCATAATGTTGTATTTTTCAGGAGAAACACACAAATTTTATATCAAAATGAAGTGTCAGTTATATTTAATGATTTTTAAATTACATCCTTACATTGAAATATCCTTAAATATCCATATAATAATTACAATTACTGGATGTCATGCCATTCAAGAAAGGTTACCTTAATGTATTTGAGAGGATTGATTTCAGCATGGGGATTGCAGATAATTTTTTCCGGCCCATTAGTGTTAATTTTCATCAGATACAGGATCCATTTTCCTTCTGCAGTCTCTTTCGGCCACTGGAAGTTCAGGTAGGCTGTGCCGAAGGACTTCAGCGGTCTGCCCAAGTTCATGATCTAGCCAAAGGGCAGAAGCGTAAAAGTCTGAAAATTATTTATAAAATAATAACAGAGATCATTCCGATCTGTAATTAAAGCAACACTGTTCGGCGTAGCTGTTTCTCTGAGGGTTACCGGAATGTGGAAGCTGCGAATGTCAGCACCCAAGTTCCCGTCTACCTAAAGTCACGGAAATAATTACCCTGAACTGATATTCAATCAAGCTGCCAATGTCATCCTCTGTCGTCATGTAGCTTTCTCCTTTCACCTCTCCTCCAAAATAGACTTGTGACGGCTTGGCCAGTCTGGTGGAGAGCAGAAAAACTGAGCAAAATACTGGTATATAAAAATCTACGATGCCGCCTGCTTTGTAGTATCCAAAGATGGCCGGCGCCCAGAAAATGCACTCACCCCGAGACTGACAGCAGAAGCTCAATGACCACCTTCGCCTTCGCTTTCACGGTCGTTAGATTTGCTTGCTCGCTCGTCCTGAGAGGAAACAAGTACGGAACACGGATTATCCATCCTTCCATTCAACTGTTTATCCGGTGCAGGGCCACAGAGAACCTGAAGCCTATACCAGGATGCCCAGGGCACAAAGGAACACCTTGGATTGGATACCAGTCTATCACAGGATTGAAATGTGGATCGACCAGAAGTTGACAGTTCAGGTCCAGAAAGTAAAAATCCAGGCCAAGATTTTGTTGCAACCAACCAGATGAGTACTCTATAACTGTGACTCTTTATACTCAACTGGATGGTTGAAACAAAATCTTGGTCTGGATTTTTATTTTCTGGATCTGAATTATCCACCTCTGACTTTGACCAATGTTTACAGTTTTTCTTGATTGCTTTGGAGTGTTTCTCAAATGACAATTAACATTTGGCAAACAACAAACGTAATCCCCACGCCGTAATGTCACTTCTGCACAGCCGAACATCATTTCTCATTGCTTCACACAAATTTTCCAAATGTTTCAGTACATATGTGCAAATGGTTTTGTACAATTGTCATCATTTGCCACAATTTTCAGTTGCTTTACTTTTGTTGGTCATACAGATTATGTAGTTTGCTATTGTAATAATTTTGCACCCGAAACTATATATGTATGTGATCATCAGATAACCAAGCTTTCAAAATGATTTCAAAACATATTCCAGAAATTGCAGTGATACAGCATTGTTGTGCTTTTGGTTGCCACAGTACATCATTCTGTTGTTCTTCTATTGCTATTTTGCTGTTTTTGTGTTACACTGTGCTGTGCGAGTTCTTTGTTATTGTACTGTGTCTTGAGATCTAAAAAATACACGCCAGCGCTCTCTTTCAAAAGTGAACTTTACATACTGTAATATGGAGCTTAAAGTTGAAAGAGGTTTTTGACATGAATCAGTATCAGATTGTTAAAGACGAATGATCGGTCAGTGACAAGTGGGAACCAACTATCATTCAGCATTGTGGAGCTCAGGAACATAATTACACTGACAATATATCTAAGCATTTTGACTCTTGTGGTTAAAACAATGCTGATTGTACTTTTCATTTTGGTGGAATCATTTGCTTTTCAGACATTAGTTAATTGTTTTATATAAGAAAATAAGAAATTTACAAACGAGAGGAGGCCATTTGGCCAATCAAGCTCGTTTTGGGGAGAACTTTAATAGCTCAGAGTTGTTAAAATCTTATCTAGCTCTGATTTAAAGGAACCCAGGGTTTTAGCTTGCGCTACACTAACAGTGAGACTATTTCATTCTCTAACTACACGCTGTGTAAAGAAGTGCTTTCTCAAATCCATTTTAAAATGTTTTTAATTTCTACCTAAGTTACAGGCTTTTGCAGCTAAACCATAGTGTGGAGCTGTATGCACAAACTGTTTTCAGAAATGCTCTTGTAGTCATGAGAATGTTAAAGTATGTTTCATGAAACATGCCAAAGCAATCGAGAAAAAAAAGTCAACTTTATGATATATTGAGCCACATGTTCAGGTTAGTGTGTTGTCAGTAAAGACGTATTCTAACAGCACTTACGTTTCAAGCTTGAGATCAACTTCTATGTCATTGGTGTCCAAAGTCACACCGGCAGTATTCAGTATTAAGTAGATTGTAGCCTGGCAACAAAAGTTATCATATGAGGTTACTCAAGCCACATCGATGAAGACACATAGACTCGGGAAATATGGACCAGCAGCAACCAAATTCCGGCACTTACTTCTGAATTCTTCTTGAACGGATTCCCGAGAATGCAGTCTACGTTCGAGCCATTCTTATTGGCATTACAGAAAGGTTGTTGCCCCTGCAGAAACACAAGAAAGATGCCTGTAGAGGACCCTAACAGGGCCTGGGGCATGAAGGCTAATGCTGGTAGAGTAGACTCACCTCTGGCTTTATTACGTTCCTGGAGTAGGACAGGTAGTTGGGTATCACAGCCTGCAGTTTAGATTCATAGGCGTCATCTCCATTCTGATTTTTCACATTGATTTCTAGAGCGATGTCTTTCTGGTCACTGAGCAACATTTCAGGTACGCCGTCCTTTCTGAAAGCCAAACAAACCCCCTCACTGACATCTACTCTCGCATACTTCTGTTGTGATAACAGTCTGAATCAGAGGGATGCAACAGAGGGAGACATTTCAACCTTGACAAATTTGTGGACAGCTACCACTTACATTGGCATGTCACGAAAAACATCTTGGTTGGGTTCTTTGTAGACAAACTTGTACTTCATTTCTAGCTTGCTCTGACAAATGTTGTCAGGTCCACATCCTTCCTTCAGAAATTTTATCTGAAAAGTGAAAGCAGTTTAACTTTGTTGAGAAACCATAACAATTATATACTCTGTTGGTGTTTAAACGACACACAAATGAGGTTCCAAATGAGACAGATTATGAATGCCATGAGGATCTAATCATTGAGCTCCAGGTGCTGTGAAGGACTCACTAGGAATGCTGTAGACGGTTGCCATGGATACCTGGGAGACGGACTTGCTGGGCTCGTTAGCGTTGAGTATTGGAAGCAGTGTCGGGAGGGCGTTGTCCCTCCTCCTGCGTTTGGAATTCTTGATGGACACGGATACGTCGATGGGAATGCTCCTCAGCTTGTCCTCGAAGTTGTCCTAAAAACACAATGACTCATTAGAGCTCCTGCCTATTGCTGCTACGTGATGAAAACAGCACATGACCAAGCTAAGGAAAAGGCCAGACAAAGGAGCATCACCTTCAACTTGAGCTGGACCTTGACACACTCCGCTTTATCCTGCCCAGGCAGCTCCAGGGTTCCACTCGACTGGAAATCCGAGTCCGTGTTCGACTTAGTCATGAACGTGACTCTAGATGGCAGGTTAAGCTTCCTCCTCTCTGACTCAGCCTCAAACAAGTACCCAATAGCTGGAAATAAAAAACAAAACATATACAGTGACAACCAATAGGTCCATGCAACCATCCCACCTAGCCAATGACAAGAAAGCTCAAGGCACTTGAACATTATTTGGGCCACCTACTCAGTTTGGGGTTGTAGGACTTTGGCTGTGCAGTGTACTTGAAGCAGGCTTCAACTGTCATGCTACACACAAAAGAGACAATCATCAGACACAAATGACTGTTGGTCCTTTAAGAGAATTCCTTTGATTCCATTTCATATGTCTAAAGTCAGTTATTTACAGTAATAGATTATAAAAATGATACATATTTACAACCTACCATATACTGTTACCACAGTTTTTGTTCTTCAGGTCGATTACAGTTGGTGACGTCTTGACACTCTTTTCGATGTTTATGATTGGCTTTGCCCTGGAACAGCAATGAAACAAACATCTACGTCACACCTTAAATAAATACAAGAGATTACGCCATTTAGGAAATAATGCCCCCCATGGCCCTGTACTGGACAAGCAGTTGGAAAATGCATGGATGGATGGATGGATGGATGTATTCTTCAGCACATTACCTGTAAACAAACACCGCATCTGACAGGGATCCAACAGCAATGTCAGGATAGGAATTACTATCCAAATCCATGTTTCCAGCAAGAGAGTATCCAAATAATTTGATATTCTTATCATTCACTTGAAGAATCTAAAGAAAAAAAAAAACAACAACATATGGGAACTTTTCAATAATGATTCACTTTAGACACAGCTACGAATTCTGGAATTTTACACAACTGGAACTGCCCCCCGAAAGCTGGAACACATGAAAAAGAGGGATGGCACCGACCTGTGCTGGCCTGGTGTTGATACCGCTGGCTGAGCCATGGTAGATGTACACCCTTCCTGCACCATTCACCTCGTAGGGGGCTCCCACAGCAAAGTCTGTAGAGAGAAACACATTCTGAGAGAAGGTTCTAGTTGCACCGGGTTTCTTTCTTGCCATGGCATCCTAGCGTTTTACTGTACCTCCGTAGGAGTCCTGATTGAGGTCCCCGATGTTTTCAACTGCGAGGCCAAACATAGAGTCTTTGGGCCCCGTCAGAAGAATGGGCTTGACTTGGTTCCAGTTACCCGCTCGGTTGATGTACACATAAACTGCTCCACCAATCTCTCCATCTTTAACAAAATACTGAGGTGCCCCAACTACAATATCTTGCCACCTAGGAAATAAATTTTAAAATAAATTGCAACATATATTAACACTCATTTCAACCATCGCAAGTATTTAAATGTTAAACTTATTACAGAGGTGATTCATTAATTTTCTGTTATAAAAACACAGTCAATCTTAATACATATCAATATGACCACATCACTTACAGCATGTAGCCACATTTAGCAATGGTTGATTAATGTCAGCCATAAAACATGTAAATCAGTAACTCTTCAAACACAGTAGTAAGACATTAAAGTTACACATACGTATCTCCGTTAAGATCAAGGACGGCTACATCATAGCCGAAGGAGGATGCCAGTCCCTGTCCCTCAAGAATGACCTCTTCCGAAAGCATCTTCACAGACTGTTCAGATTTCTTCAGCAAGACCACAGCCCCACTGTGGTGGGCTCTTGGTGCTCCAGCCACGATAGTCAGACGGCCCTTTTTGGTAATGTTGTGGCCAGAGTCCAAAGAAAATCCTGTCACACGAAGGACATTTTCTTAGATGTAAAGCAGTAACAGGAGAGCATGGGGCTTTCGTTACACAATACAGACCATTCTGTCACGTAAAAAGGCAAAATAATAAGAGTTGCACGATACATGTGTGGGACCATAATAATGTAAACCTATTACACATCAAAAGAGCTTAAGCCCTGGAGACTTGAATGTGAATGGAAGTTTTGGAAGGATCTGTAGTATCTGGGAATAATGGAAATTACAAGATTACATCTCCATATACAGGTAGCTGTCAACTTACATTACAAAACCAATTTAAGTAAATCTGGACTTACCCAAAAAATATTTTATGGACGTTTATAGTTTATGGAAGCATTAAGGCCAAAAGGTGACTATCTTTTCATATATAGTATTTAATATGCATCTTTAGTATATAATACTAGTATATTTTTGGCTTATGTGTTTTTAGGGTCAAAGCGTACCTAAATAACTGTTGGGAGGCACGGGCACCAGTGAAGGGTTAAAGTTATCCTCATCGCCAACTTCGTAAGGCCCATCTTCAAAAATGTTCATTTCCACCAGAGTGCTGTTCCTCTGCTCCGCCCGGACGATTCCTGTAGGGGGTCAGAGCAAAGATGTTAGCGAAAATGAGGGGGCTCGAGAAGAAAGTGCAAAAAGATGAACTGGGGATCGCACAAGAACATGCAAAAGGCACAGAGTAAAACTGTCCGTTAAAATCACTTAATTGCTCATGAAACTACTGCTAAAAACTATTCAATTCAGACCATCATGTTTTTCGTTAGCCTCAGTAGTTAACATCAAAAGTGGCTCATTAAAAGAAGGCAATATGAATGAGAACTACATCATTTAACATTGTTTTTTGACTTCAAGTATTTTCGGTTTTGGTCGTATTGCTGCCAGTCCCTCAGTATCGTACCTTTCCAATTGTAGGCCCCTGGTGCTCCAAAAACCAGGTAGTGGTAATCTTTTGTGAAGGTGGCAGACAGACCCTGTTGACAGTACCCAAACATCTCATGGGTCCGAGGACGGCCGTCACAGAACTTCCAGCTGCCCCCATCCTCATCAGCTTTGGGGTTGATGGTTAGGTCTTGGCTTAACACGTAGCAGCGGCCTGTGACGTCCCAGGATTCCCGAGACTGCCGTCTTTGGTAGCGATGGGCACAGGTCTGCAAAGCAATGGGATGGGTGCCGACACAGTGTCAGTGACTGTCCTACCCAGATGCCAGAAGCCGTGTGAGCTTGGCGACAGGGCGCGGTGACTTACCAAGATCTTTCCCCCCGGCCCCTGACTCTGCACTACAACCCCCATCCACTGGTTCTCCTTTCCCTCCACTGCGGGGTTATCTGAATTAATCATGAAGGGAGAAGAAAGAACATGAGGCAGGAACACAAAACATATATTACATGTCATGATCACAGTGTGGACACAGCATGAAGTGTAACAATGGGACACAAACACAAGAAGAAGAGATACAATGAAACAAGCACTGCATGCAGAGAAACAAACACAAAAAGAAAAACAATGAAATATAAACTCAACAAGAAGAAGCAAACAGCACGACGAGAAACTAAACCCCAAATACAACATGAAAAGATACAATAAACCCCAAACACAACATGAAGATAAACAATGACACACAGACATCATAAAGAGAAACAATGAAATACAAAACACAGCTTATATAGAGAAACAATGTCCTATGGGCATCATGTCAACTTTACGCTTCCAACACATTGTCTTATAGGAAAACGAAGCTGCCTCGGTCTAGAATGGCGGACAGGTGATTCGGGAGCTCAGAGACGCCAGAGAGCAGCACTCACAATCATTGTCGAAAATGACTCGCTGGCAGTCATTGGCCTGAGGAGTGACCTCGCAGCTATACAGTCCTCCCGTGATATTGACCTCTCTGTTGTTCAGGGCCTTCGCACGAGGGGCCCCAATCAGCAGCCTGAAAATGGGAATGATTATTAACTCAAATGAGTGGAAAAATGAGACACAGGCTGCGCTTGTCTCTGGCTGTACCTCAGCGGCATGCTATGCATATTAACAGTAAGTCAATTTAAGCGCATTTGTTAGCCGGTTCATAGTTTATCGCTGATGTAATGTAAAAATTTAGTACCTTTACAGATAGCATTTTTACATGTGAGATTTCATCAAAAAAAAAATTATAAAAACTGATCATGCTTTGAACTGGTATCACAGAGTTTCTTAATCATTTTACACTAAGCCTCTTTTATGTATTTAAATTGGGTGTCTCAGTAATAACGCACCATGCAAGCACTTCACATATTTTCCCACAAAAGCTCTCTTTGTGCACAGTGATGAAAAGGGCACTATTTCTACAGCTGGCCACTGCAGCCCAGTAGCCGTGTGGCACGATTCACTGGGACACAGAGCTCTAGGGAACATGCTCAGGCAACCAAGACGGCAGCGACCCCTGTGAGGGGTTACTGCTGAACACATGGGAAGCAGACCGCAGAGAACACGACGGGACATTTTTAGCAGTAAATCTTCAATTATCAGTTCAGAGAGTTCAAAGTGGAAATTCAAAGGCGAAAGAGATCCCACATATGGAACTATACGTGTACATGTACATATATGCGTGTGTGCGCGCCCTTCAATAGGCTACCAGGCATTTTGGGCCCTTGGCTTCTTGGTCATAAGCTTCACATTCCACATCACCGTTACCAGAAGAGATCTGAGTAATAACCTAATAATAGATTATTCATTGTTTTATGATATCCAAAGTTAAATTAAAAAACTTTACATATTGTCAAAATCCTGGGAGGAAAAGTGGCAACAATTCTGTGCATGAAAGTGCCCACTTTTCGGGACAGCTTGGCACGGTTATCACATGGCTGTAGCATAAGGTGTGCCTTCCGTCACTGCGCCCTGATGGACTTTAACCCGCCAAGCCCTGCGCAGGCAGGCCATGTACACTGGCTACTTCCGCGGACAGCCAGGTGAAGTGCGGCGTGCTGATGATGGCCGCAAGGAGTCGTGTGTCAGTGTCCTACTAGAAAAAGGCTTTTGAAGAGGCCCGCACACATTTCTCCTTCACATATACTCCATTGGTGGATTTGTCAACATTGTTAAAAATTAAATGTAACCATTATGTTTTTAGTGAGACAATCATAAAGAAATGATTTCTGAACATTTTCACTTTTCTCTCTCAGAAACTACAAAATCTTTGAATTTTAAATATACAAGGAGATTTTCACACTGTGGAATTTACACCTAGAATAGCAAGGACACCCCTTCTGGAAATGATTATTTAAAGCATAATTCTAAGAGATATGATTGAATGCTAGCCTTATTGCTTATGTAATGAGCGGCATTCAAGATATTTCGGGAATACTCTGGAAATACTCCTTTACAAACAAAATCTCTTCACAGCCACTGGGTAAAACAACATTCATACAAAACGCAACAGCAGCTCTGGAATACTTCTGGAGGCCGTGTCCACGTAGAACGCCATCAGTGCTGGCAAGAAATGAAAACACAACACGGTGCCCCTCACCAACTATTTACAGTCCAGAATCAAAACAAGACAGCAAATATTCAACATTAAAAAACTACAAATGCCTGTTGTGACCACTGAGATAATTACATAGAGTTTCCACTGGGTTATGGGGTACAGAAGAATCCAACAGGGAAGTCCTTGTTGGACCAGTGCAGCCTAACCCTCGATGGATCATATGTTCCACTCTGGGCGTTGACAGTGAGAAGCGACAGCGGCAGACGTCATTCACATGTCCCAAAACTCATGCATCTTTACCGGATTATTTAATTTATGTTTACATATCACATATGTCTTTATACATTGTAAAATTAGCTCTTTTACAACAGTACATCTTCCAAAAAAATTTTCAACATTATCAGAGCCTCCGTATTTAAATTAAATTATAATTTGGGTTCGCACTGTGGAGCAGTTTAACATCCTTTCTTAGGAAATGCTTTACAATGCAAGGAGGATTTAAAGGCTGTGCTTTGGTAGGAATTCTTCTGTTTTTTAATGACAACCAAGAGAAAAAAAGACTTTGATATGTTAGACATAATTATTACTGCTATTAATATTTCCTTACATGATGCCTTTTCGTGAGCACTTATAGATTGTTACCACAACAGTAATATGCCAAGCAGAGATAACACAGGCTGCCAGTGTGCCTGAGGAAACAGACAGGCATTTGCAGGAAGCCCAGGAACTAAACATATGAACGATTTCCTTAAGAGCTTCTTCAACAAAAGGCCTATTCACTATGTCTTCATCGCTTCATGGTGGACAAGGCTAAAACTAGCGAAGAGGGTCTTCTAGCTTGAGGGATTATAAAAGTGGTGATAATTTCATTTCCATCTGAACATAAATATCAGACTGAGAAGATAATTAATGTCATTATGATAATGTTTGTGTGTAAACTGAAATGAGAATCTTATAAACAAATTCTCCCACAGTTTTATTTACCAGTTCTGCTCCATTGTCATTTTTAATCATGGTTAATTTGGTCAATCATGGTCAACTATGGAATACCTCCATTCACTTTACTGGCTACTTGGGGAACAATTCATTCAACTTCATAAGGAAACCAATGAATGACTCTGAGGAGCAATTTTGTGACCACATGGCTAACAACCAAGAAGATTATTCTTAGAAAATAAAATACTCGTCTGGGTTGCTTAATCGCTTCAAATTAACAAAAAATATTAACAGTGAATAGACTTTATCCAGAAGTCATAAACATTCGGCTGGAGATTTTTCCACAGCATTTAATAAGGGTGATCCATTCACTCTGCATTCCATGTGCCAAGCCGTCACAATCATTCTCTGCATAATTCAATGTCATTCTTAGGCTTTGTGAACCACCAATAATGACCTCCATTACCACATACAATGCAACACTAAACAATGCCAAAACGTTTGTAGCACAGACCCATAATTGGATGAGCATATTTGCTTTTATTCACTAACCTTCAGTATAGACCAATCTGCCACAGCACCAATCAGCAACCCAAACAGTTCCTCCTCACAGTAGTTAGTGTTCCTTGTACAGGCCTGGTTCCTGGGTGCTACAGACGCATGGTTTCCATTACCGTGTTTCTGGTAAATTATGGCCCGTGTGGGCGCTGGCTCAGCTCTCGGCCTCCAGATGTGAACCATACCCTCGCAGATGTGCACTTGCAGAGTGGGACTCTGACTCTGAGGGTATCAGGCTACCCTCACTGAGACCTGACACCAGCGTAACATGGGACACCTTCTGCTACGATCACTCTGGCTCGTCGGACCGGTTTCACAGCCAATCGTGATGAGGCCCACTGTGTCTTAAAAAAATTGTGTGTGATACGAAGGACTTCTTAACTCAAAACAAACTAGCTGCCCCCAATCATTAGGGGTCCAAGCACCAGCGAAGCTGGATCCCTATTGTCTTTATGCTTGTGTTTATTAAGATGCATGTTTTCCAGAATGACATCAAATCAGTGGCAAGAACTTATGTTGTATCATACAACCCCCACACAGATGGTCCAGCACATGTCACGTTGCACCCTTTCCTTCTGCCTTGAAGTTCCTTCAAATAAAGATTACCGGATAACACAAGCATGCTGCGCCGGTCACTGTATCGGCAGGTATGTCGAGGCTTTTTATGTGAAGATGTGCAGTTGTAACTGTAACTGTGTTATGCAGGAAACTGTATGAATGCAAGGAAGGAAGGAAAGTACTTTGTAGACCATAGATCAGCAGCAATCCACAAGGAAAACTAGCCTGTGCCCTGTATGTAGTCCTCGGGAAGGACGCACAATTATGGATGTTTTTTTCTTGTAAAGAAAGCAAACATTGTATTTAACTTTGAGGCTGCCTCCACCTTCACCTTCAACTATGTGAACTCGAGTTCCAGGAGACACTGCGTGGATCTGAATGCTCCGCCCTGGTTAATTTACACCAGCACATGCTTATGGAGGCTCTGTGCTCCAACGCCATTCCCGTCATGGTTCCCTTCACTAGTCAGGTCATTTTGAGGTTAACTTGGGTTAAAAGCTTATTTTTCAAAGCCATTGTTATTGCTTGCCAGCTGTGTACTAACCTAGGGAGAGATTATTAACTGTATTATGTTTGAAAGCTTAAGTGTTTTGAGATGTCTCAGATTAAAATAGGTTTTCTGGTTTACGCCTTTTGTGAAACACGTAATGGTCTATTTTTGTAAGTTCCTCAACTTTGATGGATAGACCTGCCAGGAAGAGTGACAGATTCAAAGGAAAATTCCAGCAAATTCCAGACCATTTCGCCAAGAGGCTGTGTTATGGTTTGCAGTAAAATACGGAGGCGACTTCCATTCCTCACTCTAAATTGGCACTGGGACTGCCCTGTGCTCCAGTACCCTGACATGAGAACACCACAGTCATGAACACGAAGCCTTCCCAGCGCCAACGTAGGAGCAGTCAGATCTAATTAGTTCATGTGCCCTTTGTTTCCCTGCTACAGATGCATTTTTGCCATCACACCACTGTAGCCAGAAAAAAAAATATTACTTATTCAGTCACACAAACCATGAAAATAACAGACGACAGTATACGAGACGTGCATCGCATACTTCAAATCATCCTTCGCTCTGAATCCTTTAATGTTTAGTTCCTAAAAATCAGTCAAAGACCTACTGATCCAGAGCAAAGCAGAGCAGGGAAGACAAAAGGAGTTAAGAAACTGGAAATGTAATCAAAACTTAGTAGGTGTCGGTTCTGGGAGAGTGAGCCAGCTTGGGCAGGTATCCACACATCCCTATTTGCTGTTGATATAATCCCTCCCACTGCCTACTCCCCTGACTGACAGGGGTCCTAAAAATTTGGAACATAATCGGATTGGTCTGGGTTGGGGGCCCAGTATAATATTCTTTCATGGGGCCCAAAATCTCTAGTAGCACCCCTGAACTCAGGTGTCTCAGTAGCAACCACATTTAAAAGGTTTAACAGCCTTTAACTGATGACACTCTAATTTCATTCATACCCATTAGCAGGAATGCTAGAGCACTCAGAAGGTCCGGTAACATGAATGTCGCCCTGCCTACAAGGCCAATATCATAGGAGCTCAGGAATGGAACTTAGACCTGCAACACACTGACGATAGTTCATTCTGGCCCCTGCTCAGCACCCATACATCGACGCTGCCTCGACAAGCTTTGTCACGCCGCCTGCCAGCCCTCTCCTCTACTCCTGGATGCGTGAAAAACACTCCTAGCGGGCAAGAATTTTCCACCAGTCGGCCGGACGTGCCTAAACTGAGCCTGATCGCATGAGTCAGAGTTCAGGGGGCCGACGCCTCTCCCTCAACGTCAGAAGATGTCCCTCTCCAAAATTAATTTACAGAGATGCAAGTGAAGGTTCTACAAAGCCTGTAGATATTTGGTATATGGTATAAATTCGAAGTCGTTTTTAAACAATGACCATAAAGACAGTATTGGGATGTGCTGATATCAAGGACCTGGAGGTATTTACAAAAGCTTCTGCAACAGAATATCCTCCAATAAAACTGCACAAGCCACCTGATTTAAAAGAAAACCTTCCATTCTGATTCAAACACATTCCAGCTTTCAATCGCTGCCATGGTTTCCCTCAGTTGTTGAGATACATCATCAGTCATGCAGCAAGGCTCCACTCTGCAGTCTCTAAACCGTATCCAGCTGCACAGGTACGATTTGACTGCTTCCATATTTGCCCAGACCTGCCTGAAATCCCAGTTTTCGAAAATGCAAGTTTCTAATAGAACCATGCATCTTATGAAGTTTATAAAGTGTTTATATACGTATGTATATAAGCTTCATAAACTTCTCAACAGTTCATTAACAAGGAAACACTGGCACAAGTTTAACTAGGATTCTAAACGTAAACGTTAATGGCTTGTGTGGGCTACCAACCACTGAAAGCCCTTTTGACGAATCAGTGACAACTTGAGAGCAAAGTGGACGGACAGCTTTAGATTACACCCCCAGGCTGTTCATAAAGCTACACCACTGAAACAGTGAGAGTGTCTGGGGTGCTCACGTCTACAGTACCTGAAAAGTGTCCACCGTGACCCTTAGGTATCATTCAAGAGTGTACGATTCCCCCACCCCCTGACAGAACCTATAGAATAAAATAATACATATTCAGAATTAAACTATATTAAATCAGTTTTCACCCATTTGTCAGACAGTTTCTATATAAAGGGACCGTGGAAGCTTAGACTACAGAAGTAAGTATCTCTCGCATGGAAGTGCAAGACCACTTCACGCGCCGCCGCACCGTCCTCCTGCAGACAAGTTCCACGCCTAATTAAAATGGTTGTTTTTGTTCGGCAATTTCGCGTAAAAAACGCGGAGATCTAGCCGAAAGGGCGTGCTGAGCACGGCGCCTTCCCCACGCCGCACCGCCGAGATCTGCTCGCCTTCGTTTTGTCCGGGGTCCGCATTTCGAAATAAGAGCACCTGGGGTATCGGCCAACGTGGTTTACAGGAGTTGGGGGTGCATCACCGATCGCATGTAGAAATGTTACATTAATCAAGCAGCTAAGCGTACAACTAACGACTCCAATAATATATATATATATATATATATATAATAATTACATAAAAACTTTTAAATGATTCATTTGAACTAGAAACAAAACAGACAAGAATCTCCTAAAATTGCAATTGCTTGTTTTCGAAAGAAAAGACAGGTGTTTAAAAACTTTACATAAGAAGTAGCCTACTTCGTGCTCTTTGAGGGGAATTCACTAACAACCTGTTACCCTAACCAACAACAACCCAAGTAATAGCCTAACCGTGAACAACAGCCTGACATTAGCTGCAGGTCGTAAAAAACACGCAGCGACCGCACGCAGAGTGCAAGTTAAGATATTCGTCTACGATGAAACAAAAAAAAGTAACAGACTTACATTCTTTTATCGGAAGGCTTTAGTTGCCTATGCATGGCAAGCGAAAATCCAAAGAGGCTGTCAGGTTCACCGACTTTTTTGAAGGCGTTCTCGGTATCAAGGTTAAACCCTGAGACCCCGGTCCATTGCATTACAACCGGGAGGGTAAGAAAGAGACAAAGACAGCGCTTAAAACACGCCATTGGGCTGAAACCTTAATTCACACTCAAGCTAGTCCAGTTTCCCGACTATGTGCACTCCGGTCAGAAAGTGAATAGTGCCGTTGTTCTCCGATGGGTTTAAGTTTTAAACCAAGAACCTTGCGCAGCGCACCACGCCCCTCCTCTGCTAAGTGCCGCTACTGTACGTCACTAACAACCTAACAGCTTTATAACACTTTGCCGTACCTTATCCGCTTGCCTTTTCGCTTCCGTCCGCTATGACGAGTTTCAAATGCATGCAATTCAGAGATTAGTGCCCCAGGGCAAATAAATCGCCTATTTTGTAACAAAGCTCAATTAAATTTGTATTCAGTTTGGGAAGGGCAAAAGTACAGTATGAATGCGAGACTTGTTAGATATTAATGTCTGATTTAAAAGCTTATACTCGAGTTATGGTCCTGCCTGTAACCAATAAAATATTTTCCAGAGGAGCCATCAGTGTATAGGCTACCTGATTTTTCTGAGGTTTTAGGTTTTGATCGAGATTTCACATAGCTTACATAGCACAGTGATTCCATCGTCCTACACTGGTCATCATTCCCCGAGTCCATAAATTAGGCTGCGCTTGTTAGAAAGTACGCGTCTTAAAGTGCAAGTCACTGCCAGTACGCTGTACACTGCCAGTCAAGCTTCTCACTAATTGCTACCCCTACAGGCAGGCACGTGCAGGGGGGCTGGGGGAGCACACGCCGGTTTGCTCGAACTATTTAACGTGAACTTGTGCTTGAGCTTTAAAGGTATGGAGTGCCCCACGCCCCCCCTTTTTTAACCTTTGAGCACCTGTCCCTCAAACACTTTCTGCAAAACCCTGCTTACAGGTATGACTATATTGGAAAACTACTTATACTGTCATCTACAAGAAACAAGCTGATCACCCTTAAGTGTGTATTTCATGATTTTATTAAGAAATAATTAAGTTCAATAAATTTCATATTATTAATGTGATATAGGGAACTGGGCAGTTCAAATCCCACCGCTGGATGTATGCGGGTGGCAAATAGGCATCTGTGAACTACCCTTAGTGTGTGTGTGTGTGTGTGTGTGTGTGTATGAAGGGCGTAGATCTGGGTATGGATGGTAGAGACATGTCTCTACCAATAATGTCTGAGTACTGTGTGTATTTAGGGGGGGGGGGGTTGGGGCTGATTTGGTCCCTAGTGATGTTGAAACCAAACCTACGCCCTTGGTGTGTGTGTGTGTCTGTTCTAGATGCCAGGTGTTTTATTGGCTGTGTGAGACGAGAACATCAGCATGCTTGTACATTCAGCCACACCCTGTACAAGGAACAGTATGTAATACATGACAGATGAATTGAAAAATAGATGTACAATAGTACAATAAAAACAATTCACAGACACATAGTACAGGACTATGGACACAGGACTATGGACACAGGACTATGGACACAGGACTATGGACGGTGTCCCACAGAGCTGGTCGTCTCGTCATACCTTGTGTTTCCCAGTATAGGCGTTTCCCAGTATAGACGTTCAGTTACTGAAGATGGACAAGTGGATGTAAAACCATGCAAATTATATTGCTTTTAGTTTTCCATCCACTTGTATCATATTCTTCAAAATAAGTGTGTCCCACTGATGAATTTTAATAATCTTTGTAAAGACTGTATTTTTAATATGTGGTAGATAGCTAATAGAACGTAAGCATATAATGACATTGTCTTCTTACACTTACATAATGTTAAACGGATATCAAAATTCTATAGATTCCAGAAAATGGTTTCACAATTAGATCACTCTTCTGTGACTGTAAGCACATGCATTGATATAGAGAACACAAACGTCTGGTAATTTTATGAACACTGGAATTCAACAAAGCAACATTATTTGTTGAAATGTCGTTCTGTCCCACCCACTCTTAGCAATTTGATTGTTTAGTAATATTCCCTGGGGAGGTGCTACCACTAAGAAAATACTACGCTCAGATTGACCCTAAAGCTTAAGGCTCATATGTTTATTATCACAGTATTTTTTGGTTCATATTTATGGTTCATATTATGGTTCATAGTATCATCATAAAATACAAAATAATAATCTGCCTTCTATCTCCAAATCAGAGAGTTTACTTGAAGAAGATGGGCAATCATATTAAATATTATCCATATTTTAGCATATTTTTGCAGCATCATCATCACTGAAGCTTCTGACTGTGATGGAAATGCATATTTAGGATGGTTAAATCCACC
Source organism: Mormyrops attenuatus (assembly GCA_026777985.1). NCBI lineage: Eukaryota > Metazoa > Chordata > Actinopteri > Osteoglossiformes > Mormyridae > Mormyrops > Mormyrops attenuatus. Next base: position 10,666,757 of record JAODKC010000038.1, read on the forward strand.
TGCTAACTAAACAAATGGAGCCCGGGTCCCGAGCCTGAGCAGTCCTCACAAACAGAGCCCGGGTCCCCCAAGCCTGAGCAGTCGTCACAACGGAGCCCAGGTCCCGAGCCCGAGTCGTCCTCACAAACGGAGCCCGGGTCCCCCTAGCCTGAGCAGTCCTCACAAACGGAGCCCGGGTCCCGAGCCTGAGCAGTCCTCACAAACGGAGCCCGGGTCCCGAGCCTGAGCAGTCCTCACAAACGGAGCCTGGGTCCCCCGAGCCTGAGCAGTCCTCACAAACGTCCACTCAGCTGTGCTATTCCATCTTCAGAATTACAGAGGGAGGAAAGTAGCAGCTGGATGATTCATACAATACAGAGGCAGAGACCCCCCCCCAAAGACATGTTAGCTGTTTAGCTACACATTCCTGATAATGCTCCTGTTTATGGAACTGGGGGGAGAGACCACAGTCACTCCTCCTTGTGGACACACCTTTTTTCTGCTTTGTTTTTTACCTTCTTCCTCATTCAGTTTCTCCCATGCTACATTCCCCAAAAGATGTCGTGAACCACCAAAGGCATTTATGAGTCCTACTACTTCATGGTTATTTTACTGTGGGGAGGACAGTGTTATCTGTTACTTTTGTGCTGTGTGATTAATGGGTAGCGATTATTATCGTTTCACAATTATTAATATGGATGGTTGTACAGAGGATTCCCTGCTGCCATTCTGGTTCCATAAAAGGGGCTTAATTCACTCCCTGGTGAGAACACCTCCCTCCTTACTTCAGTTCAGTAGCAGTGGCACCTTCACTCGGTCCTGTACTGGTTCCCCCCGAAACGGAACAGCTCCCCAAACAGCATCAGACAGCTGCAGCTCTGAGAGGCTCACAGGTATCTTCCTGCATGAGGTCCACGGCTGACAGCTGTGCTGCTCCAAGCTGGTACACCTGAAATGATGCATTACTAAATTTCTTTTGGATCTGTAAAGTATCTATCTATCTATCTATCTATCTATCTATCTATCTATCTATCTATCTGTCTGTCTATCTATCTATCTTTCTGTCTATCTGTTTGTCTGTCTGTCTACCTATCTATCCATCTATCTGTCTGTGTTTATCTGTTTGTCTGTCTGTCTGTTTCTCTGTCTGTCTATCTATCTATCTATGAAGCACAATTTAAAGCTTCATTTAAAGCAACAAGGAATAGTGTGTCTCACTTTATTAACTTCCCAAATCTGTAAGGTTTGCCTCTCAGAATTTTACACATCCGCTGTGTAGCAACAGTAAAATTTAGTGCTAAATGTATAAATGTAATAAAACACTTCCCTGACAAAGCAACCAAATAACAAATGACTACAGATGTCATATAGATCAATAGGTAATTACTGAAAGTATTGATTACCTGTAGCTCTCTAAAGTAGTGATCATGTGCACCGGCCAGAATCACTGCCTTAATATCAAAGTCTCTAACTAGCGGTAACTAGGCAACTCTGACTGCAGTAATGACCTTCTTTGTATGAGTGCTTATGGCTTCCAGTCGCTCTGGATGTATTTCCAGACTTATTTCGAGAATAATGACCTTAACCAACCAATGGCAGAGATACATAGTTCCTGTGCCATTCTCAGACCACAATTACATTACATCGTAAAACATTCTATGGCATAATTCTCACTCTCCTCCCAGAATTTAGCTTTCCTCAGAGGAACCCATGCAATTGCTGAGTCAAAGTGAAGATTTTTCAAATAATTTATTCAGCTGGCAGTATGTTTTCGGTCCCATAGTTCCTCATTTCTCCATGCTCTGAAAGGAAAAGGCGTGTCAAGACTAGAAAAGGCTGCACTCCTGGAACAAACGGCACACAGTGAACTTGGCGTCCTTGGGAATGTACGTAGAAGACAGGCATGTTCTTTTCCAGGCATTCCAAACACCAGGAAAACGATTAGTCACAATGGTTACCAAAGTGTTCTCCTTCTCTGTTGTTCTACTGTGTGTCAGCTCATTCTGGCATGCAGGTATTTCTGAAATTCCAAGCTTCAGCAGGATCTCTTCACTCCATGATTACTGCGATTGCAACGCCATCCACTGCAGAATTTAACATAAATCTAAAGACTTTTTTAGTCCCCAAACTTTATCAAGTGTTGACTGTAGATTTGGATATTCTACACACAATGTTAGAGCTTATAAAGAAATGGGATGCCAGCAATAAAAGAAGAAACATAATGTTGTAAACGCAGCGGCGCTGATAAAGCCTGTTTCCCTCTGTGCACTGACCGAAAGGCTGCACTTGCTAATGGACAGGAGGCAGGAGTGCAGGGCTCTGTTAACAATGCTGAGACGCGGGCCTGTCCGTAAACTCCATTATGTGTGAGGAAGGCAGACAAAAAAGGAGAAAGCCAGAGTCCAGAACGGCAGAGAGTCAGCGCCAAGGCAGAGAGTCAATGGGTATCGATTGGCCCGTGTTGCTGAGCCCTGCAAAACCGACGAATGTTACAACAGTACACTCTAAGTGTCCTCTGGGAGCCATTAGGGACTCAATATCCACCCTTTTATGGACACATTTTCAAATACAGGGACAGAAGTGTTTCTGGACTCATTTCTCTCAGATTATAAGCCTTAGGTCAGTCTGCAGCTTTCATTCTCTACTTGAAAACTGGAGGGTCGTCTCCATGTAGCAGTATGACAAATGAACCATTGTCAGGCCTCGTCTCCTCGAGCCTAAAAGGAATTCAAATGAACTTCAAACCACAGAAATTGGGTCAAGTTATAGGAATGTGTACTTTGTTTGTGTATTGCTGTGTTCAAAATGATTTTTAGAGACAAATAAGGTGGCAGCAGAGAGGCCCCAGGGTTAAAATGAAAGTGGTATGAGCCTTATGGCAATGAAGTGTGGGGGTGAAACCATGGTGGTACGCTCTATACAGGGCCTGGGTGATGACATGAAAGCGGTACATTGTACAGTGGAATGCAGTATGAAGTTGGGACGAAAGTGGTTTAGTCTGTATTCGAATGAGAGCCGGGGATTAGAGGAAAAATGGAATGTTCCATAATGCAACGAAACAGGGGGGTGAAAGGAAATTGGTATAATCAATACTGGTGTGGCATGTAAGGGTGAGATGAAAGTGATAGGGTTATTAGATAACACATTAACAATAACAAGATTTGAATAATGTGAAAACAAGTGTGATTAATGAATCAAGCTGGCATTGAGGTGCATAAACACTCTAACGATGTTCGATATAATTTCTGTGTTAGTTCTGCTTAAATGAATCATGGATTGCAGATACTGAGGTAAGACTGCAGCATAGGGATAATATTTAAAAAGGGGGGGGTATCAGGACTCGGATGAAAACAGATATATGGGGTGATTGATTGGGTGGTTCAGATTTTAGGTTTAAAACATCAGATGTCTGTATTCAACTCAGCATTAATGCATTGGTTTACAGAATCCAGTGCTAATTCATTGAATGTTTCTGTACAGCGTAGATACCAGAATATTCCTCATATCATCATCCACAATATTTAACAGCGGCGATGGCGGGGGAATGAGACTTCAACACCCAGTGTGGATACTTCACTGGTTCCCTGTGGGGTAAACCAGGCAGTGACTGATATCATGTGATGATTTCATCAACTGTGGGATGTAGTAGAAGCTCACTACTAATGTGTAGTGCCTTGGAAATTACATATTTATATGGTTATTTACCATCCATTAGTCTTAATCTGTAAATGGATTTAAACTTCTCCTTAGGTGATACGCATGCAAGTTTAAAAAACAATGATACGTTACAGTGCATGGAAGTCAAGTAGAAACGTTTGTAAAAATGATTGCTTAGGGTGCCATTTGATTAGGGGACACAAAAGAGCGTGCAGAAAAAATCATTTGAAGAAATACCTGTGGTTGCATTAGCCAACACTAGTTATGTGCATTTGCTTGGGCAGCCAGCCAGCTAGCTGGTTAGCAGACAGATACCCTCTGCTATTGAAATGTTTGTAATGTAAATTTATTGACAACGTTTGTTTTCTGCTGCTCTGGTGGGAGGAGGGCGGGGGCAGGGCCAGCCCGGCTGTAAGGCATCGGCATGACCGAATGACCAATATCCACGCTATTCTTGACGCACTTGTATCCAGGCTGTACTCTGTCCAGCACAAGGCACAGGTGCACCCTGGGCGAGATGCTAATCAATTGTAGGGCATATACTGTACACACACACATAGGTTTGTAATTATGTCTTTGTGGAGACTCTCCATTCATTTTTATGGGGAAAACTCTAATCACAACATGAAGACCGTAACCCCTACCCAGCCCTTACCTTAACCATAAGTAACCAAATACAAGACTTTTAGCATCTTTAGTTTTTTGATTGCATTCACATATCTTTGTGGGTACCTGAAAAATGGTCCCCACAACGTCAAAAAAACATGTTTTTATTACTTTGTAATATAATATAAACCTAATCCACACACACACACACACACACACACACACACACACACACAACAATGACAACCTTAACCCCTATTCAGCCCTAACCTTAACCATAAGTAAACAAAGAAAACACAAGACATTGGGCATTTTTAGTTTTTCGATTTCAATCACAGATTTTTTTAAAAATTGAGTTTCCCCTTGTGTGGATTGAAAAGGTGTTCCTCACAATGTCAAAATAACAGGCTTTTATCATATTGTGGGAACATTTGGTATGAATAATAAAACATATAGATGACCACCCCCGCAAAACATACACACACACACACACAAACACACAGAACAGCGAATTAGTCTAACTGTGTGTCTCTGGACTGCAAGAATGAACCTGCATGACAAGGAGAGAACGTACATAACACTGCAGAAACAGAAGGAGGGAATTCAAGTCCCTAGCGCGGGAGGTGTGAGGTAACAATGCACTGCCCGAGCCACCCATTGGTGGCTATATCTCACGCAAATTCATTAAATAGAATACTGAGCTATGCCCTCAGCAGTGTATTATCCGCCACTAATTGCTTGATAGGAGATCAGGGCGGGTAAATCCTGGCAGTCATCCAGAATCCCAGAACTGCTCTGAACATCTGAGACCTACCCTCCCCCTGTACAGCCTTCTCCACCTGTATATAAATAGATCTGGTGTTGGTGTGGCCAACAAATTAGCCCATCCTGTGGTCTGTGTGGATCCCAATGCCCCAGTGTAGTGACAGGGACACTGTGTTGTAAAAAGTATGCCGTTCTCGGGTGAGACGTAAAACTGAGGTCCTGACTCTCTGAGGTCATAAAAGATCCCTGGGCATCTTTTGGAAGACTAAGGGTGGTACCCTGATGTCCTGCCTAAAATTGCTCACCATAGCCATTTAAAATCCGGCCTCCTAATCATCCCCTGTGTCTAACTGATGAATTCTCTCCTGCCCCTTCACCACCTTAGCTACTGTGTGGTGAGCGTACTGGCGCAGAATGGCTGCCGTCGCATCATCCAGGTGGGGGCTACACAGTAGTGGTGGTTGAAGTGGCTCCTCATTGGTTGTGTAAAGTGCTTTGGGTGTCTTGAAAAGCGCTACATAAATGTAACTTTCATTCATCATTCATTCATTCATCTCTCCCAGACACAAGACACATGTATAACATCCAAGTGTGCCACCGTGTAAGAGGGAATGACAAACACGCGGTGTCAGTCAGCACGGACTGTACCCTGCCATTTAAGGATAACAAGCTGCAATTAGTCCTGTGGATTGGTTTACGTCTCTTGAAAACATGCCTTTTACATGCACTGTTTTGTTGTTTGTCCCGCATTAAGAGCGGCTGCAAAATTACAGTGCAGTTTTATGAACAGAATTCTTTTTTCACACCCCTTCCTTATAGTGCAGTGTGAGTGTGAACCAACTAGCAGACCGGACCCAAATACAATAGAAACTAGGCCCCCCCCCCCCATGTGGACCCCTTGGCTTTGTGTTACTGATGGAATTCGGCCCTCGGGGAAAGTTGGTTGGGGACCCCTGCTGTAGTGTAACCTGATGAGCCGTTCTTATTCTTCAGGACCTCCATCTGATCCTGTGGCCTATCTCAGGTATAACTAAACATAGATTGATTTTACAGAGGGGTGTGTGTTTGTGTGTGTATGTGTATGTATATAGTAACAGTCGAAAGTTTAGACACTCTGCCAACCAAGGGATTTGAACTGGCAACCTTCTGTGTCCCAACCCACAGAACTGCTGCCCCAATAAATTATTTATTTATGTTTATTACGTTTTTGGTCAGTGCATAATTCCATATATATTATTTTATAGTGTTGATGTCTTTATAATAATTCTGAAACATAAAAAATAGTACCAAAAAATCTATTTATAGGTCGGTGTGTCCAAACTTTTGACTGGAACCAGTTGGTTACCGCTGCACTACAGGAAGAGGTGAAGAGGTGTGGAAAAAAATAATTGTTCATAACACACTATAATTATGCAACTGGTTTCAATGCAGCATGAACACCAAGACAGTGTATGTCAAAGGCATTATTTTATATATATGTGTGTATGTATATCCCGGAGGACACCAGAATAAAAGAGGATGAACCTGCAAAGTCCACACACACAGAAAAGGGATTCAAACCCTCAGGCCGGAAGGTATGGAAATCTTTACATATTCAGATTCAGATTCATGTTTACATTCAGATTCAGATTCATGTTTTATATTCAGATTCAGATTTATATTCATGTTCATGGAGGCTAACTGCATGATAGACATAACCAGAAGAAAGCCACTGGCATGTGATTGTAAACCTCAGATAGTAGCATTCCGAACAGAAGGCCTTTGTTAACATGGAAACGAAATAAAACTGAATCTGTAGGCTGCATGCAGGAAGCAGTGACCATACATGGAATCAAATGGTAAATGGAAAACACTGCAAATGTAAAGCAGTTCAATTTTGCGCTAAAACAAAACAATTACTATGGAAGAATTAGTGTTTTCCAGAAGTGAAAATTTTCCTTAACCAGTTCATTCATAATTACAGAGCACTGTTATTCACAACCTGCTCATTTGCAATCCATCTTGTTTTTAATATCTTGGGGGGGTGGGTCTGACTGAATTAATGGCCCGTTCTCTAAAGTGAAGTCTTTGGTGACTGTCTGTCACTGGTGGATTGTGACTATCAGTCACCCATCTTCCCAGACCACTTATTTGGTGCTGGATCATTGCACAGCTCATCTTGGGAAGCAGACAATGTGAGGCGGGGGTTCAGAAGGCCTTCACAGGAACCGGGAATATCCAGAGGAGACTCACACAAGCACAGGGAGAACATGCAGACTCCACACACAAGGAGCAGGTATGATACCAAAGAATATAGAATCAGAATGAAAACCAGAACAAAATCTACCAGGGATTTAATATAAAAATAGAGGTAGAAATAACAATGTTAAAAAATAAATAAGTAAACATCTAGATTTAAATAAAGGTGCGACAATCAGGTGTAGGGTGCGAATATTGTAAATGTAACACAATAAATTTCAAAAATATTCTGTGATGTGTTATTATTATTCATGTTTAATATCGAAAGAGAAGGGGAGGAAGATACACCTTCAGCACTTCTGTTAACATGTTAGCAAATAAAACAAAGCTATTATACAGCAGGAATAAAATCAAATCTTTATTATTGTGCAACAGATATATAAGGTACAGCTGATGACATATACCCGCCACAGTCTCATGTGAAGTCACTTGGCCTCACGTTTTGTCCTACAGTCACCTCTCCGTAGGACACAGGGACAGACGGCCTCGCAACATTCACTCCTGGGGGTTTTCTGCAGAGTTTAGAGCCTAAGAGTCCAGGGTGGGTAAATTTCCCATCAAGAACCCCTCTGCCTGTTGGTGTTCTGTGCCTTTCAAGAGGACAGTATTAAATCACACTGGCAAATGGGTGAAGTGTCCCAACTCTGGACATGATCCTATAGCTCAATGCCTGAGTGCCCCTGGAGCAGGGGCTCCCTGTATAAATCTGCCCCACTCTTCTCGTCTAAAGGGCCATTTGCATGTACGGCTTAAGAGAGGGGACGATTCCAAATAAAGAGCCAGGGTGTCGGACCTTACACTTGGACTTTGCCACGTTTTTCTCAGGCAGGACTGGCAGCTACCACAAAGTATCATGGGAGTTCCCCTCTGTTATGTTTGCCAAATGCTGAAATGTGCTGCTGTGATTACAGGAAGCACTCCTTACAGAGGACTATCTGCAGAGCGGTACAGCTCCCCATCTCTGTCTTTTATCCAGATCCATGGCAGAAAAAAATGCTTGTATCTTATTTGAAAAAGGCAGACAATTTTTTAAATCCTCTTGGTATTAATATTAACACTTAAAAGTGTTAAGACTGAGAAACAAATAAAAAAAATGTGTTTCCTGTCAGCTGGTGAATTTAGGATATTAGATGGATTGCAAACTCTCTGAGAGAATGGAGAGGAAACCCTCAGCCTGGGAGCAGATGGAAAAGTTTGCCAGGCGGAGGATGTGAGGAAAGTATAATGCACTGAGAAGGCACACACCCATGCACACACTCATTCAGTGAGAGTGAGACCGCACCCAGTGTTCATGCTGGGCTGGGCGGCTGTCTCACAGCTGCCAATGCCTTTAACAGGACCACACTCTGCCCTGACACGAGCCGCAAGGAAAAAGAGGCGAATTTCACCCCCATCTGCCATCTCGAGGTCTGTGGGGAACATTTCCTTCCAGCTGTTATTGTCTGCAGCGGATCGCCGTTAAGCTATTGTTGTTAAAAATAATTCATCCACACAGAGGGAAAACAATCAAGGCATGGACAACGGATGTCAAGGAAATCTGTGTTTTACAGCCACAAAATTGCACTGAGCTCCCACTCGCTCCATCTCGCAGGAAAGCGACGTCACAAAAGAAGCTGTGTGTGACCAGTTTGCGACTTAGTGCTCAGCTTTGGCTAGACAATCCTTGTAAACACTGTCAGGATTATAACATAAAAAAACAAATCCTACTATGAACCACAAACTCACATTCAGCACAAAACGATCTTTGAGCTTCTCCTGCCATGGGTAATAGTGTAAATGATATGTACCCCCCCCCATCAGAAAGCCTCATATTTCAATACAACCGGTTTTTCTTGAGTTCAGCGTAGGGTGACCCAGGTTACCATTAGGGTAGTCAACAATCTGAGGTCCCCCAGCAAGAATATTCCAGAAATCACATGCACCATCCTGCATCATTGGATTCATATATTTTTCATTTGCTCTGTGCCTCACCAACACACTCTTGCCCTCGTGGTAGTTGCACGAGTAAGATGTGTCCCCTGTGTGGGGATGCACCACTACTGTTGTGGCCAGCAGGGCGGTGCTCTGTCCGTGAGCTGTACTGTGATGACTGTAACACTAAGGATGACATTCTGTGACATAGAATCACCCCAACAAACAAACCAGAAAAAACTGTTATTTTATTCTGTCCTTGAATTTCACATACAATAGCAGCACAGTTATTGGGGATTTTAGTGTGACTGATTTCTGTAGCTTGAGTGCTAATCATGTATAATAGGTCCCAGATCAGTTAGTTCCATTGCTGTGTTGTTTACTGAAAGTTGCTACCAGTCATTCTGTGGCTTTTAAAGACGTTAACAGTAAATGGCTAGTGGCGGCGTTAGGCTGCGCTGACTAGTGAATTTTGGATGTTTTCTGTGTTAATCCTGTTCCTTTGACAGCTAGAATGATTGATTTCTGTCATCTTTACGTCAAAAAAAGGTAAATACTTCACAACTAGTATGCTCTACAAGACACGAACAGAATCCAAAATAGGAACAGAAAATCCAAAGCAGATTTTAGGGGGCTACGACAACCAAAAGTTTACTGGGGGTGAAGATTTTTTTATGGTGGAGGGCATGCGAGGGGCCATAATTCATACAGAGGGACCCGCCTTACCATTAGCCAATGATATGTTTTGAATTGGTGAGTGACAGGGGAGGGGGCACTCCAGGGGCCAATCAGCTTTCAGCTGGGGCCAGTGCCCCTGTAGCCCCGCCCCTGTATCAAAGATGTACCACAGAAACATAGATACTTGTCAACATCAGCTTGTTTAATTATCTGCACATGAAGGTATTTTCATTCAGCTTTTGAATAACAGCTGTTTTAAGCATTGATTTCGTTCAGTCTGGGCTTCTTTCGTCCTTGTTCCCGAATCACCTTAAAGTATATCGTCATTTCCGAGGCAGAATCGTGTGAGAAAACGCCAGCTAGCTTTTTGTCTTTCTACTCTAAACGATAAATGGTTGTGATAGAGTCTGCTTGGGCCTGCCAGGCTGGTACAAACAGTGTGCTAAGGGTTACCTAGGTGATAAATTCCCCTTCGCTCTCCAGCCCTCCCTGCTGGAAACCTTTACAGACAATTGTTCAGCAGCCAAATCACATTAACTGCGCTGGAGAAAAACAGGCTGCAGTTTACACCACGATTCTGCCCCCAGATCCTGCACAGTCCATTTTTAATAGGTCTGCAAATGATTGGTATGGAGTCCAGCTTGGTTTGGAGTCGACTCAAGATATTCCCACTTGAATAACTGTGTGAGGGTTTGGGGTCATGTGTGGACTACCCCAGGGCTCGCCGAGCCTGATTTGCCTGACCATAAGGGCCAAACCATTCACTTACTCCACAGGTGTTACCTGTCCACTCAGTACCACTCAAGTAGGGTGTCCATATGTCCCCTTTTTCCAGGATTTGTCCTCTTTTTTGGGACGTAAAAATGAATACTTTCTGTGTGCGTATTTGCGTTATTTGATGCCTCGCTTCACATCCTGCCCCCTGGTGTCCTCTTTTTTGCGAAGCAAAATATGGTCATCCTCGCTCACGTTACCGTGAGGGTAGGCAACAGTCTGAGGTCTCCCAGCGAGAATCTTCCAGAAATCACATGCACCATCATCCGTCATTGGATTCATATATTTTTCATTCGCTCTGCGCCTCACCAACACACTCCTGTCCTCATGGTACTTGTACAAATAAGATGTATCCCCTTTGTGGGGATGCACCACTGCTCTTCTGGTCAGCAGGGCAGCGCTCTGTCAATTATATTTTGAGGGCCTTGACCAGGCTGACATCAGCATGGACACTCAGGTATTACAGATTCCATTTTTGGCCAGGCGGGGCAAGGTCCTGATGTTCACTGGGACCTTAGGCTACAGCTTAGGATAGTCAAGTCAAAGTCAAATTAAAGTATCTTTAAATTAAACGGTTGTCAGCTTCAGATATATGATGTATGGAGTCATACTCTGAGCCAAAATGTTGTTCTCATTGGTCATAGCGCCAGTGAAATGTAAAAAAGCAATAAATACAATATAAATGCTAAGACATGAACAGGGATTGACATAACTGGTACGAAAGTATGCATTTAAAGGTGAATGGATACTTGCATACCAGTTATATCAATCCCTGAATATAGACATCTGAAGGCATGGACATTAAGACAGAGACATTTTTAACCATTTAACATTTGATTTGTGGGGAAGATTGTGCAAATTGCTACAAAAGTTTGGCATTGAAGCAGAATAGCTTATGCATTAATCAGCGCCTGGCCTGGACGTGGGTGTTTCTGGTCCCAATGCCAGGGTGGAGCGTTACATTTGCACCTAGACTCCTCTCCTCCAAAGGTAGCCTCCAGCCATGAGGAATTACCCATTGCAACAGCCACACTCAGCAGGGTGGGGGGAATTTTTGTCTCAACCAATCAAAGCATGAGAGGAGGAGCTGAAGTTTCATAAAGGGACCTGCCAGGACATGTACTCCGGAATGTCGCTTGGAATTCCAGACCCGGAATATCACATGTCTGATCACCTTACATGTAGCCTGTGGGTACTCAATATATCTGAACTTTAGGATTTTTCATTTATTCAAAGTTTCTCAAAGTGTGAGACGTGGCTATCAATGCTGTCTTTCATAATTCACATAAAGAGTCTGATCATGTGTTTACTTTGCAACATCATAGACAAACCCATAAAGAGCTGAAACCACCAGAGAGATCCCATCAGGAAACAGATTCCAGGGTCATACATTGGCAGCACAATATGGGCAGAGTGAGCCATGCTGCCTGGGACACGGATAGGTTGGACTGGAACCTTGACCTTCTCTAGCACAAGGCAGTACCCCCCTGGTCCAAAACCAGGGTTGGACAATCTTATCCAGTAAGAGCTGCTGTATATGTGGATTTTTGCTGCAAACTCCTGATAGATTTCTTCCTCGGGTTCTTTTAGAGTCAAATTCTGAGGTAGTTTCCTTAAGCTTAAGCAGTTTATTGAGACTGAATGAAGATGTTGCAGAAAGATGCTTATACTCGGCCAGTTCAGTGTCTGTCTGTGTCTGTCTCTGCCCCCCCTGAGGGAAACAGGTCCTTTATCTATGGTCTTCGTACAGACTCCTGGAGCCAGGCGGTCAGTATGAGAGGCAAAGAACATGATGTGAGGAAGCAAGTAGCAAGGACAGAAAGAAGTATAAAATTATTAAATATAACAGCTACAAATGAGTGAAGTAAATGGAAATAAATAACAACAAATTACCTAGGGAAATCACTCACTCCCTAATTAGATTACTAATTAGAGGACTGATTGGCTGAAGAATCCTCACACCTGGGTTTGAACAGCTGACCTAAAGGTTATCCCAAAAAGCTGCATACACAACAGCCTTTTGCGGATAAGACCCCCCCCCATCCAAAACAATGGCTCTTTAACCCACCAAACAAAAAGAGGAGCCGGGAACACAAACAAATTTAGCTTCAGTGATGTTACACCAAATATTAGCAATTTTTTTTTCAACACAGCTCACGTACAACAATTTGGGAAAATATCTAATATTCCACCATAGTGAAATTATTATGTCTGTTTCTGACTGGTTGACCCACTTCCAGATTTATTTCATAACTTACCTGAATTTTGGTGTGGTCTGTCAGGTTTTTCCTTATTTCTATTTAAATCTCACAGCATGTATGTTGCTCAAAAGTCAACCAAAGTTTCCAGTGAAATAAACATCTTCTGTAAAGAGGACAGAGGTGGGAATTGCTGAACAGGGCCATGTTTGATTTTTAACTGTATTATTCCAGGCTAGGCATTTGGCTGCAAGTCAAATGACACAGACTAGGGCCACGGAAGTTCCAGAACAATCTGTATTGCATTGCTCTTCCTGGAGCCGCACATATTAGATCTGGGTTTCTCTCATCTCATACTGTAGATCCTCTCTGGATTGTGGGAAGATGCACATTATCAGACCAGTGTAATAATTGTATTGTTTGGAAAGGTATTTGTTCAACAAAGAACATCTGCTATCAGTATTATATGACTTTTGAAAAGCCACATTGGGGAAATTGCTGAGGTCCCTGGCTCGGTTTAATCAAGCCGCTCTGAACTTGTCTGAAGTTTATGTACAAAGGTTTAGTGCTGCAATGTATATGGAGCCTGGGAAAATTGTCAAGTTCGTGGGAGGGGATGAACGTTTGTGCCTGGGCCGTGAAGATTGATAGTAATGACCTGGTGGTCCGTTGGGCCTAGCTCGGATCTTGAAAGGAGGGACCCATGGAATTCAGCCATTAACTCGGATGTTTCGTGGGAGATATCAACAAAATTCCTCGGCTGTAAATGGGCTTGCTGGAGGGTTCAGGAATTTCCAGCACAAATAAAACTCTGCACTTTCACAAGAAACCTCATTAACAGAATTATTGCTCATTTCAAGACAATTATCAATACTTTTGAGAAAAATGAGCTGTCTTTACATGGACTGTGGCGGCAAAATGGGCGGAGAACACAAACATGCAGTAGGGGTGGGTATCAAACCCACAACCATAGTGGTATGAGGCCACAGGGCCGCCCCCTAAACCGCCATACCAGTCTGAATTTATACATTTAAATATAAACACGTATTTAATCCAAAGAGCTGGGATGTTCATGCTTTAATATCATTTTTTGACGAAGACAGAGTAGCGGTGAGTTTGAAACCGGTGAGCTCTTGGTGTAGAGTTCTCCACGCCCATAACTCCACCGCGTCAGAGATGAGATTTCGTTACTCCGCCGCATGTGTGGAAAGCAGCGACAGAACGAAGCTGTGCTGTAAGTGATGATAAGGCGGCGGGAGATAAAAACTCTCCACAGTACAGCAAACAGCTCCGATTGCTTCCAGTTGCTGAAGTGAATTAGGAGCCATGCTCAGCGCAGCGTACGCATCGTTATCGAGCGCCACCGAGCCGGTCGCTCTCTGCAGTCCGCCCCTTATCGCTCGGTCAAAGGGCCCAAGTACGACCGGGCTTCCTAATAGTGCCAGATAAGCCTTATTATCAGGCGACGTTGCTCCGATTTCTATTGCTGCGTGTAGTTTGCGTACCTATACTGCTGCTTCGTGTGGCTAAGAATTTAATTTGCTGATGCGTTTCTCTGTACAGGACTCCCCTGTTGACCCATGACCATTACTGCTCTAAGTATCAGACAGATCAGGGAATTTCAAGAAGTATTTCAAGTAATAAGAGATCAGAACTTATAGACAATGCAAACATTGATGAAAAATCTTACTGAAGTGTCTTATAAATCAATGAAACATATGCAGCCTTCCATTGTACTGATGGGCTGGCACAGCGGTTAGCACTGTTGCCTCACACCTCTGCCACCAGGGTCCAATCTCTGCCGTGGCTCCATGTGTGGAGTTCGCATGCATGTCGTTGTGGGGTTTCCTCCACATTCCCCCGCAGCCCAAAAACATGCTAAGGCTAATTGGAGTTGGCAAACTGCCCACAGCTGTGTATGTCAGTGTCCCCACAGTTTTGGGTGGTTCCCTGCCTTGCGCCCGTAGGCTCCAGACCCCTGTGACCCAAAATAGGACAAGTGGTCTCAGAAAAAAAATGGATGTTATGCAAATTGTTGCATGTCATTTTGGCAAAAACAATAATTAAATCACCTGTATGGACTCTAACGGATATGAGCCTTCCTTATTAAAGCTAGCCTAACAACCTAGCCAGATATTCAACAACCACAACGAAAGCCACCCTCTGCACCACATCCCACGTCAAATAGACACTCCACAAAGATGAGGCTGTGCTCATCACTCCTAGCATGAATATATCATGAGTTCATCTCCTATCTAACCGAAAATGCAAGTGGTCGTTATCAGAGTATGTGTCCGTCTAGAAAGCAATCAATAGCAAACAGGCAGCGGTAACACTAACGGTAACAAATTATCTAGCAATGTGAACCAGAAGAGGGAAGTAGCACAAAAAAGACAACAATATTGACTGTACTCTGACTGTCATACACAAAATATCAGCCTCCATCCCTGTAGGTCACAGCTACTCATTACTTTCTCATTAATTAGACAAGAGCTATCTGGGATTGACTGGCAGACAGCAGGAAATGGGAGTAACAGGGTGATACAGGGTCGGAATGGTCATTGCCCAGCAATTAAGATTAATAATCTCAGCATATTCATTGATTCATAAAAAAAAACACTGCACTACATTTGTTATTGACAGGGTCGCTGATCCATCCATTTTCTGTACTCATTAGTGCTATTCAGGGTCACAGAGGGCAAGAGCCAATCCCAGAACCTATGGGCACAAGGTAGGGAACAACCCAGGATGTGGCACCAACCCACCACAGGGCTCAAGGTAGGGAACAACCCAGGATGGGGCACCAACCCACCACAGGGCTCAAGGTAGGGAACAACCCAGGATGGGGCACCAACCCACCACCACAATTGGCAACTGCAACTCCCCCTGACATGCTTTTGGACTGTGGGGGGAAACCAGAGCACCCAGATAGTATCCCACAACAACACAGCGACAACATGCAAACTCCACAGACATAGGGCTTGAATACATTAATTTCCACATAACAATAAGTCACAGACATATTTCATATTTATTTGCTAATATGTCTTGCTTAACATATTTTTAAAGAACTAATGGTAAAACAGAATGAATGTATTACACATTATCCAGAACAGTTTTCACCTCCAGCATAACAAACAGACGATATTTACTGATCATCACTCAGTGAAGACTTCGGAACTAGAGTTAAGGGGCATCCATATTTACCCTTGAAATGCAGCGATTTTCTAAAACAAATCATATATATGGAAAACACTAATGTATGGTTCTCAGAATGAGCCCTGACACTCAACCATCCGTTCGAAGGAAAGTGAAGTAATTCAGCACCTTTCAAGGCAAAGACAATTCTGTTATGATGGATGCTTCACTTAGCATGGGAAGCAGAAATTTGTGTTTGTGTGGGAACTTCTTGCTACTATTCAAGTAGTACTGGCTTGTAACTACTGTACACCTTCCATCTGCCCTGTTAGCCTCCGAAACATGCTTCTATGTTGTCAGCAGCTGAGGGCAGCTGGGATTAAGGACCCTCAGATACTCAATAATCGAAAGAGCGAGAGCCAGTCAAGAAGCCTTCATATTGACGTTGAGCAGGCGGGAAGGGGTTCGGTAGACTGCTGGAAAGTACAATGACCCTCTATTGATATCGAATGATGTCATGCAGTTTATCTCACTGACTCATCAGGGCTTCCAGAAGCTCCTGCACCCATGACGTCCACTCAAATAACAGTGCATTGCCAGGAAAATACAATCATGTCCCTGTGCTCCCAGGAATGGCATTAAGAGAGCAAACAGGTCGTTAAAGGAGTCGATAGAGTGAGCAGAGTCAATGAGTACATACACTGCCTGGCCAAAAAAACTCACTGTTTGAATTTAAATCAGGAGTACTTAGGAGCCAATGACCGGATCATTACTACAGCGCAGCAACGTTATGCAGCAATAAAGTGAAGGCAGCTGAGCATCTGAACCTACTGAATGGCCAGGTTACCCCAGCAATGGATTTTTTCTTTGCTAATGGCATGGGCATATTCCAGGATGATAATGCTAAGATTCATCTGGCTCGAATTGTCAAAGAGTGGTTCAGAGAGCATGAGGAATCATTTTCGCACATGAATTGGCCACCACAGAGTCTTGGCCTCAACCCCATTGAGGTGTGGAGAAGAAGACTTTACAGCGCGGTTCAACTCACCTATCATCAATACAAGATCTTGATGAGAAAGGAATGCAAATTTGGATGGGAAAAATTTTTGAGTAATGTTGCATAAGCACGTGGAAACAATGCACTGATGAATGTGCATCATAATCAAAGCTAAAGGCGGTCCAATGAAATATTAAAGTGTGTGACTTTTTTTTGGCCAAGAAATGAACCTGTAGCCCCTCTGGATGTCACCTGTTCTGCAGAGTCTTTCCTGTTCCTCCCATAACTTTCACAGTCCATCTCTGGTAAAAATGAAGCAAATATCCATGCATATATACACACAACAGAACCAATATTATTCGTGTAGTGTGCAAACTGCTGCAGTAATACATGGGAAATCACCAATAAAAAACCAGCAGTAGTGCTTGACTCGCAGACTTTGTCACTGTTCACACATAGACAACCTGTGGCATTTCACAAGACCTCATGCACTGATTGGAGGTTCGGAATGGCGTAAGGAACAATGAATGGCAGAGAATGGTCAGTATGGGTTTTTGGCCTGTCACCCTGCTGGTGCTCAGGAGTGTGTGTGAGAGAGAGGGAGAGAGAGAGAGAGAGATAGAGAGAGAGCACACACCTAGCCAACAGGACACAATATAGCACAGCTGAGAATTTCAATCAAAAGTACTGGACTGAAACTGTTCAGTTTATTCACTGTTAATTCAGTTTATTTTCTAAGGTGGCTCAGTGGTTATAGACATAGATTAATAGGTTTCTGGGGTCAGTTCCCATCACTGGCACTGCATGTAGATTTTGAATGTTTCCTCCTGGGACTTTTTTCCATAATTTAAAAACGTTCAGGTTTATTGGTGTCTCTAACATGCCTTTGGTGTTTGATCGTGTGTGGATGTGCACCCTTCCAATGTGTCCCCTGCCTCGTGCCCTGTGCTTCCTGAGATCCACTATGACTCTCTGCTGGAGAAGCAGTGGTGAAAGATGGATGGATGGATGCATGGATGGATGAATGGATGAATGGAGGATAGATGGATGCAGATGGATGGATGGATGGATGGCTTTTCCAAGGTGTCATGTTTTCCTGGCTAAAAGACTCATTTTCAAGATGGAATTACATTGTTAAACACCATATCTGTCACATCATGACAAGTCAAATGCAGTAGCCAATTAAACTGGGACATGAACTGTTTCTACTTGAACGTAATGGGTACATGACGTCAGGAAGTATGCACCAGCCCACACAAAGGCCAAAGCAGTGCACCTGAACGCCCTGACTCACTAATGCAGGCGGTGTAGGAGCAGGCCTACTCCCTGGCCCCTCCCAGTCCCCCCCGCCTTCCCAGCTCTGACACAGAGCACATTTTTGCTGCCAGTGCTTGCTATGGCCTGGGGGTCCATCCTTTTCACAGCAACTCGTCATGCCTGTAACCAGGGGTGGTGGTACCAAGGGAGTGTCATAAACTGCATATTTTCACCAGAAGAAAAACACATTTTAGTTTTTATTAATAAATTGTTCAGGCAGTTTAGCTATGAAGCAAAACACATGGGGAACACGCAGTAGATTGCCTTTTTCATGTTGTTCTGAATTTGCAGCCTGGAGAAACTTAACTCTGCTGAAAATAAGCTGACATCCCATCCAGGGTGTCCCTTGCGCTTACTGGGACACACTCAGGACGACACCAGGCCACTGTACTAGATTAACCATAAAGACGTTGGATGGATTAAAACGGAACTCTCAAGGATCATTCCAACAGATTTTTTTCCACAAAATAAAAAAATTAACGAAATACTAAATACTTTATGGACAAATTTAAACTCTGCTGACCCAAATCTCCTCTTTCAGTTCAACATGATTCAAGGGCATTTATCTTCCAACCACTTATCTTGCTCACAGTCACCAGTCCATCGCAAGGTTCATACAAACATACTGCTTGTTATGGTGATGGAAATGGCTTATTAGTGAAAACTTGGAGCTGAAATATAAGGCAGACTGTAAATATATACACTCTAGCAGTAATTACCAAGACTACCCATCTGTGCAAATTCCTTCTGCCAGGGCAATAACATGGAGCTTGCTCAAACCATACTTTGGTCAGAAGTCCTGGCATCACACGATGAGACCTGTCTGCTAGTGATTCACTTGATGCCTGTGGATACACATAAAAATACACACAAGTCAGCACAGGCCGGGAACAGTAAGCCGGCACAAGCAGTTCTGCAGACGCCCGAAGGGGCCTCAGTTAAGACGCTGGTCAGTTCATAGCCAGAAGTTCTTCGACTGGGACTGGTGACACAGGGCATCATGGGTAAGAGCAGCTTCTCATGAGGAGCCTTTCTTTATCTGAAGAAAAGCGTACCTGGCTGTATAAATGTGCACCATACCCCTAATGACAGCATAAAGTGGAGGTCCTTGCATGTATGTGTGTGTGTGCATGACTCCAAGTGAATTAGTGTACATTTCCAGTTTCACTGAAGGAGCCACACCTCATAAATTCATTTAGGAAGAAACACAGCTGCAGCTGCCCCCCTGTGGGGAGATGCAGAATTGTCAGATACATCTGTCCTCTAAAAGTACACAAATGTGCTTAAACTATCATTATTGATCACAAAAAGGCCTACGATGTGATCTACTCAGATTTCCAGAAGGCCTCTGATGTTGTCCCCCACAAACGGCTCTTACTTAAGCTCAAAGTTGCAGTGATTTTAGGAACTGTAGCAGCTTGGATCGAAAACTGGTTAACAGACAGGAAGCAGCGAGTCGTTATTAGAGGCACAATGTCACAGTGGGCCTGCATTCATAGTGGGGTACCGCAGGGTTCAATTTTAGGACCACTATTATTCCTAATTTACATTAATGATATTGACACCAAT
>JAODKC010000038.1:10686683-10703973 GCA_026777985.1 Mormyrops attenuatus
TTAGAGTATGGAATAGTCTTCCTGCTAGTGTAGCGCAAGCTAAAACCCTGGGTTCCTTCAAATCAGAGCTAGATAAGGTTTTAACAACTCTGAGCTATTAGTTAAGTTCTCCCCAAACGAGCTTGAAGGGCCGAATGGCCTCGTCTCGTTTGTGAATTTCTTATGTTCTTATTTGGATAGCAGAAACCCTAAGTGACTTGCATATATCTCACATCTCCATATCTCCATACCCCTCATATCTGTGGTTGTCATATGCAGCTTTTCAGTGTGTGCGCTGTGACTCATCAATCAGCACATAACAATAATTATGAGTTATGATCTGTGCGTGTGTCACCGCTTTAGACCGGAAACAACAGCGATAACAAGACAGCACCCAAAGCAGAGATGTTGCAATCAGGAGGAGGCTTCATCAAAACCCATGTAGGACTCGCCACTGTTTACCTGAGATGTGCACAGACAACAGGCAAGAACAGTCACGATTACGTAATCATCACTGACCCGCCGGCTGGTCAGCGGTCAACTCCCACATTTCACCTGGGCGATCATCTCAACCTCAAGTGCTGAATAACAGGCTCCTGTGGGATTTAATCCGGCATGAATAGAGAAACATCTTGTTGAGTGACATCAGTGGCCGTTAGAGTACATCCAGCACTGCTCTCCTGAGAACACACATAAATGGCTTACATGGTACTAAGCCGAAATTCTCTGAGCACTCCAGAGAGTCCGAAAGAGTGTTTTACATTTTTTACCCAAGTAAAACATTTTGTTAGATACCAAGCAGTTGGCAAATAATAGAAGAAGATTGTCGACGGCAGGCCTGCTCTGCAGTGTCATGTGTAAGTCAGGAATCTAAGCCAGGTGGGCAGCAAGATCAAACGTGTATCACATTTAACTCACAATACAACAATGTTAAAGACATGATAATCTTACAAAAGGATTGTTCCAGAATAACTATAAGTAACCAAATCTACACTATATGAACAAAAATATTGGGATACACCTCTTAAACACTGAATTCAGGTGTTTCATTCACACCTATTGCCACAGGTGTATAAAATCAATCACCTAGCCATGCCGTCAGGTTTACAAACATTTGTGAAAGAATGGATCGTTCTAAAGAGCTCAGTGAATTTGAGCATGATATTGTTATATGATGCCACTTTTGCAGTAAGTCAGTTTGTGAAATTTCTTCCCTGCTAGATGTTCCATGGTCAACTATAAGTGGTATTATTGCAAAGTGGAAGCGTCTAAGAACAGAAACTCAGGTATGAAGTAGAAGACCATGTAAAGTAACAGAACGGGGTCGCCGACTGCTGAGGTGCATAGTGTGTACGTAAAAGTCACCAATGCTCGGTTGACTCAGTAACTACAGAGTTCCAAACTTCCTCTGGCATTAACCGCAGCACAAAAACTGTGAGCCGGGAGCTTCATGGAATCACCGAGTGCAATGCCATGGTCAGATGGAGTGGTGTAAATCACACTGCCACTGGACTCTGGAGCAGTGGAAACGTGTTCTGTGGAGTGAAGAATCACGCTTCTCTGTGTGGCAGTCTGATGGACGAGTCTTGGTTTGGCGAATGTCAGGAGTATGTTACCCTTCTGACTGCATTGTGCCAACTGTAAAGTTTGGTGGAGAGATGATGGTATGGGATTGTTTTTCAGGGGTTGGGCCAGGCCCCTTAGTTGCAGTGAAGGGAACTCTTAATGCTTCAGCATACCAAGACATTTTGGATAATTCTATGCTTCTAAAAACAAAATCCTTTAAGGTTCAAAGATGAATCATAATGAATCATATTAAAGTTTGATCTGCATTCCTGAGGGGCAAGAGAAGAGACCTGGCTCTGCAAGAAGGTAGCAGGACAGAGTTTGTGCCAGGTGGCCATCTAACAGAGACCATCATGAGCGGGAAACGTGAGAACTTATTTCAGGCTTTTATTCACCATTTCATAAAGAAAAACAAGCATACAGTGAGAAAGGGCCAATTGGGTATCGAAGGTATGGACTCCAAGTCCGGCCCAAAGCAGAGCCTCCCCCCCATTCCCACAAAATAGTTTGACTCGCCTCTGATACACCCCCAGGCAGGCAATAGATTGGCGTGCTCTGGCTGGCTACCTTGCCAAAGGCTGTAAACTGTTTGCCACAAGCAGGGATGTACTGTTGGCAGAGCTGCTCTGTACCGCAGTACACTTAGGGGTCTGAAAGCCAGTGAACTGAAGGAAAGGAGTGAGGCTGAGGCTTAGTGGGAGGAATTTAATAAGCAACAAGCAGACGGGTGACTCCTATGGTGCTAGAAAGGGGCAGAAATAATCAGCACTCATTTACTAGATTTGTGGTAAGTATCAGTTTAAAGTAAAGTATTTCCCGAACTGTTAGTCTCAAATATGACCCCCCCTCCCCATCACAGGAAGTCAAATACCTGCCCCATCCAAAGCTGGGAGGCTGGTAAAAACACTCAGGCTGTCAGGGCAGGAAATATCACCCCAGTCAGAGTGAAGTCTGGCTACGGGCGTGGCGCTGCGGGCGTGGCGTTGCGTGCTGCCGAATAACATGGCCACGGGCCGAGAGCTTATCTCTCAGTGCAGCAAAAAGACAGGGAGCAGGTTGCACATTTTGTTTGGTACGTCTGGGTTTGTTTTTTGCGAATGCATGACCTCAGCACAGCAATCCTCACTCAGGGGACCGGGCAGCTGCGTCAGCAGATCTGTGGCTGTGGGACAAAAGGTCTGGTACCCCCCACCCCCACTATACAAAAGGATCAGACTCCGCACTGACTCAGACCTAGCAAAGGGCTGGTTACCAAGGGCGATAAAGGCTTGTTTCTTGCTTGGTGTGGTTTTGTTTGATCCTGTTCCACCCCTAGGTGAGGCACGCCCTTGAGATTGAAAAGAAGGCTGTCATAGGCAGCGTGAAGCCACAACTCCCCTGAGGTGAACCCAGCTCTGATGGTTGCACAATGCCAGGCTCCGGCCTCGATAAATCTGCAATATCGGTTCCTTAGAAATGCCTCCTACCACGATTAATTTACAAATAGTGTTGGGGGAGCCTGAAAAAAGAGATAACTCACGAGGCATAATCTGCATTCAAGCACGAGCAATCATCTCTCTCTTTGTCACACACAGCGCTGGTGAATTTGGGGGGGCCCAGTGCATTGCCGACACATACCCCTTTGCGTCAATGAGAAGGAGAGTAATAATAATAATAGAGACTTTATTGATTCCTGTGGGGAAATTCTCTTTATGCCTCCCCCATCTTGCTCTGTAGGTGAGAACAACCAGGCCACAAAAGGCAGCCACCCATATCAGCACCCAGGGGGCTGGGGCTTAAGGGCCTCGCTCAAAGGACTGCAGATGTGCTGAGGCTGGGCTTGAACCAGTGATGTTCTGATCATGCGTATTTAAGCTTATCCCACTGAACCGCATGCTGCCCTCCGCATAACTGCTGCACAGCCGTGAAGGTGTGTTGCGGCCGACTCGGTGCACACGAGGATCTTTTATACCTCTTTAGGGAAGATGTCTGCCCTGCACCAGAGAGACAGACAAGAATCTACATGCCCACATGGGCGATTCCAGCTACCAGCCAAGCTGGCATTTACTGCTGGGGGCCTGTACCCTGTGCCTGTGCACTGTAATGTGGACTTTCAAGCATTATTCAGAGTATTAACCGTATATGAAAGGACGCCCCCCCCCATCCCGTTTGTGCGATGAGCCCCGTCGATGATCTATTAAAGACATCTGTATCAACGGCAAAAATATTATAATTGTTAAGAAATTAGTTATGTCATCTCCTTCTTCTAGTCAGGATATTTGAAATGTTTTTTTAAATAACATTTAATCTAACCTCTGTATTAGGAAGTTTTCTATTAAATGTTCATTCTGGATAGTTATGGTTATGTTGCCATAGCAGCACACAGGTGTGCTGGGAAATGATACGAGATACGAGATTTTTCTTTGCCATTTGTGCATAGAACCAACATTCCAGGCACATTAGAATTCTTGTGTGGAGCTCTCTCAGAGTCAAGTTAGTAAAAAAGAACACATTTATATATACAAAGGAAAGAAATTTTAAATACAGGTCTAATAAAAAAATACAATAAGTAAAATAATATGCAAATTATTGCATAGCTGCATAGAAGGCAGATGTTGCACAGTTGATGCCAAATGGTGCCATTTGTCCCACAGACAGCTGAAACACTCAGGCCATGTGAAATATACCAGGGCTGTTTCACTGACAGCCCACACTGTCTACTGATAGGGATCCCGTTGGAAGGAAGTTAAAGGTCCCCCGCTTTCTCCTCCGCACTTTACCGCTGTCTTGCCTTCACGGACAGGGTCGATAATGGTGCTCTTCGGTCAGCTGGGGTGGGGCTGGGTCGCGTGATGACTAGCGGGTTGGCAGCAGCGGAGCCGCCCCTTATGCGCACGGCTGTGAAGCTGGACGGTGAGCTGTGTATGAGCAAGGCTTCGCTCAGCCTTCATCATCGCGCGTTTTACAAGACAGCCGTGCGCTTTTCGCTCTTGCCGGGGCTCGTAAAACTCTTCTAATTAAAAAAAATTGCAGCTTAATTATTGAACCCCAGTTAATTTTTATGATGATTAACAGCAGAATGACTTTTACGTTACACATTTTTTTTAATGTCGCAGAGCAGGCACATACTAGAATATGTCTTTGTTGTTCACGTGCCGGAAAGAGAAATAACTGATTTCAACACTGCAATCATAATTAAGTAATTAAATTAAACCTCATCTTTTTTCTGCACTTGCCTGACTCCGCAGGCAGGATCAAGTCTGCCATCCTGTGGTGATTTTTGTAACTACCACGCTTTGAAGGTAGTTCACCCGCTGAACTATCTACCGATTGAATTCAAAATAATTCGTAAAAACTTTTTTAACTTTAAATTTCAGCGTTATAGTCCATCTGATGTAAAGTTTTACATATATCTTAATAAAGTTAAAACAGCGACGCATCCAGTTTACTAGCGCATCATAACCACGTGGTGGCACCTAAACATGAAGAATTACCGCGTCTTAACTACAGAGAGCGCTACTATCCAAACATTTAGGGGATTAAGTATTACACTTTTTGCCCGTTGCTTGAACACGTTTTGCAAAACTTGGCTCATTGTGTCAAAACACTACACACAAGCAAATAAGACACAACACTGGGAAATAAACCATTCACATCTATGTCAAACTGAAACTCTGCTATCAAAACCTAACAATCGTTTGTCAAAATGTCACTCTAATGACAAAATGATACCCACTTGCATCATATGAATAAACTTTCAGATCAGCAGCAACACACTAGTCTACTTTATATAAAACACTGCAGGCTTTCGTTTGCACTGTTTTTATTCAGTTCCACAGAAGGCACGTTTTCACAACAACCAAAAAATTAAATACTGAATACTGTGCATTACAGTATTGTGCTGTACAGTACAGTAAATTCAGTTAAAGCAAACATAGAACAAACAGTACACTAATGTAAACACAGAAAAATACAATTGTGCGTAAGTGGGCTTAGGGATCCTGCGGTCTGTTGGGGTCTGGCCACAGGATCTCATCAACATCACAAGCAATGTCTTCTCTTGCTAGGCATCGGGGAAAATATCCCCTTGTGTGCCGAATCCATCCATGGATTGACTTACCTCAATGTCTCCGCAGGCCTGTTCCATTGTCTGCAGAAGAGGCACGTGGTTGGCGGTCATATACGCGCCATCTCCAAGCGGAAAAAAAACTCTTCTATAGGGTTTAGAAATGGTGAGTAAGGGGGCAAATACACAACTTCAAATTGATCATGGTTGGTGAACCAGTTCCGGACGCGAGCAGCCCGATGGAAACTAACATTATCCCAGACAACAGGTCTGTCCTGTACAACTGCATCATGAACTGCATGTAGAAAAGTGATTATGTCTTGCGCATTATAGGGACCCAGTTTGGAATGATGGTGCAGTTGCCCTCGAAGGCTTATGGTGGCACACGATGTGATATTTCCCCCACGCTGCCCCGGGACGTGCACAATCGCCCTGCGGCCAATTATATTACGTCCCCGTCGTCTATTTTTGCTAAGGTTGAATCCAGCCTCATCAATGTAAATAAATTCATGAGGCTGAGCAGGTCCATCCATGTCCAAGATTCTCTGCAACAAAAAATACATATTGTGGATGGCATTACTCAAAGCACACAACTACACTACTACACATACAGAACCGGCCCACGCCACCACACAGGTACCTCTGTAGCTCTCTGAATATATCACTGTGGTACTGATCCAATGGTACATATTCAGCTGTTACTGGACTGCACCCGTTCTGTATTGTAAATGTAAAGGACACTGTAACACTTACCTGTACATATTCATGTCGAAATCCTTTGACCCTGACACTGTTCCTCTCAAACGGGACCCTGTACAATTACTTCATGGTCTTGTTGCGCTTTACCAAGATGAGTCTGATAGTGTTATTGCTTTACTCGATTTTAATATCTTGCTTGCTTGCACTGTGGTTGCTTCTTCAACTGCCGCATTAAACGTTGAGTCTTTTCACATGTGTGGAAAAGTGTAAATTTGATGTCCAGCTATACGCTAATTTAACATTAAACCCTGAACACAGACGTATAAAAAGATCAGCAGCCGGTGTTTGTTTTGGGATGCACCTTTCCATATTTCACTTTTGTTTCCAGTTATACGTGCAGAATACAAAACAGAGAAACGGAAGCGCCACATGACAAATGGACTTTAGCACTGAAGTAACTAAAACACCATTACTAACGCAGTAACAACCGTGAGTCATATTAGGCTCGATGCCAATTAGCAGTATGGGTCAGCCATAAAAGAGGTCTAGCAATCAGGACTTTAGTATGTGAGGCAACTAACAATGGACTGCAGGTACATCAGTCACAAAGACTTCAGAATTGTCTTAAAAATCATTACGGTATATGTCAGGAACAGAAAAAGCACATCAGGTAAGAGGTCATCAAGTCAAAGCTGACCAACAGGGGTAGATGTACATGTAATATTTGCTAAACACTCAAAATACAACCTCAAAAATTACTGCAGAACTGAATGAAATTATGAACTTCAGAAACAGGAATTTATTAAAAGGTCCCCCTTTGAAAAATGCTGGTATCTAAGGGCCAGTGCATGAAGAGTTAACCATACAGTAGGGAGAACATTTCCTGGTCCCTGTGGGAGTGAGAAAAGGTAATAGAACTATAGTTTGATGAGTCATCTTTCACCCCTTTCCTACACCCAGATGGCTTCATGTTTGGAACCAAGCCAAAGGATGCCCTCAACTCACAATATCTCTTAGTATGGGCAGGCACCTTCTATGAGGGATTAGGCAGAATGATTGCTCTGCATGGGTATATAACAGGCACGGAATATCAAGACATGTTCCACAACCAGGTGTACTATATCATCCAACCTCTTGCCGTATTCCGAAATGATTATTGACCCCTTATACACCGTTAAACAAATTCACGAGGTTCCATGAACGCCAGGACAGAGTCAGACGTCTCCAACATCTCCCCAATCACCAGATCTAAACGGCATTGAACCTTTTTGGGAAATTCTGGTGTGGAGAGTGTGAAGTAGACTTCTACCACCTCCATCCTCCAAAGGGCTGGGAGCTTTGCTTCTAGAAGAACAGCCCAAAATCCCAAAGAATGGTTCTGCTTCTTTTTACGTCCTTCATAGTACAATATTGTTAGGTGTTTGTTATTTTGTCCAAACCCAGTAAATTCACATCATTACCTGTTATCGGCTATTATGTATATATATATCTGGGACACTTTATGAAAATTATATATCTGGAAATATTTACAGAATCATCTCAATGTCTTGAATGCCTGCTTGATACTATTCTAAATACATTCATGCCCCTTGAACACCATATTGAAGAGAAAATAAAGTATTACTAAACACATATTAACTGCAAAATTTAACTGTCTCATTTTGCCAGGTGTCTCATTTTAACAACACTCACTCTAATCTATCACATTATATTAAGCCTATATATGAAATACAACTAATGCGCGTCTTTCGACACCTGACACAGCATGCGAACGCGTTTTAAACAAGATTGCAAACTGTTCTGTATTTACCGTCAGATTACCGAAACCATCCTACGGCGTCATAAACTAACTAAAGTAAACTAAGCAGTCCACAGATGGGCGTGTTGTAATGTTGCTCGCTCTTTCGTCATTTAACTGGACACAGGTAGATTACATGCGTCTTTCTTTATTACAGCAGACGAAACCAACATCTGTATTCAGCAACCGCTGTCTAGCGACCGTGTCTCCAAAGTTTAATTGCAGCAGTCATAATCTTTTGAAATGCAAACTAACTGCTCTTTATTAAAATGTCTCTGGCGTGTTTCTTAAAAAAACGCAAAATGTTCCTCGCACCACCGTTGTCTAGCCTATATGAACGTTTAAAATACATTGCTGTTATCGTTTGTTGTTTTCTTTTTAACCTTTGGAGTGTCATGTAGGCCATCACTCATTTTCATATTCATCATTTATTTGTGTATTGACCGTATATTATGTATATTATATAATTATGTCCTTCATACACGTTGCATTATGTATTTCAGAATAAATATCTTATAACGCCTGTGTTTTAAACTAGTAATAGGCTACTTCAGGATTTGCCGTGGGGTGGGATAAAACAGGAAAAAGTAGTTTAAAAACTATAAACGGATTTTATGTAATATAAAACATTACTTATTTTGTATTCTACTGCAGTTTTAAAAGACGCTAGGTATTCTGTGCGACCAACGTCTGTTAAGTTTTGTGAGGTATTCGCAGGCAGTAAGCGCTGGCATTTTTGTGGGCTTTAATTGCTATTTTGCGCACCTCTGGTCCCCGGACGGCTGGCGCCTCCAGTGATTAGTCTGTGTCTGTCTGCTTAGCCGGCTGGCTAGCGTTTCTTCAGCAGATGGCGCACCAGGGCAAGTCAACACTTCATGTCTGATTACAAGATTAAATATATTCCTGTTTACAATGATTAAAATCGGTTTTACTTCTCGAGAACAAGCAGAACTACGAAGACATCGACATCTATGTGTGTATAAGTGACTTAGCAAAGTGACAAGTTGAATTAATTTTTGTATTTCGTTATGGAGCAAGTATATTCCATGAAGTGCCTAAAAATGAAATGTTTATTACATTCTAGAGGAATATCATTAAACACGGGTTATGGAATATTGTGAACAGCATAATCTGACGTCTTTTCTTTTATTATTCTGAGACTGGTCAATAACCCTAACCTGCGAAAGTAGCCCTGAGCATCTCGTACTCATTGGCTGCTTGCAGCTGACGAGCCCTGCCTCCCACGTGACCCTGGATAAATGCCCTCCCGCCCGCATCTTTGGCAACAGACAATCAGAAATACATGCTGGGGATGCTGCTTCGTCTTTTTTCGTCGGCGATGAGGATGCTCTCCAAACTTTTGAGCGGCCGCCACAGACTCGCAGTTTATTCGTTTAGTTATATGCTTGCTTAAGTTGCGTCGCGCTGTTATTACACAGTCAGCTTTGGCCCATCGTAGGACATTATTTTGCTTGGTGCACTCCACTAATACAATGACCGGAGTTTTTGATTGTCTAACTTCAGATATGCATTCCAGCCAGATTACCTCAAACAGTTACCACACCTTGCACAAATCGCAGGAATCTCCAACTCTACCGGTGTCGACTGCCACAGACAGCAACTATTACAACAACCAACAGACTGGACACTGCGCTGGATCGCCTTACGGACAGCTCGGTCTATATCAGTACCAACACACGAATGGTATAGGCAACGGTCAGTACAACTCCAAGTCCTACGACGTGGGCTTCAACGCGTCTTACAGCACATACGGCTCATACGCTTCAAGCTCCTCGCCACCTCCTACGGACGCAGGTAAAACTCCTCAAAGTAAACTCAACGTTAGATATTACTTTAAAACGGGGGGTGGGCAAATGGGTTTGCGTAATGAAACGTATGTGTTTTTCCTCTGTTCTTCATCAGAAAAAGAAGAAGGTGAGAGTGAAATCCGAATAGTCAATGGGAAGCCGAAGAAAGTCCGGAAACCTCGCACTATCTACTCCAGCTTCCAACTGGCCGCGCTGCAGAGGCGCTTCCAAAAGACGCAATACCTGGCGTTACCTGAGAGAGCCGAGCTTGCGGCGTCCCTGGGACTCACGCAAACCCAGGTAAGAAAAAGGAAGATCGCAAACATCTAAACTACTACACTTAGAAACCAGTTATTATTTCGGATCCGTTATGATCTTTAATTACCGGCATGCGGACGAGTAGGCCTCTGCAATATCATATCATTTTTCACAATTGTCACCACAAGTTCAACTTCGTTTCTTATTCTCGTCCTTTTAGTTGACATACAACCACTTAACACCGACTTCTAATGACGTCGTTTGCTTGCGTGCCTGTTTTGCAATTCCGCGATCTAATCGCATGTTTCTGATATCTCTCAGGTGAAGATCTGGTTTCAGAACCGCCGGTCGAAGTTTAAGAAGCTGTGGAAAAACGGAGAAATTCCCCCGGAACAACATGTGGCTTCCAGCGAGTCTCCCCCCTGCAGCTCTCCGCCAGCTAGCATAGCCTGGGATTTTCCTCCAAATCAAAGAATGAACGGTGTAAACACGGGCTTGGTTCAAAGCAGTAGTCCTCCTAATTCGACTGCTCCTTCCTTCATGGCAAACTATTCCTGGTACAACTCCACGAACTCTGCAGCCCATATATCACCTAACCCGTTATTACAACACCATAACTCTGCTGTGAGTGCGGGGACTATATTTTAACACTGGGCTGAACGACTCGTGAAAGACGACGAAAAAAAGATTTTTACTGACCGTCTGGGTACTTTTTTATATGGACTTGAAATTTGTAAACTTGTACTTTCACGACGGAGATAAAAAAACGCGCGGGTGTGACAGACTTGATGTCGGTGCCAGACTGTAAAATTTCGCCCTGCCCCGATTTTTAAAAATTAATGTTTGCGAAGTTGTTTGTAAACGTCTCATGGACAATTATGCAACATTTAAATTATTGTTTTTTGTATTTATTTATTGTGTTTTCTTTTTTTTTTTTCGAAATATGAAAACAAGACATATATCCAGAACAGCGTGTTTTTACAATATATGCAAATCGTTAGTGGGGCGGTTCGGCGTAACATCTCAAGTAAATGTAAGCATTGCGTTAATGAACATGTAGCAGCCTTTAAGCGGTAATGTTGGGTTTTGAAAATGACCTCGAGTTTGTTAGCAAACATGTTTTGTATGTACCAAAAATTGTTTTTTATTATATATTATTTCCATATGAGGTTAAGTGGAGCATATCGGACTAGTTTGCATTAAACTTAAAGTCTTTGCTGTTATAAAATATATGTTTAATGTAAACAATTTGTTTAACTTACACCGTGAAATTACCTAATGTGTTCTATAAAATATTATGCGTTTCCTAACTAATTATTTTATTACAAAAATGTTATTTACAGCTGTAGTTAACAATTCGAGAATGATTTAAACAAAAACACATTCTGTCTTGCCTAAGAAAGGCCCAACCTGGTTAAGAGTGTTTTTGTCTTTTTACAAGCGTCGGCGATCGCTTCTGCGGATCGTAAATTTAAATCTATTCATGTCCATTTAGCCGAATAAACGCAGCATATTCAACTTTACTTTAACCTACTGTTATTCCGTAAATTTAGGCTACACGCCTTGTCAATTTTATGCGGCTACAGTAATATCTCTCGCCTTCATAAATACACCATGAACTTTGTTAACTTCAACGTCGCGCTGAATTTCTTCTTACATGAATTTTTAGTTTGGAAACTAACGATAGAAACAAAGCTTTTGAAAAATGTTTTGTACAAACATATAACTAGAAATAGTATGACGGAGGATACGATGTTTGCGTATAGTTCTGTAAAATTATTCGCGAACAAACGTGAACAGCAACCACCGGATTTTATATTTGAATATTAAGGTACTAATAATCATATTTGATTTATTTTTCTGCTAAAAGGTTTTTTCGGTGCATGTGCTGCAATGGCACGTCGATTTCCTTGGGTAGGGTCCGGAGAATGCGATGCAGACAGGATGATTAACAGACAGGACGAAGAGCCCGAGGCACAGTGTGAGAAAGAGTGGTTCAAGGCACGCAACGCGCCTTGGCATGTGAGCGGAGGGATGAGGGCGTTTTGCTGAGCTCTGTCCCTCAGACTCTCTGGAGTCACAACGCCTCTCTCAGACTTTTTATTAACTCAGCTCCGCCAAGGGAAAAAAAGCGCCCCAAGCAAACCAACATGGAAACATTTCTCCTACATTCGCGTTGCCTCGGTCAGCAGAGGGCTTTTGCAAGGGTGTACGCAGAATCAGATCCCTCGGCTGATAGAGGATTGCTCCACATCTGCTCGGTGAAAATGGCAGAGGAACTGAGACTGAAGAGTCGATGAACATAGTATTTACGCGTCGCATTTAAGTATCTCACGAGCTTACTTTCCGATTTAGTGATTTAATAACTCGCAGTTCACAAAAGTGTAGGAATTGTAAAATTACAAGGACTTTAGCAAAGCAGCATACTGATTTAAAATGGGGATTTGTACTAATTACAAACCTATTTGTATGATCCAAGTGTCCACTGTATCTACTGAAATTTGATTACAGTTGTATGTTTTATAATAAATAATTGAAAACCATTCATAACGCACAATATAGGCCTACATGAATTGTAACTTTATATTAGTAGTAGGCCTATTTATTTTATAGTAATAGTATAGGCCTACATTTTAATGCATAACGTAATTGTAGGATGTACTACGTGCACACTTTATTTTGAAATATTTACTTTGAAGCGGCAGTGTTTTCCGTGTGTATTTATATATTGTACACAGTATTGCCACTAAAGCTAAGGTTGTTTTATTTATTCACAATGTATTGCGTGATATAATATAGCCGTAAATAAAGGGATCGTTTTAATAGAAATGAAATACTTTGCCAAAGAATGCTGCATTGCAATCTGTTACATTTATATCCTTTAGGTAGCAGTGTTATCTGCGCCCGCTATGCCTTGTGTTCCCTTGAGACGCTCCAAAATGAAATTGGGCAGAGAATCAAGAAAGTCGCTTCAATATAAAGGGCATGTTCGTGGAATTTCTTTAGCATGCACATTTTTGGGATACTTTCTGATAAGGTATATAGGCTAGAGTATTTGAAATATTAGCGAAGGATAAATACGCATGTTTTGCGTAATGTAGTTGTAGTCGCACGTTCAACGGAACGCGTTTAGCCTTGACAGTCTCGGCGGATGCGTTTGAGTGAAATGAGAAACTTGATAGCTGAATAATAATCTAAGTTAAAGGCCAATTTAAATGTCATGTGTCTACTTCTGCTCTTTCTGAACCTTTGCAACACGTCAGTATTTCAACTAACGGCATCCTTAAGTATCATTCTGTCAGCCAGAATACAATTATTGCCCCCTTCCGCTTGTGTATGGCTGATTTCACTAATATTCGCGTTGATTATGGTAGAAAAACTGTATGTATCCAAAAGTCACCGGTAATATGTACGGGGTATTAATACCCAAAGCATGCATTACATGCAGCATGTCAAACGACCTTCTTCATTTAATTAATGCTGGTTAAACCGCTACATGTTACCCCAGAACAGATCTGCGGTGATGTGGCTTTACACTTCCGGAATCCTGCAGACAACTTGAAAAATGCCATACCCCTTTGCCTAATTCGTACTCTGATCTGTAATTTCATCCACATTTGCTCTAGTTTGAGCATTCTGGCTTTCCGATCTGAAAGCCTGCAATTACTATATAATTCTTCGCAATTTTAGATGTCCTAATATGGACTGTAATTTTTGCGCAAGACAATTTCCAGCTATTTCGAGCATCAACATTGTCAAAGTTGTATGTACATAATAAATGGGAATATCAATGCATAGTTTTTAGCATAACATCTTGACTCCTCGATAATTATATCCGTTTCGAGCCTACGCAGAATTAGTCTGAATTGCATGGTAACTGCTGCTTTAAATTTTTTAAAAATTACTCATAATTTTCCCAAAGATTACCAAGATCTCGAGTGCACAGTGTCATCAACGTAATGAAGAGTAAACATTTATGCTAATAATCTGCAATTTTTTCCATCAGCTATAAAGAGAGGAAATATATCTGAAATGTTCAGTCATACTGAACAGTGCTGTTCTAACACATAGCACAGCATGGATAACAGTTTGTGGGAATCCGGCGCTCTACCGGATAGCATGATTCGGATGCCACTTTCCTTACACTTTTCCTTATCCAGCGCATCACTGTTACCAGAATAGGGAAGAGCCTTCGCGGTTGACTGTAATAGAGATTAAGGTAAGGACGGAAGTTTATTAATTTATTAAGGAAGACACATGATTTTGTTCATAATTATTAAAGATTCTATAGGTGTGACAAGACGAACAACGACTGTGCCGAGTCTTTTAAACTGACTGCACCTCCGTTTAAATAATACTATGCTAATAATAACATAAAAAATAAAGTACTGAGAATATAAATAACTGTTTTTTATTATATTATTTCACGTTGCTGATTATGTTAAAGGAATGTCGATCATTATCATGTATATGAAAAATAATAGAACATTATCGATGCCGTAGTATGTATAATATTTTAATATCGTTATTTCTTATTTTTACTAAAATGTAAAAAATCTGAATTATTCCACGCTGACACGGACACTGCAAGAAATAAATCTTGGTATAAAATGAAGACGCGGGACAGGTGCAATTTTTTTTTTTATCTCGGAAACAGCACTGTACAAACGTCAACTTTTAACATTTAAAAAAGTATTCAGAGCGAGACAGTATTGGTCGTGTTTTAGTACAAAATAATATTCGCGGTTAACTTTTTCTGTGAATAAAATACTGGCGGCTATATGAGAAATAATCATTTCAGGTGGCTGTTGAGCAATTATCTGGTAGGTAAGTAATGATATTCCTTAATTTATTATTAAATACACATAAAGGTTTTTGTGGAATGGAAATGGAATTAAGGGATTAGAAAATAAGGCCTCTCTTGTTCCATAATTTTACCGAGCTGCCTTCATTACTTTAACATTGTGCTTTTGCTAATTTCGAACCCTCTTCCTATTGACAATACCACAGCATACACCTGCAAGCAATTTGCCGGGCTTAAATATAAGAGAACGGCGAAGAGACGGCAGATCACCTATTTCACTTTTTTCAGTGTACAGCAAATTTGTCTTTCAGTGCGCCATCTCCTTTGTTAATGCAAAAAGATTCCCTGTGAGGAGAAAATGCTCATAATTACCCTAGAGAAGGGCAACTGCATTAGAATAAATAAACCCGAAATTACTGTAATTATGTTGCGTTTGATGGGCTCGGCTTGTAATCAAGAGGAGAATACAGTGAAATAACGGTGACCCTCTCGGGTGTGCAGCTGCACGCGCACTTTGGAGTCTTTCAGAGAGACGGGGAGTGACGAAAGGATGTCATTTTTTTCTCCATTAAGAGCCGCATGTCACCCTATTTAAGATACAGCGAAATCAGATTTTTATTTACACGTAAGTCCTAAATTTAGGCCTATTTTAAAGCACTAATGAGTTCCCCTTATGAGATTTCTTACGTTTGGGGAGTTATCACCACGCAAATAACGCTGCGTGCAACTCACAGTTCATATGCTTTGGTTAAATAATAAACTGATTAAATATCAAAATGACTGACTGACCCCCTCATTTCAATCTAAACAATATATTGCTGGCCAAAAGATGCCGTTTTTTTTATCATGGAAGTTAAATCTTTTAAAATACATGTCAATTATTAAATTAAAAGTAATTTAATTATGTTCATTGTTAACATAATAATACTATTTTTTGAGTCAGTAAAACAAGTTAAACGTGACAAAATAACGGATGGGACATCGACTACTACTAACCGAATCACAAACAGTCATTGTTTCAAAATGGCAAACTATGTTGTGTTTTACCATCAAAACAAATATTCGAGTTGCCTAAGAATTGGAGAACAATTGATACAAACAGCACGTTCATTATTATTATTACAACCACAAACGACCAGTAGGCATAATCTTCCGACTATTTTATCCAGTACTATAGGAAAGACTTTTCCCAGTGAGGCCTATAGAAATGGACGAAATTTCCCTTTAATTAAAAATAATGGTCTGTGCCAGAATGTTATGATTTATGGCAGAATGTTATGAAAGTGTTAACGGAAAACAAAAAAGCAATAATACCGAACAAGTAAGTAATTTATTCAAAGCCTTCCTTTGGAGGTACGAATTGGAGAAACCATATGAATAGATTTAAGGGAGGATGTGAAATCTGAGGGTAATTTGTGGCCTTGAGTGAAGCTTGGTGATTGCTATCGGTTTTCCACAGAACATGCCGCAGCCTTTCCTATACTCTAACTATGTCAGTTAAACGAAAATTCTCGCAGGCCACACAGAATGCATGTCAAAATTTGTTAATGGCGGCATACTTCAATTACGACTTTATTACTACGTTCAGTCACGTGATAAAAATAGTAATCCTATTATTATTTTTTTATTATTGTTGTTGTGGTTGTTATTGCTGTTGTTACTACTGCTACTATTTCAAATGAACATATAACTGGATAATAATCTTCTGGTTAACCAAGTTAACGAAGACCTCCAGGGACCAGTATTTCAATAGTCCCTCTTTGCGCGCGAATTCAGCGACAAATTGCCTTTGAGATGCATGCCCTGCCAACAATCAGTGCTACAGCTTTTATTGATACGCGTTATTATGTTTCTCTGTTAAGTTCATTGAACACGCTCCACGTCGTCAGTCGCGTCCAGAGTACACAGAACCCTACCGATACGTTAAAATTCAGGCGCCGGTATGTACGTGTCATCGTTTCAGGTGGCGCTCATTCATTCTAAGTTCCCGCGGTCTTGGTCCTTCAGGTTTCTGTAAAAGCGCAGTTAAACCATCAACCCAAAACAAGAGCCCCTTTGAACCTCTCAGTTTTACTGATCTACATTTTAACCACCCCCCCCCAACCAACACCCCTTTCCTTGACGAAATGCAGCCTTTTCTCGCAGCACCTGCCTCTCTTCCAATTATTCCTAAACGCACACAAGTACTCTCTTTGCCATTCACGGATGAAAATGGGATTTGTTAGATCTAAAAAAGGAGAAAAGAGAGCTTATAGGGACTAAATAAAAATGAAAAGAAACAAGATCTGTGATTGCTGTAGAAATGACAAAGTTAGGGGGCAAAGTGGGCGCGT
>JAODKC010000038.1:10704073-10718034 GCA_026777985.1 Mormyrops attenuatus
ACAAAAAATCTCCACATACCTGTTGGGTCTTTCCTTTACCACTCTCCCCTTCGCGGCCCCCTGGGGGGGGGGGGGGGGGGGGCGCCCACATACAAGATAAAGATTATGATACGACTAAACAATAACCAAACCTATGAATTTTAAATGTACATGTGAATAAGCAGGGCATTTATTTGAAGATTTGGAAATATAAAGGCTTTTTCTAAATAATTTTATAGAGATGTCCAATCGTTTCGACTTATTAAACATTCCATTGGGCTTTTTATATCGCATAACGTCCTTGCCATTACTACAACGAGCACTATCAGCTTATAAGTTATTTATGCACGTCCTATATTGTCCTTGTACAGTCATAATTTTATTGTTTTGAAATTTTACACACTATATACAAAGAATTTCGTAATACAAAACAATAAATTAACGTGATCAATATAAAACTAAACTTTGCCATATAGAACGCTAAACACTGTTAAGTGAACACATTCATATTAAAAGGTAAAATCCTATTTCACAATGCATTGAGTATCCACAGCCACAAACATACAAAAGCTGAATATGCCTTGTATTTATGTTTATGTATATATACACCAGTCAGCTCAATGCACGTTCTCTTTGCGCTGACACAAATAGTAACAGTACTAATGTTTCCAAAACGTTCCTTAAATCTAGAAAACTTTTCAACAAGATTAGAAAATGTTTCAATATTTAAAGTATCGGGGCTTGTCCGCTGTAACAACTTTTAATATTTTTTATGAGTTGATGCAGAATGAATATTATGTAGATTATTTTCTGTTATTTACTCTTTGTTTATACTTTGAAACATATTCACGTTTTAAAAATAAATAATTTAAACATACAGATTTTGGACATCAAATTTAAATAACTTAAATTAAATAAACACACGCAAACAAACACATTATGCAACCAATATTCAGAGACACACATCCTGTGTGTTCGTCTGTTTGACTTTCTACAGCAGGCCATGAAAATTATATGCTTGCTGCGTTTTGACCTTGACAATTGCACAAAAAAGAATTCATCCTTTTTAAGTACTTTCTAAAACGACATCACGTGTCAAACAGGCTAAATCGAGTATCAAAGATGTTGGCTCTTGTGTGAAGCCATGTTGCTGTTTATCCATCTTAAATAAGGTGTCGATCTGATTTAGTTAGGCTACTATAAATAAATTCGTTCTCTGATTAATTCGTTACAGTTTTGAACGAGTACACTTGTTAAAAGGTGGCGGAAACTTGGAAACAGCAGCTTTTAGAGACGTTTATTTCACTATCGTGTCCTTCTGCTTCTGGGTTCAAATAAGACATTCTTCTTGCCGCGCTGCGCAGATGGAGCCTGTTTAGTTTCTGCTACCAGGCTGTACTCGGAGGAGTCTGTCGGTCAGTTGGGAGCTTTGGGAACCTCCTCTGATGACATCTACGACTGGTCGCAACAGGCCAGGACGCAGGGCCGCGATGGGTAGCTGGTCCTCGATACCCTGATTTGGGCAATCCACGG
Organism: Mormyrops attenuatus; assembly: GCA_026777985.1. Taxonomy (NCBI): domain Eukaryota; kingdom Metazoa; phylum Chordata; class Actinopteri; order Osteoglossiformes; family Mormyridae; genus Mormyrops; species Mormyrops attenuatus. Next base: position 10,705,586 of record JAODKC010000038.1, read on the forward strand.
CAGTGAAGTGGGCGGGGCGGGTTAAGAGTTTTGCCTTCACATTAGTTGTGGCTGCTGCATAGCTTCCTGGTGTGCGGTGGGGTACCATGAGGTGTAACTAGGAATATAGGCGCCTGGGGTGCCCGTCGACGTCTTTACGGTAGCCGTATTGTTCCAAACCGGCGCCACGGAGGGAGAGCCAGCGGAAAGTCCGCGACCATTGGCCAGTGCGCTCGTGTCAATCGTGCCCCCTCCTTGCTTCATCAGTTTCTTGAACTTTGACCGTTTGTTCTGAAACCAGATCTTTACCTATAAAAATATTACCAAGTGAGTCAAAAAATGTTAATAAAAGCATGCCAGGCCAACTACGTTAGAGTTTGGAAAATAAACATGCATTTTAAGTATCTAAACAAATATCTCCAAACATAAATGCTATAAAATAGTTTACCGTAACTAAACATAGCATAACCACATTCCCTTAAAATGCGGAACACAGAGCTATTGTTAAGTAAAATGTATTACATTTTATGTAGGTAATGAAAGTGACCTTTGTCAGGCCGACATATATCATACGTCAGGTTTAAATGGCTCCGAGAGAAACTTGCCTGGGTCTGCGTGAGTCCAAGTGAAGCTGCGAGTTCAGCTCTCTCTGGCAATGCGAGGTATTGTGTTTGCTGAAAGCGTCTGTTCAGAGCCTGCAGCTGCAAACTGGAGTATATCGTCCTGGGTTTTCGAATCTTTTTGCCTTTGCCGTTGAACCGTACCTCTCCGCCTTCCACAACAGTGTTTTTTTCAGTATCTGTCGCTGGGCGTGAAAAGAGCGGTAGAATTCATGAGATATCTCCGCAGACTCTATTGGCAAGCAGCGAATATGAGACCGCAAGTTGTACAAGCTGAGTTTAGGTATAATTGCCCTTAATTGCATGCATTGTTTATAACATTACGCAATAAATAATTACAGAGATGGTACCAATAATTATCATCTGGGCCGATTCTCCAATCCAGCGCTTGTTGGACGCGCTGGACAAGACACGTCGCACAATTATAGTGCCGTGGATTTAAGAAATTCGGGCATATTAAAAAAATCTTACCTGTGTCATCTAGCCGTGTCTGCGACAGTGTCGGGTTGCTTTGGTAAGACTGTACTGTACTTAAATAAGGACTTGAAGAATGGCTACCGACTGAACTGACGTAAGGGTAACCCAGAGACCGAGGGAAGGATGAAGAGGCGCCGTAGGAACTATCCTGTTGAGAATGACCAGAAGAATGCAAACAGTGCATAGAGTAATGTCCATGAGACATCGACGACGGCGACATTTGTTGACTTGGTGGCCCGAATTCCATAAAAACGGTCTTTCCTGAGACAGGGCTATTAAGACTTTCTGGCATTGTAGTCATTGTCATCTCTTCTGGTTGATCTCTTCTCCTCCTTTTTGTTTTCTTCTATGATCTCAGTGAAGGATGGATCCCAATTTAAGCCGACCTGTTTTTTTCACTCTCCATTCATAAGAAAATGTAGTTTGTCTCTGTGAAAAGTCCACGCATGATGCTGTGGATCCACACAAACTCGCCTCAAAGGTTTGAATCGAGTAATCATGAATATTCATCAAGGATGGCTGCTGATTGGTCCACTCCTTCCAGGAGTGGCTCGGATTGGCTACTCCGGGGTTGAGTCCGGAGGACCTGGGAAACTCAAGAAAAACAGCAAAGCTGAGAACCAATACAGAAGTCGGCAGAGAAACAGGGTGAAGATATATCATGGGAGGGGGGGGGGACCAGAGAGAATAAGTGTTATTTGAAATCACTTTTAAAATCGTCTTGTGTGAAGACAATATATTTTTGACATTTAAGTTATATACTTCAATTACAGGATTTTTTTTCGGTGGCTACCAGCCAGCGGTCCTGCTCGTAATCATACTGTCTACTCTTTTGAACGGTTCCGTTCATTATATATTGCAGTTTTAATGGAAAGATATTTTGTCGTCTAAATAAAAGCAAATAATCAAGTTAATAGCTACGCCAAATGGCCTTATTAAAAACTCTAAAACCATTTCTTTTTTTGCATAAATTGCTTACTTTTTTCGAAGTCATTAAGACATTATGATGATTTCAAATTATAATTATTAATAATCTTTCAATAACACCGCAAACATTAATGACATGATCAGACATTCAGTAAATTTAATTGTTTTGAAAATAAAACAAAATTGACACCATTTTGCGAATTACTTAAAATTATATAGCACAAACGTAAGAAAGTAATGCAGTTTCAGGAAATTTAAAATAAATGAATTAATGTAAAATTAATTAAAAACAATATGTAATGTATTGATAATAATATGAGTAATGAGAAAATTATTATTATCCTTAAACATACAGCCAGTGTGGGATTTGAACGATAATAAAAAACAACAAATCAAGGTAATAAAGATTTTAATGAAAATGTCGACAAATTTCTAATTGTTAACCGTGGCTTGGTTTGGGAGAGTTCTCACGTGCAGATGTAGGCTATTACTTACCGATTCATTTGATTAAATTCTAGTCTCAAGTGCCCCGATCCAGCTGAAGGCAGCCCCATTAGCATAACACTGATGTTTAATTTTCATACGCATAATTAGCCATATATTTAACACTTCCAGCAGCTTGCTGTCCTCGTTCACCTTTAAGTAGCAGAGAGGTCCGGGTTTGAACTGGTGGGTTTTGGCAGATTTGAAAGTGCGCGGGACAGTTTTTACTGTCAGAAAACAGTTCAATATCACACGTCAACAGCGCAGAGGAAAGTGACGGCAAGGGATATGCGATATTTCTTAAAGTTGGGCACAGATTAAAATTCAAAACAAATCATAAATCCGCCCGAATCCCCACACTGCCGTGCTTTGCGGATGGTGTTAACTGCAAAGAATAAACAAATGGACTTCCTCAAGAGCGCTCTACAAATCATAATTAAGGCAAAGGGAATTCTGTCTTCTCCATATATACAATATGAATATTGAAATGAAATACTCGCAGAATATTTGTAAGCAGTGACCCTTCCGAATCCACAAGGTTCAGAGGTCCTCTCTGTAGAAGTACGGAATCCGTAATGTTTCAATCATCACTACCCCTTTAGTTCATAGCGTAAATATAACACAAATTCATCACAATTAATTATAATATTATACCCGATTTCATAGCATTCGCATGTCATTATGCATATGTATTTACACAACCAATACCACACGAAAAACTAAATAATTCAACAACCAGTGGAGACAGCCCCGCAGTGTCTGGCGTAAAGCTGGCGAAAAATATTGCGTAGGATTTTAAAAGCTGTCAGATGACACGTAAACGTATATATGTCTGAAATCCAGATTTAAATAGTCGAATCGGATTCACCTTTTCAAGATCAATTGAAATATATTATCTGGTTATTAATCGAAGGTCATTATTCCCTTTTGCGTATTTGTATCTCCATTTCATAAAGTAAATAGGGAATCCTCTTTAAATTATTTTCATTATAATTTCTGAAAACATCACTTCTGGAAACTCCCACGGACCGATAGGATAGACATGGTGTGTTACTACCTAGATGCATTTTCCTTTCAATAATTTTAAAATGCATTCGTTCGGATGCCTACTGTGATTATTCAATACAACTAAACAACACGATGAATTATATTCACTTGCCAATAATAAGGCAGAAGTAGGAAAGGCTGACAGTCCATTAAATTTTGACCAGATACAGTACACATAAATCATGCAGTAAACCCTGCACCATAAATAACATCGCCTCACAGTAATTTGCACTACAGACGTCTCGTTACCACAGCAGTTGGTAAAATCCTCGTTGGTAATAGCATTATACCACGGTAATGTCATGATGCCAGCAGACACAGAAGTAATGTCATACTAATTGACCTTAATCCCATTTTCTCAATAAAATTGTAAATGCATTTTCCACCAAAAACATTAACGTCATTGTATGACATTTTAAATAGTTTATGCAGTTTGATGGGAAATTGAATTCATGCGAATTTATTGAATCTTCGATCGATATTGAAAAATGTTACACTATTTGTTTTTTTTATGCGATTTCTTGAAAATTTAAAAACGCTGTTATGATACCCTTAATTAACAGTGAACGGCGTTTGACAACATGACTTACAGTATTATGAAATATTTTTAAACTATCAAGCGCTTCAAAATTGCTTTTAAAATTCAGCATAATGACCAGCCTGACAATAAACATATGACAAAATACTGGATAAGACACGTAAAAATTACATGACGAAAAAAATGAGACAATCGAATACAAGACCATACCATTCCTGTTTATTGTCCTTTTGTGATGGCGATGCCGCGCGCGTCCAGTGATTCATTTTACTTCCCCGAATCTGTTTCTTACTTTGCAGTGGAGGCAAAACACACAGAGGCACTCGTCTCTTCGACTGGCTGCTCAAACTCTCCACATGAATCACAAATTAAAGGCAGTTAAATTCCGTCACAGTGATTATCAACCTAATTACATAATTGAACTCAAAGACGCAGAACAAGCAACTTTTCGATGTGTTTATAGAACCCACAGAAAAGGACGACGTGTAATGCCTATTCTGAAATGTACGTGTGACAACAGCATTTGCACGGTTCAATAGAAATACTGTCCACAATAAGAAAACGTTACTCTTCACCAACCCCTTTAAACTGACCAATTTCGAGCAATTTAAATCACAAATCATCTTTGAATAAAGGGTGCTTGTTTAAGCGATCCCTTGTCAACTGCAAAAATAATAATAGTAATAAGAGCAATAATTATCATCCCGAGGTTCGGTGAAACTTTTATCACAGGCCCGCAGTGGAAGCGTCATAGTAATACAGTGCCATTATTTACAACCTGATTACCGTAACTACAAACTGGGATTCACAGATGGGCGCGCAATTTCCAGGCTGCAAGCTTCCTCTGGGCTTTTCAGGCTGACATGTCATATTTCCCCTGTTGTCACTGGGCATTTTATCATTTAAGAACATAAATAAACATGTGCTATCAATTCCGAGACCAGTTTGAAAACATGCGGCAGAAATTAAAATGAAACCATTTCGGAAAATTCGCTGTGATTTAGATGTAAACCTAAAATGCATGATGTCCGCTCCCGTGAGTGAATACATAGACCGTCGACGACCTTTTAAAATAGTTTATCTTTACCATTATTTAACATGTAATGAAAGCGATTGATGATTTTATATTATTCTTTTCTGCTGCCAAAAGTTATTTATGATTATTTCTGCTTCACGGTTGATCCCTCGCTTCATGATATTAAGTATATGATGACGACAGAGACAGCGTTGAAAGTAAAATAAAGTCACTGCAATGAGCCAGTGGGCTGTTTGGAGAGAAGAGGCAAGAGGTGTGATGCGCCACTGCTATCCTGAGGTCCCATCTAAGCGTGGGCCCGGCGGAATTGGACTGGGTTTTCACATAATGAATAGTGACTGTGTGTGATGACAAATATAGACCATATAGGACCATGCACCAATATATACATATATACAAATGCAATCACAGATATTACTGTATGTGTATTTATGTATATTCATACAAATATTTATGTGTGCATGCATAATTGGGGCTCTCGAAGGCTGCATCTTGCTTCTGTACATCTGCTCAGTATCTGGCCTGAAACTGATCAAAATTTCGTAAATTTCAATGTCAACGGAGTCCCTGCTGCTAGCGGTCAGTGCTGTGGAGATCTGCTCCTTCCGGGCCCAGATGATGTGCCCTGATTAAACTCTGGCAGTGCATCCTCACAGCTATGTCTATAAAAGTCACCCAGAAAATAACATTTTAATGACTCATGAGTCTAAATATCAGAAAACTTGCTAGAAGTAAGTTTTTACTTAAAACCTACTATTTCAGGTTTTTGATCAGCTAAAATACCAATACATTTATTGTGTGTCCCACGGGATAGCTGTAGCCCCAAACAGGTACACACACAAGTTATATGACACAAATTACCCTGGTGTTGACGCACTGAGCCATGCTAATTCGGCAGTGAAGCCCCCCCCCCCACCCTGGTGCCCCTGTCATACAGACACTGAGCAGGACCCCAGCAGAGATCACTACCCGCACCTGGTTGGCTCCCATAGAGTCCAACTTTCAACAGGACCTTAAAACCAAAATATGGCTCAGGGTGGGCGAGGGGGGTGTGGAGGGGGATGTGAGCTTATTGATGCAGTGCTCTGAGGCGTGTGGATTTCCCCCTGCTGAAAGGCCCCCAGTTTTCCACATGCAACCCCCCCCACTGCTGAACCACTGAGGATGGCTTCTCAGGGAGACGGTTTGTCTCACGCAGGTCGGATGGTTGTCTCTAATCAGGAGCCCTGCGGGCTGATTTATTTAATCACAGTGGGGTAGCAGCCAGAGTGGCCAATACCAACTCGCAGCTAGGGGCGCGCCTAGCGAGGACCGCCCCTCACATAACACAGCCACCTCTCCCCTGCGCCCCACGCTGCAATGAAATGCTCCACCTTGGTGTCGGCAAGAGAAATCAGGCTAAGGTTGTCCTATAAGACCTTCGGTTACACTGGCCACCATTAAAACAACATGGCCGCCATATTTTCAGATTTTTTAAGGTAGGTAGGCATACATTCATGTTTTGTGCCTGTTTATTTGAAATCCATTAAACTGCAGTATCAGTAGCTGATTAAAACAAGCAGCACGTAGTTTAACAAACATTCTCAGATATGCACTCATACATCATAAACATATACTTTGCAAACAATATTAACTTTTATTAATGATGCAAGTTTACGGCATTGCCGTGAAAGACCTTAATTTAGACAGTCAAAGGAAACGTCTCACATTGCAAACAATACTTAACATTAGTCACGATGGTGAAGACACGGCTCCAGTTAATTCGTTTTGTAATCAGCATGTCCATGTCCCAGGAACAGAGGAGGAGATGCTAAATCAGCAAGAGCTAGATGGGATCTGAACTCTTCCTACAGGTCTGGTGGCTCTTGGATGGATCATCTGCGCAAAAGCAAATAAACATCAACACACTGTATTTTTTATTACACTGTACAATTTATAACAAGCCATAAATGCAGGTGTAAAGTTATCAGGACTTACATGCATCTTATGTGGGTGCTATTTATTTCCTTCCTACCTATGTGGGACATTCATAATGTTTTCTCCATATTAGCTACACATCTCTGGAATATGTTTATATATTTTTCCACCATGTTTTTCAGACAGTAAGCGGGGGCTCACAAGGGGTTCGATAGGTGCAGGATCCTTCCCGCGTCAGTCTGTGCCACAGAGATGATGTCACACAGTCAGCGAGACATCCGCAGGAGAGCTGCGCAGCCGTGCGAGAGATGCGCATGAGCCGTCTGTATTGGAGGTCTGCATGAGAGCTGCAGGCCAAGCACTCAACACCATGAGCGGAATCTATACTGATAATCAGCCAAATACCAGTGGCCTCTCCACATAAACTGCTGTCCTTATTGAAAAGCTCAAATCTTCAGTGAATACACGGATAATGCATGTTAACATTTTCTGCCACTTTAATGAAGGATTATAAAGAGTAACAACAGTAACGGCTACAATAGCAATAATATATTTATTTATCCTCTGTATTAAGTTTACACGATTCACACAAAGCTTGAAAAATCAATTCAAATGTGCCTCAAGGCTGATGCTGCTGCAGGCTTATAGACGCCTTACTGACATTTTAGAAGATTGTAAATGAAGGAGACACGCTGTGATCGATGCAGAACAGTCACACCTGGAACCACAGAAAGCTGCAGTTTGAGATGGAAATTAACGTCAATTAAGTGGAAAAAAACGTACGAGGCAAATGTGCCCTGTGGCCATGGGAAACAAAGTTTCGTTTATTTCAAATTTGTTCTTTTTCTCTGGGAAAATTTTCACGTCTTACTTCTGTACTAAGTTCGACATGGTTCTTCCTTGGCCCCTTGTTGTGCTTGGAGGAGAATGAGAGATGTATTGATGGCTTCTGGATCTGAGAAGGACAGCTGTCTAATCAGTCATGCGTTTCTGCCTTTCAAGGGACTATAACGTCCAAAACAAGAGTGAGAATAAATACATTAAACACAGAAAATACTGGCAAATGTTTGCCTTTACATAATCTGTAATTCGCAAATTTTCTTAGGCAGCTGCTTATTTTCATTTAAATTCAAAATCCATAAATATTGCTAGATGTTTAGCTTCAAATAGTGTAGCTTATATTTCATTTTCTGTATTGCAAATGACATATATTCAAAAAGTTGCTATAATAATAATTCCAAAGGGGAATACTCAAGCCATGTCAAATAGAAGCATACAGTATGCACGCAGTAGCTTCTACATGTTTCCATTTTTTTCTGACAGTTTCTTGCAATGCAGCAGATTTGCATTTCTATGTCGAACAGGGGTATAGCTGAATTCTTCAGCCGAGGTCTTTGGAAAATCAGTAAAAAGTAATTGGGCCCAGACTTGGTGGGCAAATCGCACCTGCACAATGAAAGGTGCTTCAGCTAGACTGGTTAGTGACCTCCTGCCATCTGGAGGTACCGCGTGACCTTTCTGGGGTGGCCTACGACTGGAAGCCTGTCTTGACTCAAATATGAGATTTCCCACAATTCCTTGACAGATCCAATGAACTGCTCTTAAGACAAACTAATTACACATGGACCAAAGGAGTTGGATTTGTTGGATTTTAGCTCCAGGCAATCGCCACAGTGTCTCGTATGAATGAACCCTGCACATTGAACTGAAGCATTCCCTCCCTGGCAGCTCACTGGCAGAGTATTTCACTGAAAAACCAGCAAGGGGAGAAAACATGCAAAGGGTGCCAGGAAAAACACGATGTTCGGCCAGGTGAGCGGCAAAAAGGCCCGCATTTGCTGATATGGCAGAAATGCACCAGGGTCCTGCAAGATCATCTCAGCATGGACCGGGTTAAGCACAGAAAATCCAAGCAGTGGTTGAAATTACCCACCATGTTTTACGATATATTATATAACACAAGTAGGGGTCTGGACAGCTCACGATCCCTCTGGAAAATGATCAGTTGTCTGACGGTTTAGGGGTCACTCTCAGGGCGCTGTGCTAAATAAACATTGGCGAACGCCTCAACTGCAAATGAAGAGGCTGACTGCAGCACAGCTTTTCCACAGTGCAGGTACAGATATTACATCTCCAAACTCCATAAGAACTTAATACAAAACAATGATTCCGATTAAACAACGGTTTAAAGGGAATTAAAAAAAGAAAAGAAAAACGTTTAACATATTTGCAAATTGCACGAATCTAAAAGCTGGTTCGAATAACGTGAATAAACGTCCCGGAGAGCGGGGAAACCCCGGCACAATGTAATAAAAACGAATGAAGAGCCCCCGTTGTTTTCGCAGCCCCCTTTAAAACAATGGCAGCGAACGACCCTCTGTAAATTAATTCCGCGATAAATGGGAAACATGCAAATTTCCCAATTAAGCACTTTGCAGGACCGATGGAGGCAGTTCGCCGCTGAGCTGTCTCACTGCCTTCAGACCGCCCCCCTCCCTTTTTTTTTTTTTTTTACTTTTTTTTGTTAAGAGTTAAGTCACCAACAAAGACAGGAAAGAGGTCAGCACTCAGCCAACACCTGAATACGCTCCCCGTTTTGTGTTCCCCTTGATCCCGCGGTCTGCGCCTATCATTAGTCTTAATGATGGAAAATTGTCATGTTGATACAAGTCTCTCTCTCTCCCCTCACTCTCTCTCTCCCTTTTTTGTATAAGTAGTAGGTGGAAGCTCCATTTATTTCAAAGTTCTTTGTGACTAAAAGCTGCAGCGGACAGTGCATTTGTGCCGGGGAGGAGAAAAAGCCTGGATGCTCTTTCCATAGTTGGGATAATTATTCCCACTGTGACCTTAATGATCCGCGCTGTTCCCGCTGCATCTCATCCACGCGCTGGGCCCTCAGCGGAGCCCCGTGGCAGGGAATATGAAAAACCCCTATAATGAAACCATTTTTTTCCTGATGGAAAAAGGCTACTGGAACTGCACTTGCAACAAAGACGGCTCAATTATATGAGTAATTGTGATAATTTTCCTCCCATTCATGGGTCTTTCTGAAAGGAAAAAAAACAGAGACCCAAAAAAGGAAATTATTCGAACAATACGCAGTGAAAAACAGTACAGGAAATAAGGTGAGATTTAAAAACAGTGCAGGGCTATGAATAAGTATGTTAAAACGGGAAAATGTATACAGATCTTTTTCATGCACCCTTGCATGCGCATATATACAGACACGCCAAAACACAGACGTGTAGAAGAGACACCCCAGAATACGCACGTAAGCTGTACGCTAAACAGACATTCATTTGACCCCCTCCCCCGCCAAAAAAAATCCACACACACCCACAAAACACAGACGCACACCCAAACAAATACACAACATGTGAACACGCACGCACTCACTCAAAAATATGTGATCAGAGGACAACTGAAATATTGGACCCCGGGCCTGCAGCTGAGTGGAAATTAAACCCCCTTTTCTGCTTCCTATTGACAAATTCATCTCCAGAAACTGTGTCCCAGTTGTTAGCGATCATCTGTTGTTCCATGACAGGAAAAGGATAATTACCTCTCAGAGAGAATCGGAAGGGCTGACATGCCCTTCAGACTTATCCATGAAAGCAGGGGCTGGATGGAGCACTTGAGGAAGGATTTAAAGCGTTCGCTTCGCCTCACGCTACACTTCGGGCACCGCAACATGCCGGCGGGCTGTGGCACCTTACGACCCCGGTGCAGATAGCGATCAGAGCACCAGGCCGCCAACAAAACCAGCGTTACACTTTCTGTTTCATTATGCTGCTGGAGAGAGATGCGCTTTGGCGCTCTTTGGGTTTCCCAGTAGGTGTCGGATTCAGATGCTTCCTCCCAGTAGAAAAAGAATGAATTTTCGCTTTGCGAAGAGCAACGAGCCTCTAATTTCAGTCTCGGAGGGGAAAAATCAATATGCTGCAGTAATTGCACACTACCTCTTAGCCTATGAACAAAAAGGTATATTATCATTCTGCATGTGTTCACGTTTTAGGCATTTTTTCATTTTCTATTATACCGCTATACTGGGTTTTAGTTTATTCCAAAGTAAAAATTGATACGCACATCTCCTAGATACGCTGTATGAAAGAAAAATCTTTTTCTTTTTTTCTTTAAACAAGAACCACTTACGTGATGCTTAAATTTAACCTTGCAACAAGCGCACTGTCAAGACAAGGACGATGTTTTGTCGTGAGCCTGTAAGATAAGTCACTTCATTGTGTGTGTCCAGTGCTTTGCTCTCACGGCACCGCTGAGCCCGATCCGATCCCCGGGTCGGCACCGTCAGAGGCTGATTAGCGTCTCGTTTAACATTTGCACCGCCGTCCTTTTGGAAAACGCTGGTGCAGGTTCCACATCCCACCCCCACAGAGCGCCAATTCAGCCTGACAAATCTTAACCGTTGCCACATGTGCGGCTGCTGACCCCTCAGGGGGGCTGCAATCTCAAATACGCCCCCCCCTTTCCCTGGCAAGGCGAGCAGCATTATAACCCAGCGACCCCAGTCCGCACATCCAGCAACAGTGGTGGGTCCCTGTCACTGACTGTCATCAGCTTAATCCCTAACCCCCAATAACGCCTGTCACTTTCGACAGAGTGTGTGTGTGTGTGTGTGTGTGTGTGTTTGTGGCCCTAAAGAGCTGTGAGACACCTAGGTAATAGAGAACGTTGGTTCTGACACAGGGCAGCGGGCAGGTGGGTCCTGCACGCTCCGCGGCCCTGATGACCGACCTACAGATTCTTCTCTTCTGGACCTCCTTTGTAAAAGCCAGACAGACATCTGACCGCCAAGTTGCCTATCCACAAGACATGGCATCTACTTATTATCCCTCTATATGGAACAAAGTCATCTGCAAGCCCAGTATATAAACAAACAAGCAACTCAGAGGTCCTCTGGTCAGACTGGACCCTGTTCGCAGAAGGTGGTTGGAATGCCAGTGGATTTTAAATAAAGGGGCTGTTTTTTCCGCTATAAGTAAAAAAAAACACCATTCACCATGCACATGATCCAGGCTTTGTTTTCTAAATCAAGAGAGCTTGTATTGTGTGGCATCACTGAAACTCACATCTAGGAACAACTGTGTTACACCTGAATGATCATTACGACATTATTCATTGAGAAGCTCATAATTCTGCTGGAATTTGCTCATACAAAGAGTCAGTCTCTCAAAGCGCTCTGCCTGCCGTCAACATTGCAGGGCGACAAAGGGAGCCGTGAAAACCGCCAATGGGCCAACGCATTGACAGTGTCCATGACAACCGTCGCGGATGCCAGCAGCGGGGGGCCAAGGCGACTCATTCTCATTCACAAGTGCCCCGCGGGAGAGTCAGGGTGCGGGGTGGGGGGGGGGGGGGGTAACATGGGGCACCACCCAGAGGGGTGGTCCCCTGGACCATGAGTTTG
>JAODKC010000038.1:10731449-10743426 GCA_026777985.1 Mormyrops attenuatus
GTGGTGTGTTGTGTGGCGGGGGGCGCGCGCCCGCCTTTTTACATCCATCTGTTTTTTGGGTGGGGGGGGGGGGGGGGGGGGGCGGCCGGCCCGCCAAACGACTCATAGCCCAGCCAGTGCTTCCTGTTGCGGTTTTGAGGTGGGGGTGGGGGGGGCAGTCTGCATCCCGTCCTGTAGGAGGCGACGGGCTGCAGAGGCTCCTTAATCAACACGGGATCAGCCCTGGGGGAAGGGCCGGGGTGGGCTGGCATTGTGCTCACAGAGATCGAGAAACAAAATGGCCAAAATGATGGATGCTGTAACTCCAGGGGCCACCTCAAGGGGCCTTCCAACCTGTGTCGGCAATGTGCAGCTCTGTGGAAAATGCTTAGAAAATGGTAGGAGAATAGACTGAAACTGAAGGTGATTTTACGTGACAGCACACTGAAGGAAAAACAAGCCAAGCTCTGGCTCACAAATCGGTGTGGGGGGTTGGGGTTGGTTGGGGGTACGAGGTGAGTCAGGAGCGAGGGGTACCGGGCAGCTCACCTGATCAGGAAACCGGCATGTAAAAACACGGCTCGAGCTGGCTTGCTTGTGAGAGTCAGAAAACAAAACAAAACATAACCAAAGTGTTTAGAATACAAGCACCTGCGGATTTGGACATGTCGGGGCCAGAGGGCTAAGCGCTGGCGCGTTACAACTCCTCACACACGTGACACTTACGGGAGACCCGCCCCTCATTAGTGAGCCGCATCTGGAAGATCTCAGCGGGACTCCTCGTGGGGCAGGCAGCGTTCCTGTTTACTGACTAAGCTTCGGTCAGACTGGAAAACACACGGTGGGCTTTAAAAAAAAGAGGGGGGGGGGTGCTCCACTTCAAATAAACCAGAAATGGTGCAGGGTTCACTTCTTATGGTGCTGAAGGGATTTATGCTGATGCATAACGGGAAAAAATTGAACAGGCCACAATTCCACTGCTAGCACACTGGCAGAAAACATGCTTCCGGAAAGTGCTTCTGCACACGACCGGATATCTGAGGATCCACAGCCTTTGAAACAGGAGCATAAAGGTTGTTTCCCCCAAAGTCTAGCTGGCCAGTGGCAACCTGCCGGCTGATATTTAGGGGACGAGGGGGCCGTTGAGGTCACCTGCTGCAACCCTCTTGAGATGGCCACACTAACGATTCCTGGCCTGACTCACTCACTCCATTTTTCCAGGCCCATGCATCAACTTCAACGTCAATTTGTGGGTGTCCGGGACGAGAATCCTGTCGACGTTTATTTACCCAAGTTGACTCATAAACCGCATGATGGCATCGCAGTCAGCAATGAGGGGTAAATGAAGACAAAATGAGGGGCCCGCAGAACCAGATATAAAACCTGACGAGATTACTACAGCTTCCTGCCTCCCATCACTGATATCATCTCCACCTGACCCCTCCGCCCCTCCCCCATAGGCTTCCACAGGAAAACCTGCAATTTACTGCCTAATCTTACTGCATTAATGAGAAAACAACATTTTGAGAGTATTTGCCCCTCTACCTCGACCACATGGCTCATTTGGAAGATTTATGTCGCAGTCGCGGTCTACAGTAAGCGCTGATGAATCGTCTCTAGTCCAGGAAGTTCTGTTCTTTGGCTCCAAGGACCGTTTCCGATTCCCTGGCTCCTCCGCTTCCTGGACCTGTTCATCATGTCACGTAACATGAGGAACATCTATGTTGCCACATGTCACACACATGTTCACTTTAATAATGTATGTCAATTAATACTGCTTGAAAATAATTAGCAACCCCTGAAAATTATAATTAAAATGAACGACCACCAGAGAGGGGAAAGACAAAAACCTGATATATTTTACCTTCCTGTCTTGCCAAACCAAGACGAGGTCATCCTATGACCATAAAGCCAGTGGTTCATCGAGCTGTGATACAGGAAGGACTTGTTTACATCTCAAGCACTACCAACATACATCACGGGGGACAAAGAATAACAAACAGCGTGCAGAAAGTCTTCGGTCACTGCCAATCATCACCCCTCAGCACAGAAGCGTATAGGGAAAATCCATCACATTCTGGCAAAGCGAGCTCCGCTTCAGAGTCTCTGTTTAATATATCGAATAATTCATTCAATGCAATTGCTCGAATGTAAGATTTTCATTTTCCAAACATTATGTAATTAAAGTAACCCTGTGGGGCACACAATTATGCAGGCTACTTATACAAAACACCTGCGAATTTCAACATGCAAGCAACTTAATATGTTTAAAGAGAATAAAACCTGAAGTTTGCGCGATAGTTGCCCTGCCAAAGGAAATGAATTATATAATTTTATATAAATCCCAGAATTTAATTCAAAGCTAATTCAAGTTAATTTTGTTTCAGTTTGACAACTGACTTTTGGTTCAAGCATCTGAATCATGAATCTGGCATCAAGGCCTTCTCCTTTGCAACCGACCAGAAAGTCTGCTGTTGTCTTTCCTTTAATTAATGAAAGTGAATAGTCTTCTGAGAAATAGGAAAAGAAAGATTTGCATTTTCACTGATCTGATTTTTACAGGTGTAAAATAAAAATTTGTCTGCTATTGGTATGATATAGACAGGCAGACAGATAAATGTTTTATTAATCCCAAAGGAAACTCTTGGTTTACAGTAGCACGATAAATACATATAGCAATCAAAACGATATTTAGACATTTATAGACAGTAACAACATGTAATTGATAATAAACAGTAACAGTGCAAAGAATGTCGGGGAAAGTATTACACAGAATTCCAGAGTAATGGCTCAGAAATAAATAGTATTGCAGAGTGGGTTTTACAGTGAACAAATGAATGTTTTGTGAAGCAGTTCTGGTCCATTCAGACAGCTGCCCCCCCCCCCCAGCCCCCGCCATGTCATGTCATGATTGACACTGCAAGAAGGACAGAAAACATCATTTCCCGAACATGAGAACGGCGTGTGTGACAAAGCGGCGGGGCGCCGGGGGCCAGGTGCCATGGGGACCCAGTTTCTCGCCGGGGCCTTGGCTGAGACGCCGGCGGTATGGGGCACGAGTGCAGTGGGTTCCAGCCGGGCCTTTATTCGGGCTCATTAGCATATCAGCTGTAAGATCTCAGCCAGTGAAAAGGGGGCAGTCAGCCTTTTATTGGCACGTGCAATTAAAAGATGTCAAACCAAGTCTCTCTTACAATGTTTAGTCTTGCCTGTCAGTGCGTCAAACATTATCTAAAAGGGCCTCAATTACAAGAGGAACCGAATAGAGGGCCGAGTTTGGCAGTGCTTCCGAGCCCCCGGGGTCTTACAGGGCGCACAGACGGCCGCGGCGAGGACAATGAGCCCAGAAACACGATAAGGGGGTAACCGGAGAGGCGGGGAGTGACACGGGTCCCTTTCACTGTCCTGGGAATCAAGAGAGCGCGACTCTGGGATTCCTCTGCAGCGGTATCATGTTAGCGAGCTCCTCCAGTGCGCCGGGGCGCCGGTCCAGGCTGCCGGCAAGTCTGAGCTGGAGGCTTCGAAGGCGCCATCAGGTAACAGTAGCGCAGGATGGTGCAGCCAGCAAGTGTAATTAGAGCCAGAGGTCCTGACAAAAATGGCAGCACCCCTGGCAACGGCAAGGCGTGGCGGCAGCGAGGGAAACTACGGTATATCGGCCACGTATTCCAGCTGCTCGCCAATACTGGGCTTAGATTTATTCTGTGACTGAACAGAGCATTAAGTTATAACACATCTCACTAAAACATCTGGGGGAGGCATCGACCAAATGGACACTCAGGAAGTCTCACAGAGATGGGGAAAAATAACACTCTGGCCGCCAGGATGAAACATGGAATCTCTGTAATTCTAAGCTCCAGCTCAGATGGTCCCCAAAGCAGCGTGACACTGGGGAAATGTTTATTACTGTGAAGGGAGAGCTTCTGCCGAAGGGAGCAACCATGACGATAAAATCTTTTCTCAGGATGTCAGTACACCAGGTGGAGAGAAAAATGCATCAAAAAAGGGAGCAGAGTGATTGAATATAACTAGTTATTTTCTATAGCGTCATTTTCAGAGATCCTCTGACCAACCCCTGAATAACACAAGACAAAAACGCTAAAGTTGACAGTAAGGGTGGAAAGTTCAGGTTCAGAAACTACAAATCCAGAATAAGATTTTGTTTCAACCAACCAGTTGAGCATAAAGAGTCACATTCACAGAGTACTCAGTTGGTTGGTTGAAACAAAATCATGGTCTGGATTTGTTCTTTCTGAACCTGAACTCTCCACCTCCGGTTGAAAGGCCCAGCTATGTTACTCAGATATTTCCAGGAGGGAAACTCAAGTTTTGAAAATGAAATGACAGGAATGGACTCCCGAGGGAATCGGGCGTGTGATCGGCTATGGGCTGCCGCATCCCTCCTTGTGACGTGGAAAGATGACAGCGGGACTTGGAAGGTCCATTCTATCAGGAAGTTCGTCTTTCAGCCACAAATGTGGACGTTTATCCAGCAGAGACGCGTCACACCATATCATGACATCAGACGCCATACTCAGCATCCGGCACTTTCCCCCTGAGCGTCGATAACCTCACGCGGCGCTTAGCAAATCCACAGTAATGAGTATTATCCGATTTATCAATTTACGGCCGAGCCGCTGGGTTTCATTTTATTGTTGGGGAGAAGAGGGAATATGAAAATTAACCTCAATACCCTGATCCACCCCCCCCACCCTTGGAAATATGAACAGCTTTTACAGATAGCCATTAAAATAAGTCCTCAGAGTAGAGGCTATGCCATCACAGAGAGGTTTTAAATTGAAAGGCATAGCATTGCTCATTAGCCTAACACTCAACATCCGCAATCAGGCAGGAGAAGTCATGTCAGCCACAAGGGGGAGCCCAAAATGAGCCACGGCAGACAAACTGATTTGATTCAACATGACATATCAAAGCGAATTAATAGCTATATCCCCAACACTGTCTTCAGAGACACTTGTGTTGCGTTTCCAGTTCAGAGGAAATCTGAGCAGCTTCTGAAGCGCCAAGGTCCCTCCCAGGCAGGACGTCCCAGCTGCCACACTGGTGGCTTCACATGAAGCTTTGGTTCCTACATATTCTCACACCAAATGTGCCTTTTGACAACCTTCCACCCCAATAAATACTCATGTACAGTTAATATCATAAAATTACAAATCCATCTACAGCATTAGGTTATGCATTTGAAGTCCTCTTATCAGGGCCATTAATTTGACTACTTGCATTTGGCGATGCCCAGAAAAAGCCTGCTGACCATTTTACCCCACAAAAATCCACCACCAATACAACTTAGTCATGCAGCTCAGGTTGTAAATTATGGGCTTATGCAGTCATCTTTCCTCATTGAAGCCTGCAGAGAAATGCTGCATGAGTGTGGATTTGGTCATGCTAAGGCACTGATGAGTGTGGATTTGATCATGCTAAGACACTGATTTCTCGCAGTCTAAGAGGATGCAGGATGCTAAGATATATACCACATATATAAACAGCTTGTCTGGGTCAAATGGATATCAAATGCATAAATAAACATCTACAAGGTAAATGGTCATTCTGTTTGTACACATTGCTAAATCTGCCGTTCATGTTGGTGAACAGGTCCCCACAGGAGCAAATCCACTAAATCTATTCAAACATGGGGAAAAAGAGAGAGAGAGAGAGAGAGAGAGAGAGAGTGAGAGAGAGAGAGAAGGATATAGGGCCTGGCCATCTGCAAACATAAAAAGCCAGAAGATGCCGCATCAATCAGTCTTGGAAAGAAAGTGGACCTCAATTGCTTCTATTGTAAAACGACCTGAATCTGACATTCAAACGTAGAATTTTTAATCTAACAACTCTGCAGTGATACAGAATCTATTTGGATTAATCTTGGATTCTGACCATACTAGTCTCAAAAAGACAATTAAAAGAGGCAGGACAGGAGCCACCAGTGGCAGGTAGATCTGAGAGGTCCTGCTACCCCCCAGCTGCCACTTGACCGTGTGTCATGGGTCTGTAAGCTCACGACCTCCTTTGAAAGGGTGAGAGCGTCATTGTGGACACTCGCTGTTTTCAGTGCAATTTAGCAGCTGCATGTTCTGGCGAATTTCAATATTCCTTGGTGACCAGAGGCCAGCCCTACCGCTCACTCTGTCCAAAAATATCAAATTTTACCACCCTGAGCCAAACCTCCGACATTTTGTTTGAAAATCTAGAAAATACCAGATTACTGATGCTGTTTTTTTTGTTTTGTTAATTATTTTTTCCCACTCATTACAGCCATGGAATGAAACCACTCCTCCTAGTCCTGATTATCTGATTGTTCAAAGCTAAGATTGCCTCCGAAGGTCGGGAAGGCCGTGGGCGATTCTCCACAGCAACTCCCTGACGTGTGCTCCTCCGAAGCCGTGATTAATTTCAATTCAGCCTCCCCTCCCAAGTCAAAGAAACCATAGCACAATTTTTGGTAATTGGCACACAGATCAGGAACCGCACCTCTAAGGATCTGGCAGACGCAAACAGGGCTGATAGGATGAAGACCAGCGGTGGAGCGATGCACAGACCACAAACAAGCCCCGATCAATACATCTTTAATTAGCATCAGGCTGATTATTTTCTGCATGGAAATTACAGCAGAAATACTACCTTCACCAAGCAAAACATGGCTGAAGAGGGACCCTCAAGGACTTGTGCTAACAGCAGAACAAAAACCACAAGACTTCAAGAAGAAATACAAGGGTCTTTTTTTAATCACTTTCAAAGTCAGTCACAGTCATGACAAGTCCTAATGGCACAAGATGACTAAGGAACATCCCATTATGCAATGTACAAAATGTTGGTTTTCTGCAAGTGCTTCAAAACCAAAAGACTTTCCAGGTAACGCCTCAGAACACAAAGCTCTGCGAGGAAGAACCTGCTGGCCCGTGTTAGAGTGGACTGACAGTCCCTCAAACGATATGACCGATCTCACTCCTTCCAGGTCACTCCCAGACTGATTCCCAAAACAGTTAGCGACCGCTAGGACCTACATCAGCTGCAGCACTGGGAATGCGTACGCAAACAACCATGGAAAGGGCTCTATAAGGGGGTTAGGGTGGGATATGGGTGGCGGGTCTCGCATGGTGGATCAGATTCGAGCCAGGCGCTCGATGACCCGTCTGTAGTCTGCTAGCAGATCCTGGTAGCTCTTCTCCAGCTCCTGGTGCTGCAGTTCTGTGTCCATCTGGCTGATGTGAGAGGCCAGCTCCTCTGGCCGCAGACACTTCTTCATCTTCACCATTTCCCTCTGGTTTTTCTGTACACGCACAAAGCAACATGCTGGTAAGAGGCCTCGGATGTCTGAGGCAGACAGGGAGCATCACTGAGATTAATAATGTGATGAGTAATACAACGAGGCTGTTACCTAGCATGTGTTAGGGAC
This sequence comes from Mormyrops attenuatus, assembly GCA_026777985.1. NCBI lineage: Eukaryota > Metazoa > Chordata > Actinopteri > Osteoglossiformes > Mormyridae > Mormyrops > Mormyrops attenuatus. The sequence goes on from JAODKC010000038.1 coordinate 10,738,843, forward strand.
CCGCCCCTCCCAGGGAAAAAGGGAGTGGTTAGTTAAATCGGAAACACCTGACCATCCATGCCGAGGCCGTCAACTGAGGGCCCCCAGATAAGTTAGTCTGCCCCTGGATGACAGGGTGTCTTATCCTCGAATGCTTGGGGGTGTTTCTTTGTATGCAGTCTCACACAAGGAGGGTGGAGCGAACACATCCGAGTCGCTATGAGAAAGTAGGTCAGCGTTTGAAGGAATTTAAGTCTTATGGATGCATGTACAAGGGCATGAGTCTGAGAGGCAAGTAAAGAGGAACCATAACTGATGCGGTGCTGCTATCGCACAGGACCAGGTGTCCCCGTGAACAGCAGAGACCCTTGCTGCATGTGCACACGCACAAATGCATGCACACCCAAGGGGCCAGACAGCATGCTGCACCGGGAACCTGCCTCTAATTCTGCACACATGGCGCAGGCGAGGGGAGCTCTGCAATCTAACCGCTGCCTCCGTTCCCAGGCTGAGAGTCGCCCCATCTGGTCTCCAGATCTCCTGCCTGTGCTCCTCCCCGTTTCTCGTTCCCGCTTCCATAAACGCGTCCACGCCGCCGTCGGCGTTTACACTGGATGAGATGCCACGGCTCTCTCCCGGGATCATTTACAATCTCAATCCCGTATCCAGGCTTCATTACATATCCATGAATGCAAACGACAGAGCGCACATTCAGATCATAAATATATGCAAAAATCAGACACACAAGATATTCAAGAACAGCCCCAAAACCAGACTCGAACAGTCGAGAGTCCTAAAAGGACTCCTGCCTGTTACGAGGCAGCCCTGGGCGTCTTCCCCCTCCCACCCATCCAGGCTGCCACAAAATGGGATTCCTTTCAAAAGCATTGTACAGTAATTTTATAGCATAATGGAAAAAGGCCACAGGTAAATACAAGTTGGGGTAGGGGGCCGCAAATGGATGCGGGCGGGCACGCGTTTCGAGGAAGCAAGCGGGCGGCCTAATGAAACTTCAAAAGCCCTATAATGATGCTGGAACGAAGCTTCCCGCGGCCATTAAGTCCCACCCCCCGTTTAGTTTTCTTAAAGCGGGTGTGGGTGCAAAGCCGCACCGCATTCCCGGAGAGCGACCCCAGTAAACGACATGCAAATTCCCTGGACACTTCTTCGTCACCACGCGGATCCGGCGATGGGCGCCACATCTAATTTCTGGAGCTCCCAGTAAGCACTGAGAGCCGATTTACAGAACACTGGGCGACAGTAATGGTGGCTAACATTGCAGTGGGAGAGACCTCAGCCGCAGGACACGCGCCGAATCCGAGAAGTCAACCACCGCCTCAGCGCAACCCTGGAGACGTTATGCTTAGAACCTGTGATCCTCTGTAATCATCACACACAGGGGAGATAATTATCAGGGGACTGGTTACTGAGGCTTTAGCCAGACACCTGGCTTTACACTGGCCTTTGTATTTCCGAGCGTCATCCCAAAAGCAGGGTGCTGAAGAGGAAACCTTGTTCTGTCCGAAGTGACCCTTATACAAAAATGTTACAAAAACAGGCTTTTGATGTGCAAGAGCACGTGAACCAGGGTTGGGGCCATTCCAGAATGCATGCATCGATTCCAATCCAAATCAGGATATGGAACCGGAGTTGGGATTGGAAAAAATACTATGGGGATCAGACCTGGAACTGAATTCGAATTTCACAATTTAAATTCCAACTCCAGTTCCATTCCCCATAGTATTTTTTCCAGTTGCATTTCCTGATTTGGATTGGAATCGATGAATGCATTCCGGAATGGCCCTGACCCTGATGTGTACAGTCGACGTCACGCTTGTCGATTTAGTGGGATTTAGAAATCCAGGATTGTCCATTCATTCAGTGTTCGTGCTCTGTAAGCTTGTGTGGGAGCCCATTTCTCAATTTAGGGGAGTAACAGATTTTTGAAACTCTTTTCGTACTAATATTGTTGACTCAGAATGTAGGACACACAAATGATTATTAAACTATTCAACTTCAACACACACAGGTCAGCTGTTTGACCTCTCCGCCCCCCCACCTTACGTCAGCAAACACACCTTATAGGGCCCAAACAGTCTCCGTTTGACCTCCAGCCGGTACGACCTCGCCTTCTCCTCGTCGCTCATGTCCGTCACTCGCAGGCGCAGGATCTCATACACGCGCCTGGCATGTTTCTGAGGCGACAGGGGATGAATGCATCAAAGCCCGTGATGTGTGCCCGTCAGACCCGTGATGTGCATCCGTGATCTTTTTTTATTGAGGTGGAAAGAGACTTATATCCAAAAATGTGAATGAAACATAATTTCCAAGTTTTACTTTAGAGTTTCGTCGACCAAACGCTGCAACAATCTCACGAGTAATCAGCACTGTTATCCACAGGCAGTAAAGAGAATTAACTTAATTGCTTCCCTATAAGGAGGCTTAATGAACAAGTCAAAATAGAGGCACTCACTCAGGAAAGGGGCCTCTACTCCAGGCAAGACTCAGGTGCTGTGGGTACACATGATCAGTGACTCCAAACGGCCAACTGTAGGAGTGCTGCGGGGTTTGGTGCGTGCGTGCTCACCTTGTTTATCTTCAGCTTCTCGCGGGCCTCCGTTGCCATGGCGTCACTGAAACCCTGGATCAGCTGCTCCGGGCCAAAGGATGGCAGCGACTGGCAGAGCTTGACCAACACGAAGTCTCTCAGCTTCACGTAGCTCTCGGAGGGATCTTCCGCTAAAACCAAAAGCACCACTGTCATTTTATTTACGCACCGTAAAGACCCCCCCTCCACACAGTATATTAAAAATAGTTTCACAATTGCACCTTAAAGTTGGCTGTGTTGTGAGAATTATACACTCCACCAGTGCAGGAATACGGCTGGAAAAACAGGTGGAACGCTTGCAGCTGTCCAGAATACTAGTGATTCCCACGCTTGGGTGACCGAAGTAATGTGGCTGGAAGGCCGGGAATGGCAGGCGTTGGGGCGGGGGTTTAATTCCACATCAGACGGCCTGCCTTCGGGGCAGTAATTCTGCCCCCTCCCCATGACCCCTTTCACCCTAAAAGTACTCGCCTGCTTTCCTTCCTCACTCGGGAAAGATGGCAACCTTCTCTGTAGCGAATGCGGATACGCACCGGCTGTGTTTCTGCATCTGCACAGATGGCCCCTAATAGTGCATTAGCAGGTGTAACTAGTTTCTAGAGGGAGGGATTTGGTTTTATGAATGAATGAATGTATATTCCCCTGGAAAACTATCCATTAACCATTTCTGTGTTGCGCATTGGATCTTCTAGGCTTTGGTCTTTGCTGGGAAGCAGTGGGGGGCGGGGAGGAATGTGTCCCACCTGTGATGTCCTGCACCAGCGGAGACGTGCAGTAGAAGTGGTGCACCGCCTCCAGCAGCTGGGCCCCGTGACCTTCTCCCTGGAATGGGGGCAGCACCAGCATCTGGCTGCGTGGCAGAGCGGTGGGGGTGGGGTGGGTGGAGTGTGTGAGAATGAAAAAGCATGGTTAGCAGGCTTTTCAACGGTCACCAGCACGACATACCATCAGCTTGGGCTCGATAGCTGTTAACAGAAACACGTTAAACACAAAACAACCTAAAACCCTGATTGTCAAAACCATGTACCGGCCCTTTAAATCCCAATAACCAACTGGCAATGCTAATCGAAACATTAAACAAGTAACAAACCCATGTTCCTTCTGCTCCACACTCAAGACTCTTAATGAATAATGATCGATTAATACGATCACTGTCCTCATAATGATTTTTATTTTAATAATTTTTATCATGATTTTCCAAACTACTTTGACTTTGTGCGATGTCAGTGAGAACCGGGTTTACAGGACACAAGCCGGTAATTTGGGACAGCGGAGAAGGGGACGGAGATGTATAATTCCCCCCCCAACTTGGCAAAGAAAAGGAGGGCTTATTCAGGCCTGGCAATTACCTTACGCGTGGTCGGGTTTTGTCTGGGTACACGTAGTAATTATACACTGTCATGTAGCCAGCAGTAGCATAGAGGGTCTCTCCGTCCTTATTGTACTTCTCGAATCTGTGGACGGAACGCACAGGCGAGCAGGTCAATCGCAGCCTCGTCTCCGGCGCCGGCGCATGGCAGAGGGCCGCCTTGTAGGTACACCTGCCGCAAGCTGAATGTATAATGTACTTAATTGGAGCCCGGCAACTTAGGGTGGGGGGGGGAGTGGGGGTCCGACCTCTTTACATCACTTCAGTCCATTTGCCCATTGTGGGCCTGAATAGAGACCAAGCCAAAGAAAACAACAGCAGAAGCACTTTTTACTGTTTAAGCTCCATTCAGCCTTTCAAAGGACAACAGCATTCAATTCAACTCTTGGCCTGGAAAAAAAGGGGGAAAAGAAGGGGGGGGGCACAAAGGAAGCTCTCGGCAGATCAACAATGCCCCCGCCGTAGAGGGGGGACATGTAATTAACCGGGCCTGCTAATTGGTGGCAGGGTGAACAAAAGGGGGTGCCGGGCTCCGGCGAGAGGATGGGGTCGGGTGCGGGGGGGGGGGGGGGCACACCCGAGAACGGACCACCAAAGCGCGGCAACCCCGGCGCTGCACATGGGGGGA
>JAODKC010000038.1:10743434-10755928 GCA_026777985.1 Mormyrops attenuatus
CTCCAGCCCCCCCCGGCGCCCCCCCCGCCCGCGGGCGGCGCCCCCCCCCCCCCCCGGCCCCCCCCCCCCCCCCGCCCCGGCCCCCGCGGGGGATAACGTCGACCAGATGGGCAGCTGCCTACGCGTGGAGCCCCCTCCGGCTTCGCAGAGACGGCCCCACCTTGTAGATTTGGTAGGTGATATCCTCTCCGTCCTCCCCACCGTGCACCGTGTACGTGTGCAGCAGGCTCCCAAACGGTCGGAAGTTGGCCTCCTTCTCCAACAGCGCCATGAAGTCGTCCGTGTTGCTGGTGAAGCCCGGGGGAATGATCTCACGGATCTTGCCTTCCACGTCATCGGGCTGGGGTGGGGGGGAATGCATGTCACAGTTAATAGAGAGCAGGGGTGACTGCGTAGCTACACCACGGTCAATCTACTGGGCAACATCTCTACCAGGTTTCTGCATGCTGGGAAGGAGCAGGGCAAACAGGAGATGTTGTTTACACCTCCCTGGAGGTGTGCAACTTATTAGCAGGGAAAAAAAATAATAATAAAACCTACAGAAAAAGAAGCTGGCTGTAATCCCATAACCGCTTAAATTACAGACAAATGGGTTCAAACGCTCCTTTACTGACAGGTATATCCCCGCCATTGTAACATTCCCTGCACGTAATCAATGAGCGCATAGTGAAGAAGCTGCTGTTGTTCGTCCATTAGGGTACACTCCAGGCGTGACTGACGGACGGCACGTGGAATTAGGACAGGAGAATGCATTCCCCGTGCCTCAGAAAGACAGGCCATTAGGCTATTAGGACTGAGCAGAGCTGAGCCGACCCCCCCCAATACTGAAGGCCACTTAATTGAATACATTTACTACTTATCTTAAACCATGAATATGTGATGAAGCCCCCACGATTGCGTATTTATGCTTCTCGCCAGGCAATAAAATTTAATGAATTAATCTGGATTTAACAAAACAGCCCCCCAAGCATGAATACAAGCCCATCGTCTGTAATCCTCGCCCGCAGATTCAATCGAGTGACTTGGGGGGGGTTGCCACAATGGGGCCGTGGATTTCTCCCAGGCGGAGGGAGCCCGGCCGGGTTGTTTGCATTGTATCCATATCCACGAGGGCCTGCATGAGGACACTCGGCATTTAGGCGCTAAGCTGCCCTTTCATGCCGTCCCACGCCTCATGATGGTCGCCGGGGTCCACGCAGCCCCGCATTCAAAACGGAAATTAAGACGAGTCCCCGGACAAAATACATCACAAAAAGCCAATGTGCCACACTGCTAATCCCCCCCCCCCCCATCCACCCCCCTTCTCAGGCGTCACCTAAATGTCCGGCTGCACCTGCGGAAGGCCCTTCGCATTTATTTTTTTGGGGGGGGGGTCTGTAGGCCGGGGACAAGCAAGCAGCATCGTCTGTGGGGCCCCGGTGCGAGTTCCTTAAGTTTTACTTCAAAACGAGGCTTCTGTCCCTTTAGGTGTGGATCTAAATTGCATTAAGTGGGCTTGTTGTGTTTACGTAGCGCCACCAGGATGCACTCAGGGCGGCCACCGTACTCGTTAGTGAAAACAATCTTAACGGGAGCAAAAAAGTCAGCCTGGGAGAATTAGTGCGGCTTGATCGAGCTCTGCAGGCACGCTAAGGCGATTTATTATAGGGAAAAGGGGCACTCTAATAAACAGGAATGGATCTGCACCCCCATCTATGTTTTTGGTGTACTTTGCACCTTTTATCCCTACGGGCAGACTACATGACACCATTAACAAACTAAAAGCAAAAAAAAAAAACATACAAATCTACAATTTGCATTCATCACAGCGACAGAGCACTCAAAACTCCAAGCCGCATGGCTGCATTTAACTGGAACGAGCACAGAAACAAAATTAAATAGCCAATGGCTTTGACATCCAAAGGGGCTCTTCAGCATTTTATTGAATTACTTTTAATAATTTTTTGCTCCAGGAACAACCCAAGGATTCAAACATAAATGTTCACACGCTAAAGGGAAATTAGTAACTAATTTTTGTAAGAAAATGGGCTACCTACTGCAGGAAGAACCCCCTATACAAATACACTAAAAAGACCCTCAAAGGTCTCACAAAAAAATAATAATAATAATTGAGGTCTACAAAAAAATACTACTATTAAAGATAAACAAAAATATTATTAACTCCTGAGCTGAAACCTAGAAACTCCTTTTTGTGGGTACCAAAGGGCAGGTGACTTCTGAGCAAGATGAACAATAACCCAGACTACAGGGGGCGCTACTGCACTCATAGATAATAAAACTGAGGCAACTGTGCTGGGAGGCAGGCCTGCGAATGAGATACACTGGTGGTCCGCTCCCCCGCTGACTGTGCTGCACAGGCACTCAGCCGGGTGACTAATCTCCCAGCACTCACGGGGAGCTTGAAAAGCTGGGACAAGGGGGGGGGGGTTAGCCTCCCCTTCCCAGGGGGCACATCGACCTGATGGAACATGAGATCCTTCACATCGCTGCTGTGGGCGGGGGGGCAAACACCATGCAAGCCCGAAGACGGTAGCCCAAACACACACGCAGCATTAAGGAGAAGCTGCCTGACGCCTCCACATCCAATCAAAGACTCCCATGCACATCACCATGGCTGATTTCACTGCTGCCTTCTTACCTCAACGCAGTCAAACTTCTCAGAAACCTTCGATGTATATTTCACTTTGAAGAGTGTATTCAAGTTTCCTGCGGTGTAGTACAACTGAATCTGAAGACCTTTATATCCAAATGCCACTTCACTGTAATAAAACAAACACACAGATTTCTGGATAAAAACAGACTTAGGGGTTGCATTTACGCAATACTGTTTAAGTACTATATCCAGCTCTTTGAAGTCAATTTTGGAACAGCTGTCGATGCTTTATAAAAATAAAATAAAATGGAATTAGTAAGAGGGAGAAAATGAATGAATGAATTCTGCTATGACTATGGCTAGAATACAGCTTTCCTAATGTCAGATGTAACCAGTTTTCTCTGCCCCAAATCAACAGCATCCCCTCAAAGGCCCACACAGAAGCACCCGGAAGACCGCCCATTCTTCAGCACAAGTTCAGCTCCAGGCTCCACCCATTGCTGTTGCCAGGGGAACCACCCACATTTTCCCCTAACTTGTTGAAGGTACAAGGCTTTATATTTTAAAACTTTTGTTCATATCCAAGAAAAGACATTCTACTTATAAAGGGGTCTAAAAAGTAAATGCTTTCCAAATTATTTAATTGCTTCAATTAGTTTACAAAGTACATTTTACAACGCAGCATTGGATTACAAATATCTGATAAAATGACAGTTATAAATTTGTGGGGTTTTGCATAATTATTATTTTCCTTGCTCAGTTACACTGGATGAAACTGATGTAAAATAGACTTGTATGAAGATTAATCGCATGATGAGTCAGGAGACAGTTCAGGGTTGTACAGCAAGGATGCTGAGCTCTGGTTTCACTGTAACACATTACAACAGTGTTTCCCAATCCGGTCCTCAGGGACCTGGAGCTGGGCCATGTTTTTGCTCCCTCCGAGCCCCCTGCCAGACACCGAGAGCTGGGAGGGAGCAAAAACGTGGACCGTTTGTGGGTTCCCAAAGACTGGACTGAGAAACACTGCATTACAGGAACTGCAAATTCTCAACACGTGTCTGTCAGCCCTTCACTCTAAAATCTGAATTAAATAAGGAACCACCAGAGGTGGAGATTTCAGATCCAGATAGTACAAATCCAGAGCAAGATTTAGTTTCAACCAACCAGTTTTTATGCTCAACTGGTTGGTTGAAACAAAATCTTGGTCTGGATTTGTACCATCTGGACCTGAAATCTCCACCTCTGTGAATCATACAAGTTAGACAAGTGTCTTCAGCAGGAAGTTCTAACAAAGAATCTATGGGCTTTAGAGTTTCTGACATGACCAAAACCAGAGCGAAATGTGAGCGTGGTACGGCCCTAGGTGAGAGGGCAGTGAGATCAAGGTGACAGAACATACTCATCTCCATACAGCTGGTGACTATACTCAGGGTGGAACGTTGTGCTTTCGTCTTCCACATCCTCAGGGAAACGCACTGTAGAGAGGCGGAGTTAGGGAGTGAAATACTCTACATGAATTTGTACGGTGTGATATGTAAGTTTTACCCATAAACATTAAGAAAAAAACACTTGTCCTGTTAAAATAGGCCTATCATTCATTTTCCCTCACAACATGCCAGACATCTGACAAAAATGCAAAACTCAGATGGAAGTCTGCATACCAAGCTTCAGACATATCGCTTCATTTGTGTCACATTTGTATTCTGCCAATTTCTTCTCCATCGCATTCATCCCTGAAATGTAGCAAAAGACTGAATATTAATCTTGCAATTTATATGTATTTGAACAGTTTTTGATAAATATTCACACAGTGGTTTGAAGAGAATCAAAGTTAGTCTGAATAAAATCACAAGCAAGCCATTTGGGAGATGATAATCTCTTTCAGTCTAGCATATCTATATGAATAACAGTTGCAAAAAACGGCAGCTCTACTGATTACACCATATTCACAAGTTTAATACTTTATTTTATCCAGCTCCTTATATTATCAGCCCCCTTATTCTTGTTCACCCAGCTGGATAAAACGAGTCCGACACCTAAAAAAAAGGTAAGCACCGGCTCCCTAACATGCAGTAAGTGACATTACAATTTTTAAAATTTTCATTATTCGACGTCACTATCAAAGCGTCCTGTTAAAGTATCAGCATTAAAAAGCTATTAAATGCACTGTCGGTGTTTCCTACTGGACAGCAATACAAAACAGCACGTGACGACGCATGAAACCGCCCGCTCTTAATTATAGTATATAAGTATACACGTCAGAGGGCGTGGTCTCAGAGCGTGGCACCGTCTTTACGTGACAGCAGACTAAGAATCGTTAGCAGTCGTAATACTAACAGCGGGATGAAACAACGTAACAGTGATAATACATAGTAATATTCCAAAAAAACGTCACCAGCAAGAATTGAAGAAATTCTTGAAAAATTTCTTTGTTAGAATGGACAACTATTTGTCCATTTTGGCAGTTTTTGTCAGGCATCCTTCGAAATACAAGGAATGTACATGCTTTTTGATGTACATGCTTTTTAATGTACATGCTTTTTGATGTACATGCTGATTAAGCTGCAAAGGTAACAGATAGTCAGACATTTACATTCAAAGAAACAGTACAGTGGATTCACTATCATTTTAGAGGTCTGAATTTAAAAGGTCTGTAGCGGCTTCTGTGACGCCAGCTAACTGGCTAGCTACGTAGCCATCACTGCATCACACCAAGACAATATAAAACCCAAAACTAACCTAAAACCCTTAAGCTGGAAAATAATAAACATACAGCAATCTACAACGATAACGGAATTCAAGGATGAGGAGAAAACTGGCAAAAGTATTTTAGCCAAAATTAAAGTTTTTTTTCATCCGTATAACTTACCCGCCATTTCGCTACACTGCAGACGGGAAGCGACACAAACCGCGCGGCGTAGTTTACTTCCTATTTACTCACGTGTTTCCGTTTGCTGCCTGCGTCTACCGTAAATTCCCATCAAATGCGCAACCATGGTTTATTGTACTTTCCACAGCACTCGTGCTTGGGCTAGAAACATTAAGCGAATATGTGATACCTTGTGAGATTTGATTGAAACTTTAAATTGTCCACAGTGTATTTCTTGCCATTTATAATATTAAATATTATTACATATGGTATTGAAACGTATCTTGTTCCTGTGTAATACACTATATACAAAGTAATATATATGTATATATATATATATATATACACACACACACACACACACACACTCCGCGGTAACGGCACTGCGGCTGAATGATTAGCCCTTGAAGTCCACACCTCTGTCGACGGCTCATGCATGTATACCGCTTGGGTACTCTGGATTTTTCCCCTTCCCCAGGATAAGCGGTTATGGATTGATAGTTTTTGTTTTTTCAACAATAGTACGCGCAAATATAGTAAAAAAAATAAACATTTTGAATTCTGCTTTTGGTATTTTATTTGACAAAGCATAACATCAATCAGACATTAACGGTATTAGTGTCACAACTGGATAATGTAGTCTAAATGTGAATATGTATGTTTTATTATTTATTTATTTTATTATTATTATTTACAGTTATCAGGGTTTTAGTAACTCTTTGAAACAATATTTAAAACACTTATGACAAGAATAACAACAAAGGAAAAAGGATGCATTTTAATTCTTTAAGTCCATATCTGACACATTGCGTGTGTCTGATATTGCTTATAATGCATGCCATGCAAACAGTCTGGTCATACAGAAATCAGAGGGGTGCCAGTTTCCCTACTAATGGAAAAACAACACTGAAAAATCTCTTTTAAAATTCTACGTTTCAAATATGTATAGGACACAAACTAACAAACACAAGATGTCTCAATCAAACTCACAGGCCTATATTCAACTCCATTCCACCCCTGTCAACAGTTTTGGAAACTAATTATCTGTGGAATCCTCCCACCAGTCAAACAATTACACAATTACCGATGGCAATGTAATCAGTAATCAGGCTTACAGAAAACAAAGTAAACAGATGAGTGTAGGGCCCTTACAAGTATCATTCAAACATTCAGTGAAAGCAGAATTTCTAGAAAGTATTGATTATTTACACTAATACTTTCTGTGGGCACTCTCCAGAAGAGGGTCAGATGCTTGTGTTTCACCTGACAGTCATTTCTTCCGCATGAACTGTTTACATCGGAGCGCTGTGACTTGTTTTGTCAAGGGCCCGATGCCGGGCCTACAGAGATACCTGGGAATAATCCTCTCAGTCCCATTACGTTGCTATTACTGTATCTGTAACATGAAGTAATGCATGACTTTGCATTCAAGCAGGATGTAGATATTCTGAACAAACTCACCAGGAGTCTCAACTGAACATTTCTCTAGTGGACAATTGCTGTAGCTCAACAAGTAAAACATTGTGTGAACAAAGAAATGGGCATGAGTCCTTCTACTGTAAGTCACTTTTAGATACAAGCATCAGATAAATGTTTACAATCAAACTTACATGTACTATTTGATGTTATTTTTAGACTGGTAATTCATATTATAGTTAAAATCTATACTGATAATGCTACATTTACTTATAGAGAATTGAGAGCAAATTTCACATGCTTTAATCTTTCATTGCATCTTTTCTGACACTGCATGATAATCCTTCATTGATTTTGATTATCTGTTACCAATATGCCTGTTGCAGTTCCCGGATATAATATTACTGTATGCCATAATGATGACTAGATGTGCGATGGTAGTTTATATATTTGGAATATTGGTTTTTATCTCAACAGATGTAACAAGGTCAGCGTAGTAGCTAGATATTTACTGAGAAAGCATTCAGGGATAATCTCTTGTCAAATTTAGCCCTAAAAGTAAAGGTTTGCTGTCTGTTACTTCACATTGAAGCCATTGTGAATAAAGCAGTTAACCCTAAAAAAATTTTAAAAAGGTTTTTTTTTTCTAGAGAGTGAAAGCTCAATAAAAATAAATGACTCTGTAGTATGGAAGGCATGGCAGGAGCACTGAACTGTGCAAAAATGCTGTCATTATCCCTGCCACAGCAGCCTATCCAACAGATGCACCTATGTCTGACTTACACAATAATCCTTAACTCTGGATAATTTTACCTCTGCCCCTGCGACGGCACTAGATTATACCTTTTCTGAGTGCAATGTCTTCTGGCCTCTCACCGTGTTTATTGGCACTCTGACTGCGGGCAGGGGAACACATGCAGTTTGACTTCTGAACCTTCAAGAAATGCCACTAGATTTGCAGCTTTGTTCATCCGCTGATCACTTAGCCTATATTTTCTGGACAAGACAGCTACGGTCCCCCCGTGCCATTAATTATACGTTGCGAACTGGCACTGGCAAAATAAATAAATAAATAAATCAGGTATCCTCCCTCTCGTGGGATATACGCAGTATCTCTTACTTTTACTTTTATAGACTTTGTTTGTATAACACAAAAGGGCGCGACTTAAGCTCTTTTGTGTGGCCTTTGTTGTAACGGCTGATGCATTAATTCACTATTCAAGATCGTTTTTATACAAATTATACGATTTCCGGATTACCTAACGTTATTAAACTTGTAGGAACATCAAACTCAATTAACTATAATTCACTGAGATGTCACTTGTATCACTTTTTAGTGCACTGAGAAGAGATCGGTGTGATACCCCGATGCGGACTTTCAGTACGGAGACTGACGTTTGTCGGACGGGCAGGTACGGGCTTGCGGCATCTCCCCCTAACCGGCATATTAACTTTCTCCAGTCGCAGTGCGATTGCGCGGCACGTCACTCCCAGCATGGCGGCCAAGGTGACTCCGACTCCTCTGAGTTTATCACTCTTGCTTAAATTTCTCTGTTTTTTAAAGTCTTTTGTTAAGTGAGTGGCGGTGTGTTAAGACATTCGTATTAAATGAATCGGATTGTTAAAAGTACACTGTAAGTGGCAGATATCATTTCTGCGTTTACAGCCGGCTAGGTTGACTGGCCTTGGAGTCCGTTGCACGCTGTTCATTGTAACGTTTCTTAGTTATCTGCTTACTCTGAAAGTCTGTTGATATTCAGGATAGTTACATTGTCATTGCTGATCGTGTGCTGGTTACTTTGTTAATGACCCCGTTTTTAAAAGCTTTATGTGGTCTGTGACTGTTTTTTAATTTCCTATTGATTTCATTAACTTCCTTGAAGGCAATCTGTTCTCTTTCATCCTTCACATTCGTAGTTTGATAGGAAGTTTATCTGATGATATTGGCAGCGAGTTTCTTGTATCGTGTCCGGTAATCTGTGTTTTATGTGCTGGTTTGTTTCCGGTAAAGGGTGGTAAATGCAGTAAATCGCTGCTACTGTGGATTGTTATCTTCCGTCCTGTGTAATTTACTTCGCCATTCATAAACGTGTGCGATCATTTCCCCCTATATCCTCACAAATATCCCTCTCTCATTAAATCCCCTCTTTGCGGTGCTTTGCCTAGGTGCAGTCGACCAGAAGAGCCGATCCCAATGAACTGAAGACTATCTTTTTGAAGGTAAACTATTTCGATCGCATTAAGGCAATATAATTTATTTATCTTAATTGCTTTAACTTAATCTTCGGAATTAACTCCGGTCTGCGTCGAAGATAACTTCCTGCTTGGGCTGTTAAGATGTCTGAAGGGTGTTTAAAGGTCAATATTGTTACTTGGCCGATCCATATAAATGAATAGTTTTCGGTACTTTATCGATGAAGTTCTCCATGAAAGCTAATATGCGTCAAATATTTGCTGTATTTACTATGTAGCCGCTTAGATAGTCTGACATTGAAAATGCGTGATGCTGGTATTTCTTTAAATGTGTCAGTCATTAGGTTGTCATTCTAACCCACTGTCATTGACTCTGCTAATGACTATACTCAAAAATAATAGTATGGAATAGTATATATTAATATTTCTGTCCCTTCTTTCACACGGTCCAGGGCCAGGCAATTGGTTTGACTGTGAATTTATTTGTGACCTGCATGACATGTAGTTGGGGTCTCGTCTTAGTCACCACTGAGAGTTATGCTGGTTGTGGAGGATTTGTCCACTTGTATCTATGAAGAGAGTACAAGGCTGCCTGAGTGTCTCGTGCAGCTCGTGTCCATTGTGTGAGTGAAAAGGTCAGACTCGCGCCTGGGCTAATTCCGGACCCGGAGATTCTCCTCATGTGATTTATTTTAGACGTTGACATTTGCGTGATCTTTGGAGATGTGCTGCCGGAGTTTGCCCGCCGCATCGTGCTTCTGCTGTGTCGGATTGCCGTGCGTGTGTCACTGGTGTCATGGCAGCTCGGTGGGGAGTGCCGTGGCCTCCATGTGACTTTGAGCTCGTTTTATGTGGTGTGTGTGTGCGAGAGAGAGTGAGTGAGTTTTTATGTTCCCCACATTTCTTCCTGTGTCTCTAAATTGCCCATTTTGTGTGTGTGTGTGTGTGTGTGTGTGTGTGTGCACACCATGTCATTGGCTGGCAATTGCCTATCGTGAATATATATCTGTGTGTGTGTCTTGTGATTGGCTGGCAATTTCTCATCGGCTGTATTCATGTTTGCGCCTTGTCATTGGCTGGCATTTGGCCATCGTGTATATGTGCCTGCGAGACTCCAGGCTCACTGTAACCCTGTACTGAATAAGCAGTTATAAGAAATGGACAGTTAGGCCTACTGGAATGTATTCCCAGTAGTATGGCACTCCCAGCCTGCTTTCCAGGAGGTTTGTTTCATGCACACATGAGGAGAAGCTCATCTGAATGCTGAAGTGCAAGCGGGCGCCTGTAGTGGCGGCGCGCATGCAAACGAGAGCTCTTTGTCGCCGGTAAAGTTGCGTGTTTGACTCATCACCATTTAACAGTTGCAACTGTGCTCCCCCGGACCACTCCGTACCAGTTTAGCTGCCCCGCAGTCATAGACTCAATAACTGCGACAAAAGTTTTTAATTCGCCATGAAAAATTAATCATTCGGTGGGTCGTGCTACTGTAGTTTAAAACAATTGGATAAATGGGCTACTGTATATGAGGACCATTCACACCAGTTATGAAAATTATGCTTCGGCGATTTGCTTCATTTGATGATTAAGTGCTTGTTAAGAGGTATGCAATGTTAGTGAAATCAAGCGTAGTGGTATAGTGAAGCTGTAGATAAATTGGTTGGAATTAATACTCCCTCATTACTGAGGTATAATTCTCTGTTCTTGTGTTTCCTGTGATTTCTGTTCTGTGATACCTGTGCAGGATGTGGCTCTGGGGGTTAGGACTAGGTCCCTGTAATTAGAAGGTTATTAGTTCAAGTCCCATGGTCAGTAGAGTGATTTCACCACTGAGCAACATCTTTGAGCAGTTGCTCCAGGAACTAGGTGACCCTACTTTCTCAAAATGTATGTTGCTTTGAATAAAAGCATTTGCTATGGAAATAAAGGTGTTAAGTATGGCTTTTCAGTTTTTTTTTTTTCTTTATTTTCCAATTTGTATGGGGTCTTATTGAATGGTGCGTACGGTCAACCTTTCTGCAATGCGACTTTCCCCGTCGCGGTTTTCGATACATCTCAGGGTCGGCATAAGGAATTAAACACGCAAGCGGATTAATAACTTATAAATGCATAAAATCTAATGTACAGTGCAGCTTTGGAGGATGCCTAGGGTGTGTATAGCAGCCTGTCGCATGATATCTCACGGCGATCTCACAGTGATCTCTGTATCTCGCCTTCCTTGTATCTTTAAGCATCTCACTCCACTTGCATGCTTGCTTTGCTTGCCAAGGGGATCAAAAAAAACTTCTGTGGTTTTTCCCAGATCATGGGGGACCTATGACTCCGACCCAGGTGATGAGGATAGGTCGACTGTATTTTCCCATATTGTTGTTTACATCTTAACTTGTGTGTTTGAAAAAATAAAAACAGTGCCAAGCTAGCACCTCCATTCTTGGGGAGAAGTTCTTGTGGACTGTGGCTTTGCTGAGACCCAGGTTAACTGTGTCATATGCAGAAACTTTCCTTCTCTCCCTATTCCCGTTATGTTTGTTTATCTATTCATTATCTTTTCTGTGGGTGTTGTACTCATTTGTGCTCATAAATGGTGATATGTGAGGCTTTTCTGCCTGGCTGGATTTGCACATGAATTTCTAAAGAGGACCTCATTGCTCTTCTGTTTGGAAGTAATCGCAAAAATATTAAACTCATACTTGGCAGTGCCATGGAACCCAAGCCCCTGAGAGACTGGATGCACGGGAAGATCATTCTTTATATTTTTGTCGTCAGGGTTTTCTTTTGCCTGTTTTTGTTTGTTTTACAAGGAGGGTACTTTTAAAAATGCTGTTTGAAGTGATTCACAATTTTAATGAGTTTATTGGTTTTTTTTAAGTAGAGTAATATAGCACAGTAACTGGAACTGGTTTGGGGAGAAAAGTCTAGAACATCTGGATTTTTTTTCTCATGGACATCTGAGTAGCCTGTCTATCTGTGGTGGTGTTCACAAACAAAATGACAGGGTCTGGTTCCAGAGAAGGCCTTTCCGCATTTCTGTGGGCATTAGTAACCTCAGGTGTGCAGTCAGAGAAGAGTTATTTAGTTTCTTAGCTGTCGAGGCAGGTAGTGTTTTGTGGGTGTTCCTTTCATACAAGTACGGCCATCATAACGTGTGTGTGTGTGTGTGTGTGTGTCCACAGTACGCCAGCGTGACGGATAAGGATGGTGAGCATTACATGACTCCCGGTGACTTTGTGCAGAACTTCCTGGGTCTGCACACACAGGTCCATCACAACCCCAAGACCGTGCAGCTCATCGCTGCTGTGGCTGACACCACAAAGGATGGGTGAGCTAATTTGGGGGGGGGGGGGGGGGGGTAGGAGGCGGCGGGCAGCAGAAATGGCGCACAGACCAGTACGCTGTCTGAAATGGGTGACGGGGTGTGAAGGC
>JAODKC010000038.1:10759551-10783507 GCA_026777985.1 Mormyrops attenuatus
AACCCCGCCACCTTTGGCCCACGGGGGCACACCCGCCCCCCCCACTTTGCCGGGGCCTGTTCCCGGGGGCCCGCCCCCCCCCCCCCCCCCCCCCCCCCCCGCTTTGACCTCGATCGCATTCTCAGGTCCTCTGTGCCTCCCCCGTAGGAGCTGCAGCTGGAACACGCCCGACAGGCCTTCGCACAGAAGGACAAGAGCAAGAGTGGCACCATCTCTGCCTTGGACTTCAGTGACATTATGGTCACCATCCGCCACCACATGCTTACGCCCTTTGTGGAGGAGAACCTGGTCTCGGTGAGTGGGCCGGTCATTTTTCCAGGCCCTGCTCTGGTGAACACCCCGAGACACATCTGTCCCAGATGGCAGCCCGGTCATCCGTCTGCCTGTCTCGGGCAAGTAGAGTCAGTCACATGATTACAGTTCGGGTGAGGCTGGGAAACCGACCTTGGAATGCGTTCCAGTCCTGCCAGCTGACAATTCACTTATCGGGGGGGGAACCTCACTAATCTGGTAATTTCTCAAGTGCTGCACTTCTGTTTCCTATTATGAAATTATTCAGTGGATACATCCCTTTCAAAGAGGCACCTTGTCTAGCTCTTTTGCTTACAGCTATGTAGATGTGCAAGTATCTTTTTGTTTTAAATTAGCTATTGAATAAATCATTTCTTTCCCAAAGTGAAACATGCCTTGTCCTCCTGCTTTGACACCCCACAGGCTGTAGGGGGTGGTACATCCCATATGGTCAGCTTCTCCTACTTCAATGCCTTTAACTCGCTGCTCAACAACATGGAGCTGATCCGCAAGATCTATAGCACCTTGGCGGGCTCTCGGAAGGACACACTCGTCACCAAAGGTACCTGCCCTGTCAATGTGCCCAAGACGGGGTAAGATGGGGGCAATGTTGCAATATCTTGCTAATGGTAATAAAGTTGTCATGTGACCTGACACCACACAGCTGTCAGACCTGATTGGACGATGTTTGGAGTCTTGGAAGTGGTTCTGGATCACGTCCAGGCCAGGCAGTTTGCATCCAGATTAAACTTATTTCATTCACAATATCAATAATGATTCATATACTCTTACACAGTAAATTGGCTCTGTTATGCCTTTTCATCGGCCGCCAGGCCCTGTGTATCTAGTACATGAGAAAGACGGTCCGCTCCCTATAGCCATGAGAAGGTGCTGTTACTCTCAGCAAGTTGCTTTCATCTCCCTGATGGCTTTCCCCCCCTGTCCATTTCCCCCAAACCAGAGGAATTCATCCATACCGCCAACAAGTTTGGTCAGATCACTCCAATGGAGGTGGACATCCTTTACCAGCTGTCCAGCCTGCACTCGCACTCCGGGTAACCCGCCCTTCCCGCTCGGTGACCTTTATCTGTACTATGGTGTGTAGATAAACCCCCCCATCCCAGACGTACTTAATATTGCTCATGTAATGCAGTCTGGGCCACCATTAACACCTCTGTTTATTGGGTGTCTTTCTCACACACACTGTAAAATCGGCCTCTGAATGATGGGGGGGAGGGGAGGCTGCATCCCGCTGGCGTCCTGTGTGCCTGGGGTGGGGGAGTGCTTGGCCCACTTCGGGCGGTCTGCGGCCAGATTTGTTTGCCTGTTGTTTATACGCACAGCATATTAAACCCCCCAGTTAAGAGGCTGTTAGGAGGCCAGTGGAAAATGTGACATCAGTCTCTGCAAGGGATGCTGGGAACAGTCCTGACGACGCCCCCTTTGTGCCCCCAGGCGGCTGAACCTAGCGGACATCGAGAGGATAGCGCCCTTGGAGGAGGGAGCCCTGCCACACCACCTGGCCCAGATCCAGAGACAGGTAGATGGAACACTCATGGAGCTCCTGGCAGACAGGGGGCGCTGTTGAGTAAAGCCCCTGAAAGCTTGCTGTTACACAAAGATATACACCATGACCTTTAAAGACACAGAATTGTGTGCCTTGGTAAAGATAACCAAAGCACAATTGTCAGGGTAACTCAGGTACAGGCAGTTTTCAAATGACGTAAGTAGTCTGTTGTACAAGCTGTTGATGCAAGTCAAATTGTATGCAAGTCAGATGTACCGTTCCATACCATTCAAGACACCATTTAAGCTATACCTTGAATGAAAAGATTGTGTAAATTTACTTTAATGCTGAGATAATGTGTCTACGCAATGGAATAGGTAAATACGTTGCTTACTGTGTACTGTATATAGCAATGCATCATGCTATTGCGAACATTGAAAAGGGCAAGTTGGCAGCGCCTAGTAATGGAGATCCTCTCTAAAAATAGACCACCGGAATCTAGGAATATTTCAAGGAAAAAAACAAACCCACCTACCCATACGGATAGTGAACTCCCCTCTGAGCATCTTGCCGGTGGTGAAACAGTCCGAGCTTGCTGGTGCAGACTATCGGAACGACATTACATTATTCCGTGGAAAACGAAAGATCGATCTGCCGGCCAGATTTAATAATAAATTACTAGGATACGTCTCGTTGGCCTAGGCCTTTTAAAGTAGCGTTTCCACCTATCCTGTGTCTTACCGGACTGTCCTGTATTGTAAGATAAAATGCCGTGTCCTGTTTAGATTAGTCTTGTGTTTTCGGACTACGTGATCAATCCCCCCCTCCCCCAACCCATCCCGGCAATGTGTAGTAACCCTACTTCCAAATCCCTAGTCCTGAAGGAAAACAGCTGATCGTCCGCTGCAGTCATCTCCATTATTTTTGCAGTTGTCTTTAGCTCTGTGGCTGCTAACCTTTGATAAATCTAAATATCAACCTGCAATACTGGCCAAGATCGAGACAATGGACTGATACCGACATCTTCGTTTTTAACGAATATCAGCCAAAACCGAATTATCCAGTGTTAATGTTAACCAGTATATCGTGCATCTCTAATAAAACTATAATGTTTACTTTTTGATTTTATATATATATATATATATATATTTTTTTTTTTACATTAAATCAAAATTTGTATTAGTTTTCTCAACAAATGAGTTGTTAGATTAGTCAACTAATAATAAAAAAGTCATTAGATTGAACAATACAAAAATTAGCAGCGCTAATTTCATTCCTGGCATGTCACCTTTTTGGTGCTTCTGTAAACTCTATGTACCTCTTTTTTTTTTATTTTTATTTTACATAAATCTGGATTTACTTATGTCCGTTTCACGTAAGTCAAGAACTGCCTGTAAATGGTCATGTAAATCTCAGACAGACGTCATCGTCTGTTACCTCACTGCGGTGAGTAATATCCTCACAGTAAAACGCTGCTGTTTTTAATGTGAGGTGCAACATGATTGTGGATCTGAATTGTGTAATGTGTTCTTTTTATTTTTTTTGGGTGGGGTGGGATGGGGAGGGCTTACTAGTGTAAAGAGCCCCTGATGGTCTTCATGTTAGGGTTGGGTCCAAATGAGAGCTGTTCCCCTCAAAGCAGGTGGTTGGTTGTGTGTGGACGTTGGGGTGGGTCATACGCTCAAGATTTAGACGGAAAAGTCTCTGATGTCAAAAGCGTTGTGGGGGTGGGAGAATTGGGGGTGGGGGGTCAGGCATGATAATCCAGCAGTTCCCCCGAGCCTCTCTCTGGAAGCGGGTAATTACGCACAGGCTTTGATCATAGCAGTGTTCTCGTTAGCGGTGCGCCCACGGTGGGTTCCTGCTGTGACCCAGGCCAGGAGGGGGCGTGGCCTGGAGGTACCTCGAGGGGTGGGCCAGAACACCGCGTTCTTCCCCGCCAATGCCACGGCAGTAGATGCTTATCTGACTGCGGAAAAGCTGGTTAGACGGTAATCTTGGCTTGGGCTGTGAGGGGCTGGGTACATGTGGACAAACATGAAAGATGAAAATTGCTGCCTGGGCATGCAGTCTCACAGGGGAGTTTTCCAGTGTCTTTCTGGGGGTTGATGCCCCCACCCCCGACTTTCTGGCGCTCACTGCCTTGCACTCACTCCTGCATCTGTCAGTCAGTAGTTAGTTGTATGGAAGTTGATTCAAGTGCACCCCCCTACCTGATTTGACTCCTGGTTTCACCACCACCCCCCCCCCCCCCCACAGCAGGCCTATGGAGATATCTCCCGGCCAGTCTGGCTCCAGGCAGCCGAGTCTGCCTACAGGTTCACCCTGGGCTCCATCGCCGGAGGTGAGTGACACATCCCTGGGTTTGGGGGGAGGGGGTTTGGGTAACCTGAGCCGGGCAGGTCAGCGCTTCATTAGGCCGGGACAGCCCATTGTGATGGGCAGGGGGGACCTTTCATCCCCGCCTCTGATCTGTCACCCCGCATTGTGCTACCTTGTCCCCCCTGGCTCCAGCCTGTCGTTGGGCCTCATAGTGACTCATGCCTTCAATCACCGCTGTTAGTGGGGGCTAGGGGTGACCCATATGTCCAAGTCTCCCAAACCCTTGCCTGCCCCCCCCCCCCCCCCGCAAGATGCTGACATACTGGAGCTGGGAGGTACAGTCAACCTTTTTGATGTCAGACAAGAAGTGACACACAGCTGTTTATGGCGCTGGCGAGTCAGACGTTGCCATGCCCACTGTGGCCCCGCCCACCCACCATGTGGAGTCACAGCTGTCTGACTGGCTGCATTGTTACCTTTTCTTTGATCTGTAGGCAGTGATGGTATCCTAAATCACAAGCCTGTTTTATGGACCCTATATGGTGAACAGTGAGTGTGTGTGTGTGTGTGTGTGTGTGTGTGTGTGTGTGTGTGTGTGCGCGCACTGCCCCCGACGGTGTATCCCCTGTGCTCCCTCTCGCAGCCACTGGGGCCACGGCGGTCTACCCCATCGACCTGGTGAAAACCCGTATGCAGAACCAGCGCTCCACAGGCTCCTTTGTGGGAGAGCTGATGTACAAGAACAGCTTCGACTGCGCCAAGAAGGTGCTGCGATACGAGGGCTTCTTTGGCTTCTACAGAGGTAATGTGCTGGGATCTGGACCCTGTGGGTGCTGAGATGCGCAGGCTGAAGTCTGGGGGCCTCAATAAACCAATAAGGTTCTCCCCCCCCCCCACTCTCTTGATCGACAAGTACACCAATGTAGGAAAATAGCTTCTGTAAGTAATGAAATTACTAGAGCATGGTGCTAACAACACAAAGGTTATAGGTTCAAATCCCTTCAGTTCAAATCCCTTCATTGTAACCCTTCAGTTTACTGTAACTGATTTTAGGCCTGTCATTCCTGTGTGTGATCCCCATTCCGCCTCCCATACCCCCACAAGTGGCAGACCCACACAAAGAGGGAATCTCTGCCTCCCCGTAGCTGCATTCCGTGATTGGTCAGCCTACATTCCTGTCAGCCCCAGTGAATGCTGGGAACATTGTATGCTGCTGTGCAAACCAGCCAGACCCCGGCGCTGGTATCTGTGTAGCTGTCCCATGCTCCCGCCATG
Organism: Mormyrops attenuatus; assembly: GCA_026777985.1. NCBI lineage: Eukaryota > Metazoa > Chordata > Actinopteri > Osteoglossiformes > Mormyridae > Mormyrops > Mormyrops attenuatus. The sequence continues at coordinate 10,764,947 of JAODKC010000038.1, forward strand.
ACAGGGCGCCCCGAAGTGCTCAGCATGTCGGGAAATCGCGCCGTGGAACTGAACGTTTCGTTAGTGCGGCCTGTTGAATGAGCCTGGCCTGAAACGAGTCTGGGAAAGTCATCGTTTCCAGTCTAATCCCTGTATTTAAAATCTGTTGGGTAGAACGGTTCATTTTAAAAATATAAATAGCATTAATCACCTCATTTGTCTCTGTATTACCTGCCTCACTTTAGACTAAAGCTTTTGCCAAATAAATAAATGAAAATGAGTAATAAATTAGTATCACCAGAAAGTACAGGAAAAATCTGTGCAGTTTTATAGAAAAATAAAACATAAAAATTAACAATCCCTATAAAAACAAAGCTGGGAATTTGCTGAAGGAAATCCAGGCGGTGAATTAAAGCTGACACATTCTACATTAATATACGGATCCGCAGGGCTGCCTAATCGACATGGAAAGGCTCCTTCTCATGATCTCTCTTGAAATGGCTTTTTCCCCCCAGGTCTCCTGCCTCAGCTCATTGGTGTCGCCCCAGAGAAAGCTATCAAACTCACGGTAGGTCTCCACCGTGCTGGGAACATGTCCAGTAACAGGCGCCCGGTAGGAAAAGCTGTGGTTATCGACAGCTGGAGAATGGGGGATGGCTGAGGGCCAGATTCTCCTCCTGTTCTGGTCCAGCTCATTCTTTGGTGTTACTCTACAGGTTAACGACTTTGTCAGGGACAAATTCACCGAAAAAGATAACACCATCCCACTGTTTGCGGAGATCCTGGCCGGCGGATGTGTGAGTCCCGTGGGGGGGTTCTGGGGGTCTTGGGGGGCAGACAGCGATCCTGGTTTTTTCTTTGTGTGGAGCAGGGGTGGCTAATCTTATCCACAAAGGGTCGGTGTGTGTGCAGGTTTTTGGGATAACCTTTAGGTCAGCTGTTCAAACCCAGGTATGAGGACTCTTCAGCCAATCAGTCCTCTAATTAGTGACCTAATTAGGGAGTTGCAGCGAAAACCCGCACACACAGTGGCCCTTTCTGGATAAGATTGGCCACCCCTGGTGTAGACTGGTTTGGCTCATTTTCTCATTTTTCCTGGATGTGAAATTCCATGCTGATGGCCTTTTCCACTGAGAAGAAGATCTGATTGGTTTTCCCAGAATAGTTCATGTTTTATCTGCCTTATGAGCAAACATAGATAAAGCACGTTAAGTTCCTTACAGTAGATGGACGGTAATTAATGGGAGGCAGGGCGGGGCCGCGTGATTTTCAGAAATGAGCGATTGCAGTTCCAGCCGCTCGTCCACTCTGCGATCCTCGGCAGCTGTGTGTGCCGTCTCTGTTTAGGGATCCTCGTCGTTTTCTAAATAGTTCTCAAGCGTAAATAAATAGGCTTGACTCAGGTAGAAAGTACAGTATGGTGCTGTAAAAACAGTGTGAGGTCATGGGCAACCTGCAGGGGAGAAATGTCTTTGTTTTTCTGCAGCCGATTTCAAAGGAAATTAATGGATTTACGTTTTGTTTTGCTGTTACAGTGAAACGCAGATAAACTGAGCTGGCTTGCTCATTCCTCAGTGCATAGTGCATATTACAGACATAGGTAATCATTTGCAGGTCAGAGTTGTTCTGGAAGGTAGAAACACTTTTTTTTTTTTTTTTTAAATCATCCCTCATCGTTGCCGAAACAGGAAGTCGTGTTTGTCCATGTTGACACCCTGCGTCTCTTAGTGGGGAGTCTCTAAATATGCTAGTTGGTCTCTGAACCTAACTATTAGGAGCAGTTTCAGAAGTTACAACCCGAGCCACTCTATTTTTGTCCTGGCTAAATATATATACACGCGGGCTCCATTCCATGTCACATCCGCACGGCCTGCATTCTGAAACGCCAGCGGGAGGGGCGGAGTCATTCCTGCTGGCGGGTGGCCTTGGAGGAAGTGGTGCTCTCACGTGGAGGGTGGGTCAGCTCTGAGGTCATGACCTCTGCCAGGTCCTAATTGAAGAGAGAAGCCCCGCAGGGGTACGGGTACAGCCGCCCAGGGCCGGTGTGATTGAGTTTGACAGCCAGGCTCGTACCAGAGGCCTCACCTCTCAGTGCTGTGTGTGTGTGTAGGGCTGGGACACACCTGCATTTAATAACCACCACCTCCGGGATGATTTTCATTATGGTGGTACTGCCTCGTGCCCCCCCCACATGTGTCACATGACCCCCATCTGTGCATAATATTTCCACGCTAAGGTTGGTAAATGGAAACGTGTTTTCAGTTTGTCCAGCCTGCCCATGCACAGGGGTGTGTGTCAGTGTTGTGTGACTAATGCAGATTGCTAGGAAAGATAACTGAGGGGGTGAGGGGGGCACAGGGGACTTATGAATGAGCCCTCAGAGGAGGTGGCCGTGTCCTCCCCAGCCGGATCCGCCTGGGCTTTTTTTGGACCGGAGCTCGGATGTTTACAGAGGGAACCTCTGCCCTGTGTGTCACAGAGTATCGCGGCAGCATCGATTAGATTTTCGGCGCGTGATAAATGGGGGCCCAGAGTCGATGCCTGGGGGCATTCCTGCCAGGTCCCTGTGCAGACGGGGGGGGGGGCGAAGGGGCCAGCGGGCGGGGGCCAGGGGGTCAGGGTGCCGGGTAGGCTGGAGATGTAGCCCTGACCTCTGCAGCCTCCTCTCAATGCCTGCTTGTTCTCCAGCTTATCAGGTCTATCTGCTACAAGGAGTGTAACAAAAAAACCCTTTAATTGAGTTTACACATCCACTTTGGTGAGATTTAGATCATTATCGGCCCATGTCCTGGTAGCTTTGGCAGTGTGGTGAGTCGGTGCAAGGCTGGATGCCGGGTACTGAGGCCCTGGGTATGTCCTGGGGGAGGAGAGAAGCTTAATCTGGACATTCAACAGTGGAAACACGGCCAGAGCACAGAGCTTTATGTCAGGTTATACTCACTGATGGGCGGCTCAAGGAAGCACCCAGCCTCTTATTTGTAGAATCTGCAGTGGAATTACATGGATTTGTGGTGGTTGATTGAGTGGATGTGGGACAGATCATGGTCTGGAATGGGCCCCCTCCAATGTAGGCTTCTCTGAAAACCCCCCCCCATGCCAACTGCCCCCTCCCCCAGAATGACAGGTGTCCCTCTGCTACCCCCACCAGGCAGGAGGATCCCAAGTCATCTTCACCAACCCACTGGAGATTGTGAAGATCCGGCTGCAGGTGGCGGGTGAGATCACCACAGGGCCTCGTGTCAGCGCCCTCAACGTGGTGCGCGACCTGGGCTTCTTTGGCCTCTATAAGGTGCTTACCGGCGTGCACGCGACCAGCTCACACCTCCTTACCGTTAGCCACGCGACCACACACACATCTGACTGGCATCTCAAACCCACAAGCTTTCTGCTAGCAATGTGCGTCGCAGTGACAACGGCTGAAAGGCACTAACGTGTCACCTGACTACAGCAGTATTAAAGATGAGTAGGGAGGCAACGGCCCATTGTAGACTGCATAGTCATGAGCGTCCAACACATAAATAATTGGTCTGAAGTAGCATAGCTGAGGGAGGGGAACTTCCTGGATTTTGGGACAAAACAATAGTGGTGGAAATGTAGAACATAGTGTGGAATGATAACTCGATGACAAAAAAAATCCCGTAAGTGGTTTCCGTGATGTGATCCACAAAGCATAAGAATGCAGTTATTCGTCTTTCTTGGAAACTGTAGGTTGTGGTTTCTGCTCCCCCAGCCTAAGTTGAAGGAGATTCCTTGAAGAGAAGGAACGAGATTTCCGGAAAAAGGGGGTTGCGGGGGTGGGGGGTAACCAGCCCAGGAGTCTGGGTAGAGTTGGTTTTATTAGCAGTTCTTTTTTTTTTTGGGGTTGGCTCACCAAGCTTTTGCACAGAAGTAATCGTTTGACCCCCAACAGTCATGAAAACAGTTGGTATACATCTCCGACTGTTATTGTGCACTGTGACATGATGAACGGCATCTGCCTTGTTGATATCTGCTCTCTGGAGTGACTTGAAGCAATCAGGGACTGTAAATAAAGATCTTCCAAAACCGCTGATTAGAACGCTCCCCAGACGTGAGCCGCGGACGGCACCGTCTGCCGACGGCGGCTTTGACGCCGCGCCGTGACAATCACACAGTCAGCCCAAACCGGTGTTTACGCCACTGGCGGCGCGCAACGGCAAATTAGCGCGGAGATTACGCTTCCTCACCCTGCCGCCGCCGCCGTCCGAGCGCTAGCGGGATTTCTCCCATCTGGCGTCATGTGTTCATGGCCTCCTCTTTAATGAGTAGCAGACAGTATGGAGCTCCTTTTAACAGCATGCATTTCTTCCTGGTGATGTGGTACCCGAGTGTCAGCATTTTGGAGGGTGGGGGGCTGCCATATTTTACTACACTGGTGTATAAAAAAAGCATATTGCTCACACCAGTATTGTCAATGATAATACATTTGTGTGGCCAAATGACCACAGCAGACTCTCCTCACGCCCCCAGGGTCTTGTTTGAAGTCTTGGGGGGCACCGGTTCAGTGTCTGGGGAACCTCTGGTGCATCATTAAGAGTGCTGTGAACAATCACAAAAAAATTACCTGCAAATGAATTTATGCAAACCAGATAAAACTTTATTAATAAAAGCGTGAATTATATCAATGCTATTCAAACAAAAGGTTATATCTGAGTTTTACCATAAGCAAACAGTAGCGGCCATGAGTTTTTGCCCCCCCCCCCCACACACACTCGTTCTGCAGTCCATCCATGAGAACTTTGCGATAGGAGTAACCATTTCACTTTGCTTCATTTGACGGATGCTTTAGAAGTCAAGAAGTCAGCTAGGTGTAAATGCAGCTAGGCTGAACTTCCAATGAATGCCCAGCTACAAGTGTAAGCTTGGCGGGCAAGCAGCTGTGTGTCTGCGCTAAAGAACCTCTGTTCTCTTTGAGTGGTTGGTGGTGGTGTCTGTTTGCCGCTTGCCGGGCAAGCCGTGCCGTGACCTCTGTGCCGTTTCTCTGTGTCCCCAGGGAGCAAAGGCCTGCTTCCTGCGAGATATACCCTTCTCAGCCATCTACTTCCCCGTCTACGCCCACACCAAGGCGGAGCTGGCGGACGAGCAGGGCAGGCTAGGGCCGCTGCAGCTGCTGACCGCCGGCGCCATCGCAGGTGACTCATTAGGGGATGATTAGCCGGTACAGACGATTACGCCTCTATGCCGTCTCCTTCCTCCCTCCCCCCCACGTCCACATCGGGGAGCTTGTCATATAATGGAGGAATAAACCTGGAACGCCAGCCTCCGGCGCCCCGACAAAGTCCCCCGCCAAGGACAGCAGGGACTCTGGCTATGGAGACCTGCCCTGCTAGCATTTAATACCGGACAGATTGTCTGCATTTGTTATTCATGATATGGGTGTTTGAGGTATTTTTGGTAACTAATAGTATGGAGAAAACTTGGGGGGTGAGATTGCTTGCTTCTAGTATTAAAAAGCACAACGGCAAGGCATTAGAATGAAATAGCGTCCTCGGGGCTTGGGGCTAATCATGCAATGCCGCATTGTTGAGGTGGGGCGTCACATAGGGGTCAGGCCCCAGGAAAAGGCTTCATTATGCGGCGGGATAAATCTCCTTTCAGGCGTGCCCGCCGCCTCCCTGGTGACCCCCGCTGATGTCATCAAGACGAGACTGCAGGTGGCGGCCCGCGCGGGACAGACGACCTACAGCGGCGTCATCGACTGCTTCTGGAAGATTCTGCGTGAGGAGGGCTTCCGTGCGCTCTGGAAGGGAGCGGGAGGTAGGCGAGCCCCCCCGCCCTAAATGAGTGGTGTCATGCCCAGGAAACGAGGCCCGCCATGGTTCCTGTAATTGGCGGAACCACTGGCCGGGATGCGAATTCTGGAATTCCGGCTTGGTAATTCCGCCCCTCTTCCCCCAGCCCGCGTCTTTAGGTCCTCGCCTCAATTCGGCGTCACGCTGGTGACCTATGAACTCTTGCAGAGATGGTTCTACGTCGATTTTGGCGGACAGTAAGTGGCTGCGTAAACACTTGCGCTATCACAGCATCTACTGAGGCGGATGTGTGTCTTTAACCCCACCCGTCTCTGCCCCCCCCACCACCCCACAGCCGTCCTGCAGGAGCGGAGCCCACCCCCCAGTCGCGAATCTCAGATCTCCCACCTGCTAACCCAGACCACCTGGGGGGCTACAGCCTGGCGGCCGCCACCTTCGCGGGTGTGGAGAACAAATTTGGCTTGCATCTGCCCAAGTTCAAGTCATCCGGCGTGCTGACGATTCAGCCTCCGCCCACCAGGGAGGCCCACGGCTCTTAATGGCACTGTCCAATTAGCCCAATTCTCCCTTGGTCCGTCTGCCATTTTCGGATATATATTTTTTTTTTTTTATTTCTCCTGCCCTTTCTGAGTCTGTACATTTTAAATGAATTGCCTCAATTTCAATATGCGTGATCAGTGCTGTTTATAACCTGCTTCGTGTGGACGGCACACATTACTGTACATATTGTACATCTCTGTACAGAGACACTGTGACACCAAAACAGACCCAAATCACTCGACCCTCACTCCAGCTGTCACGCGGCGCCCTCTGCAGTCACACACTAGCGGCTTTTATGGTGTACAGAGGTTTTATTAAATTCTAACCAAGATTGAATATTAGTAATTTAATGCAATTCATTATATTTGTTGAAATAAATCGTTAACATGGTTCAACTTGTGTGTTCGTGCGTGGAGACAAAATTTTTGGACGCTGAAGGGGAAAACATTAAAGGCAAAGTAAACTACACATGACAGAACAAAAGAAAACACTTAACTTCTGGACACGGTTAGCGCATTTTCAGTGAGCGTGTCATACAAATCTCGTCTTCATTTTAACACGGCAGCACAATGGTCCAGCTACTAGCATCTCTATGGTGCTGACAGATATACAGAATAAGGTATCACTTTCATTGTTTAAAAGAGTATATACATGCAGATGATCTATTCTGGGGCATGGAAAAGTTCCCCCGTAATGTAAGCTTGAGAGTCTAGGTGCTTGGAATTTCCGGAGTATATGGCTAGTAGTAGGAGGTATTTTTCAGAAGAATTAAAAAGTTTTACGGAAAAAGACTAATCTAAGAGACTGCATGTTTCCCATATGCGTGTTGCCAAGTAGGTAGTGAAATGCCAAATGCGACATTCAGATCGCATTCTCAGAATGGTGAGCATTCAGGTTAAGGCTCTGGATTCTTGCCAGCGTAGAAACAGAGCATGCAAGTGCTGTTTGAGTAGTAGTGTTAAAAAATTTTTAAAAAGCTGTGAAGATCACAGCCCAGGAAGAAGCACCAGGGAGGACGGACCGCAAACGGTCTGGTTCGATAAATTAACTGTCTGCATATTAAAAGAAAAGTTTGTTGCTGACAAAAAAAAAAAAAAACAAAGAAACTGCGGAGACCCCTGAGCACAGATGACACCCTGCTTGTCTTCCTACATCAGAAGGTCAGGAAAGCCATGGCATGTGCACACAGCCGCTTCGCCGATCATGCGGGCAGGCGCTGGGCAGCCAGCTCCTCGGCCTCGTCGCGGTTGTCGTGGATCTCTGCCAGCGTGCGTGCGAAGCGCGTCCACTCGTCACTGCGGGGTACCGCGATTTGCTGCAAAAAAAAAAAAAAAAAAAGTAATGAAAGTGTCCTGCTCCGTACAGCTCTGCTAATTAGCTACCACTCTCTGTCAGCCTCGGGGGCGGGGGGCGGCATGAAAATACAGGCGATTTTTCTTTGTCATGCTGGCCCTGGAGACCCGAGGCCATGCCCACAAGGGTTGGGGGGTTGCAGTAGGGCTCTCCATGAGGAGCTCAGCTGCTGGTACCCCATCCACTGGGTCCGTGTTTGACAAAGGGCTCATTATGCACCACACACCAGCCGGTTGGGGTGGGAGGGATCGGTGCTAAGTGTTAGAACCTAAAACAGAGGCACTGGCCCTGGCACCGAAATCTATAGCGGATAGCAAAGCAACAGGCCACGTTTCATTATGCCGTACGAACATTTCTTTGTTATCCTGAGACCCTACAGAAATGTGCAATAAGATGTACTGTGTGATACATCTTCGCTCCGTAAAATCTTATGAAGGCACCTTAGCAGTGACCGGCTTTTTGAAGTTATGAACTCAAAGGTTCTCAGCTTTTTCTGGCATAGTTGCAATGCACAGAATGCGGGAGGTTGATTGGCCTACCTCCCCGACGTCGTAGATGAGGATCTGGCCGTCGGAGTCGCCCACAGCAACCTCTCTCCCTGACTGGGCCCACCGGACCCGATTCAGGGCCGGACTGCCCTCCACCGTGATGCTGGCCGTGGGAACCTGTTGAAAGCATCGGTTGGCCTCAAAGAGGTCGCGCATCTCACGCCCGTCACAATAGCGACTTTTACGTAATAAAACGACAACTTCAAGAAACTTGACTTTAATAAACTACCATGTTCAATTCACGACACAGAAAGTAGTCTACGGAGGGCACACAGGGACAAAAGGCACCTGAATGCCTCAATATAAACAACAAACCTAATCAGCAACAACAAAAATACAGATAATTTTTATAAAAATAAACATATTCAAATTTAACATACAGCATCGTCTTGCAAATGCAGTAATAGCAGTCATGTTTCTCCCATCTCACAATGCCGTTTTATGCAGTCAACACAAGACCAGTTGATGAATCATCTTCAGTACAGCTTTGTGACGTTCCCTCAGTCTAAGCATACGCTTTTAATGGTCATAACTGCGGATGCTAGGGGCCTTGAATGTTCTGCGCAGTTTACCTCTGTGTCATTGTTGAGGTTCCAGAGGTCGAGATGACCAACTCCATCCACACAGGCAAACAGGGCGGGGTGGTTGGGGGACCACATGACGTCATAGACGTAGTCAGAGTTGTCTTCGAAGGAGTACAAGGGCTTGTTATTCTGCAAGGATCAGAGGAGACAAGGATATGTAATTGAGCAGAACATGGTCATGGCATCATAGCTTGGCACCAGGGACTTTGGTAGGTTTGTATGAAAACAGATGCCTGGTTGGATGCTGGAGCACATAAAAAAACACAATCAAAAACCACGGTCTTATAAACTGTCAAACCTAATTCTGAAACATCTTTGACAGAACAGATTTTTGTTCTGTAATCATGTACTCAGTCGTCAATGACACTGTTTGGGACTGGGACTTTCTGGAAAAACCCGATATCTGCCATGCCAGAGGCAGTGAAGTCTCCACTCTTACTTTGGTGCTCCACAACTTGACGGTCCAGTCAAAGGAGGATGTGACGAAGAGGTGGGAGAAGTCGACGGGGCCGGCGGCCGTGTGGCTATGAATCCCCGTGATGGGCCCGTGGTGGCCCTCAAACATCTCGCTGATGCCTGCTTTGCTGGAACACACAACGTGAGACATGCCTTCAACACGGTTCAACGGAACATCCTGTGTAGTGTGCAAAGTCACCTGAAATGTCAATGTTGGTAGATGATATTTTGTATTTACCTAGTTTCATTATTAGAATAAAATGCAACAAAATGATATTTGATAGTTTGACAGATAGATCATTCGACTAGGCCAAGAAAACCAGTTGATCATACCCAATTGTAGGAGCAACAGCTTTATAAAAGGCAGTTACACATGGAAAATTCTAGAAAATGGAACCATCAAAAAGTATAAGAAATCTGGCCACCAAAAGCCAGCGTCAGCGAAGCTGAACATACTCTTGTGTGACCCACACTGTCAGTCTCTGTATCTCTGACTTCTTGCTTTGTCGTCTGTACATTAAAAGGAGAAGGGAAGTAGCACCCACTATTACCAGTGTGGGAGACCTTTCCCTCGATTTCCCAGTTAAAACTGGCAGTGTTGAACCCAGGGCCGCTGCCACTTGGGTTGGATTCAGCCCCATTTCTCGCACCACCAATGCATTTCAGAGCCCAATTGTCAGCTGTCACCCATCAGCCAATCAGGCCATGTTGCTGCCATAGTGACCCGAGCATGATGTGATATGAAGGGCTCTGTTCTTCCCACCCCCCAGGGATGAGTCTGCAGGTGGCACACCTTCCATGGCGACAGGCGGTGTAGACTGAGCCATCCTCGCTCCCTACGACGAAGTTGTTGACGTCACCGAGGGGGAAGGACATGGAGGTGACAGCCACAGCTTTGGACTGCTTAAACACCAGCTCGAGGCTGTCCTGTGGGGGGGGGGGTATCATATTCCAGTTAATCTCTGGCAGGACCAAGACACACAGGCACACCGTAACACAAGATGCTGAAGAGTGAGTTTAATATTCCCCATGCTTACAAAATGTCCACTTTCCTGTCACCTTGCACATTTGGATTCATATCACCAAATTCTCCATCTAACTGTGTCTTCCCACCTCTTAAACTGCACAAACATAAGCATATATACACATACACAGCTCATCACAGTGATTCTTTTCACACATTATTCCCGCCTCAGCTAACACTTCTAACATGATGCTCACATTAACTTGGTACAACTTCTAGAATAAAGTTGAGTTAAACGAAAAAAAAAGACAGAAAAAGGTTTTATTTGGAAATTCCCTCCAGTATGATCTAAACTTTCTTAAACCTGAGAGACTGATGCAACTTCAACATTAAAAACAAAGAGCCTCGTGAAAAAGACTTTTAATGACTGTATGCATGTCTGGGTCACGCTAAGTGGCACTTAAGATACCTACACATGTGGTTTTTTAATAGAAACTCCAGCTACTTTCGTATAACTCACACAAGCAGGCGGCACACGCAGGTATTCCATGCGGTGAGGGGGAGGGGGGGCTTAGCCTCATACCTGCGGCTGGGACAGCATGTCCAGGCTCCAGGAGCACATCTTGCCATCCGTGGAGATGCTGATGAGGTTGTGGGCATTCTGGGTGCCCACCACGTGCACGCAATACACTGGGTGCTGTAGATACACACATACACGGGTTTTACTTCTCATAGCAGAGTAAACCAGCACTGCCCTCCTATAAGAGACTCCAAAACGCAACAGTCAGCATGGCATAAAAGTGCAGCATGAGGCTAACATCACAGTTAGCTGGCCCAGCTCGTCACACAACCATACCGTGTGCGCTGCGGCGGACAGAGGGGTCCTCTGCATGGGCGTCCGTTTGTTGCTACGGTTGTCCCACAGCACGATCTGGCCCGAGTAGGTGCCCCCCACCACCAGGTTGGGGTGGAACTTGGCGAAGGCGGCGGACATGACGGCAGACTGTTTCGGGGGGACAGGGAGAGCATCACCAGAAGGCCTGGCGGGTGGCCCAGACCCGAAAAATGAAGTGACCTCACCGAGGTCGTGCACGCCCGCGCCACGCCATACTGAAAACCACAACCGCATATTTAACCAGCTAAAAATAAGGCAAGGTCCAATTCAAGAGATCCTGAGCAGCATTCAGACATGTCCACAGTACGGAGTCATGCCTTAACCTACCACTTTCCATCACCAACTGCGGAGCGGTCGTCTGAAAACGACAAAGTAAATTAAATGAGCTACGGCTGAATTATTCTTAATCGTAGTAAACGTGGTGCCTTCTATACTCACTTGATTTTTCTAAAATTTTACAGAGATGGGGAAATTTTTTCCTGGTACAATTTGAGGCATGAAGGAAAGATGAGTTCATGCTTGTTTTCTGTTGTACTCTTTGCGAGAAATACGCCTCCAACAACATCCGCTATACATGAACTGCACATGTGTTTTTACTCAATCTGTCCTGCTCTGGTAAACTCTGGGTAAGCGGTTTTTAACCATGTAGCCTGCTTCTCTATTCAGTAAAATTTTTTTACGCTGACTGTTTTACACCCTTTTGAGTTAAGTACTTTACAATGACTTAAATCAGAACATTCTGCAATGACAATTATTCTAGATCTACTTTACCTGAGCATTGTAGAATGGAAATGTTCTAGAATTTACAGGTTTGAAGTGACCAGACATTCTATCTTTTCTACATTACAGTTATTTTACTGCTAAAAATGCTCAGCGTTGAAAGTCAAGAATTTTACTGTGACTTAAATCAGAGCATTCCACCATATTCTATTCAATTAATTTACCTGAGCATTCTAGAACCAAAACATTTCAGAATTTCTGGCTTTGAAGTCATTTGATGTTCTATTTTGTCTACCAAAGTTCTAATTGTTTTGTTACTGCTGTAAATGCTCTCTGTTGATTTCTTAACAACATATGGCTGTTACTGCTCAATTACTGCATTTGTTTACAGGTTGGGGGCATTAGAATTGCCTGGTGTTGCTGCCCCCAAGGCAATGTGTGCTCCTGCGGTGACAGCACATGCCATGTGAAATAAGATTTGAGGGACGTGGGTGGGGTGGGAATGGGAGGAAGCGGATGATGGGGGGTGGGGTTCCTGCGGGGGCTCTTGTAGCCAGAGGGGCTTCTGGCTCCTACCTGGCAGTGGAAGACATACTCCGGCGTGGTCTTCTTGTACTTCATGTTCCACACCAGGGCCACACCGTCGGGCTCGTGAGGGGCGTCTTCATTGTTGTTGTAGGAGGCGACCAGCAGCTCAGGGTACTGGCGACAGGCGAAACCACCAAAAACACATGACAGAAAGGAGTCACCCCACACCACCATCCACCGCAGCGACCTGGTACATCGGAGACACAGCCCCCCCCCCTCCTGGCCTGCCCCCAGCTGGCCACAAGCTCCAGCGGACTCATAAGTATAATGGATATAACGAGTCACCAAGTTTGGGATAACACTCTGGGATAACATGCATACTGTGGGAAAGCACAGGCATTAGAACCCTGCAGATGCACACAGACATGCACAGAGAGTCTTTAACTGCACACTGGAGCTTGAGTGCTGGAAAGGGAACGTAGGCTTCGAAACCGAACACTCCAGTTGTTACCTGGGGAGACCAGTCCAGGCAGGTGACCACGCGGTGCTTAGACCAGCGCTCATCCACAAACTGTCTGTTCAGGCTCAGTTTAGCTCCAGCCTGGATCTCCCTACAACACAAGACACACACAGTCCTTCAGTCCATCAGGGGACACAGCATGACCAGGCTACGCTGAAGGGCCAATGGTAACTGAGAACTGGGAAATGGGCGGGGCTGTCTCCATACCCCTCCTTCTCCTCCAGGTCCCGCCCACTGTAGTCGAAGAAGACGTCCACGTGTTCAGAGAGGGCACGCTCCACGATGCGTGTGCTGTGGTCGAAGAAGGTCATGAACTCCTCCGTGTGCAGTATCTGCAGCTTCTCCTCCTCCGTCAGCTCGTGTGGAGCCGCTAGGTGATGCGGCCGCACATACACACACACGTTAGGTATTCTGCTTGTCCTATTCAGGGTCTGCAGCCTATATTTAAGTCTGGATAGGCAGCCAACCCTTCACAGGGCACACTCACACACCATTCACACACATGCACACCTATGGGCAATTTGGTAACTCTAATTAGCCTCAGCGTGTTTTTGGACTGTGGGGGAAACTGGAGAGCCTGGAGGTACAAGGACACGGGGAGAACATGCAAACTCCACATGCATGGAGCGGAGATATTAACCCTGGTCCCACCGTACCACCCCAGCCCTAACCCCAACATGACGACCTCAACTCCTACCCAGCCCTAACCTTAACCATAAGTAACCAAACAAAATACAAGACTTTTGAACTGTTTAATTTTTTGACTGCAGCCAAAAAAATTTATATACTGACTTTCCTATTATGGATTGAAAAAATGTCCCCACAAGGTAAAAATAACAGGTTTTTATGATTGTGGGGACATCTGGTCAGCTGTATCTCCTGTGGCACTGCTGCTGGTCTGTAGTCTACACAACCTTAAGGAGGTCCTGTGATGCTCCTACCTTCCAGCTCCTCCTTCTGGACCGGTTTCTCCTCCTGGAGCTCCTGCACCGGCTGGAGAGGGGTGACCTCCTCATCCTCATCTTCCTCTGTGGAAGGTAAGATGTATGACAGTATCACTATCCTGCTCTGCAGTCTGCTGCTGTAAGACGTGGGACTCAGTTTTCTAAGAGAGTCTTGTAGGGCTGAATATTAGGGGGCTAGTTTGTCTCAGTCGGTCAGAAAGGTCGTAAGGTTGCCGGTTTGAATCCCATGCTCAGCAGAGTAGCCCCTATCTCCGCTGGGCCCTTGAGCAGGGTCCTTAACCCCCCAAAAAATGCTCTTGGGGAGCTGGACGGATGACAGACCCTGCGCTCAGACCACAAGTTTTGCTCTAACCTCTATGTGTTTACGTCTTAAAAAAAAAGAAGCAGAGCAAGATATAGTATACTAAAGCACACGCTGCAATACACTGCAATACACTGCGATACACCTAATCGTGTGCAAGTGAGACATAAAACTTTTTATTTCTTTGAATCTAGTGTCTACTGGGAAGACATATTTAGTGCTTATAATGGATAATAATGTAACTTGACAAAGAACGCAAGCCCAAGAAGGTACTGTATCATAGAGCCAAAATCATATGCATAATATTCAGAAATTATACTCAACACAATGTAAATCCAATGAAGAATCACAGACAACTAGAGCGGAGCACTACACCCCGACATTACATTCCAACTCCAATTTGAAATGTAATTACAATGGAATTACAGTGCAGCCTTTATGGGAAGCGCAGACCGTCAGCGTGTGCTAATCCCATGGAAATGAGCCGCGGTGCCCCCGCTGGGACAGACGGCTCTGGGTCAAACACGAGGGGCCCGCTCCTTTGTGCGCCACAAAGCGGCAGCTAATAAGTCACCTTCGGAGGCGCGGCCGTGCCGAATCGCGCTCGGCCCGGTGTGGGTACGGAAACGGGATAATTTCGCGTCCCCGTCTGGCATTGTTGGGTCTGTCCCTACACAATGTCCCCTGCCTGAAAAGGTCCCCAGTGGCCCGCACGATGAAGTTTGTCATCTGAGCGTGAGGAAAGACACGGCGGGGGGTCCCCCAGAAATACTGCCATTCCCCCACCCCCCCACTGGGCTCTTAATGAGACTGCAGCCAATCAACAGGCAATGAACTTGTTAGCGCAGACATGGGTTCCCGGACGGCGTTGACAAGACACCCCCTTCCGGGTCAGGGGCCGCCTGGGCAGAGGGCACGGAGCAGCTGGCCTGGAAGCCGCTCCCATGGGCCCGTCCAGCTGACGGGACAGAGCCAGGCAGGTGGCTCCGCCCGGTGGTGGTGTCAGGGTGGCACCGAACCCCCCCCCGTTTCGCAGCCGCACAGCAAAGCCCCTGCAATTACCCACCTCTCCTTCCATCCATGCGACAGCTATTCAACCCCCAGGCTCATAAAAAAAAATAAATAAAAATACGTCCTGTGGGTGCAGACATCTGCAGAGCCGCATGCAGCCCAGCCCTCTCCAGAGCTCCCATTCGGGGGCGCCACTGGTCCCCTGCCCCCCGTAACCCGCATTCACAGATGCGCATTTCCACATGCGACGCACAATTATATAATCAAAATGATAATGTCATCTGACAATTCCTTGCTAAATACAAATTGAATTTTTTTATTTTTTTATTTTTTTTAAAGACGGCTGGGGGTGGCGATGGTGCTGGTGGCGGTGGTGAGGGGGGGATGTTCTGAAGAGTTTACAGAACTGGGCTGATGGCAAAAACCATTTCAACATATGCCCGTATTCCAGCACCCAAATGGGGAAGGGTAAAATCTCTCCTTTCAAGGGTCTCAATCAGGCTTAAAGGAAAACAGTAATCACTGTCTTTCAGCGGGGCCCAGCCGTGTCGCCGGCCCTTTCCCTGTCAATGCAGCCAGAGCAATCAACCTGCCAGGCATTAGCAGCGGAAAGACAATCTGAAAATGAAGGGTATAATGCACCTGCCAGCCAAAATGGCCATTTAGGGAAAAGCATGTGATCCTAGTGACCCGGCTGGGGGTGGACGGGGGGTGCGGGCGAGAACGCGCGCCGCGTGGGGGCGGGGCGGGGCGCTGACGGGTGGAAAGGAACGTTTAAGAGAACCGGTGGAGATGGCGGGCCCCCTGTGTGCGGACGCCCCCCCACAAAGCCTGCCCAATTATGTCTTTTCTACCGCTTAGAAAATGAAAGCTGGGGGGTGGGGGGGTCAGAGTCGAACTCTGGGGCCGGATAATGACTGGGAGCAACATAAAGGCCTGGGCTTTTTGTCGCAGGATAATATATATTAATGCAGACGCGGGGCGGACTTCGCGGGGGACCCGTCGTTGTTCGAGCACAAAGCGGGAGCCTGTCGGCAGCGGCCGCAGGTGCGCGCCTCCGGGAAGGAGCCCGCCGGCCGAAGGCGTGCGGCCCACCGCCGAAATCTGATTTCGACTCATCCGTTTATTGAGCGGCCCAAACAAATGGCGGTTCCTGGAGGTCGCCTCCACGTGGGCGGCCGGCCCGGGACACAAAGAGCGATAGGAATGTCGCTTTATCTCCACTAAATGCCTCTATTGAGCCGAAGAGACATCCTGGACTTTCTTGGTCCTGACGACAGGCCTAAAGAGACACCTGCCAGCCATTATGGCAGAAAGTGCACCGGCCGCATCCCCCAGAAAGGCCTTTATTGTCACAGTGTATTCCTCAGTGCCTGCATCAATGTCGACCCATAAACAAAAACCTTACTTTTCAAAACCTTTTTTGATATTAAATTCCATCATGATGCTTAAAAAACACACATACACGGCCTTTGTATTCAGACAATACAAGAAACGTGGCAGTGGACTGCAGCGAAATGATTACTTTGCAAGTTATTAAGTTAACAAAGGACGAAATGAAATCCATTCATTTGTAAGGCAACGGCCGGCTGTTTCGGTTAAAACTTAGACGGACAGGTGATGCCTGGGTTGGAGACCTGACCTGCGGACTTACCGCCCCCCCCCAAAAAAGAAAAGCAGACAGGTGCTTATTTCACTCCCAGATCACAGAGGAGAGACATTTAGAGCCGACAGAGATGGCCAGCACTTCAGCAGCAAGTCCGTCATCGCGGCCGCTCATCGGATGACGAAATCGGACTGCAAGGTGAACTCCCCCCCCGGACCCCTGCCACGCTGCACCGCCCTCAGACATCCCGAACGGCTTCTTAAGCTCGGCGTGGGCGCTGAATTGGAACACGCATCTTGCATTAACGCGCCGCGCTCGCCGCTGCCGCTTTCTGTGAGGCGCCGCTCAATCCAGGTGAAATCATCCGTGAAACGGGGGGCATTTGTTAAGTGAGTTTACCCTCATCCGGCTCCAGTTACTCTTCAGGAAGCTGTCAGCGAAACAGTGCGTACAGAGCGGCCTCTACCAGCCCGCCAGGGGAAACGGACATCCAGCAGTAACCTTGGGGCTCCACACGGGTGCTGTCTATATATAGCGAGTGTCCTGAGGATTTGGGCCCTTTGGCCAAACATGGCGACAGAATATGTAACTTTTTTTTTTTTTTATTCTTCAAGCGAGTCACCATCAACCATGATGACGAGGGGTGGAATTCGAGCCTGAACAAGGGGTCGCTCATGAGTTACGCTAAAGCGACACGAGCAGACCGTGAGTCAGCCCTGTTTCAGAGGCGCTCGCTTTGAACGGCCAGACGGGGGAGCGGCTGACGCGTTCCACCTGTGTCTAGACGCGGATTTAGCACGGAGCCGTAAACAGTGAGGGGCAGTACTCTTATGTGGCAGATCGGGCCCTCGCGGGGCTGCCTCCCGCTCTCCATCCCAAGATACCACATTCCGATTCTCCACTCAATGTCTTTCAAACATACCCATTCAGCTCTTGTACATCGGTAGGTCTCAGGATCAAATCCCAGGGCAGGCAAACTGATACCACCGTTGGGCCCCTGAGCAAGGCCCTTTACCCCCAAATGCTCCAGGGGTGCTGGACACCGGCCAGTCATGCATCGTGACTCCCCTGTCAGCAGGATGGGGTAGGTGAAAAGAGAATTTACCCATGGAGATTAAAAAAGTACCTCTATTCTATTCTATTCTATTCCACAGCCATGGCGCTGTTACCCTAGCTACACTTAAATACGCCATTACAACCAGAAACAGGTATACAGGGATACAGGTGCTTGGGGAACCTGCACTCTCATCACGGGGTGGAAAGGTGATTACATTTAAAGCACGGCACTCTTCATGAGGGTCCTTACTCCCTTTCATTGATAAAATGTTTTAACCTCCCTCTGAATTTTAAGTGATTAATACAATCAGATTTAATTACACCTCAAATTTCATATTTCCTGAGACGCCACACTACAACGAATGCCCCTACCCTGTACCGCGGGCCTCCATTTCCGCTAGGAATCTTTGGGTATAATTACACCCGCTCGGCCAAGCGGTGATAATGAATCTGTCAAATCAGCCGGAATCCTTGGAGCGTCGCGCCGATTCCCAGCGGGACCCAGCGCACCAAGACAGACCCGCCGGCCACCGCGGAGAGGTGGTAGGAAGGCTGGATTCTTACTTCCTGCAGGAAAACCGGCGTGGGTTTTCATCTCGGTAAACCTCCTAAAAGAAAGATCAGCTTGGATGGGTCAGAAAAAGCAGAGTTTCGCGAACACATAGAAAGTGGAATTTTTCTAAGCTACCAAGGATCGTCAATTACAGTTAACCCGGGGTGGGGGGGGTCTATCGGGGGCTTGACGGCAAGGCCTGTTAGCGGCA
>JAODKC010000038.1:10785195-10813024 GCA_026777985.1 Mormyrops attenuatus
TGCAAATTTCATTTTGCATCCGAGTCGGCTGCGTGGTCCTTGATGGCGATCATTACTGCAAATGCACGCCCCCCCCCCCCGGCCCCCCCGCGGCGCGGGCGGCCGCCCCCCCCCCCCAGAGAGTCACCAGAGCAGAGACAGGTGAGCGCTTCACATGCACGACATACAGCTGCACTCCGGCGTGCCGGCTTCACACACACACACACACACACACACCTCTGTCTGGGCAGCATATCACCCACGGCTGGCCGGGCAAGACACCGTTGCAAAAAAACATAACTCCCATGTGTGCCGGAAGCAGCCCGCCCTGCTAGGAGGAAATGAGTCATCCTATGGGGCCTTCTGGAGGGGGGGCCTGGCCCTGAAGGGACATGGGTGGGGGGATAGGGTTTCCAGAGGGGGTCGGGGACATAATTTGGGGTTAAGCACGGCCCCGGGCAGCCTGGGACACGGACCTTTTGTCAGTCGTTTAGCACGGCGTTAATTAAACGTCACGCTAAGAAAAATAAACAGAACTTTTCTCTGACCGTCAGAAGTCATTCGTAGTATTCATAAATTTTTGCACAAAATGACAGTTGTGACATCTCTGGGAGTTTACTGTGTAGCAAAATGCTGCAGGTGAAACACGTGTAAAGCAAAAGGCGAGACGCTTCCGCAGGCCTCCGGAAAGGGGGACTCGGGGCTGTCAGGGGTTCCTGGGAGTCGTGCTCAGCTGTCAGACAGACTATGAGCCCTTTTTAATATACCCCAGGACTGGACGTCTCAGACACTCTGCTTTAGAGTAAAGAACGCAGCCACCGTCCAGCGATGACAGGATAAGCCCCCTGCGAGGAGGTCGTCGGGCCGTGTCCAGATCAGGCGCCCAGGCGACGTGCGGATCGAATCATGAGTGGCACTGGCTCCATTTTACTCATCCTGCTAAATGGAGCGAGCCAATCAAGATTGGGCACAAGGAGGGCGGGGACCAATGGGAAGGCGGAATCTGCGACCGTGGCCTGGGCTTGCATTGCCGGTTCTGTTCCGACCTGTGCTGGCGGCGTATCACACGCAGAGCCTTTGAACGAGTCGGGAGATTTACTCTTGGGAGACAGTAAGCCACGCCCACTGCCCTCCGCCTACTGCATTCCTGCCGTCGCCACGCCCACCCACCCCCAGGCTGTCTGTGGGGCTTGCCGGAAACGGGAGACATGCTCGTACCTGGGTCCCACGCCGCCGTCTCCGGAGTCCTGGCTCCCCGCCTCACTTGGCGTGCCCACGGACTTGGAGGTGGGAGACGTAGGCGGCGGGACTAGATAGTGAAAGAGACAGGTATCCTCTGTTACTACTCGCAGAGGCTGGGCTGCTCCGGCGGTGGGGGGAAGGGGGGGGTCAAAATAAAGGGGCCAACAAGCCATAAGGAAAATGTTCAAATCAACAATTAAAATAAAAACATGGAGGGGAGAGAGGGAAAGAGGGGAATAAAGGTTAAACTCCATTGGTGGGCCTTCATGCGGTAATGCAGAACTCATTAACATTCTGTAATTAGACAATTAATAATGACACGCATGGCATTTTAATGCTGCTTCACATTAGCTACCTTCTGCGCCAGTAAAAAACACATTTAGTCACGTAATTAGCATAATAAAAGTGTTAACAATTCTACCATTTTTTAATTCAAGAGAAAATGAAACGTACAGAGGTCAGTAATATTACTCCAGAGATTCTATACTCATCCCTGTACACCAGCACTAAATGGGAGCTTAAAACAGCGGTGATTAATACAGGGCTGTGCAGCCCGGGACTGGGAGAAGTATTAAAAGAGCTACTGCAAAGTAGCAGGAGTTATTCACTGCTGGCTTTTTTTTTTTAAAAGTACATAAATACCACACACAATGTAGCATAACGTTCTGCCTGGGAATATTTACCGTGGACCACTTTCGCCCCCTAGTGTTACATTTAGAAAGCAGATCAGCCCCAGCATCAGTGTGGCAGCTGTCCATCCACCAAGAGAACTTCAATAAGGACAAGTCACCGGTGCCCCCATGGTGAGGCGACAGAATGACAGATTGCCCAAAGACGTGCAGGGCGCCCTTACCAACAGGAGCCTCAGGGGTGATTCCCATGCTCTGCAGCAAGGCCTCTGCCTCCCGCCTCTTTTTCTCCAGGTCCGAGTCGTCCGGTAGCGGCCCGGCATCTTTCCGCTGGTCTGCCTGTGGGAGGCACAGAGCACGGACACATTCCCGCACATCGTCGTTGGATCCTGCCCTACCTGCGCTCACAGGGCTCCCCTGGGCTGCCTACAAGCTGGTTTCTCCTCACCATTAAAGGGCCAGTGTTGGCTTTCTGGTACCAAAACTATAGTGGCGTCAAAGTTGCAGTGGTACCTACACTTGGGGGTACACCGCTCATTTCAACAAAACCTACATAGACGATGGATGTACTGAAACTGTTTAACGTTTTGAACATATGTTATTTGAGGACTGTCTCAAAGAGTCTTATCTTCTGTGGGGTCCTACAGACCTGTGAGGGTGTGGCCATGAATCAACAGATGGCACTGTTTGGGTATTTTCTCAAACACCCACCTGGTGCCCATTAGCTAATTATTCAAGTATGATTGTTTTGTCTAAATGAACAACCAATTGTACTTTTGAATTCACATTCGGCATAACACCAAAACATTCGGATATAGATCCCGTAGTGAGAGACTAATAAAATACAACCATCACAGTTCAGACCTGATCTCCATTATTTTAATTGGTTTACGGCCTTGTTTCCCAATCCCATCCTCGGGGACCTACAGCCAGTCCAAGTTTTTGCTCCTTCCAAGCTCCCTGCCATACAGTCTACATTTTTGCTCGCCCTGGGAAACACTGCTTTATGGTGTCTGTGAACCAACAGCATTTATCAGAGGGTCGGCAGAGGTTCTGGTGCGGACCCCACACCATCCCGGCCACCAGCAGGAGCTTCACCTCCTTCTTTTTCCGCTCCTCTTCTTTCCTCTTTTTCTCCTCCCTGATCTGAGCCAGGCGCTGCTTCTTCCTCTCCAGCTCCGCTTTCAGCTCACTCTTGTCCGACATGCTTGTTGTGGAAACTGCGAATGGAGGCACAGAAACACCATGTTAACAGACTCTTTCCCCGCCCAGCAGCACACGGGAAAGACAGGAGTTTGGTCACACAGCTCAATACAAACAAGCTATTCCTGGATCTGGAACCAAAATACATGCACACCCGCCACCCACAACTGCCACCCACAACCGCTCATGGCGCTTGCGCATGCTTCGATCTCATTCGCCCAATTATTTTGCTCATAGGCTGGGGTCAGATGAAGGACTTGCGGGCACATGCTGCCATCTAGACTTTGCCAGGGGTCTTCCCATTAGCGCAGCCCCTGACCACCTGGTCTGTAAGTCTCTCTCTTACGCCAAAGCCCTATTCAGGACTCCTTTGTGTGTCCCGCTCGGTGCCGCGGCCCACAATGCACCCTTATGGAGATTATGGGCATAATCTGAAGAGTCTCTTTGTCTTTTCCCTGGGAGCATTTAGCAAGCTCTCCATCAGCACACAGCACCTGACCCTTTCAACTTCCTCTATACCAACCACTTCACTGCATTTTTCTTAACTGTGAGACTTGAAACTAATTAAATTAAAGTGCCACCTCTTCTGCATTAAACATGGGCATCAAGGATGTTTAAAAACCATATATTGCATTCAGAGTTTTCCTTATGTCATCGAACATTGATGAAAACCAACCATATAGCTTTTTCCGTAAGTGACAGCTGTGTGCGACTCAAAAATTAGGTTATACAAGCTGTATTCAGCACAATCTCATTCATCACTGCAGAGAGAACAACATGCACTGACATTCCGCCAGTTTAAATCACAGGACAAACTGTTTTATGTTCAGTTTGACTGATACATACACCAGAACAAAAGTGCATAGTGTGGTCTCTTGGTAATCACATTTATTGAGACCCTGAGGGCTGTGTTAGACTCCTGCTTTCAAAAAGGCAAGCGATTGGCTGCAAATGATGAAACCATTACCTCTATTGTAGGGAGATCATACCAGGGAAAACATTTACAACACAATGGGATAACAGTTCCTCATAATGCCTAATAAGACGAATTTAAGCCGAATTAGTAGGTTCTCAGTACCATCGCAATATATAAATTTTTCTGCTTAATTTTAAGATATCTAAAGATCTTGAAAGCTGTAACACCACAGACTATAAAGAGCAACAAACTGAAACCTGCTTAATGAACAAGCCTGAAAAATTCAAATTCCAGACAAAGGGAACCTCATTCTTTCCTTTGATACGCCAAAGTGGTTGTCTGAGTACTACTCTTACGGTCTTCGTTTCATCTTTCACTCTAGTTAAAAACAGCAGTGCCAGTTCCACCACTGCCATCTTGTGTAAATAACTCTGGCAGTCTCCAGTCAAGCTAATGACACGTACGAGTGCTGCCGTGTAAACAGCCTTTAAGGCGCAAAACAGACGGGCGGGCTACGGTGAGGCGCCACCTAGCCGTGGTATAATGAATAAATAACCACATACATGTACATACAAAACATCCAGGGTTCAAAAAGGGAGAAAGAAAAAAACAATGACTTCATGAATGATTCATCAAACGGGGCCCAGTCTGTAAAAAAAACGATTTGCTCATCTCTGACAAAATAACATAGCATAATGAAATACACTTTAATTTGGGTTTTACTACAGAGTGCATTGAATGACATCACTGTCCCTGAATGACATCTGTCACTGTTGACAACGCTGAGTAAACAGACAGAAAGACAGAGACAGACAGATAGATAGATAGATATTGTAGTACTGCATAAGACAGTTACCTATACATTACACAGCGCTATAATTACAAGAACCACAATCAGAGAAACGTAGTGGCTGTACAGCTTTAGCTTCCACTTAGCATTATGCTACCAAGACTAGGAATAGAAGCTAAATTATAATTTATTTGCACTTCAGGGATTATCTTCTCTTCGGAGCTTCGAAGCAAATGATGGTCTGCAGCCCCACCCAAATCTCTGTGTACTGAAGGGAAATCAATAGTGATACAGTGCGGAAAAACAAAAGTTCACCGCAAGACATGATGCAATTTATGTTTGTCTTGAACCTACTTTTGGAGATATACCCTTCCAACCAAAGAATATGGAGCTTTTAAGTTATTATAAACCAATTTCCCTACAATAAATAAAAGCTAACTACTTAGCAACGGCTAGTCCAGACTTTGTCAGCTTCCCGGCTACTGATTAACGAACTGCTATGTGGAGGCTGAACAGCTAAGACAATAATAATTATTTATACGGCATCGACAATGTATTTATTATGAACTAACCTGAGGGAACTCCTGGAGTTTTTTTTTCCACAGATGAACGTCCTTTGAATAAACTGCCTGCTACCTTTTTTCGGATTTGTTACAGTGGTGCAAAGATGGAGAGTTACGGATTCCGAAGAGGGACAAACAGCATCTTGTGGCAGAACATGTGCGCGCCCTAGTGGCCCTCGGGCACTCCGCGGAAAGCTTACCCTAACAAGAGCGT
The DNA here is from genome assembly GCA_026777985.1 of Mormyrops attenuatus. Classification (NCBI taxonomy): domain Eukaryota; kingdom Metazoa; phylum Chordata; class Actinopteri; order Osteoglossiformes; family Mormyridae; genus Mormyrops; species Mormyrops attenuatus. Next base: position 10,790,732 of record JAODKC010000038.1, read on the forward strand.
TACAATGTGGGCCTGGTGTATCAGTACGTCCCGCCTCTGCTCTGATTGCATGTTCACCTTCGGCTTCCTCTCGCAGTCCGAAGACATGCACTTACGCAGACGCTATATTGCCCATAGTATGTGTGTGTGCCCCCCCGGTGAGCTGGTAACACGTCCAGACTGCCCCGCGTGTTTTGGGATTGACTCCCGGCCCCTAGTACTTCATAAGCAATTAGGAGATGAATGAATAAATGAGCTGATGATTAAAGTTTGACGAAATTGTATAGAAATACCCGCGAGGGCAGCGCTCATATCAACAAGGCAGGGGTGGTTGCATAACATGGAAAAGAATTGGGGTCATTTATGGAATTTATAACATTTTACACATAGCAATTAAATCAAACTATACAAATAAAACACATGTTATTGCAATATTCCGTTATTCCTTCTATATTTTCTGAGAAACAAAAGCTGTTTAAAGTTCCGGAGTGATGGACAGAGCAACCAGGAAAAATTAATTTGATGAATTTTATCTTTTGCTTTGAGCGGTTACTATACAGTCGACGTGCCACGATCAGTGTAACGTGAAATACAAATAATGTAGTGAAACGACTTACATCCATCTTTGCTGAATTATCAAGCGCAGAATCTTATCAGCTTTACAAGAGAACATTTCCTCTATTCGTCATGGATATTTTAACAGTGGTCAGAATCCATGTTAATGACAGGAGAAATAATTAAGACGTCTGAAACATTAGTTTTGATCAATTTAAATGAAAAAAAAATGTGCATTTGAATTTAATTACCCTGTCAACCGTTTTGACAAGAAATGGAAATGAAGGATTCCAGGCTGCGGATCATCAGGGACACAGTAAATGTTTCCCAGCATGACGTTCCGTAAGCTCCTGACATTGAGGACAATCCACTGTGAAGAGCCGTATCGCTCTTGTTAAATCAGCCGATCCTTTCCAGAAGAAAAACGCCGCCTGTGATGTTTTGAAACTTTTTTTACAGCCCAGGAAATGAACACTAACGTGAATATGTTAAGAGAACCGCTTATAATGAAATTCTCTCTTTTCTTTAACTGTTATGCTCATCGCATGCTTTCAGCGTAAATTTGCCATTTGATATGTAGAAACCTTTTCATTATTTGCATATGTAAATGCAGGGCTCTCTCTTTTTCATCGCCTACCAAAGTGTGTATTGGATGGGGGGGGTATTCTATTTTCAATGCCATCAAAGAAAAAAGTAGTACGATCAAAGAATAAAGTGGCTATTATTTGAATATATAAGGAATATCCTATGGGACAAGATGATTATCGGGCTCGGCACCGTGAGAAGTGCTGTTGTGACGAAAGAATCGCGTGCCTGTCAGTCGGAATGTCATTGAGGTAAGAGGGGCTCGTAATTACGTGTCAGACACGTTTCCCGAGGCAGGCGAATTTCAGCCCTGGGTACCTCGATCAATTAAAAAAAAGAAATTGCAACACTTCCTTCGTAAGTATCTCATTTGACCGGAAAATATCTACGGTTGAATGAAAGACAAGCTATTTTTGGTGACGGTACGGGCATCTTTGAATGATTGGGCTTTCACGCCCGAGATTCTCTTACACATGTATCTTCACGGGCATCGGAATGACAGGAGAATTCAACACGGTCTTCACTTGCAACACATATTTTTTACGAACAAATATTCAATTTCATTCAATCTTAATGAAATATAATCCTTCCCTTATTAAATATTCGCAGTGACCTCACTGGATTCACCTCTTGAGAACAATAAAGTTAATCAATTCAGGGTGAGTTCAAAGATACGAGAAAATAAACATTTAATTCTTCAGACAATCTTACAGCTTTTCTTTGGTCCCCACGAGGGTCTAGGTGAATTCTGGCCGGTGTAGATTCGCAGACGGGCAAAGGCTGCTTATGTCTACTCAAGGGTGACTGACAGCAGGTGAACATACAACCCAAAACCAAGCTGGAAAATGGCAGGTAATTCGTTTTTGCTGGTGTTAGCCACCTAGACCGAACTGTTCCCTTTCTACCAGCTGCATACCAAAGGCAGATTCTCAAATGTCCAGCAGGGGGCGTTATGACAACACATCTATTTGGATGTGCCGCGGCCCAAAGCACGTGCCCCCCTTTTCCTGATCTCAATCGGTTACTGGAAAAGTAACCACATGGATCAAATTTGATTTCGTATTTGGTAAAATTACTGGTCATTGCTAGCCTAATACCCACTGGTATCAGATATGTTTTACACAGACGTGACTGAATAAAAGAGTGCTAGAACGAGTGTGAATGAGCCTCATCACCACCCTGCGTCCACAGCAATCTGAATGCCAGTATGGCAGAAACAGGTTCATCCGGACGAACTTGACCTAGAGCCTTTTAAAAGCACTTAACTTATAAATAACGTATAGTTACGTGGTATATGAATTACATATTTATAGGGAGACGTTTTGAACGAGTAAGAATTACCCTATGGCACACGTTCTTCTAGCTGGGAGTCATCTGATCCAAAGCCTCAATGCAGCAACTCTGCTGACTAAACACATTTACAAGGCAGATTCCAAAAGGTCACATTACCGTATTCACGTTGGTTAACCTAGACAGTACTCCGGTTTTTATCATAAAGAACGCTCAACTGCCCAGTGGACATAATGGAGTTATTTGCGTGGAATTCTACGAAAACACGTTGTGTTTGTGAGGCATCCAATTTTAAGCGATTATGCATGTCCAGTGAATTGGCTGTCTAATGCAAGGTTGAGTTACATTGACTAATTTATATGACGTAAACCAATTCTGCTATGATTGAATGATTTGAATCGTTACTTTAAATATCAAAATATGAAATACTCAGATTCAGAAAGTGATTAGAAGCGACAGATATAAAATCTCGCGGGATGAATAACCGATAAACGTTTTGCACTGGTGTCCGACAATTTGTGATTTTTGTAAAATATTCCTAAAAGTGCCCAAGTAGCAAAACTCAGTCTTAAGTGTTCCATAAGAATCTTTATACGAATTATAAAATTTGAGAAAATACTCAAACGTGCCACCGATTCCTTGAATAAGACTGAATTCCGTTACGGTAAAAACGATGTGAATCCCGGCCATACCGTGCCCCACGCCATATTCTGTTTTGAATTGAAAACCCGGGTCAGCACAAACGTAGTAGAGGCGAAATCTGCTGCAAAAGCTGCCAGAAAGGAAAACTGAAATTGCTTGTAATGCTCCATTTCCGGCCATAAATGTAATGTGCAGCATTAAAAAGCAGACACATCTAAACATATAACCGGGACCGGAGGCATTTCAAACTTGGGAGTTTTCAATAGACATACCATAGCCAACTCTAGGAATTTAAACCATTTTACCACGCAATATTTTTAAACAACATGCACCAGCTTTGCTCTGTATAACAGCGTTGTTCTAAATCGTATTTTAAACACATGAACATATGGTTACGCTGTTTGTGTTCGATTTTTTTGTACTCAGTCCATTCAATTAAACATTGCATGTGAAAAAAATGTATAGTATTTGGTTCCATGTGCCATACTTAACCTTCTCCTAGATATACTGATTATATTTTTATAAAATCACTTTGTTACAACATATAAATAATGCAATATGTGTTGCTGTATTATCTGCATTTACTTGGCTCTGGCTCATTTTAGATTTCGGCTGTGGTTTCAGGTGGTTATTAAACGGTTTCCGGCGCGTTTTCATTCGTTTATTGCCACTCCCTTGACAGAACTGGTCTGGAAGAAAAGAATTTTGGACTCTTTACGAAGGTTTAATATTTATTATATTATAATATGTCAATATAAATATTATAAGTTAATTTCAACCTTGTGTAAAACTCAGTAACATCAGAAGCACAGCTAAAAATATATACATTTAGAAGGTAACATGCAGTAAGTCCTCCGCTCTGGAAGCACTTCAGGACGAGGACGAATGATTTATAACAGGACAGTACTGACTATACCACCGGGTTTGCCAGGGGAAATGCTTCATTAGCATTCACTCATGTTGCCATGGAGACCGGTGTCGGCCATCCTTTCGTCCTCTCTTAGAGTCACTGCCAAAACTGCAGAAAGATCAAGCCTGGCCTCATGATCCCCTCCCCCCTTCCAATCGTGTCATTTTAATAACACGTTGTTAAATTCTCTATAGAATGAAATGTTACACATTCTAACTGATAAAAACTGCAAAGATATCCTTAACCCTAATCTTATATACTCAATAAAGAAATATATGTTTGTTCTTCTTGTATGTATTTTGTGCTGTGGTATATATATGATTTTTTTGTTGCAATCCCAGTACTGAAAACAGCTTAAGAAATGTCTTTGGTACTACTTTGGGGCTTGAAGTTGAAGTGGGATCTTATGTGTTTATTACCTGAAAGAGATCAAAAAAAAGTATCTAAAAACTCTGTGGCTTTACTGCATTTTTGGTGTTTTAGTCATGCTGATCACAACTCAAGTCATGTTTTTAATTCCCATTGATTCAAAATTTTTTGTTGCTTATAAAATGTGGCTTTATACGCAGTCACCCTTGTGTTAAGTTTATTAAAATGCCCGTAATAGCAATTAGGAACAGTTACTTTCTGTTTATATGGACTGGGGTCCCATCCAGGGTGTAATCCTGCTTTGTGCTAGGGTAAGTTCCAGGCCCCCTGTGGCCCTGATCAGGATAAGGTTAGAAGAGCGATGGATGGATGGACTTTCATGATGTCATCAGATGTTTGTTCATTTTTATGTTTCTTAAAATTGTCAAATTAAGAAATAAAAATAACCCAAACCTGGTTTTAGTGCAGTGCAGTGGCTTACACCTCCAGGGCAAAACACCCTTGTTCATTGTACATGGAGTTTGTATGTTGTCTTCTGGTGTGCAAACACATGTGTTTAGGCAGACTGACATCTCTAAATCGCCTGTACAATGGACCGACATTCAGCCCAGGGCGTTCCCTGCTTTGTGCCCTGCTCCTGCTAGGATTGGCTCCATGATCACTGCCACATTCTACTGACTGGAACGTGGATGAAATGCCTGGATTTATACATGACCCCCACATTTCTGAACTTTATAGGTTATACGTTTATAATTAAGGTAATGGATACTATCCCTACGTGGGTTAGAAGCTTGAATTATTTAAATCTTTAAGAGACTGTAAATATAACACTATAAAACGGACAATCATAGGCAGAGCAAGTGTCATATTCCAATTCCAAAAGAAAAAAAAATTAAGAAAGAGTGTAGCCTTTATGACAATATGCTCGCATTGCTTCATATTCATTTTCTTTAAGAGACAGAAAAAAACCTCCATGGAGCGGAGCTTAATGTTTACCAAGGCAGAATGTGTTTAACGGATCCTGCCAAGTTTTGGGAAATGAAGGAGAACTGTGCGTTCTCGATACTGTGAAAACATTCTCATTTCATTTGGCCTTACGCTGCAAAAAAAAAATCCCACGAGTAATCTGTCAGTTCATGTATTGTGTTAAACTGAGTCTTGACAAGTTAAACAAAACACATGACAGCTGCAAAAATGTGTTATTCATTTTATCTTCTGATTCTGGGAATTGCTTCTGTGTAAATCGTAAATCATTTTCGTTACATCAGCTGCTGTTAACTATTTTTGCGCTTGTCCTCATTGACTCCCTGCCACCAGCACTTAAAATGGATTATTTCTCATTTCACAAATATCCCTAAAAGGTCAAATGCCAAATATCTAAATTTGTAATGACTAATTTATATATATATATGCATGTGTCTATGTGTGTAAATAACAGTGCAATAAAAGGAAACTTTTTACCTTGGAAATACAAGAAAACATGACTCATATACTGCTCATTAGAATAATATTTGCTCTGCACTTAACCTCTAATCTCTAATCTAAATGGATTTGACCCATGTAGGTGTGATTTGGTGTAATGCAAAACGATAAACTCATTTTTCTCTGGCAAAAGCTAAATGAGGGCCTAAGAAATAGTCGAAATAAGCAAAATTCTTGTCAGAAGCATAATATTTTTGCCCCATTATTGTCGTTTGTGTGATTTTGTCAATCAAAATTGATATGATAATACAGGCTTAATCTTAAAAAATTATTAATAGGAAATTACAGCAACAGAATATGTGAGTGTTTAGTTTATAATAGTTACTGCTGGTGAGATGTTAGAAGTTATAATCAGGTGGGGTAGGTTTTTATTTTTTTTAAATGGGACTGCAATGCAACACACTGGACCAGTAGACTGGATACACCTATAGGACAGATTGAACATGTTCACAACATATACTCTATACATGAAGTACATATTCAATATGCCTCACACCTAGCATATCCCTTCAACATTGATAGAGTGATAAAAACAGAGAGCTAAAATCAGGAGCCTTTTAAAAATATAAATATTTAGCAACACAATGTACTTAATAGGAATGTTTAACTTCAGGTCACGGAATCCCAGCCCTGGTCCTTGTGATTACATGCTCAAACGGCACCATGAGAAGTGATTTACGGTGCTAACAAAAAATCAATTAAGATCCCAGTCCCACTCCACGCTTGACCAAAGTCCTTGTGAGGCAGAATCTCACAAGATAACATGTGTGCCCTGGTGCAGAGTATGTTCTTTGTGGGCCTGCCGCCATTATTCATGCATTACTCAGCTTCCTGGAAGGTGCTTTCCTTGTCTTGGCCTATTCTACTGTTCTGTCTTTCAATGAGTCAAATAATTTTCCAGGATTTGAACTTTCCAGTGTTCTCCATAGCAGATCCTTTTAATCACTATTTGACAAATACCAAATCTCCACCAAAACATACGTGAAATACTGCTAAATTAACATGGGATTTTACTGTGTAGGCGTCTGCATTTTATGGCTACTGGCTGTTATAAGAACGATATAATCGGCCAGGAAATGTGACTCATGCTATCAATGATCAGGGCCCAACTTTCTGCCCTAAATCTCAACACACTATAGTACATTTGGTGGCTTTTTGGCTGGTGTCAGCATGGCCTCTTATTAAAGACTCTGTGATTACTGACTTACGGACAAACAGCTGCCGTCGTTTACTGGCATGTGACTGTAGAGAACTAAAAGGAGTTTGCAGCATATGTTTACAACTATAACACATTAAGCTTCGCAGTGGGGCGGCTCTGTGGGTAGCATTGTTGCCTCGTGTCTCTGGGCAGACAGGTTTGAATCCCACTTGCTATGTCTGCCTGATATATGTGTGTTGGCCCCAATAGCATGGTTTTTCTCAGGTATTCCAGAAACAAGCAGTTAGGCTGATTGCTCTCTCTAAATTGCCCCTACTGTATTTCAACATTTAGTGTGTGTCCCTGCCTTGTCTCTTAGGCTACTAGGGGTAGGTAACCAGTTGCCCTATACTAAGTAAATGATTTAAGACAGGGCTCTTCAAATCTGGCCCTCGATTCTAAATCCAGGCCTTGTTTTCAGTTCTCCGAGGTAATTAGTTTAATAATTACTGATTCTGATTGGCCAGAGGCTTCACACCTGGCTCACATGTAAAGGAAGGCTGGAAAATCAGCAGTGCATGGCACTTAAGGACCATGATTTCAATAGCCCTGGTTGAATAGCCCTGCCGTTCCCAACCCAGTATTGGGCAAGCTAGTAGAGAAAATGAATGGATAACCATGATTTTCATTATTTTATCTTCCATTGTACTCTATTTTCTATTGCATGAATCATATGAAACAAGTGAAATCTTTAAGACTTGAGTTTTAATCTGCAAGAAACACGCAAATACAGGTAGTTGGGCTACCCAATGTGAGAGCTGACCTTAAATTATTTATTAGCCTCCATTATGTGAGACCAGTATGTGGCTCTGTGGTATAGGCATCTGTGCCTTGCCCAGAAGGTTGTTAGTTCCAAATCCATTCCCAGCAGAGTGATCTTACCATCAGGCCTCTAAGCATCACACCCAAGAGCTTCAGAAAGTTGCAGACTTCTTCAGCTATATGAGTAACAGGTTTAACAAAATTACGAGTTTTATCGCTGTATTTTTTTATTCACTTACATCAAGAGAAGAAAAAGCTTCAATGAAATAAACAAATAGTGATCAAATGTGTCCAAGAAATATGAATTTATTTAAAACATCATTATAATTTGACCATTTAAAGGAAGAGGGTCATTAATGTATGTCAAAAGGGCAACCAGTTCATTGAATATTAGTATTTCTCGCTCTCTTGATACCTGAAGCCTGAATGTAAACCCGATCCACATGCTTGTTTATCGATTTATTTAATGATTCATATTCATATATTTAAATATATTCAGGTCATGCACAAGTTTTTTTTTACAATGAGTTTTGTTTATTTGTTTATTATTTTTAATTAATCCATGTTCATTTTTATATCGATGTATTTTTTGGCCAATATATTTTTCCTCTTATAGACTAGAGAAAAAAATAAATCTAGAAGGTTGCGGTTTTCGTTGTTGCTCTGAAGAAATTGTTCGCATTTTGATCCTGCAGGAATGGGCCGTTATAAGATCCCTAATTGAACGGGGTAATTCACATCTCAACGCGCTCGTGTGTCCGGCACATGTCTGTCATTACATCATGATTTGTAATGTCTGCAGGCTTTTTTCCTTTTTGTGGAACAGCCATACTGGAAGCAGCTACCGGTTGTGAGGCCTCTAAACAAAGAGATCAGTGGCAGAAAGTCCTTTTGTGGAGAACTTTTTGTCCTGAGGTTTTGACAGAACCACGAGGGAACCATCTGTCATGTGTTCTCCTGTTTTCTTTGAGCCAAGTTGTTGGAAAGTTATTGACCCCCAATGCATCTTCAGATCAAACGTCAAGAAAATATCCCAATAGCTTTTGGTGGTTCACTAAATCGTTTGCCATCACTTGGTGTTTAATATACAGCATGCGCAGTAAAATAAAGCTTTACATTTTTGTATGCTACGCACCAGCAGCTACCTCTCCTCGTTATCTTCCACTCTACTTCTAAAAAGCATTCATGCTCCTTGCTTAAAATGATATTCCTTTCTTTAAAGCAAAAATGCTTATTAACCCCAATTGCACAAACACAGCTATTTGGAGCATGTCTGCATAATTCAGCGAGACAAATATAAAACATCATAAATAATAAAGTACTGTATTCATGCTAATATTAAAGTTATTACTATGGCTACTACTTTAACAGCAGAAACAATAATAATGAATAATAATGCTTAATAATGTGGTGCAGGTTTCCCCCTGCAGTCCAAAGACAGGCAATAAGGCAAAATTACACACATTGTGTGTTAGTGTATGTGAGTGTGTATGTTTATATATACACTGGCATCCTGGCTATGCCGATCACTGTGCTAAGCGGCGAGAAGCTACACCCCCTGTGACACAAATAGTAATAATAATAATCATCTTCATCATCATCACCACCACCATCACCATCATCATCACCACCATCATCAAAAATGGATAAATTATACAGAAGTTGTTTTTTTTTTTGTTGCTTTTTCTGTATATTTCTATATACTACAATGGCTTGGCGCCCCATCCCAGGTTATTTTTTGCTTTGTGCCCATAGCTTCCGAGATGCTCTGGAGGCTCTGAACCCCCCAACCCTGTATAGCACAAGTGGGTGTAGAAAATGGATGGATGGATGGATGGATCATGGTATTTTTTAAAAACAGATTTTCAAAATCCCAACCTTGTACTTTTCACTTCATTGCCTCTTTTTTGGGCCACTTTCATAAAGTTTTTTTGAAGTCATCATGCTGACTTTGGAGTGCGACACCTCACTCTTAACCGAGATGTCTTTTCTTTATCTGAAGGTTTTCTGGTAGCCATTGTCTCCATCCGCAGTCACCTTGACACTACTGCCGTAGCTTGTCAGAATAAACGCTAACTTTCTCCCCGTCAGCTGCGCGGCCCGTCAGACATTTGACGCTTCTGGAAGACTCTGGCTTTTATCAAATGGCAGCAGCCAGTAAGCCGACTGACTTAATGATGCCGAAGATATTAAAAAGCCACAGTGAGTGCAGGGCCAGGGGTTAGTGTGACAGGACTTAACAGGATCTCACAGGACACGTCTGTGTATTCAACCAGCTACCAAGGACATTGCTTTTATCTAAAATATCTTTTTCATTCTTTGCCATAAGTAATTAATTTTTTTTCCTTGTGGAATATGGCTATATAGACATAATACCCAAAATCTCACTGTGGTAACTATGTTTCACATTAAAGGAAAATAAAAACATGTAATGTACCCACATTCTTTAGGAATTTTGTAAACACCTCCAAAAACACATTTTACACAAATGTTGACAGGCTCCTGTTGTGTTCTTACCGCCATTCATATTCCTTCCTGGCAATCTACTTTTTCGCTACATGCCCGAAATTTTTTTTTGCGTAGTCCTCTGTTTCTATAGAAACCCAGCTCAAGCCTAACAATAGGGTTATCAGTGTTCAGGTGTATAACTGGGATTCTGCCCTTCCTTTAACCAGATAGAATTTGGTATAAAAACAGAATGGTAGTCAGAGTACCGGACCATTAACCTAAACAAATCATAAGCTGTGACTCCTATTTACACCCCGCAGCGAAATTATCACACAACTGTACTTCTGCATATAAAGGCTTCGGACATTTTATCTTTTTAGAGAAAATATTTTTTTCATTTTTTTTTGTATGCAAATATTTTGTCAAGAAGTAAGATTAATTTTGAGTTACTTTTCACTTTGTTATAGAGGCTTTTGATGTCAATTTCATGACTAGGCCAAGGAGATCTCCTGCATTGAGGATGTGTTCGACATTATAATTCGATGTGATATTTTTCAGAAAAAGTGGAACAATCAGCAGATTTTGGCCACAGGTGAAACCTTTGCGTTTCCTGCGCAGCATTCTTTTTTCATCTTCGACACAGACACATCTACCCAAGCACTAACCATCTCTGGGTTCCACCTTGACTAATGTTCTTTATCCTGTCCATTCACCCTGTGTAATAGATGCCTCCTCCATCGCTGATCACCCTCTTCATTTCGGCCCAAGTCCAATTTTCTCCATACACGCTCACACCCTCCACACCTCTTTCCTCTGCCACTTAGAGCACATCGGACTGCATAACGAAGAGAATGGATCCAAGAGCAGAGCAAGGAGTCTGTAATGATACGATTCACGAAATGTCCGAGGCCAGGTAGCATAAAAACAGAACAAGCCATAATCCTAGCACATAGCCAGGCAGAAAACAGACAGGCAGGCAGAAAAGGGTTCTGAACGAAACCCAAAACCAGAATTGATAAACAGAAACAGGTCAGTGAGCAGGCAGTCAAGCAGAACAGGGAAGGCCCAGGAATGGCAACAAACACACAACACCAAACAAAATTTCAAAGAGAGGGCGCACGTATGTGTTGACTAATCATGATTGGGTGATCTCAATATTCAGGTGAGGCAGGGTACAGGATGGCTGAGCTGGGCACGGTGGAAGGGCTGGCCTGGGTGTAAGATCCGGATTCCAGTAACAGGACGCCCTGCTTCACGTCCTCCATTTTTCACCCAGATTAGTCACCACCACCATTTCCTCTCCAAGCACCCAGCAGGTGGATGAGTTTCATGCTGATTCATGGCAGAGGGTGTGGTCTGACCCTCCTCTTCAATTGGTACCTGACAGATCATCAATACCACGTCGTAGCGGGCATCCTTCGTTAACTCCACAAACAGAGAACCACTTCTGGCTGCAGTGGAGCAGTTACTGGACACAGACCGTTTAGTGGTTAGCCTACTGGTAAATTGGCAATGACCAAAGGGAAAATTATCCATCGGAGTGGTACGAAGTAGACAGACCTACAGAAAAATAAATAGATTGGTAAATAAAGTTATAGTTCTTTGCTTGTGTGCCCTGTTAAATACACTCACAAAATTGTGACAACTTTTGGTTACATCCAAGGTTACATTTGAGTTTAAAATACGAACATTTCGGTCTGATTTTCTAATTTTATTTCAAATACACTGTGATATTCTCAATTCGTAGGATAGCCTGTAGCATATATGAGGTAATTTGAATTCTGTTTACAGGCTGGCTGCCAGCCAGGACTCCCTGAAAGCCATAATAGATTTTCCTCTATCTCATAATATTTAGATTCACCCTCTTAACCTCCCTTTAAGATGTAGAAATGAATGGGAATGTGTCATTCAGCACCATGCAAGTAGTATTTTAAAATATAATTTCACACATTTAAATGCAATACTTTGCATACATTTGACATGCATGCACATAGTATCTTGATCTATACTGTACATCTTCACATAGTACTTGAATACTTAGTTTGGCTGTTTGATGATGCGTGTTGGGATCTTTGCTTACATGGCTTGGCTTACTGGCAAGTTTGTAGACTGTTGTGTGAGATACTCAGTCAGCAAGAGTGAAGTGTTTCGACGAGTAAATACGGAGTACTTAACACAGAGTAATGTCTAAGGGACTTGTGGCAAGTTTTCACAGGTGGGGAATACTATGGTATGAATACAGTGAGAACATATCTCACTCTGATTGGTGTAATTTTTTTTGTTATAATACGGAGACCCCATTTCAGTTTGTTCAGAGGCATCTTAACAATACCAGTCAGTTTGCCATTACTATCATCCAGTATTACTGAGTAAATGTAAGACATAAGCACATTCAGTTTATAAATATTTGTGTAGATACACCTCAGTGCCTCACTCAGATTCTGATGCAGCCTACGTGTGAACAATGTAGTTAAATCTTTCCAATGTGTACTGTTCTTCTGGCCTAAATATCGCGATGGGTCATTCCATGTTGGGAATACAAAAGCACAATATGATCATAATATGATGATACGAACTGGCCTGCCGCTGTTAGAATACAGAGACAGATGCAGCTATTCAGCTGATGAATCCTGTTACTTCAATTTAAATGTCAGCCTTTTGTGTGGGATTTCGTCCTTTTGGAGAAAAACAAGAGGTTGCGAGGCAGAAATGAAGGCACTCTCCTCCACCACACACGCACGTATCTTAATGTCTTATCTATATTCTTTCTCCTTGTGTCATAGCCTTTTATCGGCCTGAGAAACACCCCCTGCTCTTTCTCAAAAGCAGATAGATCTGCCATATAGCTGCTGTGACTGTTTCTGTTTATCATTTGTATGGAAAGCAGCTTCCAGCTGGCCTGGAAAATCCTTTCTTCGGCCGTTCATTCCCCGGTCATTTTGTTTTTTCTCAGTGTATTCGACCTGTCATCATCACTCCAGATTTTTTGTCTTTTATTTGTTATTATACCTTGTTAGTACTTATTTATTATATCTGTCTTTTATTATGTAATCTATCTTGGAAAACTGCTGCTTAAACACATTCACTTTCACTGTAAATGAGCTTCCCTAGTTCACTGTGTTTGGTCCAGCATTGTTGTCACTTGAACGTGGGCGGGGCTAATAACCTGATTCCAGTGAACCTCCAGTTTTGGGCTGCATTGGACCCTACCAGCATGTGAGACTGATCTACTTAAACCTACACTTTCTTGGCAGAAAGAGAACTTAGAAGATCAGAACTCATTAAGTAGTAAAATAGGTCATCTAAGCGTTTCCCATAACACAAAGTGTCGGTACTGTGAGTCAGGATCCTACAGCAAGATGTGTGCGGCACGTGGTAGGGTAGGTCCATCACAGGGTGCATTTAAAACACACAGGCCAATTTGGAGAATCCAGTTTGACTCAATTGCATAGGTTTAGACCAGGGGTCTCCAACTCTGGTCCCGAAGAGCTACTATCCAGTAGGTTTTCTATTCTGCTTGGCTTCTGATGAGCTACACCTGTTCTCAGGTAAACACCAGGAACAGGTGTGTCTCATCAGAAGCCAGGTAGGATAGAAAACCTACTGGACATTAGCTCTCTGGGACTGGAGTCGGAGACGCCTGGTTTAGACTGATGGATGAAACAATGTTACTGAAAACATGGGGAGAACATGGAAACACCACACAAAATGGACAGAAACCAGACTTTCAAACTGAGTCTTTAGCCTTTGCACTGAAGAAATCCTACAAAAAACGGTATGGAATTTAAAATTCTTGTACTGGTTGTACATTTACAGCTAACGAAAACAATATAGGCTTATTCTATTGACTCTATAGTTGAATGGTTATGCTACATGTCAAATGCCCAAGACAAACATGATCCATATTCCTTCCGGATGTTCTTGACAACGTATCAACTTATGAGGTTTGTCCAACTGTTCAGTTCAGTCATTCCAACTCACTGCCTGTCGTGAGGTTACTGGGTGTGACAGCTGAACCAGTGAGTACAGTGACTTGGGTAAATATGTATGTGAAAGTCCTCATTTGACCCAGGTGTTATATGAGGAGTGCAATAAATAGGTGCTCTATTAACCAAAACTGGGAGGAGGAGCGCAAAGGAACCTGGGAAATTCAAAGGCCCATTGCCCGTCCAATAGTACGCAACCTTTGTCTTCTATCATGTCGTAGTCAAGCATAACTAAAAAAGTGTCTACAACGGCAAGACTGCAAACTTATTTGAGTAGTTTAGAGAATGCAGTAAATACATGGAGCCCATAATTCCAAAGTAGGTAATGTATTTTTAAAAGATTTGGGCAAATATTTTTTTAAAGGGCTAAATGCCATAGAATAAAGCACTCGTAATCTCAGCACCTTGTGTGCATGGCCATTGTTTTAGGAGGTGAATGCTGCTTGTTGATTCATGAAGCTGATGTGAACAAACGCAGAGATGTTTGGGAACAGCTGTAAGGGGAAATAGTCCCTGGGCACCACATATGATTAGCAGCTCTGTGGCCGAGGAAGGTGTAAGCTTCCTAAAACCAACATCTGCTTTTACAGTTTTCTCAAGATTTTCACTTAGCTTGAAGTGACATAATAATCTCCAAAACGTCTTTTTAATTCCAGTGCGACATTTTATTGTGATTGTTGAACACTGTTGTAACCTTTCTGAAAGGGTAAAATCACATATTTTGGGGGGCTCTTTCACTTGTAATTGGATGCGTGTCACTTCAGCAAACTTCAGCTCTGAATTTATTGAATTATGAAATTCTGTGACATTCAACAAAATTCTGCTCATTTATGAAACATGAAAGACTGTCATTTTTGCCAGTGTAATCTTCGAAAAATATCTGCCACTAATCACTGCAAACAATGCTAATAAAATGTAAAATATTACTTTGGACGCCAAATGTGAAAATGTAATTTATTCATATTTAAAATTAAGTATGTTTTTCACGTGTGCCTAAAATAATGAAGTAGAATTTCAGATCACAAAAATACTCTAACACAAAGGTTTAATGTAATATAATTTTTCTTGATTCATCTCCTCAATTAATACAGTTATGTGTGATTTTCATAGTTCTTAAACGGTATTTAAATATCAACATGACCTTTACGATGAACTGTTTCAATATAGTAATTATAACAAAGTGACCTATAATGACATACAGAATGAACGCATCAGTTTTTATGTAATTCAATTTAACTACAATATCTGTAATGTATTTTAATTCATAATAAATTTCTGTATCGTTTAACCTATTTGAACTCAAATTCTCAATTCAGTTCAGAACTGACACCCAAGCCTGTTCTATGCAAGCACGACCAAGAATTTCTTTGGTTTGAAAACGTCTTAACTGAAGGACATTGTACATCTTTAAGTATAAGGTTGTGAACCATTTATATAACTTGCAACTGAAAGATAAAGGCGGGATTAGCTATTGCGTTCGTTCTAGAGCACTGTCAATAGTCAAGTATTTGAGGGAAGGACATAGGAAGAGTAGTGAGGATGCATTGTTTTAAAGATACTCGTTCTTTTAAACATTATACCTGCAATTGTCTTAAAGTAAATTTTAGAGCTACCAGAATAATTGATGCCCTCTACATTTTATAGTGATTTTTACAGCTTGTTTTAGTTGAATTTATGCTAACAAATGTATACGCAGTGGGCAGCTTCCAACAGTGTTTTATGCAGACAGATACAGTAGGAAACTGAAATTATATAACAATAATGTAAGGTATGCGAATATATGCCGACGACGATATCGAAAGGGGATGGAAAACGCTAATAGACTTATTATTATAAAATATACATGCATGTTGTTCAGTATATATTGACATTTAACTTCCACAAAGACACTTTATATACGCACACATGGTTAACAGATGGCCATGTAGTTTTACAAGTTAGGCAATAGTTTTTTATAGGGGAAAACTAAATAACAGGAATTGAACGGCATAGTAAGACCTAACACAGCCCTTGGTTCTTTGAGATTCGAGTGCATTAACTTTTCCAAGGATAAATAACAGAATCCTCGCTGAATTTTATCCTACAACCTACAGCGTATAAATCAAAGCTTTTCAAAAGCTTTGATCCAAGCATTATGAAAATATGACAGTCGTGCTAAGTAACACAAGCTGATACGTGTGATAGATATGTAATGTATACGTGTGTAATATTCATTTAGTAGGCTAATCTTTGTTGACGCTGGCAGGGGTTAAGGTTACGTCATATATAACGACCAAAATGAATTATGGGTAGAATAAAACGGAGTCAGTTCTTCTCCATGTGTATATTTTTGGAAATCGAGCTGCATAGTTGAAAAAAAGAAACGTATATACCAAAGCAATTGTGTACTAATAGTAATTAAATATAATAACTGTAATTAATTTTATTAATATAACTTTGGGAAAATATCGGCCAAAGTAATTCTTTCTATCAATATTTATATTTTGTCCGTGAGATTTTTATGTAGGTTGTTTTTAAACCTTACGTTGGACAGTGTCCATCAGGTGTTTTTAACGGCATTTCTTATTCTGTCTCTTCAGTCCCACTTAATAAGCCAGACGCAAATTTGGTGAGAATGAGTAATCTCAAAATCAGTTTTCCAATGCATTTCAAATCTGCTTAAAAAGGCACCACAGGCGAGCCCCGCACACGCCATGCCACTCCGGAGCACGACATTTTCGGGGCGGTTTTCTCTTTCTTTTTAATTGTTATTTATTTGTTTCTTTCTTCGCCGTCAGTGGCGTTTTTCGGCCGTGCGACGCGTGACGCTCGTGGCGAAGGGATCCACTGACGGGCTGCTCCGAGACGCACTGCAGAGGAGTGGAGAGGTATGTGTCAAAAAATAATAAGATTACACATTAATATTAGCTATTATGGGATGCATTCCGTTTGTCGCGTCCGTGGCACCGGCGATGCGATCGTGGGGAATCGTCGAAGTTTCTTCTACCATTGATGCGTGCGCCTGTTTCCTCTTTCGTCCTTAAAAAAAAAAGTAGCTTGATGAGTGTCCAAAGTAACAGTGGAAGTGGTGGAAGTTTGGAGGGGACGCCATCTTGGTCCCAGGTCTCCGCGTCCCCAGCACCGGGTTTGCTTTCTCAGCAGCATCCCGCAGCGCCGGTGAAGGCCAAGGAAGGTATCATGACAATTTTGTTGCTCTTTTATGCGGCTGTTTTCTTTCCAGGGTGGAGAGTTTGTCGGGAAATCGCAGCCCCCGGTTACGCCGAGGCCATGGACAAGGTAGCTTTGCTCGCTTACTGTACTACAGTGCAGCCAGTCAGTAGGTGTCTGCTCATTATGGAGCCACCAAGACTGAAGCTCAAGAGGCCGTGCGAGGAGAAATAAAAACGCCTAGCCGTGTTTATTTGCACGTCGGCGGGCTTGGGTGCGAGAATCGGGGCTGTCCGATTGGGGTGGGGGGTCTATTCCAGCATTAGATAGCAGCATCAGTTCGGGAAACCGGCTTGAAAATATTAGTGCATTCCCATTTTTATTGCTCGCTAAAGATGTGCGAAGATAAACAGGGTCGGATCTTTTGACATTATGGAGGACCCCTGGATTTTGTTTTGGAGGAGTTTTTTCATCTTTTCCGTGGATCGATTTAGCGGTGCCACCGGAGCTGCTCTTATTAGTCAGCTAGCCAACTAATAAATTGCAGATCGGGCGAGTTGATCGAGTCCAGCGACACGGCGTTTTGTCAGCCAGCGTAGATGGCAACTAGGAACTTCCTCGGCTTTTTGGCACCATGTCGAGGATGGAATATTTTCATTGCAGTAGGATGAGTAAAGTATGCCGTACACTGATCACACAGGACTGCTCGTCTGTGCGACTACGAACAAGGGCAACGGACTGAGATGTTTTTAAATGTAATTTGCTTGTTCCACAGTTTAACAAGTCGTGTAATATCTACGAAGTGATCTGAATGTTGCATACTGCCAGCGCAGGTCTTTCATTAGGGTGGGTCATTAATGTCGCCTTCGATGCTTTTTTTGCAGCCTTGGCTTAAACACTTTTGTAACTAATTTAGTCTACCTTTAGGGAAATACTTTTTTTGTTGCTAAAATGGTGGCGCGACATAAAACCGGTGTGTTGCTGTCCGTGTCAATGTTAAGTAGTTATACAGAGTTTGCATCTGGCGTTTTGAATGTCAGCTGCTTAACCCGGTTAATATCATTTGAAGTGATTGTGCGTAATTTATTTTTTTCCAAGTGTATTTTAAACCGCATTTCCATATACCTGGAATATGTTGCTAGAGGAACGTGCAGTATGATAGTAAAGCTAAGGGAGAGGACATATGTTGGGACTACACGGAACACGACATCGTTGCGTCATTGTGCCGCGTGACGTCATAGCCGCGACACGGGGTTCACCAACAAAGGCGAGGGCACGTGGTCCTTGTGCACCTGGCGCACGGCATTGTTGCGTCATTGACGTTTTGCGTTCTGTTACCACATCCGGTATGCTTGGAACCACTTGCAACAGAAGTTGTGAATGGCTACTGACATGTTTAACGGGGTGCCTTATGAAAGAGCTTCTGGATGGAGTCCAGCAACTGCAATAAAAACAAGTCTGTGTTGTATGAAGGGGGAAACATTAACAGACGCTGTCTGGTTCTCTGTATTTGTGTATTTTCCCGGTTGTCAGTGTTCAACAGAAGCATTTGCAAGTGCATTTGAAACTTAGCGATTGCAGCAGAAGTGGGTAAAATACTTTGCAAGTGCATTTAAGTGCAAGCACAGTTTCCTCTCTGGCATTTAAAGAAAAGCTGTGTGCTCTTTTCTTTGTAGGTCATGGAGGACACATTGATGTTTTGAGCAAAAGGGGAAAAGAAAACGTGGGCTATACAGTGGTGTGATGAAGGAGCTTTCCATTTTAGCCTGTGCGTTTGGCCGGCTGTTTGTATGTCGTAAAGAGCTGCTTGCATTTAAAATAAAATGCAAGTTTTTCAATTCACAGTGCTGAGACTCATTGTCGCTAAGAAGCATAGCAAGCTGCATGCTAGTACTGAGACTCCTTGCTTCTAAGGAGCATAGTGCATTGCTTGCCAATGCTGAGACTCCAAAATTTTAAGAATCATGTAGAGCTAAAGTCTTCTCAATTATAAAAGCTTAAATTGGTACTATGTAGTGCTGATACCTCTTGCTAATCACTTCAGTTGTGTGATTTTGCTCTTTTTATGTACATTTATGTTGAAATAATCCCCCTCATTGGAGAGATTAAGACATTTACCATCCAGAATACTGATTTGTCTGGCTGTCATGGTCACATTGTGGAAATGTTTTATATTTCTTTTGCAGGAATCCATTTTACATAACTGTTCATTCAGTACAGGGTCATCTGGAGCCTATCCCAAGATGCACAGGGTGCAAGGGGAGGGGAACACTCTGTATGGCATGAGAGTCCATTACTGGGCAGGCGCTTACACACTATGGGTGATCTAGAGATGCTAATTTGCCTAGCCGCATATTTTTGGATGGCCCAAGGAAACCAGGGTACACAGAGGAAGCCCCTGTGAGCACAAGGAACACGTGCATAAGTGGACAGACTTGCATTTCAAAGATCGCTTCTTCATGTTTATTTTTTGAATGTCTTCCTGCCATTTTCCTTGTGTGTTTTCCCGAGCACAGACGCAATTGCCTGTTGTCCTGTGGTCAGCCGCTCGACTAGCTTGGCAGTGTCAGAAAATGTCTGACTGGGCAGTGAATGCTAGGAGATGGCACCGATGTGCAGACCTGATTTGGGCCTTGTCTGATTGTCTGGATGCTTCTCTCTGTTTTAGCAGAGACCTTTAAGGGCTTCAGGAGGGTCTTCTAAGGATTTTTTTTCAGTGTGGATGGTAATAGTATTATTTATTAGACGGCATGTTATTCATCAAGGGCTAATTGAATCTCCTTTCACGGGAACATCTTTAGTGCTTGTGCCAAACGCACATGCGGCGAGTACCCTTATGGAGTGCGAGGATAGAGAATTGGACTTGTGACCGGTCCGTCTGCTGGTACCTTACCGGTGTATTTGCTGAATTGATTCAGGGCAACTACCTTGTTTAGAGGTATTACAGTGGATGCCAGCTGTTTGGACCCAAGCCATTATTGCGTATTAGACTTTTGTATGTATTGGTCTGCTGGGTTCATCCAGTTGGTTTTAGAGCTGGGATTTGAAGGCTATACCAGGCCTTTGTTTTTTTTTGTTTTGTTTTTAATTAGTAGTATTTTTGGATTTTGGGGGTGGCAGTTAACCTGAGTATAATAATCGTGTTTACCACATGGTAAGACCTGTGTGGTCAGAATGTTGGGTGTGTTAGTGTTGTTTATGTTTATTAAATATAAAAATAACAAGGTTTATGGGGATTGGTATTACCATGAATCATTTGTGTAATGACACTCAGGCAGTCATTTTAAGTGTTGAGGCATTATTTGAGCATTTTTTTTTTATTTTGCTAGGCTGATCTTTGACACTTTTAGGTGATTTTTTTGTATGTTTTTGTTTGTTTTGTTATGATTGATTTTAATCTGGACTCTTTGTCATGGTGTCCCCCACCCACACTGCTGTTAGGGCAAAGATCAGGCTATTTTTGAAACGCAAACACGCTCGGCAGTCATAGCACGGCGCTCCTTTAAAGGGATCCTTTCTGCGCTTTGACACTTCAGGAATACCGCTGTAAATGCTAAACTGGTCACTCTCGCCGCACTGAGGAGATATTGTCAAAAAAACAACCGGCCGAGACTTCTGTTTCCGGAGGAAATCGATCCTTGTCACAAAGCTGCTACGGATGGCACCTGACTTGCGTCCGCCGGCTGCTGGGGTGGGATGGGGGTTCAGTGATAGTCCCGCAGTCAGGTGTGCGTTTGCGTGTTTGCACAAGAGCAGCATTCACTGTCATGTGTGTGCCTCACAGTAGGGGTCCTCATCGATGTGAAAGTAACGGTCTGCTTGTCGTCGTTCCCAGACCCATTTAAATCCTGGTGCTGGAGATTTAATGCCAGGGTGGTGTAAAAATAATCCTGGGAATTTAGTGAATATTGGCCACCGCCACCCCCCCACTTAGAATTTTCAGGTTACCTCAGGAAAGACTAAAAACGTTTCTGTAATTTTTGTAACGTTATCTTTGAATAGGCTTCTGTTTGCCGTTGGAGTGGGGGCTGGGTGATTAGAATTCGGATAGAGGCACCATTGCTGTGTGTGACAGATGCAGACGGGCGACGTGCGTGGCACACGCGCTGTGTGATTTCAGCGCAGGTGCCGACCGTCAGCGCATCCAGGTCAACCCGGGGGCCGCTTCACTGCGTGAGGAGTTCATAAAGATGGGCCCCCTTTTCCTTTGCCTGGCATGACTGGAATCAGATAAGGACCCCCCCCCCCACGCTGTCGATGGGGCTGCTCTTTGGGCTAGGGCAGGAATATTGGTAAATTTTGTGCATTTTGCAGAGTTTTAGGTCATTTGAATTTGACTTTTTTCTCAACTTAAAAAGTCAATGTGACAAAACACTGAGAATCAAACTTGTGTTTAAAGCAGCACTTCTAACAGAGATGTCTATTTATATAAAAAATGGGATTCGAGGTTTATCCTTTATATCCTACTCAGGCTTTTTTTTGCCCCTGCAATAGCTGCTTTTAGTGACTAAATCAGCACCGTTTATTTATTAGGTGTAGAATTTTCTTTTGTGAGAACATATTACTTTAGACAGTGAGCGCAGTGTCATACAGGCTTCGGCCAGCCGGCGGTGCAGGGAGCACAAGTGAATAGTAAAGATGAAATTTTGCTGAGGAACTGTGGATGTGAGAGACGGAGAACAGAAATCGAAAGAGCCCTTTTCTGTACCGGTCTAAGGCTGGAGTCATGGCAAGTTTGAGGGAGAAAATGGGACCAAAAACACCAAGTTATTTCATTTGCTTTCAGGAACAATAGCAGGTAAAGGGAATTATTGTTTGTAGTCATGGTCACCTCACTTTCCCTTGGAACACGCCTTGGCCGCCCGCCCGCGGGGCGGGGGGGGGGGGGGGGGGGGGGGGGGGGGGGGGGGGGGGGGGGGGGGGGGGGGGGGGGGGGGGGG
>JAODKC010000038.1:10813124-10823964 GCA_026777985.1 Mormyrops attenuatus
AACAAACAGGTGGCACAACCGGGCTTAACAAACCGTAAAGAAATGTATTCTCCCGGCACCCGGACGATCCTCACCGGCTTATCGTGAACCTCCCCATGATTGGCTGACGTGGTTTGCAGTGCACCTCGTCCGCCGCCAGCTCCTTTACACTAAGCCTCTGCCGCGAAATGAGACCTTTGATTAGCCCCGCAGGCTGAATCTGTTGCTCAGCATGTCGAATAATTGTGACCCCCTCCCCCCCCAAAAAAATTTTTTAGATAGGAGCATTGCAGGGATTGAAGAATCACATTAGGGAGATCCAGGTTAGGTTGTTTTCGTTTGTAAAAGTGAACCCCCCCCTTGCTAGCTGTGTCACCATTAGCGTGTACTCAAAGGTGTTTAGGGAAACATGCATCAAAAGCTGGAGGTCTGAGTGGTACCAGCCACCGCCGTCTGTTCAGCTTGTGGTTGGACTCTGATTGGCATTTCTGACCTAAGAGGGGAAGGTCGCTGGCTTTTCTGTGGCTGTATGTTGTTGTTGTTTTCCTGCATATGACAAACAGAACATTTAGATAGTTCATGCATCGTAACACATCACAGCCAGTGCAGAGCTGCGAGTTCTCTGCTAGCGTTCGCGCTGTTGCACAACTGTCACACTTGGAGACTGTGTAACCCTCATATGGAGGACAAAAGCCGCAAACCCGCCACTCTGGAGGTGTGAGACCACAGCATCACGTCCGTATTATAATGATAACGATCGTGACGGACCCCAAAAATCGTAATCGCAAAACCAAGCTGGGAGTTCAGATAAAACACAAGTAATGTATTTTAAGAGCAGTGAAGAGGATGGTAGTGTGTGTGTTTGGCCGCACAGTCCTATGTTTGTCCATGTAGTGTCTGCTGTGAGATCCCTGTTGTGAGTTTAGTATAGCAACATATGGGCTCTCCATGACTCCACCAGGTCACATGATGCCTTTTCTTGATAGCGTTTCACTGACTGGTCTAAGGTAGGAATACATAAATCGTACTGGCTTCCTGTCCTGGGTATATGTTTTCTGGGAAAGGCTCCAGCCCCATGCAACCCTGACCAGGAGATGCAGGTAGAAGATGGATGTATGGATTTATTAACTGAATGTTCGTATAGCTACTTTTATGCCTGGAGTGCTAGGATGCCCTGTGCCCTGCCCCTTGTGTCATGTGACTGCATGCCCCGCCCCTCATATCATGTGACTGTGTGCTCCACCCACTCAGACATTTTTTGCAATCAGCATAATGCAGCACGTACTGTAAAACTTTTGAATTGTTTCTTTTTCTGGGATTTATTTGTAATACACTTTCTTTTAAATCTGAGATAGAATGAATACTTTATATAATTTAGTTCCTTTTGTGCTGGTTTAATAGTTTAATGCACCCAATGGGACTGCTGAACAGAAGTCACCAGATCTGCTGAGATGAGGCTGTTTTCACTAAGATATTAAAGTGCACAAATGTTCTTTGCAGGGGTGTAATGACGAGAAATATGGGTGCATAGATTTTAACTGTGCAACTGAGTCACCACCCAGCGGGTAGTTCAGGAATATTTTGTTTTTTATTAGATTCAAAGTAAAATGCTGTGGATCCACGTTGGTAACTACTTGAGCAAATAAGAGTACTAGGCAGAGTACTTAGCAATGCGCTTCGTGGAGAGCTTAGCTGTGGATGGCGAATTCAAATTAGGTTTGTGTTGTAAATGTAGTAGTAACTAGCATTCAGAGTATGATCAGGAATATGCTATCTCTGACATCACTTCTGAAGATATGACCTCTCCTTTTTATATCCTTATCATTGCAGGTTGATATAATGTTTTCCTTCAAAAAAAGGCATCTAGTAACTTGACATCTGTGCTTAACCACTGTCCGTTATCCGACTTCCACTGTTCCCTTTCCATCCATCTTCAACAACAGTATTTCCAGGCAGATGTAGTAATGTGTATTGAGTTGGAGGACATAACAAGTAAAATGATTCCGTTTTTGATTCCTCAAGCACAAAATAGTAACAACTTTTGTTGTTCATTGGTTTGGTGCAGGTGGTGGCACAAGGTATCCAATTAAACACGCAATCCTGACAAAAGTAACTATAGAATAAAAGTAAAATGTAGCTAAAAATAGACATAAAGATGTGCAAATTATAAATGAACATGTACAAATATAAAGGCAACCAGGTGTAGGGTGCAGACAGGCTGGGGTATATGCAGAGAAGCTCATGAAATCAGTAAGAGTATGAAACTCCTACCTTGAGTGATTAGATATGAAAAAGTGTGCTTCACTTGGGGAGAGTGTGTCGGGAAATTTAAAGTCCCCAGCTCACTAGATCAGCGTGTAATTGGTTTGAAGGAGGTGACCCATGAGAACGGAGGTAGAATAAGCTCCACATGCAGGACTGTTGCCAAATTCAATCTCATAACTCCGTATTGAATCTAGTTCATGTTTTTCAGCGGAAGCGGCGTATGCCGAACCCCGTCTCAGAGTCTGATCTCTGGAAGACGATCTTTGGGATTTTGTATTGTCCTCAGGATCCTAAGAACACTAAGGATCCAGTGGTTCTGTGTGAGAGTGGCAGACAAGGGCAAAAACAGCAACAGCAGTAGAACAGGTTTCCAGCGATTGTCTGCACCTAGATCGTTGCTTGACCTGACATTTCAAATTCTGCCGTTGACCTCATTACCGCTCAACCAATCAAATTGACGTTGATCTCGGTCCGAAAGCAGCCATGAAAATACCTGTGTCCCACCCCGCCCCCATTTTTAAAATTGTCCCTTAACCTCCCCACCCCAGCATGAGCTGAGGGATCATCATTTGCAGAAAATTGTGGTCTGCTCAACATTAGCAATCTGATTAGTGACTGTGAGGTCAATTGTTATAGGTGGTGAAGTCAAAATATTTGATTTAAGGAAACATCGAAAAGGGTCTAAATGTCAAATTTGGTGCTACACCTGCGCTTGGGGGTATTGAAGTTCACTAATGCAGTAAACTATTTGCTTTGAAGTAATTCCAGTTAAGTGTCTTCAAGGTGTGGAGGGACTGGTTACGTGGTTTACTTCGCCACATTAATAACGGATAGGTGGGGGTTGTGATGATGTGATGTACTGGTTAAGAATGTGGGCCTATAACTAGTGGGTTATCAGGTCAAGTCCTGGGGGCTTTAAGCTAAATTATTCTTGTAAAATATCCAGCTGCATTACTTGCATTCTATAATGTAAACGTATTTGCCCACAGCAAATGTCAATGGTGTGATGTTAGGAAGACGTATAGAGCCATTGGAGCTACGTGGTTTGGCTGATTTAATGAGTCCTCCTTTCTCAGAGGCTCCTGTTTTTGCTGCAGATGTTCTAAAGCATCGCAGCTACCTCAGTCCTGGGCTATCTGCTGTTAAGAGGAAGGCTACCCGTTGTCAAGGAATCGTCTTTAGGATTTAATGGCCTTGTTGATATTTTTTGAGGAATTTGGCTTATAAGATTAATTAATTGGCATATGAAGGTAGGAGACACCCTGGATTGGATGCCAGTTCATTGTAGGGCTCACACGCACACTGTAACACCGCCTCCGCTGCATGTTTATGGACTGTGGGAGGAAATGTGCATAAAAACAGGGAGAACATGCAGAATGCGCAGGAAACTACTGCAGAAGCCTGGAGGTGAAAAGCCTCTACCCTCTGAGTCAGCATGCTACCTTTATGCGCTTAATCTGGGCGCAATAAAAGCCATTGAGCTTAGCTGTGACTGATTCATGCCATTCTTCCATTAGAAAGAAAATATCGAAAGGGATATTACAGCGATTATTATAGATCTAATCTGTGAAGATTGGAACACTTGGCTTTTTTAGTCCTTCTGGATGGCCAATTGAGTAATTTTCTGATTTTGGAACTTAAGCAGAATTTTGACTTGGAAGGTGCTGAACATTACTGCAGAAAATTCTGGCTGGGATTGAGTTACAGCTGGCAGCAGTAGGTTTTTTTAGTTGGACTTTGGGAATTGATCTTTTAATGAGCTTAGTGGAGAATGGTAACATTTAATACCACTTGTGATTCCAGCTGTCTTCGTTGTCCAGTACGGATATGTTCATCTTTTTTTCATTTTGAATCACAAAGATGCTTATTACGTCAGTTTGTGTGTTGAATTGTGGGAAAACATGGCTGTCTCAGCTTCATATCAGGAGCCTTCAGTGGGCCATTGTCACATTGCATTTTGTGACTGGATGAGTCATACGGCCATGTGGTCAAGAAGTTTGCACTCGATTCCTAAACATCTTTTTGGGGCATCATTTTTGTCAGTGAATCCCGTTAAAGGAAGTGTGATCATGTGTCACTGTGCACTGGAGAATTTTCCAGTGTGACCTATAGTTATCATAGAAATGACACTTGTGTGTGCTTACAGTTTACAATTAAATGTTCTGTGCTTGTGTAGTTTAATTTTCACTTCAAAAGTCTGTTTTCTGTCCTGTGAAAAGCACTTACCTTCTGCTAGTAATTCTGTGTCAAGCTGGTTGTCTGCTTTATCTTTTTGCTTGATTATTGCTCCGTTAATGTGGAAGCATTTGGGTGTTCTGCTATTGACATTTAGCATCCTTGGGTCTCTCTTATGCTCCTAGCTCCTGAGTAATGGGCAAAACAAATCCAGCTTAGTTCAGCCTCATTTTTGCTCAGCAAGACAATAGTATTAGCAGCGGAGTAACTAAGCTCCTTTTCTGCTAAGGTGGCATTCGTCCTCAGCGCCTAGGGGCCTATAAGCCATGATCTTTTGTCCCCATTGGGCATTTTATTTTTCACTTCTTGAACCCAAGCTTGTGCGGCCATCTTGCTGTCCGAGACTGGTGCTATGCTAATGCCCTCACACATCTTAAGGGCTCTGTCGGAGGGGAGAATCAGGCTACAAGCTAACGAGGACTTAATAAAGCCGTTCTGAAATTACATCTGGTTACACACCATTGGGTACATTATGCAATTACAGTTGTATTTCGTTTTCTCCTCCCTTGTGTTTATGGATGATTTGAATGTGTCTTAGGAGTCACTAGACAGGCTGTGGTGTTTGGCCTTTGAGGCTAATGGCCAGGGATACCTGGGTAATATAGTTTCCTGGGAGTAGGATGAGCATGCTGGGAAGGATTGTATGCTGAATGGGAGGGGCTATAGCTATAGGCACTAAGGATCAGGGAGCTTTGTGAGTGTGTTTCTGCCTGGAGCATCTGGGTGTAGGAAGTGTTCAGGGTTGCTTACAGAGTCACATTATTTAATAAGATTCTTATTGTCCTCATTGCTTACTTGGATTTGATGCAGTTGGCAGTAAACTTTCCCAGTAGTTCCCAATAGGTGGGGCACAGTAATCTTTCAGTGGTTTCACTGGGTTCAAGTGTTAAAAAGTGTAATTTTAAATTTTAAAGTCAAGGTTTGTCCAGTTTATTATTTTTATTTCTCTATAACAGTAGCAGTCCTGGTTCAGGGTTTAAATAATAATAAAGAATTTGCAGTGAATCTGTGTGTGAAATAAATCTATATCTGGATCTCCCTAATGGGGTTATTTTAAGTCGAAGTGTTTGTTTTGCAGTAAAGGAGAGCTCAGAAACCTGTTAAGCTCGACATTTCATCTACTTATCATACGTTAATGCGCAATTCTTAATGGTAAGCTGCGGTATTTAAAATGAAATGGCCAGCTGCGGTGGCCCGCATTTCCGTGATGAGACTCTCTGTGTAGTTTGGATGCAGTTTCTAAGTCCCCCATCCCGCATTTGGGAGGTTGCTAGGTAACGGGCTGCCGGCGTGTCGCTCAGCGAGTTGAGTTGTGTATGTGTCAGGAGTCGCCTGTCCTGGTGCCTTTTAATGTCTCTGACGGCGATGTGCCGCCTGCAGACGGCCGCCGTTACCCGTCATTATTAACGGGAATTTGTTTTACGTCTTGGGCAGCCCCTCCCGTGACATGACAAGCTCGCTGGTTTATTTTCGCTCATTCTATTGGTTTGGTTCTTAGGATCCTGGTTAAGCTGGGTCTATTTCTCATGGCATCCAAGTTAACCATCTTCCCGAGCTGTAAGCTGGCTGGGGCTCTGACCTTGAGAAGGTGACCTTCTTCAGGTCCAGCCCCAGATCTCTGACCTCTGCACTCTCGCGAGCAGCTGGAGTTTCGGTGCAGTGCCACTGTCACTGGCATTGCTGCACCAGTCCCCCCTGCATGCTTGCTGTTGCTCAGGTGTCCAACTACGTCAGTCATGATGAGGTGCTGTCAGATCTTAGACATGGTAGAGACATGGTTTTAGTATTATTTTTCACCATTTGTACACCATTTTTGTATTTTATTGAATGTAAAGCAAATTACTTGAAGATGTGACACTATAAGCTATTCTAGGATTTGAACCAGCAACCTTCCGCCATTTCTTTTTCCTCTACACCAGTTTGCATTGGAATCTTGCCTTCTGGTTAGTAATGATTGTCAGTAATCTGTCTTGCCTTAGGTTCCCTGTGGCAGTCACAGGGCACAACGTTAATCAGAGTTAGTGTTGCTGCCTTTCAATGGCTTTTGGGCCCTGTTCATGTCGAGTTGGGGGTCATGTCATGCGGTCATGGCATCCATTTAGTCAGCTGATGGCATTTCTGTCCATGTCCTGGGCACAGAGGCAATCCCACAGCCAACCTATTTATACGCCAGCAATCGTGGTGCGATTTCGGGGCTGGGGATTTCATAAAGGACTGAAACCCCTGGACCATTGTTTATCCCTTCCTGCACCGTCACCCATCCTGTCCTGTACTCATCCTTTATCTCTTCTTGTACTAACCCCGTCACTCATCCCTTCCTGTACTCACCCCGTCACTCGTCCCCTCCTGTACTCATTCTTTGTCCCTTTCTGTACTTGCCCTGTTACTCGTCCCTTCCTGTACTCATCCTTTGTTCTCTTCTGTACTTACCCCGTTACTCGTCCCTTCCTGTACTCACCCCATTACTTGTCCCTTCCTGTACTCATCCTTTGTTCTCTTCTGTACTCACCCCGTTACTCATCCCTTCCTGTACTCATCCTTTGTCCCTTCCTGTACTCATCCTTTGTTCTCTTCTGTACTCACCCCGTTACTCGTCCCTTCCCGTACTTATCCTTTGTCCCTTCCTGTACTTGCCCCCATTACTGGTCCCTTCCTGTACTCACCCTGTCACTTGCCTCTTCCCGTTCTCATCCTTTGTCCCTACCTGTACTCACCCCATTACTCGTCCCTTCCTGTACTCATCCTTTGTTCTCTTCTGTACTCACCCCGTTACTCGTCCCTTCCCGTACTTATCCTTTGTCCCTTCCTGTACTTGCCCCCATTACTCGTCCCTTCCAGTACTTGTCCTCTTTGTCACTTGTCCTTTCCTGTGCTTGTCTCCCTTGTCACTCATCCGGTCCTGTACTCGTCCCGTCTTCCTGTACTCGTCCCCTCTTCCTGTACTTGTCCCTCCCATCCCACCATGTTTGATTTCACTGGTCTGTTTCCGTTACCATTTCCATAAGGATGTCAGCATCTTTGGTAGAATCGAATTACTCGGTTGGGGGGGGGGGTTTACTTGTTTATTTCCTGCCCCGCTGTTCTTTGTGTGAAGCCAAGCATGCCTGTCAGAGGCTGGACCCCCCCTCCAGCCCCCCTTGCGCCAGCCAGAGTCCTCCCCAGGAGACAGGCCCTTCTTGTTCCTTGCGAGTGTATCTGCAAAGGTGAAGCGGCCATGTCCCTCAGCTAGCCGCCAAAGTCGGTCTGCAGGATTCCCGTGTTCCTCTGTCCACCCGGGAATTCTCCCCTGTCGGATTTCTACAGCGCTGCAAGTGCATTGGTCAACGTTTCAGGCTAGAGGTGTCCGGATCACCATGGGACGGGGGAGGATGGTTTTCATTTCTGCATCTTATTTCCTCATTTTTTTCCCTACGCCCCTCCTGATTCTCCAGTCATTGTTACGCATGTATCCTATTCACTGAAGTGGTGCTGAGAGAAAAGTTTTAAAAAGATGCCCCCTCCCCCACCACATATTGCCTCTTTGTTTGACATGATCTCCATTACCCTCTGGGGTGGAGCCAATAGCTGGTGGGGGGCCCCGCTCTGTGGTCCCACACCTGTGGCCCCCTTAACTTTCCAAGCAGCCATGCAAAAGCATAGCAGGTTGTTCTGTCTCGGTTGCATATAGTTCTCGTAGTTCTAATTAATTTAGTAAGTCTTAACCCCCTCATTTATGAACTTTGTTACACTCTGGAGGGGGCGTGGCTAGTTTGGGTTCAGATCAGTCGCGGAAGGATGTGTTAAGTTGATCCACCACCCCCCGATTCCCAAGAGTTTCTGATGAACATGATTTAGCTGAAAGTACCAATGAAACACCCCCCCCCTTTTTTACTCTGCATATTCATATTTGCACTGTGTTACAGGGGCTGTCATTTATTAGCTTTTTTCCATGTTAAGTGGTGTCTTGAAGGCAGTAAATTTGAAAATGAATTTGCCCTTTGGTGTCGACACGAACAGACCATACTAATGGCTGCCGTTCCCGTCGATGTTCCTGCTGGCGGCTGTGCATGCTCACATAGTCTGCTGAGAGTCTGCAGCACTGCGGTCATCCGCGGTCGCCGTGCGTGGTCTGAGCGTGACTCGGCCGTGTCCTCACTGGCCCTCTATCTGCGCCGTTCCAGGTGCCATGGACGAACTGCAGAGCCTGGATCCCCGGAGGCAGGAGCTGCTAGAGGCCCGTTTTATGGGGGCCGTCAGTGGCAGCACTGGAGGGAGCACCGGCAGCACCAGTGGGGGCGCTAAGGTGGCAAGGACAATCGAACCCCCCCCCCCATTCCCCCCCAGACAGTGCATCAGTCCTCAGATTCCTGGGAGGTGTTGGGGGAGGAGCACAGAGCAGATTTTAAAGTGAAACTGTTAATTCTTCAGTTCAGTTTAACATGTACTGAAACTGGAACTGAAATGTGCAAACGGCCGAGCTGGTACCTGAAACTTCAACCAACTGAAAAGCTGAGAAAAGCTGTTTTCACTGTGTCTCCATCTCACCACCATGTTTCACTTTCTAGGGCTTGACAAACAACGAATGTTCCAATCACAGTTTCGGAAGCCTCGGATCGTCAAGCGACAAGGAATCGGAGGCAAGTCTTAATTATTCCTGTTTTAAAAATCGCCTGCCCCCAGTGAAGGTTTTCCGTATGGCATAAAAGTCGTGCCCAGACGGGGGGTGCTTTCGGACGGCTTGTATCTCAGGCCTAGCTGTGTGCCTGAGCTCCTTCCCGCTGCTCTGAGCGGAAACGCAGACTGGAAATGCAGTCAGGTGACCTGCGAGGCCAATGAGTGAGTGAGGCTCGACGTGTGGTTGGTACTGGTGCCTCAGGTGGCTTATTGTTTAGGTCTGTGCCCCCCCCCCCCCGCAACACCCACATCCACATTGCCAGACCTGATGGTGGAATAAATCACAGAGGGGATGTGTGGGTATGTCCCAGTGCCTATTTCTGCTGTGTGCGTGTGTGTGTGTGTGTGTGTGTGTGTGTGTGTGTGTGTGGTTTCTCTGATTCTGTTTTGTGCATCTGAGTCTGCTTGTGATGTCTCTGTCTGCGTGTGTCTGCTATCTGTATGTCCCTCTGCTTTTTGGTGTCTGGCTGCGTGTGTCTGCTATCTGTATGTCCCTCTGCTTTGTGTGTGTGTCTCTGGCTGCGTCCGCACTAGTGCGTTAACATTTTTTGCGGGAGTTTCCAAAAGAAAAGATCTGCGTCCGCACTACCGTTATCACTAGCGTTGAAAAAAACATTTTGCGTTCACATCGCTTACGACAACACAAATAATTAGCTTTAGCCAATTAAAAAATCAAAGCTTTTTATAATCTATTTATAGAAGTGGCGAATTTTCTGTTTGTTGTAGCTCGAGCACAAAATGTCATTTGTGCATTTTTTTGTCCAACCAAAATTTTTTTAATTCTAGAAGCGAAGTATATATTTTTGAATAATTTATTTTGACTTTGATTAGTAATAAAATTCAGTTTTTATAAACGCTTCACTGTTTATTTAATCTCTCACACACAGCCTTGTGTTTAAAGTAAATGCACGTATTTAGCAAAAGCGAAATATACCGTAGTGTCGCATCACAACAACAACACAGGGATCCAGAAATTTAGTCACAACACGTCTCACTCTCCTCCCCTCAGTTTTAGTGCACTCTTGTCTTGCTCTAATGCTCCATGGCTGGGCGTCTTTATCATAAGCTAAAGCTGCACTTAAACGCGGCTCAGGTACAGTCTCGTTTTGAGCTTCAAAATAGTTGTAAACAGCATATACCAGGTAGTGAGAGTCCTGTACATCCTCCATGCTCACGTGTGGCTTATTTACGTGGAAATAAAGGCAAAGCATTCTTCAGTCCTATGAAGAATAACCAATTTGGAAAAGAGAAAGGAAGCTATTCAGGAAAGGGTCACATCCAAGTCCAAACCAGTCAGAGCTCACTGATGTATGCGTAACAAAATTTGTTTATCAGCGTCCGCACTAATGCATTTACAAAAAGATTAATTGTTGGCCAGTGCCTATGGACGGAAAGCTAAATTGGAAGAATATTTTGCAGTACTAATCGAAAACGTATGAGTGCAGACATGCCTTCTCTACATGTGTCTGTTCTCTGCGTGTCCCTCTGCTTTGCGCGTGTCTGCGTCTGTCTGCTCTCTGTGTGTCCCTCTGCTTTGTGCGTGTCTGCATCTGTCTGCTCTGTGTGTCCCTCTGCTTTGTGCGTGTCTGCGTCTGTCTGCTCTCTGTATGTCCCTCTGCTTTGTGCGTGTCTGTGCGTGTCTGCGTCTGTCTGCTTCTGTCTGCTCTCTGTGTGTCCCTCTGCTTTGTGCGTGTCTGCGTCTGTCTGC
>JAODKC010000038.1:10834312-10852934 GCA_026777985.1 Mormyrops attenuatus
GCCCACACCTTTGCCTAACTGGTCTCGTTTACCCCGTAGGCCACACCGGGCCAAATTTGGGTTTTTACTTTCATTGAACCAAAATGTCCTTTTTAAAAAAAAAAAAAAAAAAAAAAAAAAAAACGAACTGATCTTTTTTTTTTTTTTCATTTCAAGTGGCGCCTGACAGAGGCCACAGATTCAACAGCACTGCGTCAAAGCAGCTTGAAACGTGACTCCTGTCATTTGAGTTGTCTTGCTGGTTGGATGACCTGGAAGACAGAGCGGGAAACAGGGCAGCCTGCTGTTTTAAGGTCTCTGTATCCACCCAACACGGAGGATTAAACCGCCGTGAGTTTATTTCAGGAGTCCCGTGGTTCCCACAGCAG
Organism: Mormyrops attenuatus; assembly: GCA_026777985.1. Taxonomy (NCBI): domain Eukaryota; kingdom Metazoa; phylum Chordata; class Actinopteri; order Osteoglossiformes; family Mormyridae; genus Mormyrops; species Mormyrops attenuatus. Next base: position 10,834,681 of record JAODKC010000038.1, read on the forward strand.
TCTTGCCGTCGGCAGCGGCGATGCGAGGAAAGGGAGTCTCACTCTATGCCGAGTGTTTCCTTTGAACCGGGGCGGGGGGCACAGCTGTCTGGCAGACTGAGGACTCAAGGGTGCCCCCCCTTCCCCTCATGCAGGCTCGCACTGTGGAATGCACAAAGTAACCAAATGTAGACAAACTGCAATGTATAGAATCCTATGCAGGAAGATTAAAAAAAAAACCCTCTTAGAAAATAAATGTATATTTACTGTACAGGAGTCAATTTCAGTTATTCTTGAATTTCAGCAGATTCTGTACAATGTTTTTTTTTTTTTTTTCTCTTCATTGTAAATCTCTTGAAATGCGTTTAATTTTTGCTGCTGTTGGTGTTTTACTTTGGAATAAGGCAGCATGGTTTAATATTTAGGTACAAGATTGTACAGTTCTGATGAAAAGAAATATGAGTTACTGGGAAAAACACAGCATGTTGAAAATTGGAGACTTTGGCTGGAAGCTGTCCTGCGTGGGTTTTTTGTTTTTATTTTTACTTCTTTTTTTTGTATTTAAATTGCGCTGGCGTGGGGGAGTCAGGCAGCCAGCACTGATTCAGCTTCAGCACTGCAGTGAGACTGCTTCACTGCAGTAAATCTCTCTTTACCATCTGCAGAGTTGTCCGCCATGGACGTACCCGGACTGTCTGTCTGAGTTGAATCGGGTGACTTGACATGGCGTGTCTGTGCTTTATTGGACAGCAGAATGCCACACATTGTGGCCGCTCTGGAAGACAACGTAATTTGATGTAATGACGTAATATGACGTTTTGGTCAAATTTCGCCGTGCCTGTCGACCTGTATGTCCCTCCCATTCTTCAGCGATGACAGGCCTTGTGTTGACCTTGAGGTCCTGCAAGGTCCCCCCCCCTTACTGTACACAGAAAGGTACAGTGACCCCAAAATAAAGGTACCTGGGTAAACCACAAAGGAGGTATTCGACCGGTAAGACGCGATCTGAGCGCCTTAACGTGCCTCGGTTTCCTGCTAACATTTGTTGTCATTAAAGAGAATCCATCAGCACTGGTTTTAAGACACTGGTTTCCTTTGTGATCCTCGCCATCAGAAATGGGTCAGTCCTTCCCACCGATGTCGCCTGGCTATTTTTAACTTTTTCCCTGTTTTTGCAATGGGAAAGAACAGCCTGGTGGCAGAAAGACAGCCAAGTTGTCTTGTGTTTCTGCCACTGCTGTCATTTGATGTAATTAGACACGCATTATTTATACAGGCCGGTTTGGAGCACAGCTCTGCAGTGACGCTCCTCTTGCCCTTGAAATTATTTCAGCATGTGGCTTCCGGTTGCTACATTGATCCTGGCTGTGAAATACAAGCGGCGATACGGCACTTCACTGTACTTTTAGGCGTTTGTCTTCATTCAGCACAGGAAGGAAATAGTCTGTCTGTGCAGTTTGGAAACTGGCTTAAATGGTCTCTCGTGCACTAACACTGTGTTTAGCTCCTTTAAAAAAATTATCTGACAGTTTTACAAATGCATGCAGCAGTTAGCAGTAATAGGGCTTTTGTAACGTTGTCTGTTGCCTGTCTATTCTAGTGTGGATGACTCTAGAACCGTTGTCTAGGTGATGGACGGATGACAGTAAGGAAAAGGCATTGATTAGCCCACGTAAGCACAGACAGCAGATCTTGGACTCCGCGTCTGTTAAATGCAGCTCAAATACAGTAGCATTAATACGGAACCTGTCCAAAGCACATCAATGTGTCATTATATAAATGACTCAACATTCAGAATAAAAAGCACGACAGAGGTGTGAAGCTCATTTGACAGTATCTGGCCCCCATGCTCACTACGCGGATGCGAGAACCACAGCACAATCTGACCTGCCTGAAGGTGGGGGCTTACGCTGAGTCATGTGGTACGTAATATGGCAGATTACCTAACTGAGGTCACCATTCCTGGAGCAAATTATATATATATATATATATATATACACACATATACAAAAACAGTATTTTTGGCAAGTTGGTCAGGTGTAAGAGGTTCTTCCCACTTTCCAGGCCAGGGTCCCCAACCATTTTTCACGAAAGGCCGAATTCCACTAGAACCTCAAAGCCAAGGTCCACAGTACATGAAAAAATTTGCCCCAGTTGTCAAATCAGGTATTTTTTTTTTTCATATGCAGTGAACCTTGGGTTTGGGGATCGACTGCAGTCAGTTCAGCTGTATTTTAGTCTGCATCTAAACTCTATCCAACCACGGTCCACCAACTGGTGACAACTGCTCTAGTCCATCTAGAGTTCACTCTGCATCAATAGGTTCCTTAAAACAACTGCTCAGGGGTCTTGCAAACAATTTCACTTCACCACTTCAACCAAGGCATGCCAAGCTCTTCCAATCAGCTTAAAGCCTTACGTTGGTGTGATATTGATGCAAACATTAACACACTTTAATCCCCGCTTTGACCATGTCAAACCACAAAATAGAGTCATAACAAAATACAACTATAGGAAGAAAAGTGTAAAATTCCTTGAGTTTATTGCTTGTGTATGATGACATGGTTATTTTTTTAATGTGGCCAACAGCACCCTCCTTGGGTCTCCAGCCAAACAGCACCCATTTAATTCCCAATAACTTCCCCCTGCAGCGTAGCACGTTAACTACCCCGCAACGAAATGCTGCTCAAACAGCACACAGAGGGCACCACACAATGTTCTGGATTTTACCGGAAAGGAGCAGTAAGCCTTGCAGACCAGGACTGTCAATCGCTGCTATACAAGACGGGATACACACCACCAAAAGAATCATTTATGTGGTGGTAATGAAAAGAAAAAAAAAAAAGGGAAAAATATCAAGAAGTGGACCAAAACCTATGGTTTCCCCATCATAAACTAGCGTACTGATCAGTGAACGATTATATTGGGATGAATCACAGGGCCTGCAGACAGAGACAATGTGAAGTAGAGAATATGAGGGGTGAATGTGACTTTCACTTCACTCCCTTCGCTGTTCCTGCTGACATGCGGCGCCTGCTTTCACCAGAAGGATGTGCCTTATGCAGTACGGCGGGTTTGTCTGTGTAGGGACGTGCAATCTCTCCTGCGACTGAATAAATACTCTAAATAGAGCTGGTCGGGTGGGGGGGTTGCTGTTATGAGGAGGCAGAGGATGCCTCAGCCTCTGTCACGTGCGTCTCCATAGTGCCGGACTCTGCGGGTGCGTCCCCGTCACTAGGGGGGTGGGGAGAGACTGCGGTGGCGGCGGCGTCCAGGATCAGAGCAGCCGCCGGATCAGCCAGACCTGGAACAGCAGGTGGCGGGAGCGACAGGTCTGAGACCAGGGGCAGCCGCGTGGCCAGCTGGGGGGGCAGCATGGTGGGCATGGGAAGCGGGCCCAAGCCCGACAGACTCAGGGGCGGCAGGGGGGCGAGGGGTGGCAGGCCTACAGGACGAAATCATAGCAAGGAGCCAATGACACATCGCTGCCTCAAAATGGAGCAGTGTATCTCAATCCCATTCATGGGGAACCCCAGGCAGTCCACATTTTTGCTCCCTCCCAGCTCCTAGCACGCCTGTACCTAGTATTCGGTGTTCATGATTGGCTGGGAGCAGGGAGGGAGCAAAAACGTGGACTGTCTCTGAGTTCCCAAGGACCGAGTTTAGAAACACTGCTTCAGAATAACAAAAGAATAATTCCTATCTGTATTTATGTGACAGTAAGTTACCAATCCCCGCTAATTCCAGGGAATGCGTAGGGTACGGTAAGTAGGGCAGTTTTACAGGCAGGGTGTCTCACCTGCTGTGGACGGAGGCAGCGATCCGATCCCTGGTAACGAGGCGGTAGTCGGGTCTGGTAGCGTCAGATTCATGTTGGGTAGGGTGGGAAGTGGCGGGAGGCCGCCTGGAAGAGTCATCAAACCTGCATGGGCACAGCGTTTTAGAAGAAAAAAAAAAAGTGAAATCAAACCCTAAGCCAGAGTCCAGATGCTGTAAAATGCTGCAGAATAAAGAGGTGAAGCTGACCCGGTAATGTGCTGGCTGGGCTGATGGGCGAGATGCTTGCCATCGAAGGGCTGACTTGTGTGGGCAAGAGAGGCACAGTTGGGACACCTTGAAACAAGACCCAAAGCATTGAAGATATAATTAAAATCATAAATTACAGCTGACAGGCAATGGTTTGGGGGCTGACGGGCAGCATGAAGGTCGAATGCCATGCATCGGGAGTGAAAAGGTCAGGAGTTACCAGTGTGTAGAACGCTGGGGATTGTGGAAGTGGCCGAGCTGATTGACAGGCTGGACAGCCCCTCTTCAAGCCCCGAGGAGGCTGGTGGAACAGCTGCAGGTGGGCTGACAGCGGAGAGCTGCACCTGGGCATGAACATGATTGATTAGGGAGGTCGTATTTCGGAGTATGGTAAGGTCGCCACCTGCTGGACTACAGTCGCACCTACATGTCTGGGACGGAGGCGTCAGCGATGGCCGACAGTGAGACAAAACATCAGCTTGGTGACTTTGGATTTCAGCATGAGGGCACGACAGAAAATGGGATCTGGCCGCACAAACGCAGCAGATGGCGTGTGACTGTTCCAGGAGCCACGGCGCCAGCGGATATAAATTGTGGGAGAACGTCGGTTAAATCGCTCGGGGAATGACTCTGAGCCTCGCAGTCATATTTTTATCCAGGGTTATCGTATCTCACTTTGTTGACCCTAACGTTCGCCAGCAAATTTCACAAAGACAACTTTGCCTTCAAATCCGCAGATCGGAAGCCAAAACCCCCGTTTTCATCATTCATCAGGGATACCCAGTGGAGACACTGACTTCCTGCTAGAAATTCCAAGCAGCTGGGATGCCTGTGTCACGCTTGTCCGCAGTGGCCTCACCTCAGTGAAGCCGTCCTTCACCGGGCTGACCGGCTGGCCGGGAATCTGCTCAGGAAAACTGATCTTCTTGCCCTCTTCAAATGGCCGGGTTGGTATCCGGTGGAGATATCCGTAGCCGATGCCGCAGCCCAGACTGCAGAGAAACAGGAAATGAGACAGATTCCATCGTATGTCGGACTTCCCTGGATGCTATCCCCCGCCCCCGGACGGGATCCGCACCTGCCCTCTCCGCCCCACGCGCTGTTTGGCGTGATGACCACCTCTCTGCAGTTATCCGTGTCCGTGTTGTACACATACAGCTTCAGACCTTTTCCTTCGTGCGTTTCGATTAGCGAGAAAAGGTCCTCCGACTATGGAAGAGCAGCAGCAGTTAGGGAGAAAGTACTCAGTGCACAAAAAGAGGAGGAAACACTCCTGCAGTGTTCCTCAACCCAGTCCTGAGCCCCCCCCCACCCCAGACAGTCCACACATTTGCCCTCTCCCAGCCAAACAGAAACACAGAATACCAAGCACATGTGTTGGGAGTTGGGATGGAGCAACAATGTGGACTGTCTGGGGTCTCTGAGGACCAAGTTGAGAAACACTGCACCAGCTACAGCTACGCCTTCAAGAAAATGAACACGTCTGTATTATATAACAGGAGAAAGAGCGCACCTCGTTCATGACCGTATCCGCTCCAATTATGTAGTCCGTGTGCGGCCGCAGTCCAGCCAAGGCGGCCGGCGAATTGGCCTCCACTTCCTGTCGATGACAGGAAACAGGGCTGACGTTGCGTGCAAAATACCCCAGTTGTGACAGGAGAGGAGTTTCAGACAGCAGAGGCCTTCACCGCATAGCTACACACGCTAATGTCTTTCAGGGCCATTTATTACGGCACAGATTTCCTTATTTGTTTTCGCTGGGAGCGGTAGATTCGCGGCGCTCACGAGCGACAAGACAAACAGATGGCAGGGGCCTGCTGGGAAACGCAGTTCGCAGGCTTGAAGAGGAAATACATACAAGATGCCTGCTGTACCAAATAGTAATGAATACAGCCCAAAGCTCACGCACGTCAGATAAGACCCCTGTGGTTAAGAGTACACCGGATTCAAGCAGATTATTCACAAGAGAAACGGAGCGGAATAGCGACATTTTATTCATCCGCATGGAGAAACTGGGTTTACAGCTACCCCATCTTGCACCCCATGAGACACATAGACTAGTGGTGTATGATACTGCAAAATTTGGTATCGATCTGATACCAAGTAAATACATGGCCAGTATCGCTGATACCAATACCGATACTGATATTTTTTATTTCGAAAAGCAGCTTATGTATTTTCACATATGGGAGAGAAGTGTGTCATGATTTACGATCTGAATGCACTGCAGCCTACATGTGTCTGCTCAGCACTGGTGAATCGCATGACGGCACGACAACAAAACACAGCAGAGCGGGGGAGGAGGAGCAGCAAAGTGTGTGTGCAAGATGGGAAAGGGGCAGTGTTTACACAGACATGTCTACATTTTGATGAAACAGAAGCAACATACTGAACGTATATAGAGGACAGAAACTGAAACTACAGTATCTATCCCATCACGCTAGTATCAATCCAATACGAATACCAGTACTGGTATTAATAGTATCGATAGTTGGATCAACACACTCACCTCTAACAAAGACATATATACATGTCAGGGCAAGATGGGGGGTGGGTGGGCAGTCCAGCGTGGAGTCAGCCAATGTCCAGCACCACTGGAGTTATTGGGGGTTAAGGGCCTTGCTCAGGGGCCAAAAGGCAGCATCTCTCTGCCAGCCATGGGATGGGATTTGAACCGACAACCTTCTGATCACAAGCGCTAGCCCACAAAGTCACTAACCCATACAGCACCCTACAAAATGAATGTTACTCATATTAACTGGAAATTTGCCCCCAACCGTGACCTTTTCCACAAATATCAACCTATTATTTTTGCTCACCTGTATCTATCTGAAAAGGAAAAAACAGGATATGGAAAGTCTATCTGGTGACCTGATTTTAACAAGCTTGGTGCAGAAGGTTACCAGGGTCAGCTGACTTGATTTTCCCCTAAATAAGTTATGTAAAAACCAGTCTGGTCAATGTAATAATACAGAAATATGTGTGCAAAACATCACCAGCCTTCAATAATGCATGTAGTGCTGTGGAAGCTGCTTCCTGATTGGAGGCAGGTATACCCACCAGCACATGCCACACGTTCTCATTGGCTCCCTCGAAACTGCAGAAGCGGATGCTGACTCCCAGCAGCCCCTGGCCGCCCCACATGTTGCTGGGCGTGACAGTGGTCTCCCTAAGCTCCAGTGTTTTACTGCTGTACACCAGCATCTTCACAGGCTTCTCCACATTCACCTTCAGAAGGTCCTTCAGAGTGTCATTATCTTTGTTCTGCTCCAAACAACAATGAATAACAAAAAAACATTAGTGTCCCAGTATAAGTGAGTATTAGTCATAGAGACTAAAGGAACATGGTGAAGATAATGCCAGTATTATTGAAGGCAGACCTGGCTTGCAAATTACAGCTCTCGGTCAACATGAAATCTGAAATATTCTCATAATTACTTCATGCTATGAAAAACACACTCAGAAACTATAATCTCGCAAAGGTTAAGGTGAAGCGCATCCTCTCTGCCTTTATCAAAGATGTGGATTATCTGAAAAGGTCCTCCAATGAACTTGTAAGGGGTGAAATCACCACAGTGGGCATAACAATAGGATTTATGACCCACGCCCCCTACAGGACATCTGTGAAACAATGTTGTGTGTGCAGAAAAGCTGTCCGTGTCCAAAGAGACACTGCACAGACCAAGCTGCTATAGAAAATGGATGGATGCATACATTAAGATATAGGAGCACTTCCGTTAACGAGAACCGCTCTCTAAGTTCCACAGTTCGGATTCTGTAGTGCTCTTTTGCAGCACTATAAACACTGTGATTGTCAAGAATCTCCAAAATTAATGCAGGTTTTGTTCTGTCAAGTGATGGGAAAAACATACCAATCTATTGTTATTTATAGAAACAATGAAGTCAAAGAATGGCTCCAACCCTGCGCGGTGACCTGGGGAATTCTCTTGTACCTGTAGAAAACGAGACCAAGTTTCAGAAACGGTTACACACCAGGATGGGAGAATGACTGTTTTTAACAGGTTCTGGCCCTAAAGCACTTCTTTACTGTCATCCAGTCAATGTAATACAACTTAAACAGTACTTAAATTGTTATAACTTAATAAACGAGCTTTTAATTTGAATAAACCCAACAAACGAAGGTAATCACACAGCAACGGTGGCAATAAGATCAGAGCTATGTGGGACCCGCACCCTTGCCTAACAAAACAGCCACCTCAACATTTTAACACCAAACACGTCATCATACCTACACACGACGAGGACCCGGGATAACGCCGGGCACCTCGTTATTGCACCGGGGGCCAGAAGATTAGCAAGCCAGGGTATCTCATATACACCAGCAATCACACACAGTGTATTTAACTAAAATCCTACTAATTCATCTGTCAATATCTGTCTGAGGTGCCAGGTGGCATGCAGTCGATTATGGCCTAACTTTGTATTACACGGGCCGCATTCTAAATAAAGAACTGTCAGTTTAGTCAAATGATTTTACACATATAACATGAATATACTGAGTCAGAATAGGTTCGCCAGCAAGTTAGCCCTCGGTGAGCACCGCTAAATATCAACTAGAAATGGAAAAAACGAGTGCAAAACTGCACGTCATGCAAATTTCTAGTAAAAACCTTAATCGTGTTTCATATATACTGTAGTCGTGCAGTGAGTTAAAGATACATGCGATTGCAGCGCTCCAGCATCATTAGTAGGCCGCATCTTAATCCCCGGGTTCAGTTAGCGAGCCGCGCGGCGTCCAAGGACTCGGAGGCCGCCTAAACGCAGATCGCTCCAAGGCTTCAACCCGACAAATGACGGCATGAGGAATAAAGACGCCTACTCTGAGGACGTGGTATCCCTCCGACCCTCCTCCGGGAATCTCGACACTCTGCGATCCCCCCATTTCTACCCCGGTTCTTCCTCGTTTGCGGTGAAGACGCGACTCTTCCCCAGCAGCACGGCCGAGCTCTGTCCGCCGCCGGTGTTCTTACGTGGCACTCGGATCCAGGAAGCAGGGACGCCGGAGCGCGCACTTCTCCAGCCGGGCTGTAGGGGGCGCTACGGGACACGGAGGGAGGTGATTAGTATTGCTGGTGTAGGTGTGTTATTACTTTTCATCCACATTATGTTGCATGGGGTTTATCCAAATATAACCAATTACCTTTACAGGAATATAAAACTGGGCAAAAACGCGGAAAATAGGACTTGAACGGTGCTGATTAATCATCTATGTAATTATACAGCTCCGACTTATTATTATATTTATTATTTTTTAATATCCGATGAAAATAGAAAATATGCACCATGTACTTGACACTTGTACAAATGAAAGGTCACCTGGCAGATTTTCAGAAAGTGCCTACAGTCTTAGAAGTCATCGGCACAGATCCAGCCCACAGAAGAAAATGATAATGATTATAATTAAGACAAATAGCACAGCTACTCAGACTTTAGAAGTTTTCTTTTAAACCACGTTTACCGTTTTTGGCCAATATTGTCACTACAATATACAGAGTGAGGATAATATAAGCCAAAATGCAGTTATAATCCTACACAACAGATCATCCATTCATCCATCCATCCATCCATTCAGCCATCCATCCATCTTACAACTACTTAATCAGTACAGGGTTGTTGGGGGTGGTTCCTGACACAAATTATAGGCAGCATGGGGCACAGTGCAGGGGTACACTCTAGTAGGGATGTCAGTAGTAGCCAATCAGTGATTTATAAACATTTTTATTTAGGTATAAGAGTTACATTACCAGTGGGTTTGAATATCACAACAAGAGCTGTTCCTGGTACCTACCAGTGACTGACAGTGTCCACCTCACAGGTAACATGTACAATATATCGTATTCTCTTGCATTGTCCATTGTGTAAAACTAACACTATCCTTCCTAGGATATTTGAAGAATATTTGATAGAAATTTTTGGTGAAATAAATAAGCAACAACTATTAGATAATGAAGGAAAAAAAATGTAAATAAACATGGAGGAATATACTGCTGGGTTTTGCTGTAATGGACCAACTCAGGAGACGGTTCAGCTCTGCAATAGTACAATAGATAAAACAACAGAAAATGAAAACACATAGATGAAATGGGAAATGAAAAGATGAGCAGTCTTGGATCTGTGAAAATTGTCTAGGTTCATTTCATTGTCTCAGCCTGTCTGGGGCCCCCACAAAGGTAAGGCGTCGTTAGCTTCTACAGCCAAGCAGACATCAGAGGTTTTGCAGAAGGCTTCTGTCTTTGCTTAGACCTAACGAACCTGGTAGCGCCATAAGAAAAACAACCAATCAGTTCATGTCGACAGTTACAAACTCTGGAGAATGCTAAACGAAAGAGTGATACAACCAAGGTGTGAATCATGTAAAAGGAGTGTAACGACATATTGGTAAGAATATGTGATTAAGAATATATGATTTCTCACAATACCTTTAATTAGCGTTTCCTGTCTAAAGAAGCATACACATTCAAACAAGTTTCTCCCTTTGAGGAAGGTACATTTTCAGCAGGATATGAAACATCCATCTTTCCATTTTCAATACTTCTTATCCAGTACACGATACAAAATATCGTATAATAAATTGCAATTCAGCTGTTTCTCTAGTTGGCTCTATCAGTATCTGTACCCTGGTCCAAAGATGTGCATTCAAATTATCTTCTAATTGTGTATCCTAGTTAGGGTTGTGGGGGATAACATTTATTTATTTCTTGTTTGTTTGTTATAGTTTTTTATTGTCATTTTTGTTACAGATTGATGAACAGATGACTGAAAACTTTCTTTGTTTTCCATTTGGAGTATTTTAGCAGAACAATGCAAAATATAAAAAAAAACACTTCAATATATAGCCAACTCAGTGTTGGAAATATTGTATTGTACAGGCAAACCGAATTCAGAGACACCTTACACTCTGCTTTTTGTGAGCAGCTTTTTTTGTGCATTATAAAAAGACCAATTTTCAAGCCGGGATAAAATCTCTGTGGCATAATGGCTTTGGCTTTCCCTGATTCTGCATCTCTTCCAGTCGCCACCGTCCCTGAATCTAAACATAAACGATCATTATCCTTTGATCCGTTTCAATGCGGCGTGGAAAATAGCCGCGATCTCCAGCCGATGCTTTCAGTAAAAAACGCTGGAAATTGCGCAGCGTGCTTATGGATTTTTAGGGATCCATTTTGCTTTTTTTTTTTTTGTTTTTCCTTTTTCAGAGAATCCGGAATGGCCGGCCATTGTTATGGTTGATCACGTGATCATCGATGGTCTTGTCGTTTTTCCCTGCATGCAACATAAAACACCTTATTAAAATCCCGTGCCGCTGCCTATCACACCTTCCCTGTAATTTTAGAAGAGGGATTCTAAGTCCCTGCTGCACTTTGGGGTTTCTTAACGAGTGTCTTTATCCAGCAGCACACAGCATGCCTTTTATATAATAATATGTGATTGACAGATTTGCCTAAAGGTGGGGGCACCCTGGATGTATTCCTTTTTTGTAAGGGTGTCGATATGGGTATGGATAGCAGGTACATGTCCCCCCAGTATTGTGTATTGATTGAGTGTTTACGGGGGCAGGGGGTCCGGGCTGATTTGGCCCCCATCAATACTGAAACCAAAGCTACGCCCTTGCTTTTTGTAGCGTTTATGGGGTTTTGGTTCACATGGGTTACATGTTGTATTTGTAGTGAATGTGCAGTTGCTGTTTCTTGTATTTGTAACATTTGTAAATAATCATGGGTAGATCTCCAAGGTTGAGAGTGCTGGCTATAATGATTTCCCTCGAAATCCATTCGAGGGCGAGCCACCCACCCTGACAGCAATGGCCGTAAGGGGGGCCAGACAGGACAGCATCAAAGATGTGCGGATGCAGCCCCCGTCACCTCGATTCTATGGTGTTCCGTCTCACAGGCCGCAGCTGTGGGCCCCATTTGAATTCGTGAGCTAATGCAGATCTCCTAAATTGATTTTGACGCGATTAATAGCGGCCATGATTGTAGACAGGAAATCAGTTTAATTCAGTAGCAGATGTGTTTTGAAGAGACACTTCTTTGTGACAGTTCATTAACCCCGGGGGTTGGGGGTGGGGGGGGCAGTGTTTAAGCAGGCCATGGAAGACTGAGCTCCTCTGTCTGGGAAGCTGGTCAAAAGGGGGTGGGGAGAGGAAAGGTGGGGGCGCGGCAAACAAGGGTAATAATAAAATACTGATCCTGTGGCAGACTGTGAAAGGGAAGCTACTGCCTTAGTCACATAATTGTTGCTGTTAATTACAGCTTGAAATGAAAGGAAAATGGTCTGTATGAGATCTATGAGCTTCCATCCTTCCATCGCTTAAGTACAGGTACATGAGGCTAGTCTCTCAGCTCCCAGGTGGACCTGTGACTGTCTGCCGCACATGTTATCACTCTTGGCACAGATATTTGGTGCCTTGCAGCTTGGGAAAATATGGGACCATAATATTGACATGCACATTTTACATATTTAGCAGTCGCTTTTGTCCAAAGCGACGTACAAGTGAGACAAATAGCATATTGCAAACATACATGCTGTTAAAGAGTCAGCTAGGCTGAGCTTCCAGCATTAGCATTAGCTTTAGCATGCTGGACACACCCTTTACATAACAAACCTGCTCTTTCCTATCTGTAAATACCTCTCTTTAGCCTTGGCCTGCAGCTCAGCGCTACTGTCAGACCAGGTCAGCTGCCATCTTTTATTACCCCGAGCATGATCTGTTTGGGGTCGCCCCCGGGGCTGCATCATTATAACACCATAATGGCTCCTCATTGAGTCCCTTAACGAGTCCTTGCCATGGAATAATTACTCTCGGTACTTGCTGATTCCTTCTAGGAGCTAACAGGAGCTAATAGCATGCTTTCCAGTTTAACAAAATACCAGTTTGGGATTTACTTATTGCTGGTGGGGAGACTTAAGCAAGTCAATACAATTAATCTCTGCTACATATTTCTTTATTTGCATGTAAAAATAGTTCTTGAAGACAGGACACAGCCCTACTCGTTTGAAGAAAAAGGGAGCTTTAGTTAGCACATGACTCTAAGCATTGCAGTTTAACAGAATGAGCATGAATTGTAACAGTAATAAAATTAGCATTAATTAATAAGGTAAGTTCACTGATGTCACTAATTTCTAGGAGGATCCTTTTTTATTCTTGCATGTTCTCTAACGGTCCAGCTGCATGAAATAGTGATTTATGTACTGCACTTTTTTTGTATAGAAAATAATGTTATGTTATTTAAGAGATTTAATAACATCTTGAATAAACACTCTTCATCCTGTTTGATTTTACAGCCATATGATGTGCACAGAAGCTTTTATGGGCTTTTTAATTATGCTTACTTTTTTATGTCTCTGAGCCTTAACTACAATTGGAAATTATGTTGGGATTCATCTTTTTCCTTGAATTCCTATCAATAAAACCCATTAATGTGAATGGCATGTAACTGCACCCCAGGTCAGTGGCTTTTTATGAAAACCATAATTTGCCACAAGTCAAGCTTTGATCTGATCAATAGCCAGTCGCCTTTAGCGTAAACCAACGGTACACGCTGCATATTGAATTAAAGGCACCGAAGATGAAGAGTGTGGCATGTAGAACACAGCGGATACGCGGCTTGGGGGTCATACCTACGGGCGATCTCCCTCCTTAGAGAGCTGTAAATCTGCTCCGTCATTTGTGTTTCAGTTTCTTGCACTTTGTGGCTCAGTGGTTTAGGACACTGTGCCTGAGATCAGAAGGTTGCTGGTTCAGAGTGGTGGGGCCACAGGAGCACTGTCTCCAGATGAAAACTGATTGGCCCTTAGTGGGCCTCCTCCCCTGTCACTCACCAATTCTAAACATATGATTGGCTAATGATAAGGTTTGCCGCATCTGTATGCATTGTACCCCCTCTCATGCCCCTCCACCGTAAAAATTCTTAAATTACCCCTGCTAGTTCAAATCCTAGGGTTGTCAAAATGATTTCACCATTGGGCCCTTGAGCAAGACTCTCAGTGGCTCCAGGGACAGTCTGACCCTGTTTCCTGAATAAAAAAAACAGTAAGTCGATTTGAATAAAATGTAAAATGTGCATTTATGTATTTCATACTGTGTGGGGGCCTGGGTGGTTCTGAGGTGATGGGTGCCCCACCCCCCCATTACTGCTGCACTATAATAGCCACATGACCTGAAAACCTTTGAAACCCCTCCCCCCCCCCATATGTTTAGCAATATAGCAACTTTCCTTTTATGATAATGTCACAGCCAAATGTTTAAGGTGACCAGGCAGCTTCTGCAGCTGCATGAAGCAGGATTTGTGCCAAATGTAAGATCTCTGTATTTAACAGCCCTTCCAGGAAAGACTCTTTAGGCTGTGTCTGAGCACAACAGGCAAAAACAACTACAGGGTCTGGTCTGCCAGTGTTAAAGTTTTATGGTACACCACAATTCAGTTGCTTGCATTTTTAAATCCCCGTAATGCTACAATAGCAATAAAAACATACCATTTCATTACATTATCTGTGGATGAAATGTATAAAGAGGTGTTATGTGCAGCAGTAAAATACCAACAATAGGTTTTGCATTATGTTACAGATGATAAACCCCCAAGTTTATCACCCAGGGAATATAGCAGAGTCATTTAAAATAAGAAGCATGTGGGTCTCAGGTGAGTTACTAGTTCTATAAAGTACACAACTGAAAGCAACCGAAAAATGGGGCTGGGAATGAAGGCCCAATCTGCCTTATTCATTATCATTTACTTTCAATTATTTCCATAGGACTGAAACACCTGCTTCCTAATTTGCACTGTAATTATCCATCAGTCCAATGTAACTTAGACAATATTGTCATCATTACCTCTCTATGAATAACTAATGAGTGATTCGGTTCAGCTTCCCGATGGTAAGATGAGAATTCAACCAAATGTATGTTGATTTTATGTTAAGTTATAACAAGAGATTATTGTGTCAAGTTGTTATGTTTTGATGCAACACGCACAACAATTGTCGTCTTTTATTTTCAAAAGAAATACTAAGACTATTTTTGGTTATTAGTGGCTATTATCACGGTAACGACAGAAGCAGTACAACTGAAACATGTTCGGTACTCATCTCATTATGTTTTGAGTAAAGTTATGTTTACATCCTTCAAACAGGCCTCTGTACCATAATATCCATCAGGCATATTCCTAGACAGCTGTGGGTCCTGAAGAGCAGGCCTGAGCTGCACAAGGACCCCTGTGTCTGACCAAATATTACAATACGGCTTCCTGAGTTATGCTGAGTTGATCAATGTTAAGCTAAGGTTAACAATCACAAATCTTGCAGCTGGTGGTACTGAATATAAAGAATACACGGGCATATATAAAACGAAGAAGAAATGTGAAATACAGTAGTGCCCCCATAGCCACGGGAAGTACATTCCCAGAGTTACAGTGGGCAGCCGAATCCCATATATAACCTGATTTTTGTGAACATACATATTGTAATTGAAAAGGTATGCACAGTAAGGCAATCTCAACATTAAATACAGTAAGAATAAAGTACATTGTACATTATTATGCAATAATAAATTCTCAAGAGACAACAAAAATATAATGCAATGAAAAAATATCATGTATCGAGGGGTGACAATTCATCCATCCTCTGTAGCTGCTTGCCCTTTTCAGGGTCACAGTTAGTCCTATCGGTGCAAGGCAGGGAACAACCCAGAATGGGGTGCTAACCCATTTTTTTTTAATAACCCTCAAAGGATGAAGGAACAATGAAAAAAGAATACCATTATACAATGCACAATTTATTTTTCAGACCATGGTAAACCATGGGTAACTGAAACCGCAG
Organism: Mormyrops attenuatus; assembly: GCA_026777985.1. Classification (NCBI taxonomy): domain Eukaryota; kingdom Metazoa; phylum Chordata; class Actinopteri; order Osteoglossiformes; family Mormyridae; genus Mormyrops; species Mormyrops attenuatus. Next base: position 10,850,521 of record JAODKC010000038.1, read on the forward strand.
TTACTGAAAATGCAGATATGGGAGGGCTAGATTGACAGATTCATCTAAAGAATATTTGTCTGGTACACAGATAATTCTCACAGAAGGGCCGTGCGTTTGAATCCTGAGATCTGGTTTCTTGGTTTTTATGGCCATGGGTTGGGTGGTTGCTGTCCTTTGTCAAACTAGTGAAATCCCTAGAAGTTACTTGACCAGTGGACTGACACAACCATGACTACAGCAATACACAAAGCCATTTGATGTTCATATGGAGATTTTATTAGTACTGTGAATAAGACAATGTTTTGCGATGGCATGATTGAAGTTTAAAGTGCCAACCTTATGTTTGCGATTGCATTCAAAGAACAGAGATCTCTGCTCTCAAAAAGTCACACAGGTCACTGGCTTCTTCTAATGTTAAAGGAGATCGTCATTCCTGTATTGTTTAAAATCAATATAAATGTAATGCATATGGCAAGACTGAATTGCTGAATTATGTGATCACACTTTCATGGAATTGCTCACCTAATAAAAATTTGAGATCAATTAAATTATATATATTATATATAATCAGTATACAATCCTCACACCACCCTGGATAAAGATTCCCTGTTAGCATTAGCATTGTGCTTCGCGCTACATGAAAAACTGGGCACGCTGGGACTGCTGGTGCCTAATTACCTACTTCAACTACCAGCTAGGCTGATGGGTGACTCCGGAACATTCTGCCAGCGCAATATTACAGAGACGCATCACAAACAATCCACACAGGAATTTCTCTAAGGTGTAAGGTGTCAAAGTAATGTTATATATATAATTATGTTATATAAGAGTTTTGGGAGTATTCACCAATATGCATATATGTATATAACTCTAAGGGCAGAATACGTGTGTGTTTTTCTCTTTCTTTGGCTCACAAATACAGTTAAATGCTTTATATTTACTTAAACTTCTCAAGTTGCTTTACAATATAAATTAAGATACATTACTAACGGGCGAAAATTCTACAGCTGTTTGACACTGATCATTTCTTAATATAAACAAAGCCATTTCATCATATACCTATATCATTGATATTACAATTACATGAATGAATTTTAAGGTAAAACTATGGCGTCTATGTTTGTTCACACAGGCAATGTTACAGTACTATACACGGTCTGCACAAAGTCCATTCTGCCTAATAAACAGCTATAGAGTACAGAATGTGTTGCAAATACTGTGTCCCACAATTTCCCGGTTATTTCACCCTGGGTGGGAAGATCAGGTTGGAAAAAGTGTTTGCAGGTCAGGCTTAGGAATTACAGCATCAACGAAAAGCATGGATGGACAATATAGAGCAATTAACATATATAGAGTGGTCATATATTTCTATAGTACATCATGGCATTTCTTGAGTATACTTACATCAAAGAAGCTTAGGGGATCATTTGGGATCTCTCAGTAAGCCACATGGCTCCAAGACTGAGTGGGATCATTGACCCTGATATGTGATGTATAACGGAAGAGTCACAGCTATAGGACATAGGAGACTGTAACAAGAGCTGGTGGGATTTAGGAGCATCACCACTACCAAGAAGGACCTACCGTACCGTACCCACTACGATTTAAAAATCCCACAGGACAGCCCGGACCTCAACATGATAAGAGGCGAGCAGGCATCTTAAAGTCCCTGCAGAGCTGATCATGTTCTCATTGGCTAAGGGTGGGCCCTACAAATCATGGCCCAGCCTCTCGATCTCCTCGATCAAGAAGTCGATGTCTGACTTAGTGGCGGCGGGGTTGGAGACAACCATGCGGAAGAAGTTCACTTTATCTGCTTGAGGCTGGTAGCCCACCATGGTGGTCCCGCACTCCATCATGAGGGCTTTGATTTTCGGCGCCACCTGGGTTGACGTAAAGAAAGGGCAGATGTTCATCCCGCTCCCACTAAACGTGTTCGCTGCCGGTCAGCGATGTCCCGTGCAGGGGTGGTGGTCGGCCTACCTTGTGCAACCTCTCACGCCGTTCCTCGCAGTCCGGCATGCCCCTCAGGCTCGGTGGGATGTACCAGAAGCAGACGTTTGTGTGCTGAGGCTGCAGAGGGACCCGAAACAATCATTACGACATCATCACCAAACTGCCACAAATAACTAACAGGTCAGAACACACACAACAGAAACACATCTTCCTGCACATGGTCTTTAGACGAACACCCCCCAACCCCCGTAGACACATCCTGACACATACTTGGCACAGAACCAAAACCTTTTAAATTTAATGTAAATTAAATGTTAAATAGCAACAGAATGGTTGAAGAGAGGTTCTTTAAACCAAAGGTGGAGGTCAGGACCAGAAAGTACAAATCCAGACCAAGATTTTGCTTCAGCCAACCAGTTGAGTATAAAGAACCATAGTCACAGAGTACTCAACTGGTTGGCTGAAGCAAAATCTTG
>JAODKC010000038.1:10864666-10882343 GCA_026777985.1 Mormyrops attenuatus
GTTGTTAAAATCTTATCTAGCTCAGATTTAAAGGAACCCAGGGTTTTAGCTTGCGCTACACTAGCAGGAAGACTATTAAATATCTCTGAAATATCTATTTCTCAAAATTACGAAGGCAATGGAAAAAAAAAATTATATATTTATAGAAGTAGGCCTAGAATTATCTACGAGCATTTACAGATCTTTTAAAACTTGTTAAATTGTGTCTTTTACACCCGCCCCCCTTTCATATAGTGTACAACAACAAATAAATTCAGGACAATCGACATCCAAAAATCGACAAGGGAGGCAATAGCTAATCGAATCACTATTATTAGATAACATGCATACTGTGCATAACGATGCTGAAGACGAACAAATTAACTGACATAATCGTCGGATAAAAACTGGATTCACACAAAGAGCGCAATAACAAGTCGCGACATGTCACGTTTCGGCATTTTCATTAATATTGCGAGTTAAACTTTCACCTTTTCCACGCAGTCATAGTACGAAGGCTGAACTTGGTTCTACAAACAACAATTTCAATATGCAAACCAAGCATATATCTATATATTCTCAAAGCTGTCAGTCTATTCTCACAGCTTGCACTGTAGTCAAAGGCTTTTAAGATAATTATCCAGCACTGAACGCTTTGATAAGCGAGCGTGTGACAATGCGGACTGAATTATTGCAGCAATGCAGATATGCAAAACTCGACTTTGCTTTGATTGAGGAACAGACAAGATTATTGTTTGTGGGATGTTATTCGCGCGTGGAATGTTGTTTTCAAATGAATTAACGCTCAGTCATCGGACAATATAAGATTCCCCCCTTTTTAAAGAAATAAGTCTCGGACGTTACCTTATAGTCGAATTAAAATAATTTAAACATTCATCAAGGTGAATATTGCTTGGTGACCTTTGTAAAGATTAAAATAACATTGACAGTCGGTCTGTCGCCACGTCATGTTCCAAATGAATGAACAGAAAAAAATCAAGTACATCAAAAAATAAATAAAACAACAAATAAACATTAATGGACAAATATCGAGGATCATAATTAGTCTGATCCAACGAGGACAAATGTGGACAAATTTGCCTACCTTTTAAAAGGGCAGCTTCTTCCTACCGTTTCAGATCTAAGCCGAACTAAGCTGTTCATACAACCGTGAAATGTATTACGGCATAAAGATGTTATGCTCCAAAACTTACCACAGATCTTCAGTCCCAGTTTTCTTGTACATCCGTGTGCAACTCCGCACCATGAGTCATAGGCTAGAACAAAATCGGGAAAACTATTGAATAACCTAATTGTATATTAACATATTTATTTTGTTATCTGACACTGAAACCGCATGTGGAGAAAACGCTTTAAACCACATAGATAATGAATGCCGAATTACGGAAATGTAGATTTAAATTTGTGCTGCCCGGGGCTCCAGCTCTCTCAGTTTATTTTTTTTTAATCCCATGGGCCAATCAATAAAGATCATCTGAGACGTGAATGTCTAATAAACATTGGCACGAATCTGATGGCAGTTTAAAATAAATGAGCATGAAATGGGGTCGTTCGAGGGTTCAGAAATTAATTGAGTGAAAAATGGTATTCTGCTAGATCGGACCTTCACTGCCAGCCTCTCGTTCAGTGTAAGATTGGGCTGATCAAAAAACACATCAGCGCGTCACACACTGCTGTCCCGTAGACCCGCTCTTGCGCGTACAGGGCCATTAGTCCTGCTATTATCTTATGCGCCACAAATCTCCTATAGACCGACAGGCAATCTAGCAGGCTTTATTGACACATTAATTCTTGTCTTTATTTTGAACCACTTCATATACGGTATTAGTTTTCTTCTTAAAGTACATATTTAAAAATTATGGAATGCGTTGAAGCATATCAGGCTAAACGCACATAGCGGGTACAGAAAACGAACACACTGAAATAGTTTAAGCATAATTGCGCGGAATCATCTGGGACTGAATGCACAATTTGAGTTGATAAGTTACGTGACATCGAATGAAATGAATTCCATTCACACAAAACAATAAATGTGACGTATACTACGAGTAAATAATTAAAATAAATAACATTTCGTCCTTTTTTGATTAATTCCACGATTTCCCGATTTGTAACAAATAAACAAACGTGGCAGCGGTTTACAACGGAACGTCGGTAAGATGGGGTTCGTAGTGGCGCCAGCATAGTTGACAGCGATGTGACACACCGACAAGCTTCCGGCAAAACAAGCTCCAAAAAAAAAGACTGGCACGATAACTCAACCGCCGCCGTATAAATGCAACGAATCGGGCGCTATATACGCATCGACACACTTTCAGTGTTCGCTGGTTATGTCATTTTCCCACATCCATTTCTTGTATTCCTCAGTTTTTCTAAAAGCAAATGCATCCAATTTTAGACCAACCTAGAATTCTCGTTGAGATATTTAAATTTAAAGAACAGACACTTCTAGAAAACCAGAAACGCAGTACAACACGCTTTTTAGTTATGTTTGTGCGTAATATAATGCTGAATATTATCTGCATCAACGAATTCTGCTATTTATTTTTCCATAATGGTCATATTTGCCAAGCTTCAGCCAATGGTCTTTTTAATTGCATCGTTGTATTACTCGGGGAGAAAATTATACGATGGAACACATTTTCCTTTAATAGGTGATAGGAAAAAAAAATCGTTGAGCCGTAACGTCTGGCCGTTTGCCTCTCCTCTGCCTCCACTCCTTTCCTCTGACATCACAATAAGTCACCGCAAAGCGAAAGCCATTAGGGCCAATTCAGGGCGGCAACAATTAGCGCCACTTTTGACATAATTGCTCTTGGAACCGCTCTCTCAAACGTTTTAAGTCATAGCCACAGTAATGTGTCATTTTCCCCCTTCTGGCTCGAATGCAAAGTAAGAAAAACAACAATATTAATACTACAAATAATAACCCAAGCGGGCTGACATAACAACAATAACAACAACAATAATAATAAGAAGAATATGAGTATGATTTTTTTAAGTGTTCAATGGCACATGCCGTACTTAAGCGACACAAGTAGCAAAAAGAAATTTACAAAAAGAAAAACATTTGAATTACGCATTTAAAATATTGTCATTCTATTAATTAATGAGGAAAATGGGGAAAATGGTACCCCGAGGGCCTCCTTCAGAGCGGTGCTCATGTTGTTAGAAGCCACCACCGCCCAATCTGAGAACAAGGTTCATCTTTCAAGCAGACGTGGGAGGTCGACCCACCCGTGTTGGGTTGATTTATTGGGTTACAATGGAATGTGTAGCACTGTTTTCTTGTTTTATAAAAATAATAAATTACGCAGCTTAGCATAGAAAACGGTACTAACTTATATCACATATTTATCGGTGATATACTAACCTGAGAGAGGTGGTCGTAAATTAGTAGAGCTGGGATCCGGGTCGCCGCTCGAGGATGAAGGAGCAGACGTCGCCATCAGTTCTAAGACAGAGATCCTTATTCCTCACGCGATAGTACTGTATAGGGACTCTTATTTCATCTATGATGAAAATATACAGTTCGCTGCAGAAGAAAGGGGAACTGGAAAAATCAGATTTGTTGTAAGCTATCGCATACAATTCTATATACAAAAAAATACACAAATCAAATCAAAGAAAGAAATGCAGGGACAAACCAGACAGTGCATTTGGGGAAATCGGGCATATTGATGGAGTCTATTTATTTTTAAGTTCAATAGGCACAAAAGTTGCTCTAGCATGATACAGTATTGAATAGTGTGTATATTTATTTAACGCTTGTTAGACAAAGACTGAAAAACGGGAGGGACCACGACATTTAGGGAATCTTCAATAACATCAATACTTCCAATTATATGGGTATTTGGAAAGTTTCACTGGGTTGAAAACTCGTTAGATATATAATTACTCGCGGTAGGTGCAGATAAAACTAACGGCTAGAAAACTAAAAAATACTATAGGGTTTGATTGAATTGCTACGACAATATGTTTTCTACACTCGTAAAGGTTGATTTCACTGAGAATCTCTATTATAAATGTTAGAATGCTATTGGAATGATTATATTAAATAGGCATATATGAATTAGCATTTATAATTCTACAGTTTACATATTTGTGCAGTTTTCTTATTGTGACACATTTGATTGACCGATTTGATGTCCATTTGTTTATTAAGCAAACGATCTATTTGAAAACCACCACATCACAGCCAGTAAATATCTTTCTTTAAAATAGTTACGAGATGAAAACGTGATGTATTTTTGTGGCATTAACTGCCACCCGTACGTAATACAAAATAATATATAAAATCGCATTATTTAGTCATATTAACAGTTTATGACATGACATTTTCAACGATATTAACATGCACAATAAGCCAATACTATTCCACTTTAGATTTGCAGGGAACGTTCAATGAAATTTATTCGCTGTTACAGATATTAGGAAATCCAAAGGCATTAAATATAAGAGACATCTTACCGTGCCGGCGAGCAGACACAGGTGTATGCTGTAGGCGGTAGAGTCCGACAAACTATTTCAGAACCAATTTAAAACCACAGAGCCATACAACGTTATGTGCGCTTATAACATTCCCAGGAAAACGTCGTCTGAATATAAATAGATTGCAAGATTTCCATCCGTCGTGACAATTTTGCTGAAGTACGTTACATTTACTGTTTTCAAAAGCGTGTATCGCCTATTTATCAGTTACTACGCACGTATGAGTCACGCCAATATACCTCCTCTGGTGTTGTGCAGAGTTCATCCAATATCAAACGGATTCACTTTGTCGGCAGAAAAATATCACGAAACGTTTGTTGCCTGCGTTCGACTGCTGACGGGGATTTGTACCGTCATTAGCAATCCCGATCACGCAGATGGACTTTAGACATTTCGTCCTGTGAGTAACTGATCACGTCCCAAAAACACCATATAAGCAGACAAAGAGGAGAGAGGGAAGTCATCAGGTGCCCGGTGCACTAGAAGTCAATCTCTCTTGGAATCGAGGAAAACTACTGCTCGTGGGGGGAGGGGAATGTTTTGTTCGAACCCCTTGCCACTTATTTAAAACTGTCAATACCCATGCTGGGAAATTTTAATTACAATTCGGCGAAGTGGAGTCTCGCATTCGTAATTGAATGCCTCGGTTTTCGGAACAAGCTACAACCACAAGATGGCAGCAGAGAATCAATGAGCTGGACCGATCGCGATTCTGTCAAAGATTTAAGGCTTTAAATGTCAGCACGGTTCCAAAATCACTACAAGTCCTCAAAAATTATAGGGAGGTGACAAACACTATAAAATGAATAGGAATTCTTACTTCGTTGATATTACATATTAAAACATTTCGGAAACTGCAAACCAGTTCCAAAATGTGAAAGCTACACGCGCTAATTACTTTTAAGGTCCGATGTATTTTGTAGTAAACAATAAAGAACTGTACCGTTTAACACAAAACGAGTCACGAAGAAGCCATTTTTCGATGTTCCGGGGATCCTAGTGGAGGCGTCGCTTTGTATGGATTTCAGTACTTGGACAGTTCCCGTAACGCCTTTCAGCCAGACGACATGATCATTTTTAATATATTCAAAAATCATTACATGACGTATACGCTTGGTGCAATGTTTATTTGAATCAATTAATTATTAGTTTGCAAATACATTCATTAGACATGAACCATAGAAAGAAGACATCCCTTCACCTGTTAAATGGTAAATGAATAGCTTTTCTTAAGCTTAATGAATACTTTAACATGCCACTTTATTTCTAAGACGTTCTATCTGCTTGTGTCTGTGTAGGATATGCGCACATATCATAAAATGTATTATACTGCACTGTGTCATCGCTACTTCTGTATAGTGCTGCACCTCCCACCGACTCGCAATGTTTTGTACAGTCAGTGTTATTGTATTGTCACTTTCGTTACACATAACCCCATGGTCCCACGTAAAAACCTCCAGTTTCTCTGGGTGTTTGGCGAAATGACAATAAACATTAAAATGAACTGAACAGACCACCAATATAAACAGTTTCTGCATATGTCTGACTCTGTATCTTGAACTAAATTTCCTGATTATGCCGGATGACGTTATACTGTAATATACATATGCAAGTCGCCATGTACGAAACTCTAAAGGGACTGCATTTGTGACCCATTATTGAAGAATAGCAACCATGTTTTAAGAATATTTGTAACACAATAATGTTGACAGCAGATGGCGCTCGTTCACGATACAACTGAGGTATTGAAACTCGCCAACGTTTCTTTTTGCCGTGTTAATACAATACTATCCTGTATCCGAATGTCAGTTATTAATCTGCATCTGTATAACAGCATTACAAGTACTACAGATAGTTCGAAATTAAGGTTGTCCTGGGGGGGGTGCATGATTCTAGGGGGCCCTCAAGGAGTCATAGGTGAGGACATTGGAGAGAGACCCCATAATGCCTTAGATTCCAACAAATAAAGAAGATCAAAAGTGTCTGCATAACAAAAATTACATTGAGCTGTAATATTTTGAATGAGGAAGACAAAAACAAGTACTTAAGAGTTAATTTTTTAAAAATAATTACCTAAAAGTACAATCTTTTACATAATTATCCTTATAAAAGCTTGCATTGCTGGTGACATGGATCCCTGGAATAGACACATCTCTGATATGAATTTACTGACAGATTGAAAAAGTATTGGTGTTGGGATGAATATTGAACAGTATGGTCATAAACAGGAAAACTGAGCACTAGATGCTGACAGCTTAAAGAGAGTCTCAGTCTGCCTGGCATGACAAGTATGTGATGTGCGAGTCAGTGCTGTGTGAGTCAGTGCTGTGCGAGCCCTCGAATGGCGTTTATGAGCCTGCAGATTGTCACTGATGGACTGAAACAACATTACAGACACACTGCCTGACAGGATTTACTAGAAACACAAAAACTAGGATGGATTTTTTTAAGGGCTCTGTAAAAGTCTGTGAACAAATATCAGCATGTGATAACATTGCTAGAAGATTCAAAACAGACAGCACAGGTCAGCACAGAAATGATCAGATCACTGTACGTCTAATGATCATGGAAACGAATGTGGTGGCTGTGCAATTTTAGCATTTTAATTGGAATCATTTACCCTAACATTATCAATAATGATGCTGTGTATATACGACATATTGAAAAACTGCTGAAGGATTCCCTGAGGCTATTAAATAAAACAAACATAACATAGATTCAATTAAGGGTCGACAAGTATGTTAGCAAAATAAATATTATGCTATCTACCTTTTAGTCAGCATGGGTAATGACCTTGTTACCCAGAGCTTGCTGGTTAAAATCCCATGTAGAGTCAAAGAGTGGTAATCTTGATCAAGGGAACTTTTTATTGCTCTGTTTAAATAGCGGTAGTAACAGATTTTAAAATGAAGCTGTTCTGGCTAAATGTTACGGTGGGGCATGACAGAAGGGACGATCCACACAGCGGCTTGGAGACAAGGGGTTTTACTGGAACTCACAAACTAACAAGACACAATGGGGCCGTGAGGCATCAAAACAAAGGCAGGGAATAAAACCAGAACTGAACAGGTTAAACTAAACACTGGAAAAAGCCATAACACCAAACAACCGCAAGCAAGAAATGGCCAGGAACAAATTTAATGCATATTGGGACCTTGCAGGAACACACAGCACGTACTGTACAGCAAACAGAACTAATGAAACAACGAACTGAGGAAAAGGGGAAAGGAGGCACTTGCACAAATTATCAATATGTTTACATGCACACTAAGAAAATCTAATTATTGTGTTAGTCTGACTAAAACTGGACTTTTAACGTACAAGTAAACATGGTAGTCCGACTGAAACTGTACTAAATCGAATTTCTCAAAGTCAGATTAAGATACCCAGATAATGCGATTAGGAGTCGATTTACTCCTGCATTATACGTTCAGTCATACTCAAACTGGTCTAGGTGCTCTGCACATGCTCCACAGTCACCCCCGTGGGCTCCAAGAGTAACAGAAGAAGCCAGTATACAGAAGAAGCATGGAGCATAGCAGAGGACGTACAGCACGTATAAAATGTTCAGTGCTGTAAAGTTGTCCAATTCACCGCTCAACTAAGGTCACTTTTCCACCGCACCAGGTACCGTACTTTTGGTACTTCAAGAAGGTACCAAAACTACGGTACTTAAAGGTGTTGGTCTTACACTGGTGTAAAAACTGGTACCAGCGCCGAATGGCATCAGAACGTGAGGCGGGGTATTTTGTACTGAATTCGAAAAATGGCTGTAGTAGGACTGGAACGACATGCGATATTAATGCCAACGTCGCATGTCATGCTGTCTTCCTAAAACATTTTAAAAACTCTTTTTGTTTCATAAATACCCCAATATTTATTACAACAAAATCTCATTGTAATATTTGAAAAACTTCCAATACTGTGCTGTCACAGTATATTATACAAAATACTTCATTTCTTGTTATACTGCCCTGATCTTGTTGGATCTGTGCTTCTGACCAGATCACAATAAAAGCTTGTGCCACTTAATTTGTCCACACACCCATTATTATTAATCTTATTATTATTTTTTTTTACATCTGTGAAGTAATAGGTCAACTATTACCCAATACTAACAAGCTGAGAGGAGCCATATCACCACCTATGGTAGATGAGTCAGACATACTTTGGTTAATAAATTGATTCCCCTCCCGTGCATGTATACTGGGACAAAGACAGTAGTCCGATTAAATGGCGTGGTCGAGCTATAATTGTAGCATGACTTAGCTGTGCATGTAAACATACTGAATGAGGACTTCAATAAGGGATTGGTCTGGGCTATTACTAAATCAATCAGAACACTAAGGACCACGATGAACAAGAAACAGGTGAGCATAATCAATAATTACTACAGACTCAAACACTAGGAATGACTGGAAACAAGGGTACAGAACATTACTACAAGACTAGATACAAGTAAGGATAACAAAGATCAAAGATCACATTGGTCCTCGGGGACCCCCAGGGGTTCCACCTTTTTCTCCCTCCGAGCTCCCTGCCAGATAGTCTGGTACCAAAAACGTATATTGTCTGGGGGCCCCAAGGACCGGTTCAAGAAACACTTCTTTACTGAAGATGTATTGCAGTGAGAACGTAGTGCACAGACGAAGACACATATATATCTATAGTGTCAAACATTTAAGGTGCAATGACAGTACACGTGTAGGATATCCTGAGAAACAGGACATGTTAATATTATAGAAATAAATATTTAATGATTTAAAGAATAATATATTAGCAGATGATTTAGTGAATAAGAAAAAAATTAACTTATGATTGAACAGAGGCAAGTCACTAGCTCATAGGCAGTGGTATAGATTTCAGGTCCAGAAAGTACAAATCCAGGCCAAGATTTTGTTTCAACCAACCAGTTGAGCATGAAGAGTCACAGTTCCAGGGTACTCAACTGGTTGGTTGAAACAAAATCCTGGCTTGGATTTGTACTTTCTGGACCTGAACTTTCCACATGGGACACAAAGTGAACTCACTCAAATCAACCTCCACCATTCCAAACACACCCACAAATACAAAATAGATGGGTAAGCCCCATTTGGTTTAACATCGCTATCTGAGGTTGAGATTTAGTCAGGTTTTATAACAGATCAGGGACAGGGAAGGGAGAGAGGGTAATGGGACGCAAAGAACAATGACGAGTATATTGTATCTTTTTTTTCAGATATCTTCTTACAACCCTGTCTTGGGTTATTCCCTGCCTTGTGCCGTAGCTTCTGGGATAGGCCCTGGAGCCCAGCAACCCTGCATAGGACAAGCAGGTACAGGACAGAGTTGGATGGATAGATTTTTTAAAACAGAATTCCATGTGGTTTATGTTATGCGTATATCTTATGCGTACAGTGGTCATGGGGGGTTCCGTGTAGGGGACATGAGCTTATCCAATCACCGACTGGCATGAAAGCATGACAGAGAGGCTTCCAGCACTCATCAGACCCTAGTGTGACATAGGCCTTTCCAGAAACACATGGATTCTTAATGCTTCATATCTCTGCATTAATGGAGGTTGCAGGGAGTCAGGCACAGCCAAGAATATCAGCGGAATGGCTCCTGCTGATCCCGACACGACCACAAAAAACACTGATGTTCTTAAAAGATGACAAAGAGGTAATCTACTCTTTCCCTTCGGGCCTTACTTCTGTTTATGGTATAGAGCATTTTCAGCATCCTCTGATTCAGGCTGACTGCTACTAAGATTTGCGATGACAGGCACACACAAAGGGGTGCCTGAGTATCTGTCTCTTTTACCCAAACAATTGCGCCCCTGTGTTCCTCTTTTCAATCACACAAAATTTATCAAGGAGGTAAAATTTATTAATTAAGCCCCCTCGCCCCCACAGATCCCTCTCCCCCTGTTCAGATGTCTGTCCCTCGAAATTCTGTGCACGGCACAGGTGGTCACTAAACATTTCTACCATTTCCAGGGAACCCTAAACATCCGAAACCTAAAAGGCTTTATTTTGAATCAGGAATCCTCAATAAGTAGGAAATTTCATGCTCCATTCTTAACACCAACAAAGGGCCCTTAAAGGTATTAAATAAAACTGATGATTGTATGATTTATCCATCTATTTTCTTATCCTGGGTAAAGGGGTGGTGCTTGAACCAATGCCAGGAAGCACATAGCACAAGGTACACCCTAGGCAGGATGCCAGCCCATCACAGGGTACATACATGCCCTCACCTAGTCATGCTACTAAAGATATACTACATATTTTTAGATTGCTGGGGAAATTGGTAACATACGAACTCGCAGAAATCACAAACACAGAACGGAAGCAGGATTCAGACCCCAAACCGTGAAGTTCAGAGTCTACCCCTCAATTATACCTATTTTTTAAACTTAAACTAAGTAGACAACTTGTTTCTTATGTACAGAAAAAGCCCTAATCTATATAATACTTTAGCCAAGGCAAACCCTTAAAGACAAGTTCTGACAAAGAATAATTCTCATGCATGTGCTGAGAGTGGTGAGTGGTCTTCACAGCTGTCACTCAAACAGAACAGCCTCATTGACGTATTAAGCCCCTCCTCTTCATCCAGCTGACTGTAAGTTTGGATAGTAGGAGGGGACCTCAGAATGGAAATGATTTGTGCTCCACTAGCTTAGCTTCATGCTAATAAAGTCCATTAGCAGAACTCTGTTTAAAGTAAGACATCCTGGCACAGGAGCTGCTTTCCTCTTACTTCTCTTACTGCACCCGTGTTCATTCTTGATCTTGATACTTCTGATGAATGAGGCTTTGGACACTTTGGACACATCTTTTCTTCTGTGACGATATTTACTTGACACGTCATTCAGCCATTCCGTACCTCTTTATGTTTTTTTTGGATGATAAAAAGCAGATCTTCATAAACCGCTGTGAATCTGAAATGTCTGCATGTGCCTCTATACTCTGCTGCTGGGGGGGGAGGGGTGACCGTAAATCATTTCAAATCTAGTCTATGTATCACTTGTTTGAAATAAGAGATGTGCAACAAGCAAGCCACCAGATGACGGCGTTTCCAACCTTGTATTTGCATTAGTTTATATCTTTAACACTCTCATTCATTTTCATGTAGCCCCCACCTTTATTAATACATTATATCAAAATATATATAATTTTCAGCTTTTCGGCACCTCAATAATTTTTTAGATTTTGAAATCTATGTAGTGTAGTATAGTATAGTATAGTACAGTACAGTATAGTATAGTAAAGTATACTAAGAGTTTGGTTTCCAATTCTGCACTGCTGCCAATATCCCTCCTCCTGAACTCTGACAACTGCTCCTCAGTGCTGGTCTTATTTTACTGGTCTAGTCCATTTCGTCGTCGTGAGGCAATGATTAATATGATCACGATCCGAGCATTTTATTACTCTGCTTTTCTCTTCTTATGTGGTTCCATGTGCTTGATCTTCCCAATAAGTGTGTTTCCTGTTCCCTCTCTCTGAATAGTGTGTGTCCAGCTTTTCCCCTGTCCGTATGTAAGCCTGTCTTACCCTGCACCCCCCAAACAGATCTTCTGGCTACTTGACCCCTATATCATTTCCAAACTATGACATTGGCTTAGCGTATTTGTTTTCTGTCTGCTCTGTGCCTGGATCCCCACTCCCCATAACGTTCTGTTACTATAGTATAGTATAGTATAGTATAGTATAAGCCATGAGTATCCTGCCTGTATGCATAGCAGGCAAACAACAGGGATAATATTTTGTAGGAAAATTAAAACCTGTCAATAACCTTTTATACCTCTAACAGTAGAAGCAGTATTTTACCCAGAATCAAAGCCTTCAGCCATATGACTGAAACTCTCTTTTCATATCTGCCTATTTCATTACATCAAGGCATTCATGTAGTTTGCAAATATGACTTGTTATTTGATTAAAAAGAAGAATTAATCACATTTAAGTACAGGTTAACCTAAGTAAAAGTTTCAACTACCCCGCTCCTGCATACAGTATGAATAATGGATCAGTTTTTATTAAAAGGCTATAAAAGACAGCAATTTCCACACATTTGCATGATTGTTTGTTCGACTGGAGCACCTGTCATCTCACCGCTCATGTGGTACACTCTGTCCCTCACAGAATATATTCCATCTGGAGATACTGATTTCACAGATATAACCAGTAGACCGACCTGTTGTCTGCACTATTTTCTCTCTGGCCAAAAGGCTGCAAAGGGATCAGTTGTATTTGTTTTGTTTAACTTGCCATATTTTATGCTTAATCCATTCTTGGTTCTTGACAGCCTTGTAGTTTAACACCCCCCTCACCTTGTTGACGCGGGGTGGCTGACAGGTAAAATATAGGGACCCACATCAAGTTTTTTGTAAGGATTGTAACAAGTGATTTATAACAGAGAGACAGGACAGGCAAGGAAGGCAATTCTCTGGCCCCCCGAGCTGAGACAGGGGGGCCAGGGTGGCAATTACAGAACACATTGCAACGACAAATCTGCATCATTTGTGTATTCTGTTTTTCACAAAAGTTTAAATAAAGGAATTGTGTTTATTCTCTTTGTTGATATGATTAATTTAAACTTCATGGTAAGATAAAGGTCATAAATTTTATAAAATAATGTGGGGGGGGAGTGGGGGTGGGGTTGAGTTGGAGGGCAGCAGAATCACTATAATCGCTTGTCTATTATAATACTTTGTTATAATAGTCAAGCAAAAATGTTTTTCATGACTGCGGTCTGTGTTCATTCTGTTTAAAATATAATTTGTAAAGTATTAGGAGATTAGCTTTGCATAAATAAATTAAATGTTTATGAAAATGCATAGTACTTGACTATATTTTGGAACTCATACAAAATATATATTATTAAATAATACATAATGCACATTAGTTGAACAAACAATTAAATTCCATCTGTTTTCCATAACTGTGTGTCCGGCACAGCATCATGGACAAATTGGATCCTATCCCAGGCAGTACAGGCCATGAGGCAGGGGACACCATGGGTGGGATACCGGACCATTGCAGGGCAACAGCTCCAGTATGAACTAAGGGCAATTTATAGGCACTAATTCATTTAACTGCATGTTTTCGACTGTGGTAAGGAAGCAGAGGACCTAGGAGAAACCAGTGCAAACTCCAGAAACACAGCCCCAGAGGGTGAGGTTCAAATCCAGTACTGTAGGTATGATCTCTTTTAGTACTTTTTAATGACCATATAGTAGCAATTGTACTGACAATGAAAGTTTCATTCATTCATTAATTCATTCTCTCTCTCTCCCTCTCACACACACACACATATATATATATATATATATATATATATATATAAATTGATACACATACCTGCATAGAGACTATAACCATGAATTCACTGTACATATGCATGTATTCACTCCTTTTGACATTTTGACAGGATGGCTCATCCTGAATGCCTGTATCTGTTGTTGTGAGCCAGCTGTCACTGTCATGTGACTATCATGCCATTCTCATGTTCATTTGTCCATTTATGACAGTACAAGAAAGCTAAAAGACCTGTTTCTCAGAAAGATAATCTGTTAAATCTGAGTCATAATTCACTGAATGAGGTACCCATTTTTGAATGGAGCAGTTAGTATTGCATTACAGAAAAGCCTTGGAGGGCAAAACCTTGTCATATTCAGTTATATGAATACAACTGCTTTGTAAACTTCGATAATTAGCTTCAATGGATAAACAGAGTCTAAAATCAGATTAGAGAAAGCATTTGATCTAACACTGGAAATGCGGTGGTGACAGCGTGTTGTCATGCAGAAAACAAAGTGAATTACAAAATACGTTTTATTTTAGCTTATGGAAGACAGAGTTGTCAATTCACAGGAGAGAGCTGATGCGGTGGAACGAACATCTGGCAGATGTCTTTTTGGAAAAAATTAATATATATTGCTAATGTTGTAAATTATGAACATCGACGTTTTCAACTGTATCGAACAACTGAAAGGTTGATCAAAGCAGGCCTCATGTATAAATACTGCAGAGCATGCTATTCTTATGACAAACAATAGGATATTAAACTTATTGTGACTTTTCGGTATGTAGGCCTATGTTTCGGTCGGCTCACAATGTATTCAGACAGATGGAACTTAGAACTAGGGTACATATGTATATATTGACAGTTTAAATCAGTGTTTTCATCTTAACTCTGGCAATCGCTGTTTGTTGGAACTTTTGTGTAATAGGCTACTTTGATCTTTTACTTTTAGAAGAAGCCCTCGAGTCTGATTTGAATTAATAGATCTGGCATGAATTTGTAAATAAATCAGATGTAAATACGATTAAGATGCCAGAGTTCTAGATGTATACTGCTATTTCCACCACATGTGGTTAACTGGTGCGTTTCATCTTATATTTCAATGCTCTAATTAATTATAAGTATCAATTTTATGTCCTGCATGGATCTGTATTCCCCTTGTGGGTTACATGATATGTATTTACCTGCTAAACCTGATGCATCTGTTGTTTAGATATTTCTTTTAGATATTATGTGCAAAGCAAAAGATGCTGGTTCATTAAATATACAGTATTTTATATTATGTTATAATAAGACCTCTAAGGTCTTTTAATTTGGCCTATAATCTTTTGACAGTTTAAGGGGGCAGGGGGCATCGTGACCCCACAGTTTATTTTAAAAATAAGTATGGGGGCAACCAACCTTGCTAGTTCATAATTCCGAATTAATTACGGAAGTTTCTGTTGCGCGTGACGTAAACGATTTCATCCATTAGTTGTGGTATCTTGTATTCATTTAACGGCTGCGTGACACTTGCACTATGTATTAGCGCTTCCATTAAAAATGAGTGTCTAAGTCACGAGCCTTAACAGAACTTGTCGTTGACTTACATAATGGAGTAAGACTTGTTGAATTTGGATTTAACATCTCTCGTTTCCATCGGAACAGAGAAAATAAAAGCTCTATCCGGACGAATTCGTTAAAACATATACTGCAATTGGGCAACTTTGGGAATAGGTAAAATATATCACTTTTTATTTTCACACAGTATAGAGTCGTTTCTTTCCGAAAGCATGCGAAGGCGCCCCGCAATGGGGCAAAACACTTGACACTTTCATTCAACAAAAGCTATTAATTGATTTATATACAAATAAGTTCTTCCACCGGAGACAACGTTCGGAAAAAAACACAAGTTCAACAATTTGAACTTCCAAAAAATATATATACAAGAAATACCAGCTGCTGGCTGCGAAAGTTTAGTAAGGTCCTCCAATGTACTTAAAGACGAGTAGGCGATGTCTGGGCATATTTACACATGGCAAATCAGTATGTTTCCACTTGCCGACCATGAGTAGAAATTGGTAATTCCTCATTAGTAATTTACAATAACTCCTTTAAAATGATTGTTTTTCCAGGTGATGTTTCGACAGGAGGTTCTGTATAGATATATTGCACAGGGAGTCCGTAAGCGCATTTCTTGTGTCCTAAATGCTTCGGATATCTTCCCTTTTTACTACATTTAGGGACTTTTCTTGCGGTTTGGCCTTTTTGTTCTGATGCGTTTTGACGTGCTTCGCTAGATGATCGCTCCTCATGAAGCGCTTACAGCAGCTGGGGCAGACGAAGCGCTTCTCGCCCGTGTGCGTCCTCAGGTGTCTCTGGAGCTCGTCGGATCTGGTGAAGCTCTTGCCGCAGAAGAGCCAGTTGCACACGAACGGCCTCTCCCCCGAGTGCCACCTGAGGTGCGCTTTGAGGTGCGAAGTTTTCCCGTAAACTTTCCCGCATCCGGGGATGTGACAGATGTGCTGCTTCTTCTTTCCCGGCTCCTCGCTGGAGCCCGAAGACTGGCAGTTAGGGCATCTGCATCTCCGGCATCTTCGCGCTGTGGCTAGGGGGGACTTGCTGTGAAGCAGGGCTGCTATCTGGGTCTGATATTGAGCGAAATCCGAATGTCCCAGAACCAGGCTCCGCTGTAAGGGGAACCGAGTGGTCGCAAGAGATGAGGGGTGACTGACGGGATTTCCCTGCTGAAGGCTCCACCAAGGAATATCCTCTCCCGGATTTGGGGACAGCTGTCTCGGCTGTTGATGGATGAGACCGGAGTGGCCAGGAACGAAACCCGGTATCGCAGGTGCGATCGGGGCTGGCGCTGCATATGTAACAGCAGGGACGTACGTGGGTGGGCAACTTGACTGTAATGATTGCACGGAACATGGTAACATCTTCACTGGGGAGAACTCATACGGATAGGTGGGGTCGGCCGGTGGCGTTAAAGGCAGTTCGTGATGAGGACCGAAAGAGGACTGAATGTGTGCGGGGAGCTGGGATTTAGGGGAAAGTCCCAAAGCCGGATTGCTGGAGAGAGCAACCTGCGTGTTTCCCTCGTTGCTCCAGGGGTGAAATATTCGCGATGGAGAGCCGAGGGTCGTGTCATATGGGACTTGAAGGAAATCAGTTGCGCTTGATCCGTGATGCCCAATCCTGTTACAAGTTGCCGCTAGAAGCGCCAGAGGTGAATGTTTGCTCGTCTCCGGTGAAGAGTTTGGTGTACGGTCCTGTAGATTATGAATGAAATTATATTTAATTTCACTGGTTTTGATATAAGGTAATAAAACATTTTTAAAATCATATGGAATTGCGAACTCACAAAATATACATTTTGATAGGCACTTTTAAGCTTTAGCACAACTAAATAAAAGTTCTCCGGCTCCATACTGTAGGTGTACGCAGCCGAAAGTGGAATTCGGTATTCTCATATATGTATTTAACTGAAGACATATTTCAATTCTGCTATAACAATACATTAAATAGCTGACCTTTCTACACTTGCTCTTTGTATGGTACTGTAACTGACAAAGGGTCGTGAAATAAAAGTTCTGTCCAAAATAATCCTCTAAAAATGTTGTAGCGATATATGGGAACTCGGTATACATACCTGCAGAAAAGCCTGGAGTGTGTCGTTCCGTAGTACAGCCACTGTAGCCATGTCCAACTCTGTTTATATTCGTCTCTTTTTTGTGTAGTTAAAATAACTTAAAAACTAACGCGGTTCCAGATTGTCATGTACAGAAGTCTTCCAATGGTCAGCTCCTTCTCCCGAGATATCCTTGGACTATCTGAAGAGTAGGGATCACTTCTTAGAATTTGATAAGGACTTTGGTGGGCCGCCAGCCAGTCAGAAATAAGATTTATTACTTTGAAG
>JAODKC010000038.1:10882382-10896086 GCA_026777985.1 Mormyrops attenuatus
AGAGGGGAAAGCAAATCCTTTGAATCCACAAAGCTCCTATGGTGTGTTTGTTGGTCTGGATAAAAGAACTGATTATTTGGGGGGGCGGGGGTGGAGGGGGGTGGGAAAGGAGGAGATAAAGGCGGGACAATTAATGAAGTAATCACTATGTGGGAAATGTATATACACAAATAATTGGATTTTCTTGATCAAAGACCCCCATGCCGCCCGGAGACCCCGGTACTGGATGTTCTAGTCATCTGATCCCCTTTTTGTAATTAAGGATTTGTAGGAGAGGCTCACGCGACAATGTCACATTGTTATCTCTCGAGATGGTCGAGTATACCAACGTTCCGAAATTTTACACCAGGACAAACCTTACAACTTTCCCCAGATATGTGTGTGTGTGTGTGTGTGTGTGTAATACGATATAACAAAAATACTTAACATATAACAGAGTATTTGCAGGGTAGCAGGCTCGATCATTTATATGCAAAAGTGAATATGCTAATATTATATTCCATTTTCCGAATGCTTAAGTCTAACAGCCCAAATGGGGGCTAAATCTTTAATGATGCCTTTGATCCTAAGTCTGTTTATTCCCCTCTTCTTAGTCACTATTATAACCATTCAACTGTAAATCAGGTTTTAAAATGAAAACCACGCAGTTTCAAGAACCAGCTCATTTCTTCCCATTGCAATTTTATTAACTATTTAATGTTTGAACTGAATTTAAGTCAAGAAAGCGTTTTATTTATTTATTTTTACCGTTAATCATACGAATAAAAATATTTCTATCCGGTTTTTGTTTAATGACAAGCCTTTATAATATAGCAACACCCTGGCAACAAATGAAAAGAAATTACTTTAGTAAAGATCGTGCACGCCACGGTTGGTGTATGAAGACGAATCGCCCTGCTTCACAACACGTGGCTGACAGAGCTGCCGAAGTGCAGAGGGTGACGGCTCTGTTGATTGATTCCCAAACAGTCTCGGCAAAGCGATAAGCTGGATGAGGGAGGGATTTCCTATGCTGAAGAAAGTGGGGACAATTTCCAACTTCCCCGCCTGCTGCTCCGCCTTAAGCGACTGGAGCCCTCCTCCAGATGGGAATCCAAAACGATGCACTTCAAACTACGCCGGGAAAAAAAATACAAAACCACAATGAGCATTCCTTTAAAATTGATTAGAGAATACCTTAAACGTGTTAGTAACCCCAACACATAATTATTTAATTGAATGACTGTTCATGTGTAAACCAGGAAAAAATGAGCGTATGCAGGAGTGTGACGCCAGTTGTGACACTGATTAAGTGTGTGTAAATCCGGGACGACCACGATCTTAAATACATACACAAAGATCTTTTATCTGCCTCTCCTGTAGAAACAATCGCGGTCCTCTGAAACTCTTTTAAGCCGTAGATTTTGAATTAGATCGGCGCCTTTGAAGGGATTAGTTTACCAAGTTCTCTTCCACGGATCCACGCAGAGTCGCAGGGAATAAGGGTTTTTTTCTAGTGGGATGTACATTAACCCATCCAAATAAACTGAAAAGGTAGTATATTGGAGCTTGTTAACGGAGGCCTAAGTAAATAAATGATTATGAACTTTTATAATTCATAAACATTGCTTAATTAGGCTAAACCTACATTTGCGTCTGGTTTTACTGCTAGTTCAATGTGATGTGCACCATTTGTAGAGCGCTGGGGCATTCACGCTTTCTGGAGCATGTCTTTTATGGGGATTAAAGGTGACGTCCCCCAAGAATGACGTGAAAATTGTTTTGATTATTACCGTATATGACGCCGTCAGTACCCAAAGAAACGGATCTATAACCATTACATGCACCTTGAGGAGAGATCAGCTACTGTTGTTTCTAGAAATTTCTCCCTCTGAGGGTAACAGGTCACGCATCTGTTACCACGTTCAAGGATACAGTTGTGGTGGAGTTCTAACTTTAGCGACTAAAGAAGTATAATTGCAATGTAATACCGTGTGATTAATTTCATATTTGTCTGTATTACAGGTACCCTGTGACCCTGACCATGACCCCCACAAGGGATTAGAAAATGGACGGATGATTTACAAATACTAAATGACCAAAAACTTTTTAGTGTGAACTTTAAACTGAGATTGTTTTTGTTAGAATAACACTCATCGACACGGAAAACTTGATACTTTATACACTAAAATAAACTCAATCCGCTCATTATTACAACTCAGCTTAACTTACCATAGTGTTGCCTAATTAATACATATTCACTTTCTTGAGATTAACATAATGTGTTCTCGGTGTTTAGAACAATTTACTTAAATACTCTGAGTTTAAGAGTAAATAATTCTGGGCCCATTCCCAGACTATCCGGTGTGATGTGATGACCTAACCCTGATGAGAGACCCTCTCATTTCTGTTCTTAGTTTGAATGAATGTTTGTAATAAATGGAAACTCCATTAGCAATTCAGGCCACAAACTTTGTTTTATTTGCGAACAGTACAGAATAAACACTTTATAAGAGCTGTTGGAACAGCACGGTGCCGTGCTTATCACATTCAGCTAAAAGTTAACTTAAACTTACAATATGAGCGACAAACCCGAGTAAAACTGACAAAGCTACTCTTAATGCTTTTTTTCCACTGCCTTATAGATTTTCTTCTGTTTACTCATAGAAAACTAAAAATATTAGCTATTAAAATAAGCTGAGTGTTCATTTGTGTAAAACAGGCATGAAAATCGTATTTATCAGTTCAATTAAAATATATTTCATACATTCCCAATAATGTTTCACGGTATGTATTTTTGATTTTAAAAATAGTTATTTTGAAAGGACAAACTATAGCCTTAAATGAATTACAATTCGACACATAAGTAACCAATCAAATAAATAATGAAACAAATAAACTTTTTCCAGCTGTTAAATAAAACAAATTTCATGATCTCTTATTCGTTGAGTTTATTATGTCTTATTGACGTGGCTGTTGATTTCAAAGGAATGAACGCATGGGCATTTCCAGTGGATTTATAAGGAGTCAAAACTTAAGACAAGGCTTAAATGCGATCCAGGAAGCCTAGCAACAGATGGGAAGCCGGGAGCCACGGATTCCTGTTTCAGTCCTGATCATGAACCACTATTATCGTGTCATGTGTGAGATCAACATCTGAGTTTCCTTAGTGATCTACAACAAAGTGTAAGTCTAGGCAGGCATTCGGCGGACCTTTGAAGCGGCACTCTGGAAAGAGGAGCTGCCATTGTGAACAGTGTCACCTTTGCTTGCAACAATTTTCGGCCATTTCCCCTGCAGCCAAATACCGGGCTGAACTGGGATTTAAAATTGACTTTGGGGTCCCACACAATAAATTTTGCCAAAAAAGGTTGGGGGGTGGGTACATATTCCCTCACATGGCCTTTATAGGAAATGGCTGAGCATATGGGAACATATACCGATAGATAATGCTATATTATAATATTCAGCTCTTTGTATGGTGTTGTCTGTAGGTCAGTTTTGCATTTAACACCTTTGCTGTTTAATTCCCTTTACAAGCTGTTGCAGTGAAAATCGTCTCGTCACTTTGAGCTTTGCCAGGACTCTTGTTTTTCAGCACATGTCTGAAACACCGATGCGTTTAATTATTTTTTTCCACATAACAGAGAGTTGGCCTCTCCTGGTGTCTATTTGATATCCTGGCAGGATATGAGCCTTTGATTTGACAAGGGCATTGTGCTTCCCAAAGACCCATTATGTAGCGATAGTAGTGACAATGGCAAGCGGAGCCTTTGAGCAACGAGAAAAGGAGTGAGGAGGAGGATGCACCTTCGCTGTTTGTTTACGACCTGACAACCGGAGTTCATCAAACTTGAGGCATCAACTACGGAAGAAGATTTTTACTGGAAAAGCTTGAAAACAGGGGTGTCCAGCTCGACTGGAATGAGTAGCGGCAAGAAATAATTGTAGTTAGCTGAATAACAGCGGTGTCAGTTATATCGTTATGAGAGAGCCTGTGAAATGCGTCCATTCTCACTCTCACCATGACCCCAGCCTCTGCCCCTTCTCTTAGCCGATCAGCGATTTTTTATAATGATATCACGTTTCACTCCTGTTTTTTTAATGTGTAGAGTTGCTATTCTGAATTATGCACAAATCACCAAGCAACTTCTTAGATATTTTCATGGTCAATTTTCTGATGAAATAAATATAATTTTAGCAGATATGTTGCTTAACACAGTCTTGTAGGTATTTAGTTTTTTTCTTAATGAGCCAATAAATATGAGCATATCATCGCCAATAAATAGAATTTATTCGCTCGCTGCCTGGATCTGATTGTTTTTATCCTTGCATGCTGACTCTGTCCCCTCGCTGTTAAGCTATTTTGTAAAACACCGGGTGACTTTTTCCGATGCCCTCCGGCAGCGACGGAGAGACAGATTTCCTCGTTCTGCATCCCGCTGTCCTACAAGGGGCCGCGGCGCCGCGTCCCACCGCCGGGCCGCTCCGGATCTCCTCGATGGCAGCTGCTCCCGCCATCTGGGCCAGCAGCGCCGAGGCCAAAACGACACAGGTTACGCCATCCGCCGTGCCAGATCCTGCCGCACCCCCTTCCGGTTTCACAGGCGAGGGGGCTAATAAGATTTTCACGCTCTGATTTTCAACAGGGGAAAGAGCTGAAAAGTTAAAATAAATAAATAATAGCTGCGGGGGGGGGAGGGGGATAGTGCTTCCCATATGCCCAGGCCTCTTTTTAGTCCTGGCTCTATCAAAACAGCTCAGCAACACTGCTTTTTATTGTGTGACTAAGCGACCACAAGCCTGCCTGTGCCCTGGCTCACAGATGGGCATCCACAGCAGCAGGAGAGCCTTCATTCATTACCAAGATTACGACAAGTGGGGGGGTTGGGGGAGAATAAAAAAACTTTGGAGGAAAGGTACTCTTTCAACGTTCCCATACTCTTTCATCAGTCCGTGTCGCACTTTGAGCTCATGCAAATTCAGGGGGGGATTGAGAGTGCAGAGACAGACCCCCCCCCCCCTCCAGCAAATTGCAGGTGTGAGGAAGCTGAGACAACAGCCGCCGTAACCTTAACGACACCCGGCGTCGTTAGCGGTCCTTTGATCAGTGCGTCCGCCGCCCCTTTAATCTCCCCTGCCTCCGCCGGTCTCTCGCCACCACCTCTCAGCTGGCGGCTTGCGTTTTTCTTTCTTTTCTTTCTTTCGATCCTTTTTTAGCAGCTTCCTCCCCCCCACCCCCAACATCTGCCTGACGATCACACCCGTCTTTCTCGCCGGCATCAGTCATTAGGCCCGTTAAGAGTGCCGAGAGCCAGCTGGCCGGCGGGGGCCAAGGAGCGTGGTGGAGAAGCGTTGTAAAGTCAGAAAAGACGAATCTGCCGCTGAACTTTCTGCACGCAGGAAAAATGTGTTATTCCCCACTCCATGCTCACAAAATGCTCTTAATGGTTCACTTCCCTTGATTTTAATAGCTGTCTCTGATTTTCATCCCTGTCTTGTTAGATTTTTGCTGTGTTATAAAGGTTGCATAGCACTTGCTCTAATACTGCTTCCACTTGCAGCCAAGCCAGGGCTGTAACAAGAAATTTTGGGCCCCCTGACAAAACGCACCCCACTCCCAGCTCTGGTGTTTTCAGAACTTTCAAACTGGAAAAATCAGAGGGGGTTAAAAAATGTATATGAAAATGCGGGACATAGCAACTCAATCCCTTGCCAAATTTCATTTATATTTTTATGTATTAAAGGGCTCCTGTAGAATGCTGGGCCCCTTAAATCTGCTGGGGTATCCATTCCCCTACTGCGCCCCTGAGCTGGACATTTATTGGAAGCTCAGTCTAGCTGCATGTATGTTTGGATTGTGCTATTTGTCTTGCTTACCGTCTGCTAAATAAAATAAATGTAAACATTTGAAATGTGTCGTTTACATGTATCTACTGGTCTAATAGCATAAAACATATATAGCAGCGCCCAGTTTTCCCAGCACATTACCTGCATGCAACTAGAATATGTCCCTAAGATCTGCTTTCGCAACATCCCCAGCCAATAGGTTCTCTTTGAACTGGGAAGGTATTGAAGAAGCACTATACTGGCCTTTTCTGCTCTCTGAAGTCAGGCATTACCGCTAATATAAACATGGGCATATGAGTGGAAACATGTCTGACTATGGGCGCTCGCTGCACACCGGCCCTGTGAGCTGCAAAGGCCGTCTTGTACATTCCCATGTGCTGCTTTTTCGATCCACAGATACTTTTAATTAAAAGCACTGTTTCGAGCTGGTGGCCGGTGTGTAATGTGAACCACATTGGACTGGCGCGCCTGCACGATTTACTGTGGAATAAGGAAAAGGACTCGTAAGGAGACGTTAGAGGAAACAGGTGTTTACTTTGCGTGAGTTATGCTCTCCGTGTCGCTTTCCCGGCGGCCTCGTTAACAAGGAGCTATGCTGGACGGACTCAGAGTTACTGCATTCCTGAGCAGTACACCAAGAAACCATAACAGTGCTGTCCAATTAACTGGCCCCAACAATGACATAACCTCCCTCCCTCCCCCCCCCAAAGAGAGTAATAGCCTTTAACTGAGATTATCATTGTGCTGCTGCCCGTGCATCTAGCCCCCCTGTGTTGCAGAGTAAAGACAGACGCTGTCCATGAGGTTGTGTTCCGATACAGTTTCGTAAGATGAAAATTTTGCAAGGTGAAAATGAATTTTAATACCTACACCTAACCTAACAAACATCATAACCTAGCCTAGCCTACATTAACCTATGTATTACCCTACATTTGGCAAAATCATTAACACAAAGCCTATTTTATAATAAAGTGTTGAATATCACATGTAAGTTGTTGAATAATCCTACGCATCGTAAAGTCGAAATATCGTAACATGGATAATCGTAAACCTGGGAGCGTCTGTATTGTGAAAACCCTCTCTGGTGACTGCTGTAATATGTTGCCCTGTGGTCCTTGGTGAACGTAGCTTCATGTCAGTGTAAACCTGAATAAGCATGGTATGACAATAAAGCCTTAACTTGACTTGAAATGTCACAAACTTTAGCTTGTTAAAACTGACGGGTCTGATGGAACTTGCTGAGTTGCGTGGGATGAAGTGCCTTGATCGTGTGAACGAGAAGCAAGACGTTTTTAAGACATACTCCAGTGTGTGGCAGTGACCTGCTTTGCTCCAGAGAAATGTTGTCTCTTCAGGCCCTGGCATGATGCAGGCGGAGAGCTAATGGTCACTGTGATCTGTTGCAGTGGAACCAAAGCAAAATGCGAGAGGCTTACAACCCAATCTCAGCGTGACACTTCCCAGAGAAACCCATTTTTGTGACTCAAAAACCTATGTAGGCATCCCTGAGGACAACTTCTCTATATCGGATTTGAATATGCATCCATGACTAAACTTAAGCTTGTTAAAATAACTGAAGCCCAAGGTTATCCTCAGTAAAAAAGATAAATAAGCAATAAAAACACATTTATCTGTAACACATACAAAGAGTTGTTTCCTCAGAGTGATTGGTCCATCAAAGCGAATACGTTTGTTGAGTTTAACTGCAGACATTTGGAGAATTATGAAGTAATAAGTGAGGTTCAGTCAGAGAGTCCTGGATAACAGTCTTTAGAAGATAGTTGGTGAATCTCTCTTCACCATGGCTGGCAGAACACAGAGAGAATGAGGCTGAGCATCTCAGCAGCTTCCAGTGAACATCAGCAGGACTTCCTCACTGGCATCACTCAGCTTGTCCCCATTAAGATCAGAATCTCCACGCAGACCCTGGGGTGTCAACAGAGGAAGATGCTGCAAATTATATGGAAATTGAAAAACACGGAGCAGCAAACTGAACTCGCCGGGGCTGTGAGGGAGACGAGCGTGGACCTTGTGGGAGGAACCATGACATCAGGAGAAGAGGTTCCTCAAATGACTTTGAATGGTTCTGAGGGCAGCTACACCCCCTTTTGGGGGAGAGAAAAAGGTGCCTCATACACGGATTGTGTCACACGGCAGTGATTTGTGTTTCTAATGCGACCTCATCCCCGACAAGACCCCGTCGTGTCACCTTTATGCCACTGCAATGACCCCATTGAAGGTGCATAACAGCCATCTAATAAAGTACCATTATCTGCACTGATCACCATGCCATCCCTATACAATCCCAGTCTTTTATACCCTCTTTTGCTCTAATGTCAGGTCTTCAAAGAGTGACTGATGTGACCCCACAAAAGAAAATCTTTTTCAACATGAACGATGTATGTGTAATGATTGAAAAGTCCAGGTTTCATTCTACAATGAGTCATTCGCAGCCCTCTCCGTCATAAACCAAGTCTTATCACAGTGAGCACATCTATGAAGGCAGGGGTTGGGTTCTTATTCTTGGGAGCAATGAATGTCTGATGTGTAATGACATGATATGAGGAACTTAATGCAACTAATGTGTCATCCAAATTTATTTTCCTCTGTCAGAGAGGTGAGGACTGATTAGCCAGGGAAAGGGAATGAAACTTGATATTTGTTCTAAAGGAACATGGACTGCACATTTACCAGAGATGGGGACTTGAGTCACTGACTCACAACTTGACTCAGACTCAAGTCACAAATTTGATGACTTGGAACTCGTCTCGGCAAAACTCATGGAAAGAATTGGACTTGACTTGGACTTAAGGGTAGATGACTGAAGACTTGAACCCGACTTGGACCCTATGACTCGAGAAGAAATGTTATAATTTCAGTGCATATTCATTCTCTGCTGTCTATATTTTCATTTGGAAAGATGTATCACTCTGCAAATGCATGGATGTAAAAACTGTGTGGACACTCTCTTTTCAACCTGTATCCTACAACATACTGCGATTTGGCTGCAGCAAGTTTTAATCACTAAAGGTAAAAGTAGAGACTCAAGTTAAATGACTCTCGACTTAGACCTGAGACACAAATTTGATGACTTGTGATTCAACAGCAAAAATAATGGAAAGGTTTGGACTTGACGTGGACTTGAGGGCACATGACTTGAGACTTGACTCAGACTTGCAATGTTTTGACTTGAAACTTGACTTGGACTTACGAACGACTGACTTGTTTCCATCCCTGACATTTACATTAACCAAGCAAACATTTTGAAACCAAAGCAACATACAATTTAAAAAGCCAGGTCCTCAATTGCAGGTTAAGGTCCTTGCATAACGCCTCAACAGTGAAATCACTCATCCGACCATGGGATTTGGACCAATGTCCCTCAAATCATAGGCACAAAGCCCTAATCTGCAGAACAAAACATGTGGGATAATTATCCTCGTATCTTAGACTAAAATGGTGAAGGTCTTCAGTTTACTTAATGCTCAGCCGCTGCTAGTTGGCTGAGAGCAGCTGAGAGGACTGCTACTCACCTCCGAGAGATGAGTGTTTTTAAGGGGCGGGGTGGGGGAGGGTCACGCTGTGGGAATCCCTTCCTCAGTCATTCAGCCGCACCTTCCAACAGCATTAGTGGACCGTGGTCGAGGGAGGGGAACCGCCTGTTTGCGCCAGGCCACTGGAAGAGCTCCATATAGTGACAAAATGCCATATTGCTTTCATTAGAAGACGTTAATCATTCAGCTCAGAGCGATGATGCAATGCTGCGATAGAGTAGTAAACAAGCCTCGTTAGAGTTATTGACCTTCTGTTGGAAGCCTGGCTTTAATTTCCAAATGGCGGTCAGGGATTGAGAAAGTTTGCTTCATACTCCTCCCATCAAAATTTTGTTCTCCTGTTTAAAAAGTTTCTGTTTTTTCCCGGTAGCATCCTACATTTCCCTCATAGGTTTTTATATCTTTGAGAACTCCCCCCCCCCCTCCAAAATTCACAGAACTCTGCAATTCCAGAAAAGACCTGTTCTGTTGACAGCCGCAGCAAGTAGGAAAAGTGGCTGTTTATCCGAGTTTCCCCGGCTTCCCTTTTCTCCCTCCCCCGGCAACGCGGCGCTCTCGTCGCACAAGGGGCCGAGAGCGCGCAGCCAGAAGAGGAACGGCGAGTCATTAATTTTTAATTCAAAGTGATTTCGCGTTGAATGCAGGCAGATGCTGATAATATCAGAAGTCACAGCATAATTTTTTTTTTTTTGATCAAAGGGCTGAAGAGAGCCTGATGAAGCGCGCGTCTTTGCTCCGCTTTGATAAACCGCATCAATTATTCACCGTGAAGGCAGACATCCTGACATGAAAGCTACAGATAAAGAGGGTAAGCACATGTCGAAGAGGAGGACTGGGGAGCACAGGGCGGGGCTGCGGGGGCTGTGGGGGCTGGCGCAGGTAGCTTTGATTGCATTATTGTCTGGAAACAAAGAGGCCAATCACCACGCCTGGGCTAACGTTGTGCCCGCCCCCCAACTTCTAACCACTTATTCTGGTGGGGAGCCTAGCAAGATTCAAACCCCCAACACTAAAGGTGTGAGGTAGGTGGGGGGAGGGGCTACTTGCTGAGCCACAGTACCAAGCAAAACTAGCCACCTCTAAGCACCCTAAGGAGTAATTTATTACAATTAATGGATGACTATAAAATTCAGTAGAAAAATCAGTTCAAATAAAAGATTTTTAAAAAATCCGTGCAACCATTGAATGCGTGGAATTTTCATAAAAGCAGATTTTAATATATAACAGGTATATTTGGACTGCAGTTTGCATTTGGTATAAGTCCCTGCTAAATTGGGAAGCTGATTAATGGCAGATAAACCACAATCACCTCATCTACAAATAAGGATTCATGACACAATTTATCGTGAGCGACTGTGATCTGGGGGAGATACCAGCAGTAGACGCACTGCTGCTAACGATGTCTGAAAGCTGTAATGATTAGCAAATTTTCCATTCCCCTGAAATTGTATCAAAGCCCACAATCATCTATAATTGTTCTCGACAGCCTAAAACAAGGATTGGGATCGAGGCTGCGGGGTCCGTCCATCGCATCTCACTTTGAGGATTCCTCTCAGGAGTCGGAATGTGATTCATATCTGCATATAACTGGGTTTTTTTTTTCCCTTTTAAGCCATAAAGTTCTGAATGTTCATGCATCAAAAAATGCAAAACAAAAAGCAACACTCAAAAGTAATGTCCATCCGGGTCATTCTCATGCACTCATTACCGTCAAGCAATGATTTTCTCTAACTTTTAAAATTAGTTTAAGGACAGACAAATTATACAATTTCATTGTCTGCACTGTCTCTATGGTAGCTTGCCGCTTTCGTCATTATCACGATTTATTCATGTATTAAACAAAAATATTTAATCAAATCTGGGGCATGGAGATGAGGGAAGAAACAGCATGAATAACAAAAAACTGAGCAAAAATATACATTTTAACAAAACTTCATTGTTTATTTCAGACTATGTGCAATGAAGCTGAAAGATTTAAAAGCACTTTATCTAGTTTTCTGTTATTCAATCTTAAAACTTATGGAAATTACATTTTTGAATGCCTATTTGGGGAAGAGGGTAAAAAAATCATTAAATCAGATGAAGAAATTACTTAATTTGAACATATCTATATCTACAGAATAACATACACTGAATTTTATTGTAACATTTTTTTAAATTCTGAAGTTTGTAGATTAACCCATCTATGTTCCATAACTCTTTAACTGTTTATGTATTAGAGGGTCTTCAGGAGCCTAAAAATTCTAACTACTAACTACATTCTACTACATTCTACTAACTAAATTCTAACTACAAGTTCTTAGACTGTGGGAGGAAACTTTCACAGACACAGAACCTTGTGGAGAGCACACATTGGGCTGGGAATCAAGTCCCACCCCTGGAGGAGTGAGGCTACAGTGTGAAGCTACAGTGTGAGTGAGGCTACAGTGTGAGGCTACAGTGTGAGTCAGGCTACAGTGTGAGGCTACTGTGCTGCCCACTGAGCGACAGTGCTACCCATGTCCGGAAGAAATATTTTAACATTCATGACATATGTATACACAAATATATAGCAGCTGGTATCATGCACGTCAGACTCTCTTGTGTCATTTCAGACCAGTCATACAAATATCATAAAATATTTATAAATTGTTGTAAAAAATTGCTTTGCCGTTACCTTTACATATGTGACACATTTCTGTTAATCACATACACTGGGTGTGTCGGACTGACTGTTATTTGTTGGGTCAGAGCTTCAAGTCCAGATTTAATGATATAAATTCTGGCTCCCCTTAGAAAATGTCCCTAAGGCCCCACCCCCCCACCCAATTTTACATATGATTTTATGTATTCAAGGGCCCCTGTATCTGCCAGCGTATCCATGCCCCTACTGCACCCCTGAATGTCACACTAAATCCCTAATTCAGCGTGAAACACAAAAAGGCCCTTTTGGTGTCAGGGATGTGGCCCTAAAGAGGTGGGGGTTCCTGTGCTGGTTATAAGCTGTCTTAGACGTGAGCAGCTGCACTGTGAATGGAGTGAACATGGATGGGGGGGGGGAGGCTGCCTGGACCCGTTAACCTCACACAGCCTGATCTGAGGACAGGCCAAGGTTCTCCACCTCCAATCCGGCTTGGGAAAAAGGCACCGTTTGATCCAGGTCGCCGCCCCCACCAGGCACGGTCCCGCCCATGCTGGGCCTAGCGAGCTCCAAGCGGGGCCAGACGGAGAGAGTCAGAGGTCAGACTGTAACGCACACGCGGCGCGGCTGGGGTCTGCTCTCGCTGGCGGCCCAGAGGTGGCCCAGACAGATGGCCTGTGTTGTTCTGTGTGTTTCGCTTTTAAGCCCGTTATTAATAGCCGTAGTCATGCACACCGAGAGAAGCTGCTCCACGACATAAAAAGGCCGAATTCTTTTTAAGGTAGCGGGTTCCTTCGGTTTTCAAAGGCTGCTGACGTCAGCTTTAAATACCGAATTTTAAATCCGTTGAAAGCCTGAGCACTCCACGTAAATAACATAAAAGAAGAGCAAAGTGGACTCGGCTGAATAAATGAGAGCCATGCTGCTTCTCTTACGGACGCCGTAGCTGGACCACCTGACGTCTCCCTTGCCGCGGGGAGTCTCCTCAGCATTGTTTATCCGGGGGGGGTGCCCAAAAGGCAGGGATTGGAGAGAATAGTCATCAGTAGGCCGCTTTGATGTTTCAACGAGTAAGTCTGTCTCTCCACAGTATGCGCACGAAAAATATCCACGCAAATCCAGACAAAAAAGTCCGGCAACTTTGGGGGCCCATTGAACTTATCCTTTTTAGCAAAAACCCAGTGAGATGCAACCTGGTTATGATCATTCCAGATCCATTTCTGGAACTCGAGACTCATTCGCTGCATTAAAAGGAGCATCAGTGGGAAAGACTCCACGATGAAAAGCCATGCGACACAGACACACGCTCTCATCTGCGAGGGGTCACAGCTACCACAGCATTTCAGTGACCCTGAGATTGATTACTAATGTCTTTCTTGCCCATAAATGGCGGGCCATTTGCTTTGAATTAGCAAATTCCCCAGGTCCTGCAGATTACACTCCAAAGGGCAGCCCCTGCACATGTTTTACACTAACCACAGACGGAGGATGTCGCTACTTAACAGCCATTTTCTACACTGAAATCAATCATTTCTGCTGACGGCAGGGGCCCCCTTCTGATTCCGGAAGAATGCGCATGGCCCCCTTTGTTCCCGTGGCAATTCGAGGTTGGGGACACTACACGGAATCCACGCACCATTTGAAAACTGCCGACTTCTGAGCTTTTAAACTCTTGTTGCATCAAAAGTCAACAGGGTCAGT
>JAODKC010000038.1:10910325-10929885 GCA_026777985.1 Mormyrops attenuatus
AATGGCCTTCAGATGGGCTAAGACCAGGCGTTCAAAGGATTTCATGACCACAGACGTCAAGGCGACTGGTCTGTAGTTATTCAGTCCTGTAATGGTGGGTTTCTTGGAGACTGGGATAATGGTGGAGCGTTTCAAGCAGCCGAGTAATGTTCTCCCTTGTTTATGTAGTCAAAGTCCTGGGACAGTCCTCCTTAAAATCCACTCAGTCTACGTCAAGTTTATGTTTAGATTTTAGCTGATGGGGATTCGTTCTGAGAAATGCATGGTTCATTGATTTTGTTGTGTGAATATCATAGAGAGTTACGTACCGGGCCCCCCCTGCGTTGGGTTGGCACTTTCAGTCGCTCGGCTGATTTTGCTGAGTGGGGGGATTTTAGGGCCCCTACAAAGTAAGGGAGCCCCTGAATTTGTTATGGTATCCATGCCCCCCCCCCGGTGCCCCTAGTACTTACACAAACCTAGATGGTATAGCCTACTACACACCTAGGCTGTATGGTATTTTAAATAATGATGAAAAGTACAGATTAGTGAATATATTAACCAGTAACATAGCTGTTTATTATCATTACCAATTATTATGTACTGTACATAATTGCATGTGCTATACTTTTATACGACTGGCAAAGCAATAGGTTTGTTTACACCAGCATCACCACGAACCCGTGAGTGCAATGACATTACAATGGCTACCATGAATTAATGTGTTCCCTCATTTTAGTTAAACTGTGGTCACATTTTATTAGTTAGTGCCCACGATGTAATAAAGCGTGGACATATTTTACTACATATCCAGTCTGTAGCCTAGTGGATCACTTTCATTTAGGCCACTAGACATCTGCGTCTGCTCTTATGGACAGAGATGGTTTAATTTTAAGGTTGGAATAGAGTGGCGACCCAACCATTATTTCATCCAATATTGAAATTAAAATGCTATGTCCCATTTGGAACCAATACCGGGCACAATTTATCCTGTGTTTGCATCTGACGCCCCCCCCACCCCCACCACCAATTTTTATTGTGCCCCTCTCAGCATACTTTATTGTGAGGGAAGTCCCGTACGAATTTCTCCAGATTGCCCTAGATAGGAATGATCATTCTTAATTCTCCTCACATTGCAAGGAGTTATTATTAGCGAGAGGCACTTAGTACGGAGCCCCACAGCGATGTAGAATATTGAGAGTCGGGGTGCTTTACCAAACTAATTTGTTCCCTCTTTCTAGTTAAATTGTGGCCACATTTTATTAATTCATTCCCACGATATATAAAAATGTGATACATATAGTTTTTATCGTTATGTTATGAGGTTCCATAGAGTACAATAAGATGCTAACTGTATTTCCTGCAAACTGTATGATTCAACGTTTTATAACATATAGTCACGGATTTACTTCTAAAATGTATTTCTAAAGCATTACAAATGATAACTGTTTACACATCTTCCACCATCTGGCTGCTGAAAGGCCCTACACATCATATCAACCTGAAATTTCCTTTTTTATTCCTTAGATGGTCATGATGATATGCGTGGTCTTATCATCTGAGTAGTCAAGCACTATAAACACTTAATGTCAACAGTCTTGGCAGAAATGAGCAGAAAGGCTGAGGGTTATGGGGAAACGGGAACGCTATTCTATATAATGAGACTCTCCTTCTTAAACTGGGATTTGTCCTCAATAGCTTATTAAAGAGGACACAATATTAGCATTCTAATGGTCCTCTCTGCTCATGACTTCATCAAATTTAATGAAGCAATAAATTTTTCATAGTGAGTCTATACAGCAAAGTGCATATCTTAATATTTTATTTCGTCAAGTTGGGACAGACAGAGGGAGGTATGTCCAGTGTTCCGACATCGACTGATGTTTGCACAGATGGACTTTTTGAAGCTTATCCTGATGCTCACTGTTGTTAGATAGTGGCACCATAACATTCCTTAATCTTCCCGCTCAAGGGTTTTGATGAAATAACGGCTCTCATATAACCTCTAGCTATAACTCCTCTTTACAGAAGGGTGTTGTTAACCATTTACAAAACTGAAAAAGGGAGGATTTAAATAAGACCTAAAAAATACGGGTTTCCTGAGTTCTAAACATGTAATACTAATTATTCAAAAGAAGTAAATCAAAATGAGTCATTTTTTGTATCTTACAATAAGCAGTTCTCAGGATGGCCACTTGGATATAATAATGCGCTCTTGGTCCCTAAAAAGCTTGATCTGAATGACCCCAATGCACTTCAAGTTCATAATCTCTTTCAAATCCATCAAAGTCTTTGCCTCTCCATTTGAGTAACTGAATACCCCTTTCATGTCATCCATAGATGCCCCCAGAACTTCAGGGTCATTTCAGATGAAAACTTCAACCTCTCTGACAACACTGGATCTGGTTCTGGCACCAGAACAACCCACAGGATGGGTCCCATGACAGCTGTACCTCTGAATCGTCACCCTCCAGAGATACTTCCCACACCAACTTTGAGGGATCTTATTAAACCTCTTCTCTGTGCCCATGCCTCTTAGACTTGACGTCCTTCACTATTTGAGTCTGACCTCCAGAAGGTCAAAAAAAATTACCCTTGCCTATAATTTTCATGTAATTTTTTTTAGCAGATGCTTCTATTCAAAACGACATACAATTTTGAGAAGACACAGTCAGACAATCCCTTGAGCAGTTAAGGACCTTGCTCAGGGGCCCAACTGTGAAATCACTCTGCTGACCCTGGGATTTAAACTGATAACCTTCTGGTCACAGACACAATGTCCCAACCTGCTGAGCCACAGGCCACCCCATCAGTTACTGATGCTCAGGCGGAAAACACTTCTCTTTAGGTCTTTGTTTACTATATGCATAAATTAGCCTTTTGCCACATGATTTACAAAATTGTTTGACACATAAGAAATGAGTACCAGGCAGTATTACTGTCGAGACCAAAACGCCTAATAACTGAGCAAACAAATGACCCTGTTTGCTGTCAGATTTTGTCTTTGTTAAAATTCCAGTGAATTTTATTGGTGGAGAATCACTGTATCTCTGATAAAACCCGACATGCATTTCACTGCCAGGATTTGTTTATGCTAATAACTCTAATCCGTTGGCTGTGTTTAGAATTATGATTATTCAATTGTATATTGTAGCTGAAACTGAATTACATATGAAGTGAACAAACAGCAAGTAGGCATTGATTTAAAATAGTAATACACCAGAAACTGCATATAGTGATCACATCTGTCTGTGTGAAATTGATCACTATAAACGGATGATCATTATAACTGATTTTTTCTTATTCTTTGTCTCAGGTAGATACCCATCTAATTGACATTTGTATATTTATTACATTAATATAAAGTAATACAATGGACAGCCTCGCTGTTTACCGAACTTTATAGACTATATAATTCTTTATAGAATTATATAGACTCTTTCAAAATACAGGGCAGCTGCTTTTCAAATTACAGTACTGTACAAATTAAATCACTGAACTGTATAACAAATACACTATAAATCCGTATTCTATATAAAATATAGCTTATTGTAGTTTCGCTGCTGTATCTCGTTGGCTCGTTTTTGGCAGTTTATCATAAGCTTTGAGTCTATTTTTGTCATTGAGAGAAAATGACTTTCTTTTTCCCGTCGTGTTTTCTGTGTACGCGACATTAGCCTCAGGTAGCTAGCCAGAAGCAGATGGGTTACCGCAAGGCAAAGTAGGACAATCAAAGTAATGTACATTTTTTGTTTTTTTTAAATAGCGTAGTTACATTTTTCCATTTGTTGTAATGTATAAAAACCCCAAAATGAAGACTGTAAGCGGACTACTTGATTACTATATGCAAATTATTTGAACACTATTTATACAGGAATGATTCTGTCTGTCTGTAGGTGTTTAAGGGCATGTCCAACCAGGAGGAGAACCCAGAGCAGACCCAGGACACTCTTGGCTGGCCTGGAAATGCCTTGGTATTCCCCTGGGGGAGCTGGAGGAGGTGGATGGTGAAAGGAAGGTCTGGGTATCCCTGCTTAGACTGCTGCCCCGTGACCCAACCCTGGATAAGCTGTGGAAAATGGATGGATGGATGGATGACAGATGAATTGATGGATGATTCTGTCCCAAGCTTTTTGATCCAAATAAGCACTTCATCACTATAACCTGATCACTACAAGCGGTTTCCAGTGTAATGCTGTTATTAAATCCTGTTAGGCAAAGTCAATTTTCTTGGCAACATCAATACAGAAATGGGTGCTGTTAAATGGTGCTTGAGTCACTAGTACAATGGCTCTGGTTCTTATCTTCGGCAGGCATATGGGAACCAACGAAAAACCAAATTCCGTGGGAAAAAACTGGGTTTGAAGGATTCAGTGTTAAGCTCTTTCATTATATATCATTGTTTCACAGCCCAGAACATTTCCCAATGTAATGTGAATGTCTTCTTAAAGTTGGCCCGGGAATGTTCTCACTGTAACGTTAATGAAACGGTATTTCCACATTTCAATAAAGGTTCTGTCAATGTTAGCACCTGAAAATCCCTTTAACGCAGTTAATGCAGAAAAATAGTTTTGCAATGCAACATTATTTTATGAAAGTATTATTTGGGTCCACTGCATCCAGCCTCAAACCCCTGACCTCAGCAGTGCAAAGCCACAGTGTTACCCACAGCCCAACCACACCCTTCATTCACGCCTGCATTAGTCTTAGTTGCAGTAGTAGTGGAGGTAGTGGGATAATGTTCTGGAAACATCATATAAACTGGACATTTTGAATCTTTCCATTCCTTAAATTTAACCCTTGCTAAATGTTCCAAGAAACAACATTTGTTTATGGGGTTGATTTCTTATTGACTGCCTCACACTGCTGATGGTGATTGATGCTGAATCTCCGTTGACTCATCTACTGAAGCGACATCTCACCTTTGCACCCGGAAGTGACATCAGTGGGTTTGTCATTGATATAACCTGACACACAATTTAGCACCATAGAAATTCTTGGTTACGAGAGCAGTTTGCCCATTAGCACCAATTTAAAGCATGACTATAAACACATTTGAAAGGGGAATAAATCACCTTCAGCTCTGAGAATTAGTACCAGTCCCACCTCTCAGGCCAGGTTTGCGGCAGTGAATTATTACTTTGTCAATAAATCATGGGTGGAAGAGAATAACAGTTACATAGAGGGTTTTATGTATAGTATTTGCAAGTAAGGCATGTCTATGAAAAGGAATTCTATTTAAACGAACATAAGTCGCGTCTCAAGTTAGGAGGCATGATGGCGGGTACTGTCGGACATGTGAGCGGCGGGAAGTCAGGCCAGCTGATGTCTGCTGATGGTTTATATAACGGGGAACAAAGAGCCGAGTCCCACATGCCATATCGACCCCCTGAAAAGACTCTGCTTCCTGGGACAGCAGCGCCCGGCTGTAATCCGGCATCAAACTCGAAGGGCCCTGGATGAGGATTAAAGAGGCGACCTCAGTGCAGTCAGTTTTATTTTTTTTGGGGGGGGTGTTGGCTGTGTGCTGCATACCGGGCAGTGTAAATAGGCTTTGGTTCAATGTTCCTCGCAGACAACGCAGTGAGCCAGCTAGCACCATGAAAATACGACGCGATGGACAGGACGGTGGGGAGGGGGCCAGAGGTAAACGTCCAGTGGCTGGAATGGCAGGTAGAAATGGGGGTCGGTGGCCTTGCATAAGTTCAAGCTTCCGATGACTGAACCATGGACATCCGGCAATCTGCTGTGGGATGAGTTTGGACTTTGGGGCTCTGGGGGTCTTTGATTGTGCCATGCTAGGATTTTCCAAGAAGAACAAAATGCACAACATTCAACTTTAAGAGGAAGAATCCAAGTAGAAAGGGGAGTAAGTCTATAGATAATTGCACAGAAATTGTTTTTGCACTACATAAATTATTCCATAACTCTGTAGAATAGAACAGAACAGAATAGAATAGAATAGAATAGAATAGGCTTCATTGTCATTGCACATTTTGTTGCACAACGGAATTTGGAATGACTGCATCATTTACCAATGTAATGTTTGTCCTGCAAGGAATATTGCACTGTTTGTTCAGGAGGATTCACTTTGTATTGTACAGTACATGGCTGAGCTGACAGTGAAGCTATACTTGACCTGTCTTGGAAAAAAAGGCAAGTGGCCTAATCATGCTCTAAATACTGCAACTGTAACAAGCAAGCATTGCCTATAGTGATATATAGGAAGAACTTTGAGAGAACTAGGAATCCAGATAATTTTTAAAATTAAAATTAATAAGGAAAAGTACAGTCAGCAACAATTGTGGGAACAAGAAATAGAATCTTCAAGGAGACAGAGCGCTTTTAAATTAGCGCCTGGTTCATCTGTATTAAGTGAACCCTGGGCTGTTTCAAAGGGCCAGTGTGGGGCCCCCAACCTGACGGAAGCTCGGGGCTCTGGGAGCAGTGCGGCCCTCACTCAGCCGGCTCGTACATGCGCAGCAGTGCGCGCCTTTTAGCGTTTTCAGGCAAGCTGATCACAAGATGTCCAAATGTTTTCCCTGGCTGTATCTTCAGAGGCTAAACTGTGATTAATAGCACAGAAAGAAGCCTTTGAAGCCGGATTGGTGACATCAAAGTCCTAATCCATGGGTGGCAGGGTTTCCATAATGAGTGGGAAGCATTTTAACACATTTCAAAGAGCTTACGCCATGAATAAACAATGGAATGGCGCAGATGTGCCACACACCTTTACAAACATACACACCCAGGGAGCCCAACAGACACCCCGAGCTTCCGATGGCGTTAAGGGACGGGACTGTCACCTGGGCTGATGAATCTGCCGTTTTAATGGCCAAAGTTAGGGAGTAATAAAGAGGAAAAGGATCACTTTTGAGCTGTCCTCATTTCCGTGCGGCTGGTTGCGAGGCTGGTCCGAGGGAGCAAAGGCTTGCAAAACAAATCCGAGGCGTAGCTGGGAAATGAGTCAAGTGTCTGCAGCAAATAAAGCGAGATGATCAGGAACGCTTAACACCTTTTCCATCGATTCCCCTTCCTCGTCGCATAAGTCGGAGGATTACCTCTCAGATATCAAAGCGTCAGTCGGCACAATTTTTTTTCTTTTATTTTCAGCAGATTAATGAATCTGGATCCTGGTTGGCTCTGTACTGGCATGCGGCACGGTTGCATTAATGCATGGTCACTTCACAAATGCGGTGAAGACAGCCCAGGGCGACACATACCGGACACCAGCCTTGCACATGTGCCTGTCTCTCTGTGTGGGGGACATTCGTTTTTATCAATTCTGATGATTTTATAACTGAATCATATTTCACTATATAATGTAGTGAACTGAGTAAACATACAAAAAATACACAAGCATGCATTTCAATGATTTCTCATTTTCTGTTTGCTGCACAACTGTTTCATCTTGTTACGATCCATCCATCCATCCATCCATCCATTTTCTGAAACCGCTTGTCCTATTCAGGGTTGCATGGGGTCCGGAGCCAATCCCTCAGGGTACGAGCTCACTTGTAATTAGAAAACTAATTTTGTCACTTGATATTAGAAAGCTAATTTTATTCACATATATATGCTTTCTGTACGACCAGGCTATTATTTGATCTTTATCATCTTGTCTTGTTTATATTGCTCTTTTTGCACGACTGCCACCTGTTATACTATTATATATTGTATACTGTGTTTTGTTATCATATGCTTGTTTAGTGTTGTTATTTTATTTGTTTTAAATTCTGGCCAAATTCCTCATACACGCAAATGTATTTGCTGAGAATAAAACTGATTCTGTAGTTGAAGGATGTTTGAGAAGACTTTGTGTCATAGTACCACTGTAGTTGTAATCTGTTTTACGTCTTGTCAACATATGCAGAGATATGGGGCCTCTGCGTGTTTGGCGAAGTACATTTGTGAGAAAGAGAGAGAGAGAGAGAGAGACAGAAACAGAGAGACAGAGACAGAGAGAGAAAGATCATATGCAAGCAGGAAGGAAACTTTCTCAAGTGTCCATAAAATTAGTTTCCTTTTTATTGCCTGCTGTGTTTGAATTTGAGAAGGAGAAGGCAGGCTCTTGCAGTGTGGATATCACCATCCCACTGCATTTGTCGTTTGCTGTTCACATATCTTCCTAAGAAGGGAAAACTAGAGAGCACCAGGTACTGCATGCAAAACGCCCCACACCCCACCAACCGTGACCCAAAGAAATCCTAATTCAGTGTTTCTCAACCCAGTCCGCAGGTTTCCCCAGACAGTCCACATTTTTGCTTCCTCCCAGGTCCCAACCCACCCATTACCGGGTACTCAGTATTTTTCATTGGGTGGGAGCTGGGATGGAGCAAGAATGTGGACTGTTTGGGGTCCCCCGAGGACTAGGTTGAGAAACACTGTCCTAAGTGAATGGAAAGAGCAGATTTTGCGTTGTTTAGATGTCGAGCCGATTTGGACAACCAAAGAGCAAAGCTGCTGCACACCCAAAGTGATCCTCTTTAAATCCAAATGAACAGTCCAGCATAACCAGTTTCACCAGCAACTTTGGCTGCTGTGATTCTTCAGCTATTAAAATTCTGCCCTGAGACACTGAACATATGGCACTGGACTCCAAGCTCCGGTTCTGTTCTCTCCCTGCC
The DNA here is from genome assembly GCA_026777985.1 of Mormyrops attenuatus. Classification (NCBI taxonomy): domain Eukaryota; kingdom Metazoa; phylum Chordata; class Actinopteri; order Osteoglossiformes; family Mormyridae; genus Mormyrops; species Mormyrops attenuatus. The sequence goes on from JAODKC010000038.1 coordinate 10,918,932, forward strand.
ATTGCTGCTGCATCTTTGAACAATTTCCATTACTGAAAACTTTGCCCCGCTGGATCAGACCCGCTGGATGCCTGCCAGCATGCTTAGCTCTCCTCTTTTAGTACGGAGGGCCAGGCGCTGCTAATTAGGGCATGGAATGTAAAATATTTTGTAAAGAGCTCTTTTACTATCCAATGGGCACTAATAAAAATGACTGAATCGTTAAGTCGCGCTTTGGTTTCAAGCAGCCTGTCGAAGACGGTTAATTAATGGCTGATGGGATCATCACAGTCGCAACAGAAAATACTTTAATGGGATTGGTGCATGTGTCTTCCATGACCACATATACAGCAAAGGGATGCAATGAGTCTGGATTCTATCGTAGAAGAACTGCCCGCAGGGTTGCAAACATCCAGGGTGTGGTGCCAGCCAATCACAAGCATGCATTTCTGTGTGAACCAACCGCATATATGCATCGTCCAGCATTCATAATGATGTGATTGTGGAAACAGTGGAACCTATGCAAGTGAGAGAAGGGACTCAGTAAATGAAGCAGGAAGGGGGGTGCAAAACAGGAAGCCCTTCTAAATAGAACTAATATCAGCTTGTCAACATTAAGTATAAGTGCATTGGTTCACATGACGACCACACGTCACATGATGCACAAAGCCTCATAAAAGGATGGTAGGCTCCTGTAGCTGATCCACCTGCATTTATGGCAATTAAAGATTGCAAATATTACTTTAAAGCAGGGCTATTCAACTAAATTTTAAAGAGGTCTAGTTAGAGAAAAAATCTTGAAGCAAAGGTCCGGAAGATGATAATATCTAACTATTTAGTGTGACGGTCTTTGACAGTCGACGTCACACCCGCTGTAGCCGCAGTGTATTGTGGGTCGAATCGCCATTGTGGGTGTATACAACTCAAGTGCCGGCATTGGCGTGGCGTTATCTTTGGTAAGATGGGACATTCGTACTGTGTGAAAGGCTGTCATACATGGTAGAAATGGCAGAAAGATGGACCACAACATGATATTTTTTCGGTTTCCCACTTGGAAAAGAGGACATGGACAGCAGGTAACGAAGAGGCGTCGGACGGCCTGGGCCGCAGCGGTGAGACGGTAGGAGTCACTTTCTACACGTTCGATATCTCTCTTCATGCGTGTTTGCTCTCGGCATTTTCATAAAGGCTAGTAAGATGGTTTTTGTTTACGTAATATTACTGAATATGCATTTTTTTGTCTTCTAAAGTTGGTATTTTCACATTGGTTAGCCTACGCTAGCAAGCTAGCCTCACTACGGAGGGCAGCAGAAATGGGTTAATCTGTTTACGTTAAACTAGCGTTACAGAGTAAATGCTTTTTAAAGACAAAAGTAATCAGCAAAACTGTAATGACACGTTTCAGTGCATGTATGTGTATATTCGCGTGCATGGATTATAAGCCACAATGCTGGATAAGGCTGTCAATGTGTGTTGTGTCCTGACAAACCAATGCCAAACTATAGTTTAAGTTTAGAAACATTTGCAAGTACGGTTTCTAACGTTTCACATGTTTTCCCCAAACGAGCTTGATGGGCCGAATGGCCTCCTCTCGTTTGTAAATTTCTTATGTTCTTAACATGTTATATAATACACACTGGGTTTGAAAACTTTTCAGCTTTACGATTTCAGGACAGAGCAGCCGCTCTGTTAGGAACATTACGGCTTTTTGGTTGCGGGTCTTAGCTTCGCTGCTGCTATTAACATTAATGGCACATTTACGCAGACAAAGGGCTGCAAACGCGGAACTACGTTTGGCTTGGCGGTTAAAGGCGTTTGACGTTCATTGGCGTGTGAAACGGCGGTTCTAACGCTAAACCACTACCGAAAAGACTAGAAAAGCTGCTCCAGTTAAAATAGAAGCGCCCCGTCAGGTTTTAAATCATAACTTTCTGTTTACCTAAACAGAAAGTCTGGGTCCGTAAGGGACAGCTTCTGGGTCCGGACCCGGACCGCAGTCCAGCTGTTAGTGACCTCTGCTATAGGGTGTCCCTGTGTCCTACAATAGTGATATTGTTCGTTTTGTTGTGGGTCACTGGCCCTGAGGTCAAATTCACATGTCACTGATTGCTCCAACCACCAAACAAACACACAAATAAATAAATCTTTTGTGCATTTTTTTAAAAACAGAGACACACGGAGAACCAAATGAGGGCTGACCTCTCTCAGCAAAATAACGCAAATAGGCACACATCAACACACACCCGAAACAAGCATTTAATAATTTACCGATTGCCAGCTAAAAGCAAATTATGCTTGCATTTCAAAAGAATAGTAACATTCTTAGGTGAAATTGCGCCAATTCTAGGGCCCAGCACAAAACATCATGCAAAATTAAATAAAAACAAAAATACATCAGCCCTCATTAAAAAGTACAAAAAGTGAACAAAAAAACTTTTTAAGAAGTTTCCATTAAAACAATAATAATTGATATGTAGCAACACTTTTTGTGATGGTACAATTTTTGACTGTGACACTTGGCATCCCCATGACTTGGGGGGGGGGGGGCTCAAAAGGATAGCAGAAGGATAGATCTCACCGTCTCAGCATCTCCTTAAAGAACAGCCCCCGAGCAAATGGGATTAGCGTGGCCTGAAATCCCGCTCTGCTTTCGCCCAGAGATGTGGCGGATCCAGGGGCCGTTGCTTTAAATGTCGCCCGTTATTGTCTGGGCGGCTCCGTCACCAAACAGCCGTGGTGTAATTGGCTTTCGGGGGCTCGCAACAGTCGTGCGTTATCATAGAAAGCTGTTCCAGTGCCTGGCGCAGCGGCGAAGGCCGGAGAATCCGCCCAACTGCTGACTCAAAGAGATTAGCGTTAGTCGGGGATGTGCTAAGCTGGGACCCACGGCGCCTGTGAGAGACTCTGCTATGCACCTCGACGACAACAACAGCGACAACCACAAATGAAAAAGCACTAAAACTCTGGAGCCACTGCAATTGTACATCATGCCAAGAGGATACATGGGTTGTTTGCTTGTGTTCTAACCTGATGGACTGTTTCTTGCATTGGATACAGCGCAGTAATAACGTGTGACAGCAGTTTGCCCACCATTCATACTGAAATAATTGTCCGATAATCAGATTTATGTATGTATTTTGCATGAATGAAACTGCTTCAGTGCAATCAACAGAGTTGGTTACCTGGTTGGTTACTGTAGACCACAAAACATACTTTGCATGGGTCCACTTCCATGGCCTCATCCAGAATCAGATGTTTGAGGGAGCTTTTCTCCCAATAAGGGAGCCGGAATGGTTAATCTTGCTCTGCCAGGCCAAATGACATCCCCTCCCACTTGAAGTGAGTGTTGAAGAAGGCTGACAAGACCTGAAATGGAGAAATCTTTCCCTGTTATAAGTGAGGACGGGATGACCTTTGTCAAAGATCAAACTCAACATACTGGCATGCATTCCAGGATGAGCAACATGTGCTACCTGAATGCAGATCACCTGAATCACTCTCCCGCTAGCCTGCTTCCATTCTTCTAGCCTCTCAGATCGTCAAGAAGCACTGGCTTCTGACGTCACTGTGCAAAGCGAACCGGGCCAGGTGTGTGGACTGGGGCACGGGAAAGTACATTTCATGGCAGATGGTGGTTCCTCCTACTTCAGGGTTTAGGTGACCCATTTGGAGATGGAGCTTGTATGACAGACTGGGAAATACAAAACTATAATTACCATTTAAGTGAGAAATAATACTAGTTATTTTTAATGAGGAGCAACACAATTGGATGTGGGAGACAGGGTGGATCCAGTCAAGTTTACTGGGGACCTGAACTAACAGAACATGTCATTTTACACCTTGAGTCATGAATCAGGGAGAGGTAGGCAACATGAAACCTTGGTCTCCTGACTCACCCTCCCAATACAGCCACACTCACTCCCTTCTCAGTCTGTGTATAACACTTGTCAGGGGCAGGCTGGCTATTTCTGGGGCCAGACTCAAAAAGATGTCTGACCTTTAGGTGTTAATATTTTGCAGGCTTCCCACCAGGTATACCCCTTGTATTTAGAAAAGGGTCACACAGGGAACCCTAAAATCATCATCACTAGGCAACCACTTGCTTTAGATTATCAACAAGATTTGGATTAACTATCTCCCGCATTAACTAAGTGACTACAGTTAGGTGGTCAGTCAGATACCTGGTTGAAGGTGAGATGTTATGAACACCACCTGCATTACATAAATGAAAACACAAAATAGCACACAATTTCAGCACTTAGAAGTTTATTACCAATGAGGGGACAGAGAGGGTGAGCAAGAGAGCTGACAGAGGACAGAGAGCTTACCTTATCACTCCTCTTTTTGGGACCTGTTGTACCTGTTGCATACGTTGATGCATAATTTTTATTTTTTTTTTTTGCACATAGCACTGCCATCTTCAGCTCAGCTTTGCTGACCCGATCCAGGTATATTTCTGGACACGAATGACGGCAAACTCGCAGTGTTTTTCTGTCCCTCTTGGGTGCGTTATCCTTTGCCGATTTATCATGTTGGGTAATATCACTTTTCCCACCATGACCATACGCTAAAGTCTGTGCGACTGTTTACAAATGTTTACAAAAAGCATGGTTCTGATCCACGCAACTCTAATTAGTCAAATCCGGGTAAGCCTCCTCCCCCGCGTGAAGTTCCTGCACAAATACCTACCCTTTTTGGCAGTTACCCCGACATTCATGTCCTCAACCATTGTCCTACATTCTGCCACCTGTTTTACTGGCAGGGGATTGTAGCAAGAACAACAGAGACTGATTAGTCCGGTTATGTATGCCTAACATTTCAAAAGGTTAAAAATATGGATGATCTACGGAAAAATATTTAAACAGATGGACAACTGGAAAGAAGGCTAAAATACGGGAGGAACCTGGGAAAAATGGGAGGGTTGCCAAGTATGATCAGTTTGTGATCAACAGGGGACCCTATGCAAATATGTGGTTTGAGTGGCGCTAACCACTGTGGCTGACACCAGTGTACCAATACAGCCCACTCCTGGGCATCAATGAGCAGTGTTGGGGAAGTTACTCACAAGAAGAATCCATTACAGTTACAGAGTCCAGGTCCAGTACGTGCTAATCCAGACCAAGGTTTTGTTTCCACCAACCAGCTGAGTACAAAGAATCACAGTCACAGAGTACTCAGCTGGTTGGTTGAACTGTCTGTAATGGATTACTTTTGTGAATAACTTCCGCAGCACTGTAAGTGAGAATGATTTTTCCTGGTCAAAAAGCAAAATCAAATAAATAGTAAAAAATCAAAGGGAACCCAGTTATAAAACCAAAAAAATCAGTTCTACACAATAAATGAAAGCCAATCTTTCCTGTCTATCAGGAAAGTCCTTTGCAGGAAGTGTCATAAGTAATTGTCTGTCTATCTGTCTATCTATCTATCTAATACATCACCCTTCCAAATTAACTAATATATATTCCGTTTTACAGCAATAACAATTAAAAAAGTGTTAAACAGTTATTACAAAATCACCACTGAACATAGTTGTATACAGTGACACTGGTTTGTAACTGGCCACACAGATGCAAAGCTTTTACCGTACAGCCCAGTGCAGTAGACACACACATCCAGTGCAGGCATCAGAATCCCCCCATCAGACTGAGCCAGAGTCAGCCAACACAAACACACTCATCTGATCTGGAAGGTCTTCAGACCTGGAGGAATTCGTCTGCATAAATATGTCCCATTTCCTCTGGCCGAACAGCAACATGTGGGACAAGTTCTGCCCCTTAATGGTTCAGTGATGAACATTTACTGCCTTTGCTGTGTGTGATTTCAGTTTTACTTTCCCAGTGACATTAAGACACCACAAGTACCAATTTGGGGCTTGCTCTGTTGGCATGGCAACGGAAGATTGCAATCTACATTCACGCAGACGTACACACACCTTTCATTGTCATGAATGTTATATCTAGGCTGGTTCTCTGTGATGCAGCACAACTTGAAAAGTCATCTTAATAATGATCATGTCCTGTTTTCCTGAAAATATTTAACAGTCAAATTCATATCAAAGAATAATACACTGAGGCTACCTAGCTAAGCTCTCAGCACAGTCAACAATTTAACTATAATGACATGGATAATACTCAGCTGCTTAAGAGTTTACTTCTTGTTTAATTAGCTCAGGATCACATTATGATTTTGAACAGACTGTAAACTGTCCCTGAGACACTTATGAATAAGAACTGCCTGAGTTTACGTTTATAAGACCGCCACCTAGTGACCAAAAGGACCCCGCGGGTGAAAAGGCAGGATAAACCACAGGGGATGATTACATTATTATCCTGCTTAGAGACAGCAGTCATTCCACAAACCAGCATATTCATAGCATTAAATCATTGTCATTCCCTAATACAATCCTTGATGTTCTATGGGTTAGAATGGCACTAATTCCACAGTGGTGATTAGCGATTAGATACAGTCAGGCACACAGCCGTGTAGTAAAATTAGGGGGTTTAATCCCCCCCCCAAAAAAAAATATTTCTGGCTACATGCCTAGATACAGGATACAGGGTGCCATTTTTCTGAAAGTGGTCAAAGCAGTAAAACATTCTGTTCTGTGAAGCGCTGCTTTTGGTGAGACTTGTGATTGGTAGGGTCGGGAATCAGGAAAGATGGGACAGAAGAGACTGACCGCGAGTGCTGCAGGCTCAGCAGGCAAGCGTGTGCCGGTCCAATAAAGGAAACGCTAATGTGAGCAATCTCAGAGCCATTAATGGGCCGCATCTGGCCCACATAATGCTACCTCAGGCCCCATGGACACCATGGCAACGGTACCGTTTTATAGAACGTTCTAAAAATGGCAGCACATCCTCAACTATGCCTAATACACTGTATTTTCTGAAATCAACATCAAGGCAACCACAAAACCAACTTAGTGATCTAAGCTTCAGTTGAGGGCGAAATGTAAGGAAGCCATATCAAGGGACCTATTTAGACAGAGCTACATCTACAGGTTATGCAACAAGTCCTTATGCAAACAATTTGGTTTTAAACTATCCATCCGTCCGTCCATCCATCCGTCCATCCATTTGTCTATCGTTCTTGATTAGAAAAGCCTTGGAAGGTCAAAATAATTCATTATTTTAGAGCAATTTGCTCCACCCCATCAAGAGACCATCTTAATGAAGAGCATTTCTATTTGTAAAAATTATGTAAGAAGGGTTTTTGTTTCTTAAATAAAAATAATTATTCTTAATCTCTTCTGCACTTGGAATACCATTACCATTGGAGTCAGCCTGGTAATACGAACTCGAAGTGAGGAATCTAATTCCAGTAGTTTCATTCCTCATAGAGGAGGTCATTCCATCATGATGGAAGAACAGTGAAAGGTCATGACTGCAGTACAGATACTGATGAGTCTTTGGTCTGTTTGTGTACATGAGATTCACTGCATTGGACTGCAGGTGGCACATTCCACTCACCTTCTACGTCCTTAGAACCATAACGACATTCTCAGAACCATAGTAATATTCTCAGAACCATAATAACCAATATTCTCAGAGCCATAACAATATTCTCTGAGCCAAAAAAAACCATAACAATAATCTTAGACTCACAACAGTGCTCTAAGAGCCATAACAATATCCTCAGTCCTGAAACAAATGTCGTCAATCAGAATGTTAATTTTCCTCTCCAGAAAGCACATTTAGCAGCCCCAGTGGGAAATTGCCTAAAGACCCCATAAAACAACACTAAAGACGGTCATGCTGAATAACTGCAAAGGTTTCTGCACAGGTGTGTGCAAGAGACACTGCTGTAATGCGAGGTATTACACAAAAGGGCCATTCTGGTTGATACCTGACATTACATGTCAAAAATGAATGTTTACACAGTGAGGAAATTGTGGAAGGTAGAATAGATTTTTTAAAAATGAGAAAACGCAGCAACACAAATCTGGAGTAAACAAAAATGCATGTATTTTTTTGAAAAGGGCTTCCTACAATTAACATTCTGTACTGTATGTATCATGTCATGACCCCTTAGTTCAAGTTTTTAATTATGTCCTTGAGTGATTATATTATGCAGAAAATGTTCTTCCAGATTACTAACAGACCCACTTGCTAATTTATAATTAATTGCCATGTGCAAATAACCCAGCCTCGTCTTATCTTCTCGTCTTTCAAGTAAAGGAGAAAAATGCAACCAGGAGATTTTGAAAGTGCTGCATGTCACTGGAAATCAGCCCAGTGCCCGGCTGCCTGGCTATCCACTGCCTGCCCCAGAAAGTCAGTGCTGCAGTCTTATCATCCTGAGTCAGCTCCACGTTCCTCTCCACAGGACATGAGTGTACACATTCCCGTGCTCCATGACGTTCATTCTGTGCTCTGATGCAGCAGCTCAGGAAAACGCAAGCTATGACAGGTCCTACATGTAGCGGCCACCATTGGTCTCTTTCATCAGAATAAATAACATAAAGAGTTACAGAGTAATCTCCTGGGTAAACAAAGAACTTTACCCCTTCCCACAACACCCCATAATTCTAACCTCAATGGGAAAATCATGATTTATATTTTGAAATTTGTTTTTGCTACTAATCCTATTAACAAAGGTAACAATTGTGCTTTTATTTTGTGGATTGCAGTTGGAAGTAGAGAAATGATTTTGTGTTTGGGGGAGGGGAGGCAGCAGGCATAGGAAGCCATAACTCATTCATCTCAGTTGAGATATGAATTGATGATTATATTTTAATATGTTTGGAACACTTGATACTTACTTGTTCTTCCTTTAGCTCAGAGAATGTGACAGAACAGCCAGTGGACCTCAAAGAGTGAAGAAACAATCAGAAATGTAACAGACGCTTCTTAATAGAGGTGCAAAAATAATCAGCATTTATTTATCATTCAAAGTAACGTTCTGTTTATATTTGTGATTCACCACTATCAGTAACAGTAGTGTTTATTGAGACATAGAATCTAATCATTTTACTGTGTGTTTTTTACGAGATGACTAACATCAGTAATATACTATCAGGTTTGTGCACCTTTATAAGACTTCCTGTAGTTGAGATGGCCAACAGAAAGATGCCACAATGTTCCCAGAGGACAAAATGGAGATTTTTTGGGGGGTGTATGGTAAACAAAATGGAGCTGGGAAATGAAAACAAAGGGTAATCTTTTCTGTTTCGTCAGAAGGAAAACTCAGGAAACGAAACCGGCATTTGGCCTGAGAAACAACTGGGATCAGGAAATGACGTCTGAGTGTGTGGTCTGGGGGGAGGAAGCAGAAAATTGGAGAAATATGATGGCTCAGTCATATTTTAGTCTCACATGTCCCCCTGGATCTGTGTGTGTGAGCAGGTATTTACCTTACTTTATGAGGACACAATGTCCCCACAACGTGATGGATACCCATTTTTTTTGGGGTGGGGGGGACCAGTTTCAATTTGATTAAAATCCATGATTGCAGTGAAAAACTAAAAATGCAAAAACTCTTGAATTTTGCTTGGTTACTTATGGTTATGGTTGGGGTTAGTTAGCGTTAGCATTTTTCCCATAGAAATGAATGAGTGATGTTTATCCGGCGCGTGTGCATGTATTTTCCCCATGTTCTCATAGCTTTTCTCCAGACACTCTGGTATCCTCCCACAGACCAAACATGCAGCTTAAAGCAATGTTTCCCAGTTTGGTCCTTGGGGACCCACAGATAGTGACTGAGAGCTCGGAGGGAGCAAAAACACGGACTGTCTGTGGGTCTCCGAGGACCGGATTGAGAAGTGCTCTGTAACGGACTGACTTCCCATCCGCAGGGTTTCCTGAATCATGCCCTTTGCTTCCTGCTCCAGGCTCCCCATGATGCAGCAATTACAGAAAAAGGAGGAATAATTAAACAGGATTGACGCATAACTTCACCCCACCATGGGGGGGTCTAACCAACTCATCTTTCAGGGCAAATTAAGCTGGTTTTGTTATTAGTCAGTCACTTTGGGTGGGGGGACCTAGAACCTATCCCAGGCTACATAAGCCACAAGCCTGAGGTGCCAGCTGGACAGGATGCCAGCGCGTTGCAGGGCACTATCATGCACATAACCATGCAGCCTATTTGCATGTCTTCAGACTGCAAAATGAAACAAGAACAAACACGACATGGGGAGAAGCATTGATTGTATTACAGAGCAAGAAATATGTTCTACGATCAACAGCTTCAGTCATGCCAATAACAATGATGGGGGGGGACGAAAAGATTTAAAAAAAGATGCTAAAAAAATCATCCATCCATCCATCTTTTTCTTGTACCCATTTGTCTCTACACAAACTTTCTTCACAAACTTCTGCTTTGCTGATGCGTAGATTAATAATAATAATAATAATAATAATAAAATCCCTATTTGATCATTTGATCTAGTAGTAGTGGTACTCCAGCAAGGGACGGTAGGCCATTTGGTCTATCCTACAGCATGTTTGAGGTTACGAAAGTAATCGCAGGTATTATAAAATCTGTCTCTCAGGTACAAGCTGTTTGTAATTATCCATACTGTAATCTGTTCTCTTTACAACTGCTTCAGCAAAAGCATCGCCACCTACTCTGCCCTCGCCACGTCACGCATCCTGTGAGGAAGAGAAACCCTGCCACCCGATGGCCAGGAGAGGCATTACACAAAGCAAACTCCCGCTGGCTTTAAGGCAGGGGCGTCCAACTTCGTTTCAGCTAACGGGCCCCCTTGGACCCAGTCCAATATCAACTGGCCCGGAACAAGAAAATCTATGTGTAGTAGGCTAATAACACATTAACAACATCGTTAACCTTTGTTTTTTGTCATTTGTGTAATTTGTATAAGAAGTAAGGTACATTCTGAATAAACAGTTTGGTAAGTCTTATAGTGGCAAAGAATTTTATGTTCCTTCAGCACTGTAGTGCATCCCGGGGGGGGGGGGGGGGGGGGGGGGGGGGGGGGGGGGGGGGGGGGGGGGGGGGGGGGGGGGGGGGGGGG
>JAODKC010000038.1:10933529-10943681 GCA_026777985.1 Mormyrops attenuatus
TCAGGTGTGTTAAACGAGGGGAAACCCAAAAATGTGCAGGGCTCTGCCCCCCCAGGACTGGAGTCTGACACCTGTGCAGTAGAGGGTAGCAGTGAGCCTGAATCCCACACACATCACAGGTAAAGACATAAGACATAAGGTCTAATTTAGTTTTCACTCATTTTCATCAATTCATTGTAATGCCTAAAAGCAAAATTACCAAGTAATCACGTCCATAATCTGAATTACAAATTCAAACCAAACTCCTAAAACTGATTTTACTTTTGACAGATCTAATCTTGGTAATTATTGCCACTTATGAACAATTTTCATTATTATTTCTTAATGTTTGTCCTGTAATATTGCAATGTAGAGAAAACCATTCAACAGCACTGGAAAGCCCTATGAGTAATAATACTCAGTTTGTTCTATTTAAACCAGAAATATGTCAGATCATGCATAATGTCTGATGAAAAAGTCATGGCAGCTACAGGGTCTCATTCCATAATGATTATTCCTGCCATCTTCTAGCATTAACCCTTAGTAGTGAGTGAGTGGTTTATGTTAATGAGCTTATTGAGCGTCTAACCCCAAACCCGTGGTCGTGCTCCCGGGGGAGTGATAAGACTGAATGCTCACTGCGGAAGGTGTTATGTAACAGAAAACAGAGATAAGAAACAAGCACGCTGACTGGCTTGATGGGATACGTCAGGAGAAATCTACAAGAAAAACTTTGAATGACCTGAAATTGAACTCGCAGTACTTTTTAAAGGCTTCTGAGGAGCTGGATAAATATCACAATGATTCAATGAAAAAGCACTTGACTGTTCATCAGTGCAGAGTTTTATCACCTGTAATATACAACCACGTTGGAAATAATGATTTTTCTGCTGGATGCCTCGAAGAATGCTTGGTGTCGTACTTGCACATTTTTTAATATCATGTTAACTTTTTTATAATTCTGGCACTTTAAACTGTATTTTATACTCATCAGCATTTTCCATTAGTGCCATCTGTCATCTACCATACCTGCTTGTCCAGGTCACAGTGACCTTGGAGTCTAATCTGGGAGGTCAGTCTGTTACAGAGCACACAATCCTGGGTGTGAGAATGGAGCCCACAACCCTCTATCGAAAGCAATGGTGGTCCAAGCTCATGTGGCACCCCAGACAAACTTTACAAACTCAGGGGAGAGGTCACCTGCAGTTTGCAAAGTTGGCACCCCCTCAATAGAAATCACCCTGGGCAATTATTCATCTTGCCCTTGCCAGGATCTGGCACTAGTTGTAAGACTACGCTACCATCTAGTACTCCAGTGAGATATGCTTGATAGTCTGTTGCTCAATGGGTTAGAGTACTATATCTGCGTTCAGGAGGTCATTGGTTCAAATCCCAGTACTGGCAGAGTGGTTTCAGTGCTAGATTCTTGAAAAAGGCCCTTAACCTCCCACTGCTCGAAGCATTGTCTGACTCTGCTTTCTCCCTAAAGTATGTTGTGAAATGTAAATATTTACAAAAATAAGCAATAAATAGAAAAAAATCAATGCATTTGCTCAGCTTCCAACCACTTATCCTGGTCTGGGATATAAGAGTATCTATGGATATACTATCCAAATAATTTGACCGTGACAAATACGCATGTTCACATTTGACACCGGTGTAACCGCTGCTCGTGTCTTTTCACAGCCAGGAGTCCCATGCTGTAAGGCTCCCCCTCCCACTCCAAGCGGCAGGTGCTGAAAGTGGCGTGTGAACCTCAGGGTTTCCGGGATAAAGCGAGTGTCGATGAAGATCAGCCCCATTGCCGAAGGGAGGCCAAGATGATGTCAGCAGGTAATTCTTCTGTGGGCAGCAGTTTGAAGGGGCAACGGGTCCTGAGGAAAGTGCTTCCACTGGCAGGGGTCAGGTCACGGTGCATCTAGGAGAGAAGGAATGGAGCAGCCACACCGACAAGATCATACACCTCACATTTATTTAGCGGCAGCTATCCAAAGCAATGCACTTTTTCTTGAGAGAAAGCAGGGTCACACAGTCCCTGGAGTAACTGGGGGGGTCAAGGGCCTTGCTCAGGTGGGCCAACAATGAAGCTACTCCCAATGAAATCACTCCATTTTAAATTTGCAGTGAACTAGTCATATAGCAAACTAGTTCCAAAGTTGTATTTGTGGTTTATAGTAAACAGAGCATATATCTTCTCTCCTATAGACTTTATATTGAAGTTTATTTGACATTTAGTCAATAATTATATTTTATTTTTGTTTGTGATATATTACCTTTTTCATTTTTGTTATGTAGTGTTCATCATGTCTACTTGTGTCTCTGTCTGGGCAGTTGTAGCAGGAGCAATTTCCCTCTGAAATCAATACATTTTTTCTAAGTCTGATTCTGAAGACCCAGGGATGCAAACCAGCAACATTCTGATCACAGGCACACTACCGCCAATATCGCATGGTGTCTGTCAGGCTGTGTGAATACAGACAAGTCAAAATCACTGACTGATGCATAATTGTCTGAAAAATTCCGAAGAATATTTACATGTTTCCTTGTGATCCCCAAGTCAGTCTCTAATAGGTCATTTGTGATTCATCCAATACTGACGACTCTTTTATTTAAAAAGCACCATAAATACGCATCATAATGAGATTTCAGTGGCAAATGGTGGTAGCGGAAGGCGCAGATCTCAAGGCTTTTGAATATCAACATTCAGCTGAGCTTTAAAGGGGCAGCCGGTCGTGAAATTCATACAAAGACCTGTGACAACATAGGCACTAAATTTGGCATCCAGTCATCCCAGTTTGTCGATGTTCTAATCCCATGGACCTTGAAGGTGTGTGAGTGGGTGTGGGGAAGGGGGTGCGACATGGCCAGGGGGCTGATAAAGGGCAGGGGAGCAGGAGTTGTGGAGATATGTGGCGAGTACTACCTTATTTTGTGCTCCATCTGCTGTAAATTCAGCTCATCCATCACCGAAGAGAAGCCTTGGTCCTTGTCCTCAGGGAATTCATGCGAGTCACCGAGGGGGACCATATCGCTCCCGCTGCCGACTTGCGACATATCCGCAGGCAGCCGTGTCCACGGTGCGGTGACATGAGGGGACGAATGTACTGGCACCCTCAAGTGTCAGTCCTTTGCTCTGTGAAGTTCCGTTGTTTCAAGATGAATGACTTGGTAAAGAGCAGGGAAAATTAGATACTCTGTCCAGTGGCTGTATTTACCACCACTCAAGTCACATATTCGCGTGGGGCCTCTGAGGCTTGGGGGCCCCCTGTTGGCTACAAACAGTGACTACTCTATTGGGGGGGAGGGGGGTGTGACAGAAGAGGCCCCAAAGTGACATTTTGAGTGGAGCTCCAGAAACTACAAACCCATTTTACCACAATAATTATTTACCTGGAACTCTATCACTTGTCCTCTGTATTGGTGGAACGTAACTTGGGTGAAACTTGACAAATCCAGAACATTTCTGCTAACTTTCTGAGATGTATGAAAGTGAACTCTGGCCACGGACGACCTCCCAAAGTGAAATAGGAGTGAAACAGCAAGCAAGGAGAACCATTTTAAGATTGTGCCCTCCTTCAAAATCAAGGCAAACATTATGTGATGAATGGGCCACAAGTTAAAGTGATTAATTGTCATTGTTGACACAACAGAACAATGAAATCACAAGGCTGCTTCCCTAACCATCAGGCCACCACCGCCACACCAACATGAAACAATGCAAAACAGTGCCTAGAACCTCGTTTAACAGGAGAACCTCCTACACTGCAGAAGTACACATGACAGATGGAACGGCTGACATTTACTCAATACTAATCGGCCACGTACGAAAGACCCAGAAGTTTCTTTGTGGATAGCTTTACAGTTACATGATTTAAATGATGGCGGGGGAGCAGATGAGACATTCTGGGACCGCTGCTGTGGGGTGAAATAGATAAAGAGCCAACACACACCCAGTGCGGAGCTGATTCAGATGAACTTCCTGGAAACCCAAGGAAGACAGCGGCTATTTTATTCCGAGAAAGGAAGATGGACTTTCTTTTTCCCAGAAGGACACAGTTCATCTTTCTTTACAGTTTTTAGCTGTTTTTCTGCTTATCCCAGGAATTCAGACCCTAAACCTGGATCAACAAAATGTCCACACTTCATTCATTTAAGTTTGTATATTAATTGTCCTGATTATTGAATCAAGTCTTTAATAGACCAATAATTCATCTGGCCATTTCAATTGTTTATCAGATCAGGGTCAATACGATCCAGCATCTGTCCCTGGAAGTGTCATGTTAAAGACATCTTGGGACACCAGAGGGATATACTGGCAAATCACTCAGGGCAGATGTGCATTAATACCCATTTTTAACAATATCTATCTATTTATTTGTTTTTTTTTCTTGTGTAATATTTGCTGTATCAACAAAATTATTATATTTTTCTCCACAGTACTGTACTTATTTTCATATTCACCCACTTCCCATCTCCATATGTTATACTTATTTTGATATAGAAATGCATGTATATGGCGCTGTCTATAGCCTATTTTTGCCTTTTTGTGTGGCTGTGGACTATGCAGTTTGTAAATACGAACAATGTCCTCTGGCATGACATAAGTATCTACATTCTAAGTTCTCCTGAGCTGAATGTCTTTGCAATTGGAAATGTGCAGGATCATGGGGAGAACGTGGAAACTCCACATGCACATATATGGTATTGTAGTCCCATAGATAGGAAGCAAATATCTCTGTCTTAGATGGCAAAGACTATTCTGTCAAAAGACAGTGAAAAGTAGGGAGCTGAAATTTCTGGGTATAATTACCTGAACAGACCAGCCAGGAACTGCAGTGTTTACTTCATCCATCACAGGCGCCCATAACTCTAAGAACAGCACAGTCTGCAGGCCTGCAGTGAACCCCAAACACCCAGGCAACTGTTCTGCTCCACAGACTTTACATTATCTCAGGATTTTGTCTGGAGTGGCGGCTCTTAACAGGCCACTGATTCTGGAGACCACTCTCCTATCTAATGATTTCATTAGCCTTTTCGGGGCTCGCCGAAGTGTCATCTGCCTGTTCCGAGGAGGCCGTGCACGTCCAGACAGGCACAGGGCAGGCGCGGCTGGCCGATCCAGGTGGATAAACACTTCTCTGTATTTTGCCAATTACCTACTTTACTTAGAGCACTTCTCCTCTGGCTTTGGTCATGGCTTTTAAACTTCACGTGGCAGACAAGAGGACTCCCCTCCATAATTTCCTATCTGTTTGCCCCCCTACAATGTACATTTAGGGTGCCCACCTAATCCATACCAGGAGGGACACTGTAAACTACTTCAGGTTTCACAAACGACTTTAAAACTGAAAGACTCCTGTGCTCGGCTAAATTGTTTGGTTCGTCTTGGTTCGTTACAGCAAGATCTGAAATCCAGGTCTTTTTAATTTAAATGCTAGTTTACAAACCCTGTCCTAGCTCATAGCGCCCCCCCACACATGGATTAGGTGGTCACCCTACATACGCTAACTGGTCTTAAAGGTGCACACCAGATTTGGTAATTCATTCCACCACTAATTTTCTGGCTCTATGCCTTTGATACTCACTCCATTAGTAATGTGTAGCATTCTACACACAAACGCATTATGTTCAACATGCAAACCCGGACTCTGAACTTCACATGAAGCTACATGTTTATGCATGTTTCCGAGATTCTGCTTACACTGACGTTTGTTATACTTTACGGAAACGTTGAGATAATTCCTGAGAAAGCCATGAAATAAAGTGACGGATTTCTCAGAAAAGAAGAATGCTGTAATAGATCAATGTCCGGCCATTGCTGAGCTCTCACCTCTTGGTCCTCACTTAACTTCTCCTCCCCCTGCTGTGTAAGCTGTCACCAGACCTTTAGAAAGAATTACTTTAGGTGTGAACTTGAAGCTCCTTCCGACTGTCAGGTTTCGCCAAACTGTGGATAGCTACATTCAACACCCTGTACTGGTTAATTGGCTAAAGGACGGATAAGTTTTAGATTAATAAACCTGCATTGATTTTTGGAAATGTGGGGTGGGGGGGACTTTGAGGTCCTAAATTATTTGCATAAGTTCCAGTAAAGTCACAAGAATGATTCAGGATAAAAGTTTCAGGCCATTTTTTTTTAAAGTCAGGTGTCACTCGTGCAAATATTTGGCTCCAAAACCCAGGAGGGGGGGTCAAAAGGGGCTCATGAAATCTTTTTCTGCTGGGGCTGCCTTTCCCCCCACATTGAGTCAGGGTGGTGAGGCACCATCTGTGCGGCTCAGCACGCAGCGCTTCTGTCCCGCATGCCCCCCCCCAGTCAGTGAGCTGGCCCCATGGCCTGTGAGGAATCGGCACCGCCGACCTGCCTACGGGCTTACGGGCTGCTCCATCTGCCGACTGAGGTGTGGGAGGGAATGGTCCCTCAGAACCCAGCCAGAGCACCCACAGCGGGTCAAACACTACATCTACAGGGCTGATGGCAAGGACGCTTCTCCGCAGAGTCCCTCTCTCTGAAATGAGGCAAACTTATGACTCCATCCATTTTCCATGTCTGCTTATTCAGTTCTGGGTCTTGGAGGGAGGGGGTTTTCATATACCAGCCATCATTGGGGATAAAGCAAGATGTCCTGGATGGGATGGGTCAACTTAATGACCACAAAACCTAGAGGGTCACCGAAAAAATACACACTCATATTTTTTCATGCTGAGTACTTCATCTGTTAAGTCATCAGATGCCTCATATGTTTCCAACACCCAGAGGACTGCATTGCCTCAACGTCATACTGGGGCAAAGGGTGAGTTTCTTGGTAGGCAAGTATTGATGTAGTAAAAACTCACTTCCCCATCTTAAGGACAGAACCGATACAGAAAGTGAAGATGAGTAGAAGAGCCTAAACAAAGGACATCAGATTAAAATAGTAATGGATCAGTTTCCCCCAGCTAAGGCATGGTGGCCCCCCTCTGCAACCCTTATTTCTTTTAACCAAAGCCCTGGCCGCTGATCTATCACTCTACCTAGGGAAAGAATTACTTTTCTCACCAGAGAGGTGCATTTCCTCTGACAAAGTGTCAATACAAGGACAAATAAAGAAAGCCCTGAGCTCTGTACTCTGTCCGCAATGTGCCATTAGACCCCAGCACCGATGGGCCGTGACAGGAAGTGCCCTACGTGGCGTATAGGGAGGCACAAAAAACTGACCAATCAGAAACCAGCTGGTAACAGAGGGATAGGGGCAAGGACCTGCCTGTCACTTGAGAGGCGGGAACAAGAGAAGCAAGGAGCCGAAAGAAGCGTGGCCGTGGTCGCCGTGCGTGACATCACCGTCTCGCGCTGCTTCTGATTCTGATGGCACTATGAATCAAAGCCTCATCCTCGGCGGCGTTCACATAGGGGAAAATACAATTACCCGACGGAGGTCACGGGGGCCATATCAGGAGAGCCCCATTCCTGCAGCACCCAATCAAACAGACACCTGGGTCACAGTCTGCCCAGAGGACTGGTTTATATAAATGAAACATCTGTATGAGGAGATGGTAGCGGGGTCGACGCTGCTGGAGCGTGTAGGGAACGTGTAGGGAATATGCCAGGTGACATCTGCCAGGTTCTCCTTGGATCAAGCAGCCTGGCACTGCAGGGATCCCTAGGCAGAGCGCAGCCTTGACCTCTGACAGCCAAAAGCTGCAGCAGATGGCCCAGGGTCCAAGTGCGAAATCCTACATTCCCCGAGACAGTCTGGCGACTTTTGTTACATCACAGCACATCTGAATTCTGACACGAAAAGGCATTGTGGACAGTGATCGCGGTAATGGAACGGCGTCGCAGTACAGGGTGCTGGTGACACATGGCTTATCCTGCGACTGTGTGTCAGATGTCCCTCTCTTTACAATTTATGAACCAGGACTAAAAAATCTATTCAGATCAAATGAAGAACATCTACTTAGCAGACATTTTAATCCAAAATGACATACAGCTGAGAGAGCAGGGTCAAACAGTTCCTGGAGCAATTAAGGTTAAGGGCCTTTGCTCAAGGGCTCAACAGTGACATCAGTTTGTAGACTCTGGAAGTTGAACCTGGCACCTCTCATTCACAACCACAGTGTGCCAACCTGCTAAACCGCACACCACCCCCAAAAATAAACCACGAAACAGAGAAACAGCACAGAGTCCTGCACCTGGGACCTGTTTCAGAAAGCAGGAAATCTTGCTTAGCCGGATAACTTGTCAGATTTAAGATAGTCTGGGCTAAATGTAATTGAATGAAAATAAAGTCCATTTAAAACGGGGTACCTTAAATCCAACAAGTTAACTGGCTAAGTAGAGAATCCTGTTTCTGAAACAGGCCCCTGATCTATCAGTCTTTACCACTTCAAGTTGTCTTGAATATTCGTGACATAGGAACTCTAATGAAATGAAATAGATCCTGCGACTTCAACTGGCCTGAACCAAACATGCTTGATGTCAGGAGGACAGCAGCTGAACAAATTAAAATTCTGCCATGATGAAAAAGGCATCATAGTCTAACATCCATAAGGGTAGCCTTCTCTAAATTTTAGACAGAACAAGGGAGATCTGTCATTCTGGATTCTCTGAGATGCATTCAGTGATATTCCATAGTGGCATATTATAATGAAAGTGTTTCAATTATCCGTTTATTAGGGGTTTTTTTAGTATGTAAAGTATCTTCAGACAGCCCCCCCCCCCCCTGATTTTGTGACCCACTGATTGTCCCAGCTGACTTTGCATGTCAGGGCAAACCTTCAAGGTGGCCTGTAATTTCCATGACACACTGGAACAGTCCTCACCCCAGGCAGGACTATGGGTGACAGCTTAATCTCAATATGAATAGAGCTAATCGCAAATGCAAATTGCAATCAGAACGGTGAGATCTGGAGAGGGGGGACAGCAGAGGGGAGACAGGAGGAGAAAAAACCCCCCAGAAAACTAGTCGTGATAATTGCACAACGGTGCAGCAGATAACAAAAAAGGTTGAAGGCGGATTTTTATCAAAGCTCTCCGTCGATCAGAAGCCTGAGTGAACAGCAAGGAGGAGGAAAGGTGGACTCGGGTCCTGATAAGACATCTCAGCATGGAAGCCAGGTCCACGTCAGCTATGCAGAAAAAAAGCTTTTCTGGATTTTATGCATTTATCATTCAACGATGCAGCTGAGGTCATTTTATCTGCATTAGAAGGGAAACTTGTTTTTAAGGTTTGAGGCAGAGATAATGGAATGCATCACATTTATTCTAGGATGTATACACAATAAGGGGCGTGACAAGCATGAATATATTCCTGTAATTACTATAATGCCTTCTGTTGACTTCTAATTTGACCTTACTAGGCACTGGGGTAAATTAGCATCTTTTATGAGCCGTTTGCAGCGTGATGATTGGTGGACCCGCTGGTCTCCTGCCTGACACGTGTCCACGAGAATATTCGTAGGGAAGATCAAGGGCCCTTATTTGAACACCATGTATGTAACCCATAACATGCTTATTACATACATTCAGCGTCACGTCATCATACAGTCATGGCTGTGTCATTTAAAGCAAGGCATTTCAGTGGGAATCTCCTGAAACAGCATATTTTCACCTGTGAAATTTCACAAATTCAGCGATGGAATATAAATGCAATACTTTCTGTATGAGACATTTCTTATAAAATCCTTTGTGGTTTTTCTCACCCTCGAGAAAGGGGTGACTACCCCAACCCCCTACCCCCCACAAGATTGTTTTCAAGTGCTTTTTCAATAGCATCAAAAGCAGTTTTAAGCAATTCATTACAAAGCATGCGGCCAAACTGCAAGCTGACCTTGATTTGACCTTGACCTTGCAGTTTGAAGCGAAACACAGAGGAAGGAAGATACTGCTGAAACTACTGAAAGCAGAGAACCTGGAACTTCCCAAATCCTTAAATTCATAAGTTCCCAAAGCCCAGAACTCAGAACTGGTCAAAGTCCAAAACTCAGAATTACCCAAATCCCAGGACTCGGAACTGCCCAAAGCCTAGACTGTGCCCACAGTTTATATAAACAGAACTGATGTGGTTCATACTCCGTTTTAAAGGTCACTGCCCTAAACACCAAACAGCGTGTGAATCCCCACGGGGGGGGGGGGGGGGGGGGGGGGGGGGGGGGGGGGGGGGGGGGGGGGGGGGGGGGGGGGGGGGGGGGGGG
>JAODKC010000038.1:10943781-10957554 GCA_026777985.1 Mormyrops attenuatus
CAGTGCAGAGAAAGCCACACCAACCACCCCCAAAACTCCAGCCACTAAGCCATCCCATACCCTGGCCTCAGCCTCCTCCATATCACTTCCCACCAACAGAACTCGACATTTCTCAATTCGTGACAGCAAAAACTGCTGACCTCAGTATCCACCGGCAAAGCACTTTCTATCAATATGTTTCATCATAAACGAGAACTTGAAAGTTAAGTAAAAGCTCTAAGACAAAGCGCAGAAAATATCACATAAGAAGAATGAGATCATTTAATAATTACCGCACAAACACAATTCACTGTCCGCTACCATTAATACAGCTATACTGCACACAAACCAGTTTCAGGCCAACAGTGACTTAAATAACAATAACGTGAAATAAATTTGAAAGCAGAAAGACTAAGGAATAGCACAGGGTCTGGAACAGTCACTGTCCGCACATGGCTTTAAACTGGCAATAATAATTTAAGATTAAGTGGGACAGCCCTTTATATCAGTGGGAGACCACTTCATAATTTCACACAGAGGAAATTAACATGCCCAGGGCTAGTCAAGTCGTTTGCCAGACATCTATGCTTTAATATGCAGAAAAGGAGCAAGTAATAAACTTTAAATTAGAAATATATTAGACATAAATATATTATTCGGGATAAGGATCTGAGATGTTGGTTGCGACAATAAAAAAATCGGAAATTATACATATTTCTCGGAAAAAAGATACGAAAATCACTCCGTGTCGTGGGGCTAAGCAGAAACAAAACGGATTCGCTGTCAGCAGCGTCCCATCTGTTACATGGGAGGCTCCTAAGAGGGCTGACAGGAAGGCGGCGAAGCACCGCAGGACTACCAAAATACTTCTGTCCGCAAACAGGCGATAAATTGCCGCTTTCAGCTATTCCGCCTCACGCAGCGAAAACAAATGGCCAGCCGTCACCCCCACCATCGGCTCGACTCCTCCTTATGCTGTCAGGTAGAAGGTTCCCTTGTGACGTCATGGGGGCTGACCTCGCCGTCATGCGCAAAAACAGGGGACCCCATCGTATAAAGTGTCAAGCGGGGAGCTGGTGTGACAGGGAGCTAATTTAGAATCGATGACCCCCCCTTTTATTACAGCTAGTACAATTAGTGTCAGCGGCAGTACTGTCAAGGAGCATAGCCGAGGGTGGCGTACTCCGGAGGGCAGCCCATTAGCCCCCCCCACCGCCAGAAGTCCTTTACGTGTTAAATATAAGAGGAGAAACAGCGCCCTCTGCTGCCATGAGGCGACCAGCGGAGATCGACGTCTCTCTCCGTGGCCGGCCATCGTCTGAGGCGTAGGAGGTGATGACTCCCTACAGGAGAGAGGGAAGAGGGTGGGAGGCGTTTCACAGCTGTGATGGGGTGTTGAGACTCGAGTGATTGTGCCATTACTCACGGCTTGTTTGGGAAGCAGTGTAAGATCTCAGCAAAGCTGCTCTGGGCAGCGTCTGTCTGCTCGATTGCTTTTTCCATTCTGATCATTAAGTTTATATTAGATGATATATTATATCACTTATGTGGGTGTTGTGTCTCAGTGGCATGGTGTCTCTCAGTGGATTAGCATATTGCACCTGTGATTGGAAGGTTGCTGGAAGGTTGCTGGTTCAAATCCTGGGGTCAACAGAGTGATTTCACTGTTAGGCCCCTGAACAAGATCCTTAACCCCCCAATCGCTCCAGGCACTGTCTGACCCTGCTTTTTTAATTGTATAAAAAAAGGTTGCCAAATAAATAAAATGTAAGTGATCCTGGTATCAATCAGGCCTGTTGCATTTCAGGAAAGTCCTTTATAACTGTGCTACCACACATATCTCACATAGGACACCGGATCTGTGAGGCTGCAAGATGCAACAGATATGATCAGGGATGGGAGGGGGTGTAGGATCCCACCACATCAAGTACAACAGGCAGCAAATGGAGTGTTTTACCTGATGCTGATCCAGGCTTCATATTTCAGACACTCCGTGGGAGATGACAGCCATAATTCTGGCTGGATGAGTGGCACTGCCGTTCAGAATGAAGGCCTCTAATGGTCACATGCACGTCTGCTTGCAAATCACCCACCAGTAATGGAGTGCCATGAATCACCGCGACAGATAAAAATGGGGGGAGGACAGGCCTTCAAACGTATGATCCAGAGTTGCTTCACTGTGTTTACAACCCTGTCGTATTTAGGGTTTATCCTATAGTATCTCACTGCTCCCTGTGCAGAAGAACAAAATGTCTCTTTATACCGTATCTCACGCTCTTCTCATCCTCCTTGAAGTACTGAATGTTATCTGCTTGCCAGAGGTAAATCACATGCAGCAGCCAGCTTTGGGAAGTTAATTCAGTCCATGGGATGGTTGTTCTCACCCATTCTGAGAACCTAGTTACGACAGAACCCTGTGTTACTGTCCGTGTCTGCCAGCATGGCGACTCACTCCCCTGCTTCAGTACTGCAGAGCTTTTTTTGTTAGTCAAAGTGGAGATTACCCTCTAGTGGAAACAGAATTCCACTGACCTGGAAACAGCTTACTTTATGAAGCCTGGCTGTGAGCTGATAGGAGAAGGAGGCCTGCATAGTGCTCGTTCCCATTCAAACAAACAGAGAGCGATGCAAAAATGGAGCGAACATTAGCCAACACCTCTAACCTTCAAAGCCTCATAAAAATGAGTCTAAAACAGAACAAACTACAGGTGATGAGCTAGAGAAAAAGGACAGTAATACACTTTATGTCCAGAACCTGGGGGATATGTCTTTAAATTGTTGACCTATGGAAACAAGCCACAGAACCAGAAAAGACCTCTATGCTCCTTTGTACGTGCAAATTTTAGTTCCACACTTATAGCTACACACTTATTTTCTTGTGAATGCTAAATGAAGGATAAAAACATTATTTGCAATTTCAGGATCTTCATTATATGGTTGCTTCTTTTGACAGAATCAGAATCAGAATGTCTTTATTGTCATTGTAATATGTACAACGAAATTAGGTGCAGTCCTTGTGGCCTCAAAGAATTATACCATAAATTACATAAATGCACGAGACATATTGCATATAAAATACATATTGCACGAGATTGTATCTATGTTGCACGAGATTGTATCTATATAGTTACTTGATATTAATTCAGTCTATCTTGAGACCGTTTTTGTAGCACAAATATCTCATTTTAAACTGACCCGCCTTTCAATAATAACCCTGAACCATAAATTTGACATTACTTGAACATTTCAGGAACCCTGGGGTAATTCTAAGTTATAATATTCTATTCTGTCATGCAATATACAGCCACATGCAAAAGTCTTAGGCAGCCAAAGAAAATGATGTTTAAATGATCTTCATGTTGGTGTAAAACTATGCTATTGTGCTATTGTGCCCGTTAAAGTGTTAGCTTGACCATCTCAAACTGTCTGCTAAAATCACCCCAGTATTTGCAGCAGCCATCAACACACCCATGTATTTTTTGAATGCAACCACTAACACACGTCATATAGCTAATCGGTATCTCATGAACTTTTTTAACTAATTAAATTAATTCATTAAGTGAGCTGGTAATGAAATTGAATAAATACACAGAATGGCTGAGGTGTCCCTGAGGAGGTTTGGGAACTGAAGCGGTGTTCATCTAGCCGTCCAACTAGATATTAGTAACATTTTGGAGAACAGAAGAAATTCGTATTCATCTTTATTGTTACTCTTAATTTGTATCTGTTCTAATGCTAAATCGTGTTTTTTGTTATGTGTGAAAGTGCACTTAATACACAGATAAATAGCCTTGAACATTTCTTTAGGCTCCATAAGACTTATGCATAGTATTGTATATTCATAATATACCAAGCTAAATTTAGTGACTGATAAATACATAACAGAAAAAAATAATAGGAGAGTGTTCAGAAATATATTCAAGTAAAAAACAATATAACTGAGCTGGAATCAATTCAATTTGTCATTATTTGTGTATGTTTACATGTTGTAGTGATAGAGACAGACTGTTTATTCTATGTGTGTGTGTATGTGTGTGGATTATGTTTATATTACCTTGTGGGGACCAAATTTTTCAGATCTGTGAATGCAATCAAAAACTAAAAATGCCAAAAGTCTCATATGTTACTGGGTTACTTATGGTTAAGGTTAGGGCTGGGTAGGGATTAAGGTCGTGATGTTGGGATTAGAGTTTTCCCCATAGAAATGAATGAAGAGTCCCCACAAAGATATAATTAAACCTGTGTGTGTGTGCGTGCGTGTGTGTGTGTGTGCGCATATCCCAGGAGCTCGTGACAGGAATAATCTCAGGCAGAGCTCCTGGGAATGATGCGGAGAGCGGTATAATCAAGGACAGAGGGACGACGGGTGAGTCCCCTCTGTGGTCATGACCAAACAGCAGTACTGGGCTCTAGAGCACTGACATAACAAGACAGACATGCCTGCTCAGAATGGGGTCCGGTGGCTTATGAGGTGATCATGGACCCTAAGACACAGAGCGGAATTCTGGGATAGCTGAGAAGAGCAATACAGTAGGCTGATAGACAGGGACTGTCTCTTTTGGTTACATTCACACTTCTACTGTGCTATGGAAGAAAAATGTCAAAACATATACATCATCCATTTTATCTAAAGCCTTTACATTTATCATAGCTGGTGTTCTGCCTTCTGAGTTCTATATTATTACCATGACGACAACTGTGAGGTGCAGTGGAATCCCCAGGAACATAAACACAAAATCTCAGGGGCTTCTGGGAAACAGAACACTTCCTGCTTCAACAGCAGCTGCTATACATTTTACTTTACAACCTAGAATATTAGTGTCAAATACCAGCACAGATTCTTTTAGGGATCAAAAAGTACATCAGTTAGTTTTTGTATCCATACTCTCTGCCTAAAAAGAAAACTGAAAATAAAACCACAACATGGTCACATGGTTGGGAAGCTGAGCAACACATCTTGACTTAGACTCTGCCCTGGAAGAAATGGGCATAAAGCCACCCAGACGACTTTACTGATCTAGTCATGAACTGGAAGAATTAGAATCAGCCCTATTTGGAAATTATACAGGTAGGAACAATGAAGCTTCTTGTGTCCCAGATAGGTGTTGTGTAAAAATAATTAGCTGTTACTACCAATATATGGATAAATGACCGTGATACAGGAGCTTGTATCGGGAAGCGTAGGGAAAAGGGCAGGGGACCCTCAACCTGATGCTGTTCCACGACAGGGCACAAATGTAGTACTCTGAAATTTATTATTGAGATGTTTGTGCACTTTCTTTGGTAGCTAGAGCTCAAAAACTTGTAGTGTTATTTGATATGCGTACTTGACCATACGTGTGTTCTCATGTACCCGTTTTACGTCATCTTCCATTGTTGAAGACCAGTTCCAGTACTGAAGAACAGAAGACGGTAAAAACCCCCAGATGTCATTTTCCCTGCCGGGAATGTCAGCTGCATCCACGCCGAATGACACCAATCCCATGATTCATTGCTCCCCAAATTCATTCTTGGAGGCAAGTTAGCAAGGCCGGTCTTGTCAAGACCACAAGTGCAATCTTTGTGTTCTTGGTATTGACAAACACCATTAATTAACCATATTGCCCTTTTGTCAACCAGAATTTTAAATGTGTAGATGTGTCTCTAGGGGGCAGTAACACATGCTAAATCGCTTCATAACCCAAGGAGCCGCCCATTGCTGCCAAATGGGGCGTCACTGTGGTCCTCATCGATCATTAGGTCGCTCAGGTAGCAGACCAAGGGACACCACATGTACGTTCTCACGTTGTCAGGTGACCTTGGAGGGATGGAAAACAAGCTTGGGTCCTAATTTGCATATTTAACACATTTCGGCTTGGGGTGTAGGCAAATATTACAGGCACTCATATGGCAGAAGTGACCCTGCAGGGAGGTTCTGCGCAGGTTGACAACTGACACGCGTGACTGACACCTACAGGAAACGGGTGGCATGTCACTCCTCGGCACACTTGATGGATTTATAAATCGCCGCTCAGCCAGACCGACGGGGTGTCACAACAGATCGATGTTCTTTTAGCATCATTTATTTGCTTTGCTGCACCATAATGTCCTTCTAAAATGATCCGTCCATCAAAGAGGTAGGCTTTCTATTTCAAAAACAGACCAGATTTTAGTGGCATAAGAGCCCAGCTCTCTCCAAAAAATATTAACCACTTCATCTCGGGCTAATAATTATTAAGGAATGTGATAATAAAATATAAAACGTACAGCCCACAGGACTCAATATCAACTCGGAAATTACCCAAAGGTCTAGTTGGAGAGA
Organism: Mormyrops attenuatus; assembly: GCA_026777985.1. Classification (NCBI taxonomy): domain Eukaryota; kingdom Metazoa; phylum Chordata; class Actinopteri; order Osteoglossiformes; family Mormyridae; genus Mormyrops; species Mormyrops attenuatus. The sequence continues at coordinate 10,950,062 of JAODKC010000038.1, forward strand.
CACTGTCATTATGGCTACATTTAATTTCATACCAATAATAAAGGAGGCAGTGACATGATATCAAGAAAATGGCTGGTGTGATGGCTCCATTTCTCCCAGTAATCTCTAAGACATTATCCTTCTTGCAGTGATCCAGGGCAGTCGCCCATGTGAAATTGCACAAAGTCGTTTTTTTAAAGGCTGTGAAGCACCTCGCCTGTTTGTGCACAGTGTCTACAACATCTGCAGTATTTATTTCCAGAGAAAAGCCTCATCTTCCTCTATAACAGAATATTTACACCACTTGACAAGAAGTGTATTCTGTATCCTGGTTGGAAAATGATTAATTTGGAGTCTTGTGTTGAGGAGCCAAATACAATGTAGATGTATACAGCTATGGTGTTTCTGTTTACTTTTAATCCAAGATGAATATGCAGCCTCTCCCCTGGTTCCAATAACCCTATCGTAAGACGAAAATATCGTAAGACAAAAATATCGTAAGGCGAAAATGCATTTCAATACACTACACCTAACATAACAAACATAGCCTAGCCTAGCTTAAACATGCTTAGAACACTTACCCTACATTTGGGCAAAATCATTAACACAAAGTCTATTTTTAAATAAAATGTGTTACATCTCATGCAATTTAATGAATAATGTACTGAAAGTGAAAAACATTTACCCATCGTAAAGTCGAAATATCGTAACACGGACCATCGCGACCTGGGAAGCGTCTGTATAGGTTTCTTAATAACACTCGGTATAATTTTAAGTTCAAGTCATAGAAAAATGCCGGACCAGGCTGGACCTCTGAGCAAGAGCCTTTGGGATAGTGAATGGGTGAATCTCAATACCAAGAACGCAAAGACCGTACTTGTGGTCTTGCGAAGTGGCCTTCCTTCCTTCTTCCATCTTGCAAGATCCTGAGGACAAAGAACGCATCAAATGTGGATTGAGACAAATGTGTACTTGTGTAGTGTACTTGCTGTTTCATTATGCTCCATGCCCAGCTGATTACCCCAGCCATAATTTTATTATAGTATTTGTTAAATGACACATAATCAAAATGTCCAGTCTAAATGATTAATTATTCCTGGCATGATTACTTGTGATTTTTTTCACAAATAAAGTTTACACTGACAGGAACGACGGAAACATTACTCCAATTAAGGTAACTCCAATTAAGGCACTACGGTTACGGTTCGTGCCTTCTTCTTCCGCCATCGCAACGGCACGCAATGAATCATGGGATTGTTCTCATTTGCCAAGGATGCAGCTGATGCATGCTTGACATTTGGGGCGGAGCAAGACCAACATCCTGAATTTTTACCATCCTGTGATCTTGTGATCAGTACTAGAACTGGTCTTCGGCAATGGAAGATGACGTAAAATGGGTACATGAGAACACAAGTACGGTCAAGTATGCGTATTGAGGTTCAGTCAATGAATCTGGAGTTACTGACAGCAGAGCAGAACATATGAAGGGATTGAGGGTCATCCACAGGTCCAGTGTGTCCTTTGGGAGTAGCAGTGGAAACTGTAAGTTCAAAATATCCCTCCAGTCAGAGGTTTATCTCAGGTTTCAGGTGGTTGCATCAGCTCCAAAATTCAGTGGCATATGAATAACCAATTGCACGTATCCATGTGTAAACAATTCAGGCAGACCGGAGCAGTCATAAACTTTTGGATACCGTGCACACCAAGCTTCGCGGTTGCATTCAAGCAGAAGTTTTATTCCACACAATTAACTGATGAATCTTTTTTTTTGATGAATAATTTCTGGTCAATTCACTTAAAACTACAACAGCAGAACCTCTAATTCACTCTATCTCCACTCCTTAAGTGGCTGGACTGTAAATCGGTGATCAGGTTTCAGAACTGGGTGGAAGCTTAACAGATAAGTTAGAAATGCACACAGACTAGTCAATGTTTTTGTATTCCATTTTCAAGTGGAATGGTTGAAATGTCAGGATGAGCGACACATGACTGAATTATACCACTGTGCTTGAAAGACAATGCAGATTGTGTGTCTGTTACATTATATTCCCCTGTTTTTTTTGGGCTTCTGTGTGACCAAAAATATGTCCAGGGGTTAAACATGTCTACCACAAACTGCAAATGAACCCCCTACCTGTTTCCATATAATTATATGTAAAGAATTCAGTAAAAATGTAAATACAGCCAGTAATGGCAGGAAAGGATATATTAATATCACTGACACAGAACTGAAATTTGAAATGTGACCGCTACCCCTATGTTTTGGGAACTGAGATTTCACCAATTTGAATCTCAACGGGCTTTTTCCCACTGAAGGCCTTCTCACGTCACTGCAAGCATCAACAACACGGCCTTGTTTCCAGCACAAGCAGGAAGCACTGACAAAGCAGGTGTCCATTAGCAGGAAATCTACACATGGCAAATAAAACCTGATTTCTGCTCATTGGCCTGGGCACCAGAGCCTCAGCAGTACTACTGCAGTTATATTATGCAGTTATATTGCAGTTATATTATGCAGTCATAGTGCAGTTATATTATGCTGTTATATTCTGGTCATTAAAATCTCACTGTATTCATGGAAGCCTCTGTTTGGGGATATGTCTTCTACTTGAGTCGGAACTCCACGGATGTTTCATAGAAGAATGCTGTGGAGACAATTCTGCTGTGCTCTTAGATCAGAGGTCATGTCTTTCTGAGTGGTAAGAGTGGCAGGGAACTTTGGGGGTCACAGGTGAGTTTGTGAACCCTTTGGAATTATGCCGGATTGTCTCCTAAAATGTGATCCGACAGTCTGATTTAACAAATAGAATTTGGAATTGCTCCATCTTAATAGACAAAAATAGTTCAAGCATTCAGGGTCATTGATGGAAAAAAGTATGTGAACCTCTAGGATAATGACCACTTGATAAGAGGGTAATTGGAGTCTGGCATGCCGATCAATTAAGGCGTGAGTTTTACCGACCCTGCTGTGTGTGTGTGTATATTTGGTGCATTTGTATATATATTTATTTTTTACAAAAACAAATTAAAAACATGTAACTGAATTGTGTTGATGGATGACGCAGATGACTCAGGGTAATATCAGGCATTCGTACCAGAATCATTGTCAGACCATAATTTGCATAAGCACTCCACCAGTCCCCGTGCCAATAAGGCATCCTGCAAGACAAACGAACATACAAAAACAAAACAAAAAAACTCTATGATTACGATTGTTTGGTAAAGCTGTGTTCAATCTGCACTGGCGTTTCAGGAGCTGCACCAGCCACACAGACACAGAACACTGCACTGCTTTTGTGTTGTCTTTCCTTCTGCTGTGGACACAATAATGGGCGGTTGTAAAACGGAGCAGGAGATGTGCGGGGTGCAGCAAAGAGCTTCCCCGGCAGTTCTGACAGGTTGGAGGCAACATAAGAAGAATCACTTAAAGGGCCAGTGCAAGCAGAGCAGGCATCACAAGACTCATCTGCAGTCAATTATGTGCCATTAAGTGCTCAGCACAGTGCACATGGCCAGGAATCTGTAACACAATGAAGAATAATGAGATTTGGAACAGAGATTTCAATGTATCAAAGCGTGGCATTCATTGGCTGCAGTATTCTGCCATTTGCCTTCAGCTGGGGTTTGAGTTAGCAGCATTATACGGGACAGGCGTGTGCATACTTTCACGGATGGAATCTCTAATTAATGCAAATGAAAACAGAAAGATGCGGTTATCTGTAGGCGAATGCCATCGTTCTAATCTATCATTGTGTCATACCTCCCTTCATTGCATGAAGGTTTAGCACAAGAAGGAATATATATCACAGAAAAGCTGAAAAGAGGCATTTTCGCTGCATATCTATAAATCCGGAAAAAAAGAGCTGCCCAATACCTTAATTTGGGTTAGTACAGAAATAATAATAATAACAGAGGCAATAAATCTTGAGTCAATCATTCTTATATTTCGAATGATTACTCTACGTGCTCTGATTACTCTAAGTACACTGATTACTTTGCATTGAGAGTATTGCTAGGTGATATATTATTTCTTAGAAACATAGAGGTAGGAGATATTTTTAATCCTTCTGGATTATTATGGAGTCCTTGATTTAATTGTTTTTTACCCTAAAGCACATGCAAATTAAACCTTGAAATAAAAAAAACAGGACTGTCTTGTCAGACAACCCTCTCTTAAGGTGACAGGTGCAGTAGAATTAGTGGCCTTTAATCAACACAGATAAGTGTGATTTCACATTAACAGCAATACCTAGTATATTTGATTGACTGCACTGAGCAAAGAGGCCACGGTGGAACAGAAGTGAAATCCTAGAGAAGATGAACATGCAGTTCCAGGAAACATAAAGGACACAAAAATATCAGTGTAAACCTAGTGAGGATGTCTTCAGCTGCAGCATATGCGAGCAGGGAGAGCTGGCGAGGTTGGTGATGCTGGTGATGCTGGTGATGATGATGATGATGATGATGTATGAAGGTGCAATAACATTGCTCTTGGAAGACCTTCTGGGGAGTGAAACAGCAGATAAAGAGGATAGGCTCCTCTCTGGGGTCTGTATGAATGCTCTGAAGTGCCACCTCAGCGTTAAATAACATTTCAATTGAAGCAGAAGCAGGGAGGGTTTATGGAGGAGGGGTGATAACTAATACTGAGATTTCTCTGAGGATAGTTTTATATTTACACAACAAATCTGCCCACAGTGCATATTTTGGAAGCGGTAATACTGGTGCTATATGGCTCTTTTGTCACACCAGGTTTTTTATGTAATGCAGTGGTGATGCAGGGTGGGCACTGGAGGTCAGGGGTATAACCTCTGAATCCTAAAAAGAGATCACACTTCAATTACACTGTTGTCTGCACTTCAGAAATTCAGCTAAGTTTTGGGTATAACAAAATTATAGAATTACACCGCGCTACATATGGGGTTCTGGAGACTGCGGGCAAAAGCTGAGATACTGTGAAGAAGTGGAGCAATGAAGGTCATCATCACTTCTGTGGCTGATTGCACCGCAATGTAGGTGCTAGTGTGCGACAGTTCAGTCTACAGCTAAAGTTCTCAGGTGTTGTGCGTACAACGAGGAAATCAAAGGTGCTGACTGGTTGAAAAATTCATGAAATAAAAAATGTATAGTTTTATATTGTCTGCAAGAATTCTCTTACATCTTTTGTATTTTTGGGTTAAACCTTATTCATTGGTCCTTAAGAACTCAGATCATTAAACAAGGCCCTGTTTGGTTATTCATCACCTTGCAGTAGGACATTTACACTCAAAAAATGCCCAGTGAGTGGTTTTTATGTGCCTGTCAGTGTCTGTTCTGAACAAGGTGGGCTTCCCAAAACACAGTGGGATTTGCTTAAATCCACATTAAACACACAGACAAAGGCCATTACAGTTAGATTACAGCTGTGACGTCCTGTGTTTGGCTGGGGGGGGGGGGTGGGGGGGTGTTCTAAGCGCCAAAGTGTCCTGAAAACTTAGATGTCAGAAGAAAAATGAACACACTTACTGCAAAGTCTTGTTAATAATAGTGATAATAATAATAATAAGATAAGATAATAATAAAATAAGAAAATGTCTCAAGAACTATTTTCAACCCATCCATATAGGAGTACACAGTGCATTGACATTCCATTTCCCATGGGCCCCTATGGTGCTACGCATGCAAATATAATTAAAAAATGTGTGACATCCGCAACACAATACAATACAATACCGAGGAGGAAGGAGAAGCAGAAACCGCAATATGTGTATGGAGCTACCTGTTGTGCAGGAGTATGAGCTGTGAAAGCCCCCCCAAATTTCCTATGGGCTGTGAACCCATCCAGCTCCCCCAAATTTCCTATGGGCTGTGAACCCGTCCAGCCCCCCAAATTTCCTATGGGCTGTGAACCCACCCAGCCGCCAAAGAATGGCTGCTGTTTTAAAACTTTTAATTCGAAAGAACATACAGCTGTCATGCATGGCAAAAAAGGGCGTCTCATGCACAATATGCATCAGACAGGCTGTCTGGGTCTCCTTTACCTTCTGGGCAAAATGTAGGTCACACTAATAGATACGGCTCACAGTGTCACAGTCCAGAACACTCAAGACGCTTTGGTTGCACAAGGCCACTGACTTGATCTAAGACAGCCCTGACTGAGATTCTTTTTCCAAAATAAAACATTTTACTATTGATAAGAGCCGCATCGTAACAGACTGTGTGTTGAGATACGATCCCACTGATTTGACTAATATCTCATGTGGGGTAATACGGCCGACATAAATCAAGTTGACGTCTAAAAGATATAAAACCGCAGCCTTCTCCTCTATCTTGACGTTGCCTGCAACAGATTTATGGTGCATAAATTCGAAGTTACTTCGTTTTTAAAGCCGCACTCTGCTTCATTAAGACTATGGGTCTTTTAATCCAGTGCATTTTAAGCACAGAAAGGCATCGCTCCATAAGTGGAGGGTTTTTTTTGAAGCACAGACAAATAGGATTTCAATAGCTATTTCTAGCTAAGGGACAGTGACTGAGTGCCCCGTTGTTTCTGAACAAATGACAAAGCGGAAAAAAACTGTTTTAAAATAGATGAGAATACCCCAGAGGAAACATTTAGCTTCTTAATGGTGTGTTTGCCCTCCAGTTCAATTTTTATTCCAGAAGATCGCTAATGTCTCTTTAATAGCCCCACAATAAAGACCTCACGTTAAATTTCCAGTGATTGAGGAAAGGACAAAAAGTATGGATAATGATGATGGATATTTTTGTAGACCAACTTCCCAAAAGAGAAATAAATACAGGAGTTTGCCAGTTGTCATTTGGTTTAATTGCAGTTAGATTAATGTGGCGCAGAGTTTGTAAAGCTTTATAAAATCTGGATCACTAACAAGCCAGGAAACTGAACAGGTAACAGTTACGATCCAAATGCAAACATGTCACTGCAGCTTCCTCACAGAGGACGAGCCATGTGGGACTGCATGCGATGACAGAAAGTGGTGTGTGACCCATTGGGTTATGATGCTGTGTACATGATCAGAAGGTTGCTGGTTCAAATCCTTTGAGCAAGTGGTACAGGGACTGGTTGACCCTGCTTTTTCAAAAGCAAATGCATAATGCTTTCAATAAAAGCATCTGCTATATAGGTTAAATGTAAAATTAATTTGCATGGAACACTGCCAGGCAGTGAGGCCCTCCTCTCTTTCCACCACTATCAATATTGGTGTGCCGGTGTTCCAGGTTGTCTACAAAGCAGCTCTGAGCTAAAGCAACGGCAATTGACGGCCTTTGGCTGCCTGCATTTTCAGGATATGGGGGTCCTATCAGTCCATCTGAGTGATAGAACCACAGCAACATGCAAACAGGTCACATATGTCATTTTACCTTATCACTATCTGAACCTGAGTCATGTAGAAATCATGACTGCATGGTGTGGAACAAATTTCTTATGTTTTTATTCTTCACACAGCGTGTAGTTGGAGTATGGAACAGTCTTCCTGCTAGTGTAGCGCAAGCTAAAACCCTGGGTTCCTTTA
>JAODKC010000038.1:10967512-10982512 GCA_026777985.1 Mormyrops attenuatus
CCCCCCCCCCCCCCCCCCCCCCCCCCCCCCCGCCGCGCCGCCCCCCCCCCGCCCCCCCCCCCCCCCCCCCCCCCCCCCCCGCGGCGGCCGCGCCCCGCGGGGCCCCTCGTCAGACGGGGGGGCTCGGTCAGCCATGGAGACACTGATTCCAACTGACTGCAGCAGGGGGGACAAGACAAAAAACAGGAAAAACAGGCCCTGTCTGTCCTGGGGGCAGCATTTGCGGTGTAACGGAGGCTTCACACCTCATCTGCCTTGTCACATGATGTGGAATCACATGGTGGCAGAATGGACCAATCAGCAGCAATACCTGGGTCCATGCTCACTGGCAAGGGCAGGGAGGGTGACGGATGGGTGAAGCAGCCCCCCCAACACGTCCTTTGGGCAGGTGTTTTTGCTCCCCCTGCCCGGCCTCCCACCTCTGGCGCCATGGGGCTGAAACATATTAGGTACATGGGAAGCCCTCAGCGAGAGAAATTAATATGCTAATGACTTATCAACAGCACTAATTACAGCCCGGTGTGCTATTTGCATAAGGTGCAGAAGAACGGTGGCAGCGCCGGGAATATGCATCGCATTCAAACCTGAGCGGAGACTGTCCACGGAAGGCCTTCGCTTCTCAGCAGCATGGAGACTGTCCACGGAAGGCCTTCGCTTCTCAGCAGCATGGAGACTGTCCACGGAAGGTCTACGCTTCTCAGCGGCATGGAGACTGTCCATGGAAGGCCTTCGCTTCTCAGCGGCATGGAGACTGTCCACGGAAGGTCTACGCTTCTCAGCGGCATGGAGACTGTCCACGGAAGGCCTTCGCTTCTCAGCGGCATGGAGACTGTCCACGGAAGGCCTTCGCTTCTCAGCGGCATGGAGACTGTTCATCAGTAGATCAAAAGCCAACAGCTTAAATTAGCTCAATTTACCACGAGGACAGAAGTAAATTTGCAGCATTACACTACAAAAAGCATAGTTAAATCATCCTCAAGAATAATTTGACTTCTCGACAGACTTTTCATTGCATACTCCACCATCCTAACAAAATCTCAATGTTACAGTTTTTCCACCTCACATTTTTTATTTTTGACCAATCAGGAAAATTCAATAAAACAGGAATTCTCTACTAGTCCAATGATTGAAAACAGTAAAACTGGGTAAACAAAGAGAACAGACATTACAATTCAAGTGATATTTGTCTGAGTTTATTTTTACCAACTTAAGAAACATCTCCGAATACACAAACACACTGTTACAATGACCTCATTTCCTCATGCCATGTATGAAAATTAGCCCAGGGAAAATGCAAATGATAAATTGGGCTATTAAACAGGACCGCCAGCCTGTCCATTATGGGGGCCCAGTTAAGGCACTGGAGGTCTGCAGTGAATAACTGGTTTGGTTTAACAGACAGGGCCATGCAGTAGAGGAAACAGGCTCTGTTGCTCTCCGTACTGGGACTTAGTTTAGATTTGGGTCACCAAGGTGACCTTGAAACCAGCAGGAAAAAATGGGGTGGGGTGGGGTGGGGGGAATCTCTATATAGAGAACCTCAAACAGAGGTGGGTTTACAGTCAACACATGTCCATTTATTTATATATAACCTCTGTATTATCTTGTGTTAATCAGGACATAGAAAGACTTCGGGCCAGCAGCAAGATCAACTCATGAAGTGGATCCCTAATTTTACATCAAGGTTAAGTTTTTTGGCTTTTATTGTCAGAGGACGCTTAAAAACAGCACTGCATCGGGTAATCTAAATCCTAGCTATATGGAAGTAGTATCTCTGAGAGTATGGTTATTATCTTAAAATTGTGATCTCGGCGGGAAATCAGCCGTCAGCGTTCAGGTGTGCGGAGAGCAGCAGCCTGGCAGCTCCGCCGACATCAGCGAGACATCTCCGCCAGACGCCGGCAGGCAGGGCTGACAGAACCGTCCGCGGCCGTGAAAGGGGAGTGACAAACGCGGAGCAAAACTAACGTTCCCGAGGAGAAAGTCTGCATTTATCCGCTTATGAAAGTCACCGCTCTCATGCATAATTTTAAAATTCATTTTCGAACAGAATACAAGCAATTTCATAATCGAACAATATAGATAACAGAAAATGTTTAATCTTCACACTTTGAGTGAGTAACTCATTCATATTTAGAAAGAATCACATAGACAGACAACAACATAACGGTGAAATAAAGACTAAATATACGCATTCCATAAATTGCAGTTGCATAACTTAACCGTGTCATATAATCAAAATCTAATTTTCTTATTTCTCACTCGACTGTAAACTAACAAGCGATCAACAGGAATCTGGAAGAGCGGGGTCCACTGAGAGCCTTATTAAAAAAGACAGTTAGCGGTTGGGGGTCGGGGGGGGGGACGCTTACATCCCAACTCGCAAAAACAACTCGCTGGTCGGGTTAATCACCGTGACCATCTTCAACGGAGGGTGACCGAAAGTTTTTCCGGATTCAGAAAACTTCTGACAAGGCAGACAGCCTTTTCCGCCGTCGTTGTAAAGCTCTTAGAAAAATGAACCCTCTAGCGGGGCAAAGCTGTCCTGAGCACCAGGTAAGTGAGCGATACGGTGTTGTGCGCAGGGCTGGGAAGCCGGCCATCATACAGACCTCACTATGGAATCGCCTCCCAGCATCACCAGTATAAAACTTACCATTTTAAAATGGAAAATAAATTAATATTTAAATTACAATGGTAATTAAAAAGGTTAGAAAAATAAAACAGAAATAATTTGTGCAGATCAAAGGTTATTAAAAGTCTGTTAGCTCCACTGCATCCCGTAATGGCACCTTGTTATCCGAATTAATCTGTAATTTGCTTTTTATTTTCATGTTTATTTTTTTCTCTTTTTTCTGTATTTTTCTTATGTGTCGAGCACTTTAAATGACCACCGTGTATAGAATGTGCTATGCAATTACAAACTTGCCTTGCCTAGATTACATGCTTATACATTATAGATACTTGAAAGGGTGTGTGAGGTCAGATGGGCCAATCAGAATGAATGTCAGGAGAGCAGAGGACAAAACAGCCAATGAGATAGGTCTAGCCCTAGAACAGCCAATGGTGAAGAGTCTCAAAATGTGTGGCGCAGCAGGTGGTCACGGGCTTGTGAATGCTTATTTCCTGCACTGAGTAAGCGTGCCGTCACCAAGGACAATGTGAGGACAGCATCCCTCCTCATTCAGCTTCACTCTATAACCAAGCGCCTTCTGTGGAGAGATTGCCGTGCTTTATTTAGCTTTCCATTTCTTTTAATACTGTTCCTATTTACCACAAAGACCTCAGGTGATTGAGTCTTTCTGACAAACTCTCAACTGTATATTGTCATGGAAACTGCAGTTCCAGGAATCAAGCTTGTCCACCATGACAGCACCCTGCTTTTCTCCTTTAGATGTGCAGTGTTGAGGGGCATGAGTCCCCCTCACTCATAACACTGAAGGGTCAGTGAGTTAAGGTGGGTTGGCCTTAGAAGGTAGCCAGTAAACACACTAAACAGACACTTTCCTGGGCCAGTGCCACCACGATGAGAGCTCTGTCACAGAGATGTGGGACTGAGGGTGGCTTTCCTCATGCTTTGGGGCTCAGCAATGTTAAGCCCCAGAAGTCCTAATAAACCAGCACTCCACTCCAAATGGGAAAATACACAAGGACTCCTAGGGTATGGAAAAGGGCTCCAGCAGAATCCATCTAACCATCCTCCAGCGACTCAGCCAGTACAGAGCCATGGAGAGTCTGGCGTCTATCCCAGGAAGCAGGGACACCATGGATGGGATGTCAATCCATCACTCACACGATAACACATTAAGGGCAATTTAGAGTCACCAAGTCACCCAACTGCATGTCATTGGACCACAGGAATGGAAAACCTGTACAATATAGAGAGAGCATCCATACAAAGAGTAGGGGCAGGAGTTAAACCCACAACCCTGGAGATGTGCTGAACTGTCATTCTGCATCAGAATGCAACACAAAAACAATCATTTTTATGGCAACAGATTGTTAACTGCAGCATTCCTGTCTAGGGCTGTGAAAAGCGTTTCAGTTCAGTTTGCTGTGGAAACCACGGCACCGACTCCACTGTGATCGATGCGGAACTGGGAATTAATTACTTTTGTGAAATTTATTTTAAATGTTAAAAAACTTGTTCAATTTTCGAGTAAATGTTGGGAAGAAATGTCAGCAGGCGTGGGGGCTGATTTATGGCTTAAGGTCACACACAGTCTCGGGGGAGGTCACCTCCTGTTCAGGGGCGACGAAAACCATCCTGGCAGGAAAGTCACCGTACCCAGTCCTGCCCTGCGGCGCTCAGCAGAATGTACACCACCTGAACGGAGAGCAGCATAGGTGGGAAGGAGAGGTTAACGGTAAAGCTGTTTGTGTTTTGGTGAATATTACCTTATGTGCTGGGTGTTATTACCGGAAGTGAATGGACAAAACAGCCAAGAATAATCCCTGAATGAACTAAAATAATCTATCAACTAGACGTCACAAAAATGCATATCAGACACACACCTATTTTAGTGACTACAGACTGCCCCTGACTGAAAATCTTCATGACTAATGACGAGTCACACATAGGACCAAGGTTTTTTTTTTAATCAAATAAACGTACGTAAGCGCTACCCTACCTAGTGCCTGCCGCACTTTATTTTCTGCTCTGTGATATCGTCCTTCTCAGAGAAAGGCTGTCTGTCAGTTGTCTACATTAAATAGTTTCTTTCTATAAATAGGCAAAGTAGGATCATAAAAAGGCAAAATGGTGCTGAAACCCACTGAAACCGACAGTTATCTTCCATTCAGCAGTGTTCCTCTGCAAATCCGTCCAGCTTTCTCCCCCACCCCACGAATTATGAATTTCTCATAACAGAACGAGACGCTGGTCCTTACGCTGAGAATCAGATACGCCACTGAGACATATAATTAACCTTTTTAATGGGGCAGCACTTCATTTGAATAAGATTCCCCGTGCACAGAGACAAAAGGCAAGCTGGAGAGGCTTAAACTCAAATTATTCATTACCATACAAATGCATGATAAAATTTTGCCTACATTTGCTGAATTTACTTAGTATAAAGTACATCGCAATGACAGCTTGAACAGATTCCTAGCTTGTCTTTTAGAAAATTTAATGCATAAGCAAATACAGATCATGTGGAAAGAAACAAAAAAATGCCAAGGAGATGAGAGAGCATGTATGTCAGCAGTAAGCCTAACATTATTATGTTATAAAGAATATTTATATTCTGGTATGCACCCTTACGTGATGCCCTGTGCTGTCTGGGATAGGATTCAAGCTACTGCAAGCCTGGTCAGGATAAGAGGTTGGAGGATGGATGAATGGATGGATGGATAGGTGGAAGAAAAAATGTATATCTGGAGAAAGCTAATCGGTAAAAACAAGCATTTTCTTTCACAATATCATTAGATTTAAACTCAGCTTTACTGAAGTTTCTAGAAGAATCTGAGTAACTAAAGCCGACTGACTGATTTCCATGAGAGAAACCCCAGACATAGAGAAGAGAGCATAATTCTCATAGAGCACCGCACAGAAATACTTAGACATTTTTCATCCGCTAACCACGGCGTGTCAGGGTGGTCCCTGTGAGTCGACGCAGCTATTAATGGTGATATACGTTATGCCCCGAACCAGCGGTGCCGCTCCCGGAGGACGGTTCCCGACTAATTTTCACTCTTAACTGGACCGCCGGGATGAGGGGAGGGCAAAGGGTTGCATCGCTGGGGTTTAAAAGGAAAAAAAAAGAACGGCAGAAATTTTTCAGTTGTGCTCACAGCTCACTTCGGCTTAGGTCTGTTCTGGGGAGTTACGATCACTTTAGATCAGCTCTGTCCTGGGGAGGTACATGAATGTGGACGCGCGCCAGTTTTTTCACTGCATTTCCCGTTTCCTAAGCTCCGTTCACCGTCATGGACCAGAACTTCGATTGGTCAAGTTCAGTACCGCCCTATAAACCCACCACGAGCTTCTGGAAAGCTCTACTGCTTTACGAGCTGTCAGTCAGGACTATTTCCCAAAATAGGCTTGAAGAATAGAGCCAAGATGGCAGGGCTGTCACTGGCCTGGCTCTGACTACTGCAGACTCACCACAGCCATTAACAAAATGGACTCCCTGCAACATTGTTTGGTGCTTAGGGTCACCGTGTGTTCAGCCAAAGGCTTTGTTCCTGTCCCCACTTTCAAAACAAGTCACGATGTACCAAGAGTGCTGTAACAAGCAAATAAACAAGTGCATGGAATACTTACGAGTTCTCCTGTGCAATTAGCACCATATGTAAACAGATCACTGACAGCTTTTCTTTAACTGCCTGGGTTTACGTTACAAGCTACAGTCCTAACAATCACCTTCTGGAAACCGAAACCAGGTCTGTTCATTCAGATCAGAGGGGTACAAAATGGTTTAGTTTACTTAATGTCAGATCTAATATATTCATTTATTCATGGAAATGTTCTAATTGTAATTACAGAATAAATAATTTGGTGTAACTATTGTTACATCAGGGTCACAGTGATTAGCACTGTGTCCTCGTAATTCCAGGATTGTGGTCCAAATCCTCTGAGTTTGGATGTTCATTCATTCATGTGGGTTTCCTCTGGATCTTCCAGTTTCCTCCCACAATCCGATACATGTGACTGGGTGAACTGGCGTATCCAAATCGCGTGTGAGGACAGACATGCTATGGACAGACATGCTATTTACAGCAGTCATTCTGTCCAGGATGTCTCCTGCTTCATGACCAGTTCACTATGGCTCTGTGATGACAAAGCAGTTATGGAAGATGGATGATTGATGCTATTACATCCTCGTAAAAGAAGATAAAAAATATACATCTGTACCTTTCACAGTTCATGACAGGTTCAATAAAGCTCTTTTGTCAAAAGGCTCGTAGACCAGTTACAATAATGCTTTATCTTGCTCTGTTTCTATGACCCTTCTGATATCTCAAAATTACACCAAAATTCTAAAGCAAACCTACCAAACATATGAAAAACATACCGACATTGAGAAAGTGGGTTAAATCCAGACTAATAAAACAAAAAAGAAACTAATAAAAATTTCTCAGTGAACCACACAAGTTAAGGAAGTCCAAATTTACAACCCACAAACTTGCCAATGAAATTATACAGAACAAATGATCAGCGCTAAGTTATATGACTTCATGAAAAAATTTCTAAGTGATATCAGCATCTGCCTTATAGATTTCAAAATAAAAGATTTCCTTATCGAACGAGAAGTGTGAAAAGGAGTATCCTTAATGGGCTGTTGCCGAAAATACACAGACAAATGCAAAAATTCAGAGGGCAAATGTTTCTGATTTGGAGCTATTTCAGATAACAGACTCGATAGTCATTATAATGCCAGTGATTTTAAAGCCTCCTGAGGTTATACTGTACTTTAATTATATGATTGCTAATAACTTTTACGTAACTCAGAAACAAAAAATAATGATTCTAGTGATTGTCAGGTTTCACTTAGCAAAATATTTGACAGACATAGTTACTTCTCCAGGTCAACCCACAATACAAATGTCGCAGAGTCCAGTCCAGAAAATCACCACCGTCCTTCAAATGAGACGCTTGAGTTAACCCGCCCATTCATCCCCATGGCAACAAAGCCCTAGGTGACAGAAACCAATAGGGCGAAGGCGGAGCGGCAGCTTTTACAGAGACAGTCATTTCAGTCTGTTAAGGACAGAATGTCTTGTGCCTTCTGGGGCGAGGCAATTACCCAGCATCCTTCACTTCCATTCATCTCACATACAACGGTTTTCCTGACCCACCATTGCTTTTGTACCTCAAAGAGAGAAAAAGGCTGGGCTTTTTGGGATACAGCTGTGTGAGACATTAACTGCTATGTTTCCCTGAAACTTAACTGTCAGTTAATTTATGATTCTCAGGCTGAAAGGTAGCTAGGAAGGAAGGAAGGTAGGAAGGAAGGAAGACGCTTTGGCCCTTTAGTTCTGTAAGCTCCACCCCTTCTTCCCTCCTGTTCTGGAGCCTGCGGCATCCCCATGGTCTGACTGTGGATAAAGACCCGTGATACGACGACATAAACAAATGCTGACAGGAGCGCCACAGCTCAGCGCCTCCCGCTGACAGCTCTAGGGGAAATGGCACGAGCCTCCAAGATACGCGAGGCCCCAATTTTTGCTCGCTGTCTCCTGCATGCTCGTCGCCGTGGTCAGCTCCCGTCCGGCAGGTGAGATGCCACCTTTCGTCCATGGGTTAAGACAGCCCAGAAATA
Organism: Mormyrops attenuatus; assembly: GCA_026777985.1. Taxonomy (NCBI): domain Eukaryota; kingdom Metazoa; phylum Chordata; class Actinopteri; order Osteoglossiformes; family Mormyridae; genus Mormyrops; species Mormyrops attenuatus. The sequence continues at coordinate 10,975,777 of JAODKC010000038.1, forward strand.
GGTCATCATTCGGCGCTTATAGTCTGCTCCATCTTCATTTGCGCCTACTGAAGGCTGGGAAACAGGAATGGGAGAGGAGGTGAGCGAGGAGGACAAAACAGACGGCATTCCTCCTCCAGACCACATTCATCTTCATTTCAGATGTTGTCAGGAGGATCCTGCCTCTTGTTACCAGAATACAAAATTTCATTTCTCATATAGCCTAACCTCCATGTTATAGAAATGATTAATGGCCCTTTAAATGATATACCCTTCTGTATTTATTGTTTTGAGATAACCAAGTATTTTTTCTCTCTTCGTTCCATCAGGTTACAATATAGTTCATGGGAGTTATTAGTCGGCTGACATTCAGAGGTAGATGATGCCTGGATTTCATGCAGTTTTGATTGGGAAAGCAGCTGCAATATCCAGTGCTATAGATCAAATGTTTGACAGATGCAGTTTTCCAGAAAAGTGGCCTCGGACACAGATGTAGCATTTAGCTAGGGCATTCTGGGTGTGAAATGATCCAGACCCAGTGCTACTGGGATGTTAGTCACCCATGAAAAGAAAGCCTGAACCCACCCACTTGTCCATATCCAAAGGTTGCTTCTTTTTAGTCTCTCTCCTAGGTATTGTTCCTGTGTCGTGTGACAGAGGCGTCAGTGGTCAGGGACAAAGAGGCTGTGTGATTGTGGTGGGTGAGACCAATGTCGGGCTATCCTGGGAGCTCCTGGAAAACTTACACTGGGCCAGTGGGCTTTTTGCCTGGTGATGGAGACCCGACTTCACAGGTATCCAGGATCTCAGCGAGGATGGTGGGGAAGAATCATACATATACAGTTGGGCTTTTTGGGTCTCTCCTGGCTTCCTAGCAAGCAAGACCTCTGACTTCTGCTTCCAAGGTATTTAACAGCACGTCTTGCCGGGCGACCTTCAGAATTTAGGCTCCGCTTCACGTCATCAAATGGACCTGCCTAATAGTGCACTGTTCTTTGTTCTTATTATAGATAGCTATTGAAAATCCCTATTGCCTTATTGGCACTTCGTCGCCTCGAGAGTATTTCGTGAATTTTCCATGCAGGTGTCACGTTTGATTACTGTCATACGCATCATATCAAGCTATGACGTAAACACAGCCCACTGCATAACAATAACAATGGCACTAGGATCTCAGGACACACAGACGCATAACCAAGCATGAGGAGTTATTGTGCTACTCCTGTGTTTCTGACACAATGATTAAAATGAAAAATAACTCAGCATAGCGGAAGGCATTAGAAGCCAAAGGCAAAGGTTGACATTATTCATGTATGTTCTTTCCACTGACTAAATGACAAAGAAATTGTAGCTTGCCTACAGGCTCTAGAATAAAAATCAGCTTTTAAAAGAAAACGGTTACATAACAAATGACTCCTGCTTCAATGGAATTACGAATTACTATTTTTTAAAGGGTCAGAGAAAACTGGGGAAGGGTAGAAAATAAATTGTGCTGATTCCAGAAACCTTTACACAAAACCAGTCAATCAAGTTGTATTTAGTATGACAAATATACACCAGCAAGTTAGAAGCCGATAATAACCCTTATATAAATAGAATTAAAATTAATTCGTGACCTCTTGAGAGCAAATGATCAAGTTGTAGACAGATACAGTATTAATCCCAAAGGAAACTGCAATTGTAATTTTACACTTTATTTTTTTACCCAATTTTACACTAATCTTTTAACACGGCAACACATAGAAATGCAGCTGTAAACAGTTTATAAAGACTGATCCTGGAAGTAGGTACAGTAACCAGGGGTGATTGACCATGGTTCGCCAATCCCACAGCTGGGGTCACATGACTGAGCCTGAGCTTGTGTATACAGTACCGTCAGTACACTGTGTAAAGCGATATGGTGGGGATGCTTGTTATTGGTGTTAGATAGCCAGACAGTTTAGATAAAACAAACACCATATGTTTGAGATCATTTAGGATACCTACGTTCTGAACCAGACTTGGGCAACTATTTGATAGAGGGCCAAAGTCGAGCTTCACCCTGTCAGAAGGGATGCAATTTTTTCATGATTAATTTCATCTCGTAAAAAGAACAATGATGGACTTTATATATTTTATTATAATTTTTTTCAGAGAAAGGTTTCTGTTCATCTTCATAAATTCGAATATAAAACTTTACGTTTTTTATTTAATGGCGGTAAAAATGTGTCCCACGCACTGGGCTTTTGTCCAGGTCTCCTCTAAAGACTTTAATATGTACGCCGAAATACAAAGAAGGCATAGTTCTATGCCATACTGCAATACTGGGGAAGAGGGTACCGTAGATCACGCTGCAGTGAGTGTTGAGGCTTGGGGAGGGCGACTTGTACTCTGCCTGCTTCACCTTGCATGACCCCAAGAAATTGTCAGCAGAAAGCTGAGAGAAGCACATCGAGCCGAGAAGCGTCACCGACCAGCGCCCCCCCCCCCCGGGCCATCTCATGGTCCCGTTTGCTGCGTGACGGACGGATTCCCAAAGTCAAGGAACGTTTTCCCTTCCTCATAGGGAACCGTCGGGAAATTCCCTCTTAAGAAAGAGCATGGAAATGAACCAAGATGTGCGGTAAAAACTCAAGAACAGGACCCTATATGTGGGACACATTAACTACACAAAAGCGTCATACTTCGTTTTATTTCGTCACTGGTAGTCTTTTCAGTCCGCTTACCAGGGTTGCCAACTCTCGCGCATCTGGCGTGACTCACCTAAAATTTGCTACATCAAAAGCGCTGGTGTTGGAGTAGTTTTCAAACCCTACAGACTATTTACAAGATAATAACATGGTTACATACATATAAATGCGTGTGCAGACTTGTCTCGAATTGAAAATCTCACCCACGTAGCTGACCAAAGTTGGCAACATTGCCACTTATATTCAATGCATTTTGTCCAAATCGCACATGACTACACATTTTCAATGACCGAAATCCAGCCTCTCCCTCTTTCTATCAGCATGTGGAAATTCGTGCTCGTCAGTAAGCCATCAGGAACAGGCTTTATAACACTTTTCATTCAATACGTAGTTGGATCCAAACAGGGTATTTAAAACCCCTTTTCCGTCACATCCATCACAGGTTTTGACGTTTCACTGATCTGCCGCAATATACTCAGCTTCAGACCAATTAAGTCTCGCTGTCAATTCGCCGTCTGAATAAAAACTTGCCCATCAAAGCGGCGAAGGCACAATTAAGTCGAATAACGAAAACCCCACAATGAGGCGGCTGAGTAACGTAGCCAGAGATTAAACATCTAATAATGAAAATAAGTGTCTGTTTTCTTGATACAAATGAAAAATGGCTGCTTTATTAATCTCTTAATTAAATCTTTTTGTCGGGAAGCCATTCGCCCCTTTAGTGATTAGCAGATAATGATAATGTAACATCTTGTCGACTTGACAAGAGATCAGTCATTCCCTAGCAGTATGAAAATACACGCATGCACAAACAGACTTTAAAGAAAATTGAAAAACAAGGATCTTCCTGCCACGTCGTTATGGACAATGATGATACCTTAAATGACAACATAATGAGGGCTTCTGGCTTCGTTGTTGATTTCATATTTCCGATACTGATGCATACAAACCTTTACATGCAAGCAACAATGATTCCTTGAGGCATAATGTTAATTAAAAATAGACGCATTTAAGCCTAAAAATAATTTTAATAAAAACAAGGCAATGCATAAATATGGCAAAACATCTTTGCCCTGAAGGTTCACCTTCTACTTAAATGAGGCATTCTAACTGATTTTGGTGTTACTTTTATAGAAATATTAACGATCGTTAATCTGTCTTGCCACCCAGAACAGACATTAACATATGCCTCCAGACTGTTTGTCTATAGGAGCAAACTTGACAGAGTTTGACAATAATGTAAGTTAACCACACGTCTACCATTTCAGCATACCTTTAAGTATAATAATCAATTATTGCTGAGAACACAAAAAAAAATATCTGTCATTGAAGCACGAAGAGATTGCTGCTCTCATTACTATAGAGCAAAATGTACGCTATGTTAAATGTGCATTGCATATTTTCTGCACAGTCATGCATAGGGCGTATCGTGCAATAAAGTCACGGTGGTTGTCATTCAGGCGCTGCAAGTTATAGGGAAGAAGAGTCCGTCATTCGTATTCAAAACGACAGCACCGGCAGCCCTGAGAATGAAGGTAAAATGGTTTACCAGGCGGGAAATCTCTGCCGAGATTTAATAGGATGGTTTTAGGTGTTTCTCCAAGACTTCAGCTGAAAAATAAATGGAAAATACAAACACAGATAGAGCAACACTGAAAAGCAAGAACTTATATCCGTAAGGAAGGCAGCGTCCTCATATTCCAATGCTTTATGCAATTTTATACAAAATAAACTTTTTTCTTTTTTTAACTGTCAATAAAATATTCACAATTAATTATTATTTAAATATAACAGCGACCACGTATTGTAATATCCCTTGAGAGAGTGAGACAATAAATGCTTGTAAACTACTTACAATTCAAATAAATAGATTAGGAATTATATCCTGCAAGTGAATATTATGTTTACACCACGTTGCAAATACAAATATCTCAGGAATGGCACATTTGCGCCTCAAATTACAGCAAAACGTTTGGAGATTAAGAACGCTACATCATGTAGACTTCCAAGGGCAGCAAGAATGAGCGGTGCTCAGAACAAGAACTGAACAACTATGCAGCGTTTAAAATCGCAGCGGTACTGTGGAGCAGTAGCACCATCTAATGACCCTAAATGCAATTGAAAGGATTATATGTCGTTTATATGACAAAAAAGCTGACATAGTTCTACTGGAGCCGGAAAAGGAATACTAATTTTTGGGGCATACGTCTCTGGTGTCTGAAATTGTCCAATCACAGAATATCTAAAGGTTACATTAAGTTTTGTTATTCCATTAGTCATCGAGCACTGCTCTCCAAACTAACGTGAAAGCTTACACGTTTTGCTGAGTACCGCATACAAGTAGGCTTGCCACATACTAAGCAGGGGCAGGACTCATGTTTCAAGTTTTATTGTCACGTGTTCCTAATAACAGAGTGAAATTTTTATGCCACAGTTGCAGGGTAAAGGACAGGTGCATTGGGGGATGGGATAAACAGTGGTGTAATACAAGACAAGTCAATGCAAAACAAGCAAGTAGCCCTAGTGCAATACAGGACAAGACATTGAAAGATACGAGTGCCATATAAGAATGAGTAAGCAATACATGGATAATAACTTAATGAAGTGCAGAACTTAAATATTAACAATGTGTGATATAATGTTTAGTGACCTTATGGCCTGTGGAAAGAAACTGCCAACAGCCCACATAAAAGTACTGGGACTCACATCTTAATCATTGAATTCAGGTGTTTCATTCAGACCCATTTCCAGGGGTTGGGCTTGGCCATTTAGTTCCAGTGAAGGGAACTCTTAATGCTTCAGCATACCAAGACATTTTTTGCAATTTTATGCTTGCAACTTTGTGGGAACCATTTGAGGAAGGCCCTTTTCTGCTCCAACAAGGTCCATAAATACATGGTTAGGCAAGTTTGGTGTAGAAGAACTTGAGCCCTGACTTCAATTCCATCTGACACCTTTGGGACAAACTATGACAGAGATTCTGAGCCATGCCTTCATGTCCAATATCAGTGCCTGACCTCACAAATGTTCTTCTGGATGAATGGGCAAAAATTCCCACAGACACACTCCAAGATCTTGTGGAGAGCCTTCCCAGAAAAGTGGCAGCTGTTATAGCTGCAAAGGGGGGACCAGCTCCATATTGATTCCTATATGGATTTAGAATGGGGTGTCATAAAAGTTCCTGTGGGTGTAATGGCCAGGCGTCCCAATACATCTGTCCAAATAGGAATCTTTGAATTGATGTGCCATATAAAGACTTTTAAAATACATAATTCAGAACCCACCCATTCAGGACCTTTCAGTTGCATAAAACCAAGGAATAAATTGCATTTCTGCAACCCAGTAGAACCTACCAGTTTACCAACGTGTCATTGCAGACCTGACATGGTGATTACAATACACTCCCCTACTTTGTGAGCAGGGAAAGATCTTCTAAGAAGCTAGTTTCTGTGCAAAATAAACTGCAAAAAACTGCAAAATAAACAAATTATACGTAGCCCTTCCATGTAACCTAATCATAGGAAGATATGTCGTATTTATAGAATTGACTGAAATCTGTTTTTTGGGTTAAGGACTATTGTTTCTACCTAGGAACCATATATCGTTATGCTTGTTTCCTATCGAACTATTTTCTTTGAGACATAACAATGTGTGCTTCCGTGCCGCTTTGACATGCTGTATTGTAGGGAACTTTACACCGATTTGACGTTATTCAGTCTGTAAAAGACACTATTAATTAAGATAACTTCTTCACTTGCGCGCAACTGCAGGTAATAGCGTTTGATTTTTATTTTTATTTCATTTTACCCTTAGCCAGAAATGTGTGAAACTATAGCTACATATACTGACCGTTTAAAACTTTAAATGGCGGGTACTGTACAATGGATCTTTTAGAATTGTAGTTTAAGAAAATGGTCTTGGGTAGCTAGTGGTCGTAAGAGAGTTAGATGTAAATTTTTACATACAGTGGAACCTTGGAGCTCGAACGCCTCTGAACTCTACCAGTTCGGTGCCTGTACTACGAAGCGGGGTTACTGGCTTATCGGGGTAACTTGTCGGATTTAAGGTACCACAGTTTAAATGGACTT